>JAOANU010000003.1:1200000-1856227 GCA_034387635.1 Rhodosporidiobolus odoratus | reverse complement strand
TCCAGCTCACGGTTTTATTGTTCTCAGATCCTCCTCGCCGCTGTGCAGCTCCTCCTCGATTTCTGGAACCTCGACGACGGAGACGAAGACGCGGCAAAGAAGGTCCGGGACGACACCGAGGATTTCCTGGAGCGACAGGACCCGACCTGCCACCAGCATATCGTGCAGGCCAAACAAAGTGGCGCCTTCGGTTTCGACTCGGTCTCGCAGCCGACGCCCGCCCCCAACGCCGTGAACAGTATGGGCAGTGTCTTGTCGCCGTCCGCCCCACTCCTCATCGCCGACATCTTGGGCGACGATTTTGACAGCGACGACTCGCTGTCTTTGGCAGCCAGCGAAGACAGCCCTCAAACTCCGGAGGGTCTAGCGAGATCGCTTCGGGGGTCCACTCCGACAGCAGCAGAGAAGGTCAGTGGGTGGATGGCGAGGGAAAGCGGGATTCACGGGATTTTAGCTGGAGAAGATCGAGACTAGCGGCAAGGGCAATGCAGTTGCTGCTCTGGTGTGTAATACCTCGTGTCGGTGGCCTATCCCTTCGTTCTCCTTTGTCCCACTCTGTCTAGCCTTCCCCCTTTTTTGTTTTCCGCGCCTCTTCCCATTCAACTGTTGTTGCCTCGTCTTCCGGTTCCTTCTATTGTCTCTGTCAATCATGCTTTGCAAAGTCAGCCTAACTCTACAGTCAACCCAGTTCTACGGCGCGTTCACGACTGGAAGGCGAAACGGTCGGGACAAGGCCGCTCACGCTCGAGAAAACGTCGAAGCGCTCGGGTTTCAACTTTCCCGGCATTTCTACGTGCTTAAAGTGTCATTTGCTCTTGTCATCAAGTCGTGAGCTGTGGAAGGAGAGAAACCTAGCCAGCCAGTGTTGAAGGAACGGAGCTGCAGACATGCGTGCCCATTCCACAGCTATACGCGAGCGGGGCTACAGGTGGGTCGATGGGGTGCTGGAGATCTGACGGATCAAGGGAGCGAGGGCACAGGAAGAGATGGAAACCTACGCGAGGGGAGTTTGCAGGTCCAAACGAGGTCAGGAGTACGGTCAGGTAGTATAGTTGGTGCTCCCGCTTGATGGTCAGGTGAGACAGCAGGGTAGAGTGAAACAGGGAGCTTACCTCCGAGGCAAATTCCACCCGGGGCCCTGGACCCCTCAAGGTCTACCACACCCGCTCTGACCCACATCCACCTCAACCCGCAGAAGCATCCGAAAAGTAAAACAACTTTTTTCGCTCCCTTTTCGTCCAGCTCGGCACCGGCGGTGGCAGCATAGCCCCATCTCCTGTACCGCCCTCCCGCGTCGCCAAATTCGGCTGCGCAATGTCGCGGATCGTGTAAGTCGGCGGCTGAACAGGCGCGAGCGGGAGAAGCTGATCGTAGCTGAGGGTGCGAGAAGACAAGGCCGAGAGTGGCGGCGGAGGTAAAGGAGGACCCGAGGACAAGTCTTCGTTCTTGAGGTACGACAAGGCGGGGTTGGTCGAAGCAGCGTTGGCCGGAGCGAGATCGGACGAGGCAGAAGGGGGCAGGAAGCTGGATCGACCCTCAGCACCGCCTTCGGAAGGTACGAGGGAAGGCAAATGGGAACCGGAAGGCGTCATGACAAGTCCCTTATGCGCCCCGCGCGAGTTGGACCGCCGCACGCCGGCGAGGGATGGAGTGGCGGATGTCGACAGGATGGGATTGTAGGGGTGCGAGCCAGAGGTGAGGTCGGTCGAAGAGCCGCCGCTGCGAGTTGTTGTTGACCGGTGCGATCGAGCGCTGTAGGAGGATGCGGAGCCAGGGGAATAGGCGGAATGAGAGCGAGTGATGGGAGGTGCTCTGCGGTGCGAAGGAGAAGGTGCCATAATGGTCGAGGTGGAAGAGGCTGATGCAGTTGGCATCGGAGTCGCGGAGGAAGAAGGAGAAGCCATCTCGCCCGCTGCGAGGAAACCGCTCAAACTCGCAATGCTCTCGCTACGTCGTGGCGCCCACGGCCGGGGTGCGGCGCTCGAGTCGTAGGACCGGCCTAGCGAGCTTCCCATCAACGCGAGTGAGGCGGAAGAGGCAGAGCGCGAGGAGCGCTGCAGGGAAATTGGGCGCGAGGTGGGCGAGATCGAATGCTCCGGAAGAGCCGTAGCATCAGCGAGAGTGGGCTGGAGTGGCGGAGCGGAGAGATGAGATGGTACCCAAGGTAGCGGGCGAGAAGGTAAGGCGTAAATGGAAACCGAGGCGGATAACAATGGAGAAGGGGGGGTTGAAGTGCAATCGTCAGCGAGGAAGGAAAAGGGGAGAAAAGGGAACGCACCTGTTCAAAGGATGGCCCTCTGCGTCTCGGAACTGCGCCCGAAGCTACCGGCGCACTCCCCACAAAGAACCTCCGCCGCGGCTGCGAGTCGTCGAGACTGTCCCGACTGTGACTCCTGCCACCCGAGCTCGATCGCGCCGACGCATGCGACGACTGTGAAAAGGTTCTCGACAGGCTCGAGCGAGAGCGTACGGGCGAGGTCGAGGGATTCGGAGCGGTCGACGCCAAGGTGTACGAGATGGGGGTCATAGACCGAAAGCCGGATAGGGCGGAAGGTGGTCGAGCTGCGCAAGGACATGCGTCAACGAGGGGTCGGAAAGGCGCCCTGCAGCACCGCAAAGGCCCGACGCGTGGCCAGCAATGGACAGGAGTAGCCTCACCCGCAGTAGCCCGACTCTCGTGAGCATGGCTCACCCGTGCAAAGTTGACTAGCTGATCCACGCTGCCGGACCTCTTGCCACTCAAGCTATTCAAACTTGAACTTCTGCCCTCCTTTGCCAGACTCGTCGGTTCCTCGGTAACCTCCCTGACTGTCGGTACTGCGTCGCTACTCAGGCCACGCTCGACGAGACTCGGTCGGTATGGGTACGAGCCGAGACTGCCTCTGCCACGAGAAGTACGGCGAGCCGCAAAGTTGAGCACTGGAGGCGGCGGGGCGTGGGCATGCTGTGCCGGGAGGGAGGTGACGGTCGAGGTTGGGGACGGACCACGGTGTGGATAAGAATCGGTCGGAAGAGAAGCTGCAGCGGAAGCGGTCCGGGCAGGCGGCAGTGGCAGGGAAGGGAACGGGTACGAGGCGTGCGAGGTAGAGGCCTTGCTATCGCTCGCGGTCGGGGGAGCAGAAGGGATGGGAGAGAGCACGGAGAGACCTGAGGAAGGCCGGAACGAGCCAGAGGCGGCGGAGGAAGAATGGGAAGAAGTGGAAAGGCCGGAAGAGCGGCGGCGGATGAGGGAACCGAACGGCTCGGCAGGGTGGGGGTCCGAAGAGAGCTCGTTCTGAGGTAGCGACGCAGGTCGGGAGAGGATGGGCGAGGATAGGGTGAAGGGCTGCCCGCTCAAGTGCGCAAGTTGCAGCTGATTGCGAGCCTGGTCGATGAGGCGGCATTCCTCGGAGCAATACATGCCCAACGGTCCACCATAAGCACCATCCGCAAGCGAGAGGTCGTCCGTCTCGATGACCTCGATGACCTCTTCCTTGGCCTTGCCTTTTCCGCTCGACGACCCGTTGGCCTTCTTCGCTTTTCCTTCCGCCGGTGCCAACGGAGCGAGGGCGTGCAATGCGCTGTGCGAGTGATTGCGCTTTGCGCCGCCGTGGGTGGTGTGGTGTAGCCTTGCGCCGCTCTTGTTGCGCTTCAGCCCAGCGGATTTGGCTTGATGGTTCCCCCCACCGGATGAGCCGGTGGTGCTAGACGACCGCTTGATGCGAGGTGCTGCCGAGTCTGAGTGGGTTGCAGGTCGAGAAGATGCTTTTGACGAGGTTGAAGTTGAAGCGGAAGGGGGATTGGATAGACCGGGAGAAGAAAGTGGAAGAGCGGGTTGAGGAGGAGGTGGTGCTGGAGTGGGGTCGAGGTTGAGATCGAGGGGAGAAGTGATGAGTTTGTCGCAGACTGTACACCAGGATTCAAGGTCGTGGTTGTAATCCATTGTGCAGTCTCGTAGCTGCTGCCATTTGGTGGAGAACAGCGAAACACCGCAATCAAGAAACAAATCAAAGTCGCGACCGACTCTCGACCGTCTCTGAGCAAGCTAGTGTTGCACACCAGAGCTCGGTACTGCTCGATACTACCCGACCACTCCTGCCATGACCGGTGCGCTTCCGCTGTGCCGCTCCCCTCTTCCCCTCCTCCGCTCAATAGTTCACCTCTTTCTCGCCTCGCAGACTACGCTGAAGAACAGAGATCTGAATTGGAGGTACTCGAGTCAATCTTCCCGGATGAGCTAGCTAGTACGAGTTCCCCTTCCTGCTGGATCTCTCCCGGCTACTCCCTTCTTCAGCCTTTATCTTGATCTCTTTTCCTCGGCAGTCCTCTCCGAAGATCAGCTTTCTATCCGCGTAGAACCCGAACAGCAGAGCAGTCACGAACCATGTAAATCTCGCCTGTTCGCTAGATGGCGTCTCTTCCTTTTTTTTTTCCACCCGCCCACTTTTCCTTTTCCTTTCTTCCTCATACTTCTGTACCAAGCCAATCTCGCCGACCCGCACTTACCTGGCACTCTGGCCTGGCAGATATCCTCAAGCTCGTCATCACCTACACCCCTACCTACCCGGACGAACCACCAGAGATGGACGTCGAGGTCGAGGAAGGAGAGGTCAACGACGATGAGAAGCGGTTCTTGCTAGACGGACTCGCAGCGTGTGCAGAGGAGAGTCTCGGAATGGTGAGTCCTCGCCCTGACCGTCTCTGGCCTGAATCCGTGCCGCCGTCAAGCACCTCACTGCGGTACTGATCGGTTGCCTTGCCTCAGGCCATGGTGTTCACCCTCGCTTCGCAACTCAAAGAACTGCTCGCTGAAATGTTGGTCAAGAGGAGAGAGCGGATAGCAAAGGAGGATGAAGAACGATTCCGGCGAGAGGAAGAGGTGCGCGTTGTCTTCCATCCTTTCGGGGCCTTGCTGTCGCTCCCGTCTCTCGGCTTCCATCGTCCCCACGTCACTGCCGCCTCCTCCTCGCTATTCCGATCGGCGAACAACCCACTGATCTAAGCTTCCGCAGGCCGTCGCCGCCAAGAAGCGTGGCACACCCGTCACGAAGGAATCCTTTGCGGTGTGGTCGAAAAAGTTTGAAGCGGAACTGGCATCGCAGAAGCAGCGGGAAGAAGAAGACCGGATCAAGGCGCTACCGCCGAAGGAGAGGGAGGAGGCAAAGCGATGGTACAACAAACTGTCGGGTGCGTCGTCTTCCCACCCCACCCTTCCTTCCCTTTTGCCTCGATTGCTGACCGAATCGCCAATCCCCCAGGACGACAACAGTTCGAGCAAGATGCCAAGCTGTTCGCATCCGACTCTGGGCTGGTGGAAGAGGGCGACGAGGCGATCGACATCTCGCAGTACGAGCGAGAAGAGGGGAACCGGGAAGAGGAGGACGAGGTGGAGTCAGGAGTTGGGCGTTTACGGTTCGGCGAGATGAGTGACGACGAATAGGGCGTAGTTCTGACGATGCACAGAGCAGTCCAAACAGAGTATCGGGATTAAAAGTGGAGAAGAAGAAAAGGCAAAATTTTCTTGTAGTCAAACGGACAAGGCGAGACCGCTCGAGAGTCTTCCCGCCCCTCTCCTCTCGCCGCTGCTTGTTCATATAACAGTCGTTGTTGACCGGCACACTTGACAGTCTATCTACAGCCATGCGTCGCTCGTTCGCTCTCCATTCGCGTTCACTCCAATTTCATTCCTCCACTTCTCTCGCCAACTCTTCTCCCGCCCTCAAACACATTCCGGCACAGTTCTACGCCGGACAGAGGAGAAGCCTCGCTACTGCGACCGAGTCTGCTCAAGCCCAGGTTCAGACGTAGGTCAATTCGCCTCTTCCGAATCAGCCACAGTCAATTCGGAATGGGACTCCCGAGACTTCCTGCCAGCGTGGACAGACGGAAAAGGGGGCAGCAGGGCTTGTGATGAGCGGGGTGAGCCCATGCCGACAGGTGCAGGACGGCGGCAATATTCTACCAAGGTTCGGGAAGACGAGGTGGATGTCTTCGGTTCGAGCATTTGCACCACAATAGACAAACAGTACTGACGCCGCCTCCCATGCAGTCGAGCAAAGCCGGCACCCAACTTCCAGAAGCCGCCCCCTCAGCACTCTGCCGGTTCTCCCTCCGCCCTGACCCCGAAACCCAAGAATGCCGACGCCCTCGACTCGTCCTTCATTGGACTCTCCGGTGGCCAGATCTTTCACGAGATGATGCTCCGTCACAAGGTTGAGAAGGTCTTCGGTTACCCGGGAGGCGCCATTCTTCCCGTCTTCGACGCCATCTACAACTCGCCCCACTTCGACTTTGTTCTCCCTCGCCACGAGCAGGGCGCCGGCCACATGGCTGAAGGGTATGCCCGCGTCTCTGGCAAGCCCGGTGTCGTCCTCGTCACCTCGGGACCTGGCGCCACCAACGTCATCACCCCTCTCCAGGACGCCCTGTCGGACGGTACTCCCCTCGTCGTTTTCTGCGGGCAGGTCGCCACTTCCGCCATCGGCTCGGACGCGTTCCAGGAGGCCGACGTTATCGGAATCTCTCGCTCTTGTACCAAGTGGAATGTGATGGTCAAGGACGTCGCTGAGCTTCCTCGTCGCATCAACGAGGCGTTCAAGATTGCGACCTCGGGTCGTCCCGGACCGGTCCTCGTCGACCTGCCAAAGGACGTCACCGCCAGTATTCTCCGCCAGGCCATCCCGCACCGCTACACTCACCCCGAGCTCGTCGAGACCAACATCCCCTCCCGCCAACGCATCCACACCGCGACTTCCCAGGTCGGCAACGAGGCTTCCCCCCTCTCCGAAGCTCTCCTCCAGAAGGCTGCCACCCTCATCGCCAACGCCAAGCGTCCCGTCATCTACGCTGGGCAAGGTATGCTCGCCACGCCGGAAGGGCCGGAACTGCTCAAGCGTCTTGCGAAGGAAGGCAACATCCCCGTCACCACTACTCTGATGGGTCTCGGCGCTTACGACGAGCTTGACGAGTCGCACTCCCTGCACATGCTCGGAATGCACGGCTCGGCGTATGCCAACCTCGCCATGCAGAGTGCCGACGTGATCATCGCGCTTGGAGCTCGCTTCGACGACCGTGTTACGGGCCGTCTCGATGGTGCGTCGCAACACCATCGCCTCTCCCGTGTTCTCTGCGCTGACCATTCGTCATTTGAGACAGCCTTCGCGCCTGCTGCCCGCGCTGCTGCCGCTCAAGGCCGCGGTGGTATCATCCACTTCGAAATTCAGCCCAAGAACGTCAACAAGGTGGTCAACGCCAACGTCGCCATCACCGGTGACGTACTCGAGTCCCTAAAGGGTCTTTTGCCTCTCCTTCCCGAGACCGCCCAGCCTCGCGAGGAATGGTTCGCCAAGATCAAGCAGTGGAAGGCCGACTACCCCTTCACTTACGTCCCCTCCGACCCGTCCAAGGGCGAGCTGATGAAGCCGCAGGAGGTCATTGAGGCGCTCAACGATTGGTGCGAAGACTACGGCAAGGAGAACGTCGTGGTGTCGACGGGTGTTGGGCAACACCAGATGTGGGCTTGCCAGCACTACCGCTGGCGCCACCCCCGGACCTGGGTTTCGTCGGGTGGTCTCGGTACTATGGGCTACGGTCTTCCGTCTTGCATCGGTGCGAAGGTCGCAACGCCGGAGAAGGTTGTCGTTGACATTGACGGAGACGCTTCCTTCTCGATGACGGCGATGGAGTTGGCAACCGCGTCACAGTACGGTATCGGTGTCAAGGTACTTGTGCTGAACAACGAGTTCCAGGGAATGGTGCTTCAATGGCAAGGTTCGTCCAGGGCTTCCTTTCTTCCTCTTCGCCAATCCCTTCAACGTTCTACTTTACTGACCCTTTGCCATCGTGCAGATCTCTTCTACGAGAAGCGCTACTCTCACACCGAGATGACCAACCCCGACTTTGTCGCGTTGGCTAAGTCAATGGGCGTTCACGCTGTCCGATGCGACTCGTTGGCGGATCTTCCCGCAAAGATGAAGGAGTTCATGGAGTACGATAACAACAAGCCGGTGCTCTTCGAGGCACGTGTAGTCAAGGTGCGTCGCTCTCCGCTTCCTCGTGATGCCAGATATTGACGAGTTTGTTCGAATCTCCCCTATTTGCAAACTCTTTCTTCCACTCGCTTGCTTCTACCTCCCTGCGTCATCTTACGACACATTCAACGCCTGCATCGCTGCTCTTCTCGTCACGTTCTGCTGGTTTCGTGCCAAAAAAATCCACCTCGACTCTGTATTCTTCATTTCCCCCGCGCCCATCACTACCGCCACCCCTGTCGACCTCGCCTGAACGCACTGGTTGTCCCATCAGTCGGAGCATGTGTACCCGATGATCGCCGCGTACGTCAGGTTCACTGTCATCCCGTTCTTTGCGAAGACTGACCGAATATTTGCGTCCTCTCCTCTGATGCGTTTTCGCCTTTTTCCCTCACATTGTTCCGTCGCCCTTCGCTGTCTCTTCCTTTCCTCTTCATCCTTTCCCGCATCCACAGCGGCAAAGCACTCCACGAGCCTGTGCTACACCCGAGTCTTGTGAGTCTGCTTTGTCTCGATTAGCGCTCTTTCCCCTCTGGGCTCCACCTGACATACCAACCTTGCATGCAGAAACCTCTCGACGCCAACTTTGCGCAGTAGTCGAATATCTACCTTTGCCGCCCGTCGCCACCGCCTCTGCATCTTCCGTTGTTATCGTCTCTTGTCGTTTCTCCCGCGGGACATCCCTTCCCTCTGTCGATTGTGTACTCTGTACTTGTTCCCCCTACGCAATACCAAAAAAAGCCCCCGTGCGGCTGAGGCTCACCAAAGTATGGCGTACGTGTCTGCTGATGCTGATTGAGAAGATGAGGAAAGCCCGTAGGTTCTCAGCAGAGCAGAGACGCCAGCTGTGGTTCGCTGTCACCTGGTGGCGACAATGTTGGATCCGTGACGCGCTCGCCGCTATCTATCCTCGCAGCTTTGCTTAGCATGCCGTGAGGGGCCGAGAGGAAGAGCGGAGATCTCGCACTGCGCGGGTAGACAACCGCATCCACCACTCTCGAGAACCCCACCTGGGGCTATCGACATACCCGACCAGACTCGAGAGTGAAGCCGAGAGACAGTACGCCTTCAACAAGCGCCCGAAACGACAAGCAAGAGGGAAAAAGCGAGCTGGGAAGGTCAAGAAAAAGACGTGCACGGTAGCAAACTGCTGTCCAGCAAGCACTGCGACATGCGTCGCTGCTTGCGTACACTACCCACGCAGAGCAATTCCCACCTGCTAGCTGAACAATTAGACCACTTTTCCGTGCATGCCACCTCGCCGGAGCGGGGAATGTGGGTTGGCATCATGTTCTCGTGTCGGTGTCGCCTTGGCGACCATCGAGTGGTAATCCCACATACTATGCTGGCCAGAGTTTCCCGGCTGTCTAGTCAGCATGCTTCTTTATAGGGTGGGTTCGCCCGCCGAACCTTCCTAATTTTTTTTTTCTTTTTGCAACAGCGCATCGCGGACTTCAAATGTTCCGATGCCTTCTACGAGTAGCTTTCGACAGTGTATTAGCGAGAAGAGAAGACTGCCGGCCCCAGGCAGTGAAACGATGACAAAGGACGCGAAAACCGGGGAACAAAAAGAAGTAAGCAGAAGAAACAGACCTGCATCCAACCCCCAGCAGGAGACGATGGCCTCGTTTCCCTTATTTGGACGTCTATCTGAGCCAAGTGGCCTTTTCTGAAAGTGGACCGAGTAGCAGGTGGTACGCAAGGCGCTGGTTGGGCCCGAAAGTGCAGACTCTCTCCCCGACGCTGTCCTCTGCGACACATTCTATCTCACTCGGTATGCTCTACACTCTCCTCCAGTGCACAGGGCCGAGTAGGCTCAGCTATAACGGCAGCACAGAGCCTTGCGATTTCTCTCATGGTCACCCGCTGCAACTCAAGCTGTAGCCTTCTGCATCCGGAGTAACCAGCTTAGCGGCTACAAGGTATGGTTCCGTCGTGTACCGCTTCTTGTAACCAACTCTTTGGCTGTCACCAAACCCAAGTTTTCATTGTTTTCCTGTGACCTTGGATCGAGTTACGACCCGGTTCTGCGAACTTCCTTCGCCAATTATTGGTGATGGCCAACGATTTTGCGCGAGGCTATGCGAGCGAACATGGTCCCCGTTCTTGTTTGTTACGGACCCGGAGGGCTTCACCGCACCCTCTAGCCCCAGAACAGCAACCCTCCTAGAATCTTTGCGCGTACGAGGGAAGAAAAACAAGTTATGGTTACAACAGGCGGCGAAGCACCCTCCGTCCTTTGCAGGATACGCGCATCATACTACAGCTGCTCGCCAGCAGCCTCGTACTCCTTCGGGCTCTTCGCTTTGATGGAAAGAGCATGCAAACCCTGATCGAATTGCTCCTTCAGCGAGTCGTTGACGAGGCGATGCCGTTGGATCATGCGCTGTTCAGCAGACGACGGGATATCAGCAAGTGCAAAATCGGGTATACCGGCGGCCGACCAAAGCATGGCGTCAGGAAGCAGGGGAAAATAGGTCAGAGAAAATAGACCGACCAAACCCTCGAACTTTTCGCTGACCACCTGAACCGAGAAGTGCGTTTCGCCGTTCCCCCCACCGGATGCTCGCATAGGTGCGTGGTGACGGTGCAGGTGAGAGTCGTTGGTGATGGAGAGGAAAGCGGGTGAAAGGGAAGAGGTAAGCTGAGGAGACCGGACCAGGGGAGTCAGCTTGTCATTCAGCGCCAGAGGTGTCTGCTGATGCAACCTTCAGATACGTCCTGACGCGTTGCAGAGTCGGAAGAACCTCCACGGCCTTACCTCGCTGTTCCCTACTCCGCCTTGTGCGAAATTCCGTCATCTCCTGCGCCACACGGTACATCGTGTGACCACAGGCAGATAGAGGGTACCACTCACGTTGATCCGAATAGCTGATTCTACTGGCCCTGACTGTGCCGTTGACATTGGTGCAAACAATTGGGGCGAAGAAGAGGCGGCGGTGATGAAGTTGGGTCGAAGAACGAGGCGGGATGCTGAGCGGACGAGCATACGTCGAAGGGAGAACTGCAGTAGCTCTAGCTAAACCAGGCAAAGCGACTTTGTGAGCCGTGGAAGAAAGCGGTTCAACCGTCGCCAATTCGCTTCCTTCTTCGCTCTCGGTTCTCAACGCTCAGAGGGCGAGAAAACACCGTGAAGGTACGCAGAACCTCGCTAAACTTCTGGCCGCCCTACTCTTGCTCTCCCCGACGCCGCCGAACACCTTGTACTGCTCGACCCATATTCTCCTCGCAACTTTCCTCTGTCACGTTCCTCAGCTTACCCTTGAATCCATGCAGAATACGCTAGCCGTCAAGGATCGACGCCACCTGCTCACGCCACCTTCCACGACATCTTCATTCGCACCCTGACATGAGCGCTGCGACTGACTCTGCGCCTGCCGCCATGGCTCTACGAGGTGAGTTACACAGCTCCGCGCAGGTCGAGGTGGCAACAGATAGGCCAGCCTGTTGGCGGCCAGAAAGAGAAAACTGCTGCAAGCTGACATGGGTTTTTTTCCCTTCTTTTTTCCGTCGATTGCCTTCGCAAGATCGCCGCGGCCGGCAGGACTTTTCCTTCATGGCTGCTTCCTCCGACTCAGAAGAGGACGAGGTCGTGTCCGATGGCGATCCACCCTTCATGTCGGCGTCACCTTCGGCTGCCATCGACCCGTCGCCTATGCCTCCTCATGAAGCCCAAGATCCGGCTCAGCAAGCACCGGCGCGATTTAACACGGGGTCGAAGCGCAGCTTCGATGAGCTTGAAGGCATCGTATTCTCGAAACCTCGGAGCTTCGTGACTCTCGCGGGTCAGATCGCCGAGTGCGTCGCCTTTCACATTGCTTTGGAAAATCAGCTTACCTCTGCACCTTTTCATGCTGCAGAGCGCGCAACGTAGAACTTGTGGTGTCCGAAGATCGCACCCACAAGGTCTCGTCGGCGTATATGCACGTCACCTGCTCCTACCGCAAGGCTGGGTGTCCCTTTATTCTCAAGCTGAAGAAGTGCAAGGAGGGAGGCTGGGAACTAAAGTCTGCGAGAGGCGGGCAGGGCGAGTCTGTTCTTCGACAGCCTGCAGCTCTTATGTGGCTAATCTGTGTTTATATAAACAGCAGACTCCCGCGAGGGCTGTTACTACCGTTGCCGGCATCCCCTCGACGCGCAGCCGGATATTACCCATGGATCCGTCCTCCCCGTTTGGCTCGGCAAGACGACGTCAGGGCCCTATCCGGAATCGAGCACTCGTCCGCGCCCTGCACAACCGCGCGCTCGTTCGGCAAGTGGCGACAGCGTTGCTCAAGCACCGGAAGCACTCGTGCAGGTCGAGTCGCTCGCTGGTAAAGCGCCTCGCGTCAACCCCATGCCGAGCAAGCTGGCCCTTTTACCTGTGGCAGAGAGTGAACGCGCTCTCGCACCGCCGTTCATTCAACGCGGGATCGAGCTTCAATCGCAAATCGTGCCGGCTTTAGGGCTCCCGACGAAGCCTTCTCAAACAGTTCTTCCGCCTGTCCACCCTCCCACCTACTTCCGCCCTACTACAGCTTCACCCTATCAGTCGAAACCGCAATCCCCCGCCCGTCAGCGTGCCTCGCAACCTCTCTCCCTGCTCTCACCATACACCGCTCCTTCCGCCTACCCCACTTCGGTACGACTAACGCCTACCCAGTCGGCACGCTCGCAGTCGCAACCTCGCAGTCGACAGCCCTCTCCTTCGGCCAACCCTTCCACCGTGTTAGCCCCCGTCGTCGCGCTTGCCGACCCCGTCGCCCTGCCCGAATGGCTCGCCCTCTTGCACGCTCTCGGCGATCCCTTACTCCTCCCACTCGCCACCTTTCTCGCATCGCCTGCCGTCTCCTGCACACCTACGCAGTACTTCGCCGAAGACGAAAAGCTGCAGCAAGAATTCCTCAGCGCTCTTCCCGACCAGTCGATCGGGCTCTTTCCGAAGCTCAAGTTCGGGCGGCTCATGAAGGAGCGAGGAAAGCAAGCATGGAGTGAAGCCCTCGAGACGAAGCGAAAAAATGGCGATACCGGGACGTATGTTAGCGGGGTCAAGAGGTCGGAATTGCCAAAGGAGATCCCTCCGAGCCGCCCTCTGCTGTCTAACGGCACCGCGCGACCCAATGCGCACTCCCGCTCTCCTTCGGCCTCCTCTTCCACCCTGTCCACCCGCATGCCGCAGGCTATCACGATGGACGTCGACCCTTCTCCGACTCCTCAATATCGTCCTTCTCAGCTTTCGACCACGGTGGCTTCGACAATCGCCAACCCTCCGCCCCCTCCCGGTGCGGCGAAGGATGCGGGAGACCCTCCGACTAGTGAGCCAAATCCGCCGACGAACGGGGCTTGAGCAGACTAGCTGGGAGCGGCTGGAGTCAGGGGGCTTTTCTGCTGCGACGAGAAAACTCGTTTCGGTCGCCAAGAAGGACTCTGTAAGCCAGCGTAGCTTGTATGTGATACTTGGCGGACTCAAGTATCGAGGTTATCCGTCTGCGTGCGCTTCCGGCGAGAACGAGAAAGGGAGGAAATAGATCGTAAGCGAGTCGTCGGGTTCGACATCGGCGGATGTGTTCAGAGCCTGCGAGTTGCTGTGTACTAGCCCATGATGGTCTCCCTCTATTACAAAGCGAGAAGAGAGGAATCGGAAGTCGAGGACGTCCAATCAACTCCTCCTCATCTTCCGCCGCTCGCCCTTCACACACACTTCCAGGTAGGTCTGCATTCTGCGGCATTGGGCACACAACGAGCACTCGCGCGCGCCCAACGACGACCGGCGGCCTCCAGAGCCCTGACTGTCGTTCCCATACTGATCCCATTTCTCGTCCTCCTCAGCATGTCGGTTCTCGGTCCTTCTTTCGCCCAGCAGGTCAAGCAGTCGCGTGGGCTGTACAAGATGCTCAAACCACTCGCAGATCGCTACGCAAACCTTGCTGGTTACCGGGCGCACGGGCTACTTTATGATGACATCCTTCTAGAGGAGTCTGCCGTCGTCCAGAAGGTCAGAATCGCTTCCTTCACGTCCAGCGGCACCATCAGACTGTATAGTTCCCGGCGAAGTACTGGGTCGACACGAAATGCGGCGCGCGCCGACTCCAGAACAATCTTCTTTTTCACCTTCTGCCGCCTTTCACCCTGCGACCCGCCTAGCCACAGCGACGCTTCTCGCTGCCCTCGCCCAATGGTATGCGTGGCGCGAAGGCGGAGACGGCAGGAGGAGTGTGGGCACCTTGAGGAGATGGAGGATGCGGCGGCGGAAAAAAGGAAAAGATGATGTCCGCGGCCACGGCAGTGCGAGAAGTGAGCGGTGGCTACGCGGTCTTACCAACCGACTGGACACGGATCGCTTTGCCCCCTGGCGGAATGACCGGGCTACAAGCTACCTTTTTTTCTCGTCGAAGCAGTTTGCTGACTGTTTACGCTGCACGTCCACAGGCTCTTGGCCGCATCTCTGAACGCGAGGCTTACGACCGCGCATTCCGTCTCCGTACTGCGTCGATGGCGTCAATTGCGCACGAGGAGCTGCCCAAGGCCGAGTGGGTCAAGCCGGAAGAGGTCCGTTAGATTCTCGTCCTTTCTCTCTCTCTACGCTCCTCCCGCTTGGATCGCAAGCCCTCTGCTTGACCGGCTCGTAAGCCGCTCAAGTGTCACTGACGCGCTCATTTCTCTGCATCGCTCATCGCCCGCAACCCCTGCGCTTATCCCGCCGTCCTCGACGCCTCATTGTTCTTCGACCTTTCCCGCATCCCCTCAACCGTCCTCAACACTCGGTTTTGCGCCTTTCTTCGGCGCTCCTTCCTGTCCTCATGCTTTTCTCAACCCCCCCCCCCCTTTTTTCTCGCCCTTTATCGACTGCAGGACAAGCGCTACATCAAGCCTCACGTCCTCGAGGTCGAGGCAGAGAATGCTGAGCGCGTGAGGTACGACACGGCCGTTCGCGCATAAAGGAACGGTGTATGGGAAAATGGACAGGGGGAGTAGAGTACGAGTCCAGGGTGAAAAGGTGGTTTCCTTCGGCAACTCTGGCTGAGCGAGAGCGGGTGGGTTGGCCGTTTTCACTGCGATGGATGCGACCCTCGCCTGTGAATCTCCTGGTACTGGTCTACGGGTGTGTCCCTCCGCCACGAAAAGTTGGGAGGTAAACTCGAAATCAAGGTTGCCTTTCCTTCTAAACCTCCGCCTCCGCCTCTCGCCCTTCACACACACTTCCAGGTAGGTCTGCATTCTGCGGCATTGGGCACACAACGAGCACTCGCGCGCGCCCAACGACGACCGGCGGCCTCCAGAGCCCTGACTGTCGTTCCCATACTGATCCCATTTCTCGTCCTCCTCAGCATGTCGGTTCTCGGTCCTTCTTTCGCCCAGCAGGTCAAGCAGTCGCGTGGGCTGTACAAGATGCTCAAACCACTCGCAGATCGCTACGCAAACCTTGCTGGTTACCGGGCGTGCGGGCTACTTTATGATGACATCCTTCTAGAGGAGTCTGCCGTCGTCCAGAAGGTCAGAATCGCTTCCTTCACGTCCAGCGGCACCATCAGACTGTATAGTTCCCGGCGAAGTACTGGGTCGACACGAAATGCGGCGCGCGCCGACTCCAGAACAATCTTCTTTTTCACCTTCTGCCGCCTTTCACCCTGCGACCCGCCTAGCACCCTGCGACCCGCCTAGCCACAGCGACGCTTCTCGCTGCCCTCGCCCAATGGTATGCGTGGCGCGAAGGCGGAGACGGCAGGAGGAGTGCGGGCACCTTGAGGAGATGTTGGGGGCGGCGGAAAAAAGGAAAAGATGATGTCCGCGGCCACGGCAGTGCGAGAAGTGAGCGGTGGCTACGCGTTGATCTTACCGGGACAACTCGGCGACTCGCCATGCCACCTTCAGTAATCGACTCGACCCCGAGCGCCCCATCTTCTCGCTGGAAGCTTTTGCCGACTTCTCTGCTGCACGCCGACAGGCTCTGGGCCGCATCTCGAAGCGAGAGCCATACGATCACGCTGTCATCCTCGTGCCGACTGCATGGCGTCGATTGCGCACGAGGGGTTCCCCGAGGCGGAACATGACAAGCGGGAAGAGGTGCGTGCATTCTGTCCTTTGAGCATCTTCTTTCACGCTTTCCGGTCCTCTGCTTAGAGCTTGAGCACATTGCCTGACCGAGGCACAGGGCTGGATGAACGGGACTTATTACGTTCCGTTTCTCCTCGCATCTCCCTTCTTCCTCGCGACATCTATCGCCGTTCCGCCTTTCTCTACGCCTCTTGACAGTTTATCTACGTCCCACTCTCTGGTCAACCTGTAAAGCTCGCCTCTACGCCTACCCACGCTGGTACTCTCGTTCCCTCATACGATTTCTCGCCGTTCCTTTTCCCCTGCCCTTTTTCCACTGTGTGGCAAGCGAAACATTCAGCCTTACGTCCTCGACTGCAAGGTGAAGTAGACAGGCGTATGGACTACGACACGGCTGATCGCGCATAAGGGATCAAGGTTGGGAATGGGAAGAATGGGGGAGAGCGGACGAGGATGGGATGAAAAGTGGTTGTAGTTTTGGCTCAGCGAGTGACCGGAAGACACGAAATAGCGAAGAGCAACGCTGTCAGTGGTCCCTACTTCTGCACTGCTGCCGCTGTTGTGCTGAAGTTTGGCCGAGGAGTTTCTTCGGAATGATGTCAAGACAAACGTTGAGGAAGAGAGACTCGCATCTTCCCTCTTGCTTGCTACCTGCACTACTTGCTACTCTTGAACTGCTCCCTGCGGCCATGTTGTCGTCTCTACTCTCACGTTCTACTCGTCAATCTTTGTCGTCGTCATTGACAAGTTCGCTCCGTCAACTCTCAACCCATTCTTACTTGCGTCCTTCTCCAAAAGCACTCGCACCATTCCGATCTTCTACAGCTGCACTTTCAACCTTTCGCCCTTCTTCGCCCCGCCTTGAAACCAGTTCAGTCGCGCAGAAACCGGCATCAAAGGATGTCAAGGACATGGGAAAGAACGCTGCCGAAGAAGCAAAGGGCGTAGTCAGGACTGTCGCAGACGCTGTAGCCGGTGCGAACGATACCGTCGGGCAACGCGCAGGTAGGGAAAACTATGGAGCTGGTGATGTGGGTGCCGATATCGTAAGTTCCGACATTCCCTATCGCGCTTTCGCACTGCCTGAACGGACAACTCGGCTCGTCCGCATGCCTCGAGCGGCTGCGCACGTAGCTTTTTAGACAACAACAATGACGAGATGACCTCGACTTTCGCAGCAAGCCATGACTGCTCTCGGACAACAAGTTCCCCGCGAAGCTGTCACCTGGGGTGCAGCTGGACTTCTTCCCTACGCCGGCACCTCCCTCGCTTCGATCCATTTCGCTCGTCAGGCGTACCTGGCTCAGGAGGTCGGCAGTGAGTTGGGCGTCTTCTTCCCTCTTCTTGCTCGCCATCGTTTTCTCCGGCACCGTGGTCGAGCCGCAAGTGCTGACGAACCGCACCGCGCTGCAGAGGAAGGACTCGACCCACAGACCGCAATGGCGCTGCTCGAGCACGTTCAGCTACTGCAGGTCCAGTACGGCGCTATCATCCTCTCGTTTCTGGGGGCTGTTCACTGGGGCTTCGAGGTGATTCAACTGCCTTACCTCACCCTATCACATGGACTCGGCGACTAACACAGTCTCCATGTGCAGTGGGCCAAATTTGGCGGCGTTCAAGGCAACTCCCGCTACGTGCTCGGCGTCGCCCCCGTCCTCGCAGGATGGTCGACCCTTCTAATTCCCGGTCAACTCGCGCTGGTCAGTCAGTGGGCCGCGTTCTTCGGTATGTGGTGGGTAGACCAGAAGGCCACTACCAACGGCTGGACTCCGAGGTGGTACTCAACCGTGCGTTCCCCTTCCCGTGCTTGGTTCTCTGGCCCAGCTACTCACGCTTGACATTCCCATAGTACCGCTTCTGGCTCACCTCCATCGTTGGTGGCTCGCTCCTCGTCTCACTCGCGGCGCAAGGCTACTACTCGGTCGACTCCAACATTGCCAAGACTGAGTCTCAGCTCAAGCAGTTGAAGGAGGGCAAGCCGCCCACTACCATGCCCACGGGGTGCGTCTGCTTTCGCTCGCCGGCTCTGCTCATGCTCCGCGGTAATACTGATACGTCCCGTTCCTTCCGCCGCGCAGCAACTCCGTTAAGCTCGGCGAGATGAAGGCCGAGAAGGGTGGCGAGGCGGGTGACGCCTATGTCAAGTTCACCAACGTGCAGAAGGAAAAGGAGAAGAAGGAAGAAGAGGAGCGCAAGCAGAAGGAGGAGGAAGAGCAGGTATGCCTCGTCTTTTGCCGTTTTCTCTCCTTTGTTCGACTACTGACCCAGGGTTCTCGTTCCTACTGCTCACAGAAGCGCAAGGAGGAAGAGCAGGAGAGAAAGGCAGGAGAAAAAAAGGAGAAGAAGCAGACTGATATTAGCCAGCAGGTAAAGAAGGTCGAGGACAAGTAAAAACACCTTCGCGATCTTGCCCTCTTCCTTGTTTCCCCTCCGATCTCTATCAGGACATTCACGCACATAGCTTTGTAGATATTCCGTACCCACATGCAGCAGTTTACTTCGCCGCGTTCCTCTTACAGACAAATCTCGAGCTTTCTTCGGTTCAGCGGTCCTTCGCTGTTCCCGAACTCGAGAAGGTCCCTTCTCGTCTTAAAGAAAGAACACAACAAAGGGAGCGCTGATCAGCAGGGAAGAGGTGACAGTCTACAGAGTTGAATCGTCGACCGTACTTCATCATCAAGCGCTTTTCTCCACTTCCAACATCTCCTCCAGTTCCGGCCATTCCGTCCACCCTCCTCCGACCTATCGCACTGGTCCCACCTCTGCAACCTGACTTTCAGTCTCGAGCGTAACACGTCCACCTCGAGGCGATTCTTGACAGATAGACCGGCCGGACGCTTCTGCAAGCCCTCGATGAGAAGGTCAACAAGCTTGTCGACGTCCTGCGGACGCAGCACCTTGATGTCGTCGAGGTCGAAGCCCAGAGAGCATAAGTCGGGTGCGAAGCGACTGAGGGTACGAGCGGGATCGCCTTCGCGGAGCGGTTCGAGAGTGCCCAGGTAGGTTTCGAAGGCGAGGGAAGAAGGTTTGGCGTCAAGCGGACTGCCTTGCTCGGCCTTGAGTGCAAGATCCCCGCAGTGGGTGCTCGTACTCGGCTAGTAAGCAAGCTCCCATCAGTATGCGTTTGTAGACAATGATGGAGGAGGGCAAGCGATGCACGGGTTACTGAGAAGCTCACCTGACATCGTTGTCACTGTCAACCAGCGTCAGGTCGAGATCGCAAGCGGGCGCAGGAGGTGTCTGCCGTGTAAGGAAATGAGTAAGAGCAACATGCAGCTCGTCAATCGAGGCTAGACTTGCCTGCTTCTCGAACGGTATCCCCTTTCTCGCCTAATCGTTCGGCGCGGGAGAGGCTGCAGATGGGGCGGGGCTGACACGAGCGGCAGATGGCATCGAGGGCGAGGCAGTGACTCTAGCCTGACCTTCTGGCGGGTCGGCGAAGCGCGCTTTCTTCTTGACCTTCTTGGCCTGCGTTGCAGTATGAAGCGAAGCTCAGTATGTTCGTGGCAGCCAAGGGAGAGCCAGGCGTACCGTCACTAGGCGTTGCTCCTGCTCCTGCGTACCACCGCTCAACTGATTCGCGGCGACAACCGGTAGACCATGACCCTGGTGATTCCAGCAGCGCTGGTCTTCGTCGATGCGCCAAAGTCCGTCAACGCACTTGATGACCTCAACAGTCCAAGGGCACGCCCCGCCGCGTCTCTTCACGCCTCTTCCGTTCTCCGCACCGCAGCTCTAAAGCGAGGATTTGGGGAATCCATTGGAGGACAGAGGGAAAACGCCATCGCTAGCGACCCGAACCTTAGCCGCAAAAACTTCTCAAAACAGGAGAAGGTGCGAAGCGTCGTGGGAAGGGGTAGGTGATGAGTTAATTTTTGGGACGGGACCGGCGAGGCTGAGCGAGAAAGCGAAGGAGATGCAGTGGGCTTCCTCGGGCTGTCAGAGCAGCGAGGCTGAACGAAGGCACGGGACGGTAGGTGAGTAACTCGACGGGAGCAGGCATGACGGAGCGTACTCGCTCACCACTCTGCTCCTCCAGCTGGTCTCCGTCCTCCGACGAGCTGCAATATTCCGCCGACCAATCCGACTCGCCCGGCTTGAGAAGCTCGCGCTTGTACCCATTCTTCTTACGCCTGCGAGACCTCGCGAGTCGCGGCACCGGTTGCATGATGTCCGGCTCGTGCCATGGACCGAGGTGCTTGATGCGAGCGTGCGAGTGAGGGCCGCCATACACTTCTGCGACTTCCCACAGGTCCTGCACGCCCTCCTTGACCTTGACTATGATGACGACGCGAAAGGGGCATTTCGCCAGGCCCTTAGGCGGGTCTTTGCCGCTGGAGTAGACGAGAGTCAGGCGGGCCTTGAACTGAGGATCTTCGGAGAGGCCGCGCTTGAGAATGAGTGTTTGTTGGCCGAGGACAAGAAGGCAAAGCCATGGTCATGACAAGCCTTGTCGAAGGCGTTGTGTGCTACGCGTCCCGAAGGAAAGCGAGTTCCCGGACGAAGGGAAAGGGTGGAGGGCGATTTCGAGTCGAGGGGAAGAGGCGAAATCTTGGTGCTGCCCTTCCATTTGTGCTTGTTCTGGTTCGTTGCTTGGCTCCCGGCGTGCCACTGCGACTGCGACTGCGACTAGACCTCCGCCGTCGAAGGCGCAGGCGAGGCTTGAGGCTTTGCTGGCTGGCGAGGATCCGAGGTCGAAGCGCCTGAGCCACGTCGACGGGCAATCGTGGCAGCTGGACGGAAAAACTCACCTCTATCCGTCTTCTCGACCGTTTCGTCCTCGTCCGATTGATGAGTCTGCGTCTCGAGTCTGCCGTCTGATCCGCCGAGGCCGCTCATCAGCTGCGCGTGGCTGCCTGCGTCGCTATGTAACGGCGACAGCGACGTAGACATGATAACTTTTTTGGGGGACATGCGAATAAAAATCAGGAGAGGAAGTAAGGAACGAAGAAAGAAGGTCGACAGGCACAACCTGATAGGAAACAAGGGAGAGGCAGTGTGAAGCGCAAAGGCAGTACTACGCGTAGCAGGGAGTCTTATAAGCAATCGGCAAGCAGCCGACGGCGCACTTCCAGTTGCCCGCGAACCGCCCACCCCGCTTTCAGAGGTAATAGAGTAAATCACGGCACGGCGTTGCACTAATTGATACGATACGTTTACTCGTAGATCCACCTGCGAGACGGGGGCGAACACGAGCAAGCGGTCAGCGAATTTAGACGAGGAAAGGCGGGGGAAGCGGCTTACTTCTCGGAAGCGAGGGTGTGCTACACGATGAAAGATACATCAGTACGGATCGGGACAGAAGTGATGATCAATTTGAGCGCACCTGCTGAACACCCTCCGGGAACCAAAGAGCGATCTCCTTCTGGGCACTGCAGGTCATGAAGCAGAAAGGGTCAGTCACGGGAACGCCGTACCATGAGGAGGGATAGAGACGCACGACTCGACGGCGTCACTGCCGTGGCAGACGTTGCGGCCGACATCGATGGCGAAGTCACCACGGACTGCAGAGTGGAAGACACGGAAGAAAAGTACAGGGCAGGGAAAAGTCAGGGTCGATTGCGGCACGAAAAAGGCATTCCGAACGTACTGGTACCGGGGGCGGAGGCGAGGGGGTTGGTGGCGCCGAGGATGGTGCGGCCGGTCTTGACGGCGTCCTTGCCCTGCCAAACCATGGCGACAACGGGGCCTAAAAGAAGGAGAAAATAACGGCGTCAGTCTTGAATGCCGGAGCAGGCGAGTCGCGAGTAATGCAACGCTAGAATCAGAAACGCACCGGACGCCATGTAGTTGATGAGGCCGCGGAAGAAGCCCTTGGAGGAAAGGTCCTCGTAGTGCTTCTCGAGGTGCTCGACCGACGGGGTGGTGAGCTTGAGGGCGACGAGCTTGTAGCCGCGCTTCTCGAAGCGACCGATGATCTCACCGACGAGACCTGCAGCGGCAGAGTCAGCAAGCGGAACGAGCAGGGCACGCAAGGAATGGGAAGAGACAAACCGCGCTGGACACCGTCCGGCCTGCGAGAAGGGGAAGAGGTCAGCGCTTCACTTTTGACATGTGTACCAGAACAGCGCGTGCTTACTTGATCATGATGTAGGTCTGTTCGGTGGCCATCTGTCCGTGGGAGGAAGCGTGCAAACAAGCGAGTTCAGTGTCCGTTGTCGAAGACGAGAGTGGGTGTCCAGGCGTCGCTACACACTCCGCAAGCGAGGCGACAGCTAGACAGAGCTGCAGAGCGCTGCTGTAGGTGTTCCCCCGCATTGCACGCTCCTCCGTTGTGCTGAACTCGCAGGCTCATCCCGCTCAACCCTCCCGTCGGATCCAACGTGTGCGTACACGGCACCGAAGCCGCGCAGGGGTTGGTCTGCCGGTGAGAGTGGGTATTGAGATGATTTGGCAGTCGTACTTTGACGGATTGAGGGCTCAAGTGAAGGAGAATCGCTAAGGGAGGGGTTCGTCTGTCTCGCTCCGCCAGATTTTGCTGAAGAGAGAAAAAATTCGCATTCTCCTTGTCTTTGAATCTCTTCCGACCTGACCAGCGTGCTCGCTCACAGCGCGCTGCCGGCTCAGCTACTGGTGCATGTGCGTAGGGCCGAAGTGCTCGGCCGGCCGGCCTTGCTCGCCAGCGTTCGTTTTCTTTTCCCTCATTCTTCCCAATTTTTTCGCGTCATGTCGCCGCTGCCAAGCTACTGCCGACGCCTTTGCAGCGCTGCAAAGTGTCCCTGCCGCACTTGAGTCTGGGACCGAGTGCCAAGGCCACGGCTTCTTACCGCTCGACGTCCATTGGCTCAAGCAGTATGCTTTTCCCGCACACTCAAAGGGGGTCAAAGGAGTATTTCGCCAAAGATACAACACGCCTACCTGCCAGTTCAAACAAGGCGTGAATGAGGCTTGCGGTACGTCGACCTTCCCTCTTTGTTGACATTTTGTACTGACGATGCCCACGTCCTCGCAGCCGCTCAAGGCTCGAGTCTCGGCACTGTCGAGTCGGCTCTCAACAGGGATTGCACCCTCCGTTGTCCTACAACAGCACCAGAATCCGCTCGTCAAATCCTTGCATTTACGCGGTCGGACCCAGAGCCGTCACGGGCTCACAGCCCTTAATCTTCGAGCTTCAACTTTCGACGGACGCGCATTCGTGTTCGCCCCAGATTTGGCAGAACGCGAAGGAAGCGGCTATCAAGTACGCGACAGAAACTTTGGCCGAGCTGGAACAGCCTGCGGAGCAGAGGAGAGTGGTGCGCGCGCCCAGGAAATCTTACGCGCCCAAGCGCAACGATCCCGACAAAGACAGCTCGGACGGGACGGACAGTGGCGAGGAAGACGACGCGTCCGGAACGGCTCCTTTCTCGCCTCCCGGTACCAGCAAGGCTTCTCGCTCTTCCGGTCGCGAAGCGAAGCCTGTGGAGCGATATGAAGCTCAGGTTACGAAGAAACAGAAGCGCTCTTGGGGCGCCAGTCCTCCCTTACCAAAGGAAAAGGTATAGCTGGCCTTTCCGGCCCACAAGGAGGTTGAGGCGAAGGTACAGCAAGCAGTCATTCTTTTCCTGTTCATCTTGTCCTTCCGCTGCTTATACCCCTTTCGTGAACAGAAGCGCCTCGTAACTCTCCCGACAGTTGCCGACACTTTCCCTTCACATGTCGCTTTCTACCTCGAGATCCACGCCTTCGCGGCGCAAAGCGGGTTCTCCATCTTCCGCCGTTCCTCCGCGTCTAGTGTCCATGTTCTCCGCCTCGAATGTCACCGGGCCAATCCTCGCTATCGCGCCCATGAATGCTGCCGCTGGTTCGTCAAGGCTGTCGGAGGAAATGATGGACTATGGAGGAGGGCGCACGGGAAGGACTCGCATAATGACAAGATGTGTTTGTGTACCATACCGCGGCACAGGTACGACTGAGGATACCGGGGACGGATCAGCTTGATGTGCCATCGAGGGAGGAACCTGAGGAAGAGATTGGCGAGCTCATCAAAGTGCGCATTTCCCCTCTTCAACATATATTTTCATAGTTTCGGACCAGCGAACATGCTCCTCACAGAACGGCGCCATTCCACCGCCTCAGATTGGTCACTTTCTCGACACTCGCCGACATCTTCTCCTCTTCCTCCACGCGGTCGCAACCCAATCCTCCTTCACCTTCCGCGTTCGCTTCTCACTTCCTCACTTTTGAAGCAGCTCAGGTGCGCCCGTCACAGCGCCGCTGGACACAGCTGCGAGTACGAAGTCAGGGCGAAGCTGTCCTCGCCGGGAGGACGGGAAATCTAGGAGATGAGGGGCCAGCACGACCATTTTGTCGCCTCTCCCGCAAGATTGGCGCAAGCAAGGGAGGACGAGCGCGAGGGTGAGCCTGGCGCTACAAGCGTCGAGGTGCAGCGGCCGGGCCTTCGTTCGTCTCCCTCTTCTCCCGTCGCCGTTGCCACGCCTTCCTCTGCCCGCCCGCCTACAGGCCCCGCATCGCCAGTCGCCGACCAGCAGCTTCCTCGAAATGCTCAAACCCCCATTCCATCGTCCGTAACCCAATGCCTCCTCGAGCTCTTCCCTTCCTCCCCAGCCCGCGAAATCTTGACCTTTTGTCACTTCCTAACCCTGACCGATGTCAAGTTTCTTCCGGACCTCGCCGGTCTGGCTCTCTTGGGTAAGGACACCCTCTACCAGTTCCTCGACAAGCTCAAGAACGAAGGTCACCTCGAGCAGGAGGATGTGAGGGATTGCACGAAGTTGTTGCTCGAGATGGTGAAGCAGCCGTGATGGCGTACTCGAACAGTAGTCTGACGATCGCTTGCTTCTCCTACGTGCTTGTCCGTACTTCTCTCCGCTTGTGAAACGAGGAAAAATGCCGGAACACAGGCTACTTCAGTGAGGATTGCCATGTACGGAGAATAATCAGATATAGATGCGAGAAATGGGACGAAGAAGAAAGGGTGGATGCAGATCTTTGGACAGAGACGACGACTGCGGGGAGGAATCAAGCGAACAGAGGCAGATGAAGAACGAAGCGAAGAGGGAGAGGGAAGAATGGAGGGAGAGGGAAGAATGGAGGGAGAGGGAAGGCACGGAGAAGAGAGCAGAAAGAGACGGGTATGAGATGAAGACCATACATCTGCCGGTCTGAGGGGAATAATGAAGCGAGAGAGAAGAACGATAATGCACCAGAACGAACCAACGAGAGACCAATTCACAACGTCGCTCTCCACGCCGGTCGGCCTTCTCAACTCGCCGTTCAACCCCATCGCACCCAGTTCTCCCCGCTATTCACGCCTCGACACCCTCCTCTCCATGTTCCCATACTCCACGGCTACCGTGATGCTCCCTCAGGCTCCCCTCGAGCGGTCCAGCACCTTCAATCCCTAACCCAACAAGCGATCTCGGCGTCTCTTCCGCACCCCCAAGCGGAACATCGTCGTCCTGATCGACAGCGATGCGGAAGCGACTCGAAGAAGGTAGCGCCGGCGCTGCGAGGCTCGAGAAGCCGCCAGAGATGGAAGCGAGGGAAGTGGGCGGAGCGAGGTGAGAGGTGGGAGGGGAGGCGTAGTAAGCCGACGGTGGCGAGAAGCGAGCGGCTGAGGCGAACATATTGCTCGAAGACTGAATAGAGCCGCTGTCATGGTGAACGATCGGGTTGTGGTGAAGAAGAGGGCTGGTGTGGGGCGGATGAGCATGGGCGAGGGTGGCGTTCATTCCGCTGGACGATGCGCTGGCCGAAGGGGTAGCTGCCGATGAGGAGTGGAAGGCAGCTTCGCGCTGCAAGTGACTTGGGCGGAAGGCCGAGGACGACTGCGAGGGGAAAGCACCTTGCGGCGGACCGAAAGACGAGGGGGAAGGATAGGCGCGGTCTGCTTCGCTACCGTGGGAGTGGTAGGCTACCACCGAGCCAGGGACCTCGAGTTCCTCAGCGTGCCCCGCGTAGGGCGATCTACCAGCGCTGGCGTATCCGCCGCGAGCGGGCGAGGTATTGAGGTGCAAAGCGGGGTGAGCCTCTGCATGCTGGTAATGCGCAGGCGACGAGTCCGCCGAGTACGAGTGAGAGCGAAGGGGAGGTAAAGGGGGCTGCGCAGCCGGATGCGCAGAAGCGGGACCAGCAGCTGGAGATGGCGACCTTCCCGGGTCGGAGCGGCTGGCGCCGATGCGCTCGATTGTGCCTGGGTGAACCGCGGCGTACAGCTCGTGAGCCACCTGCTGAGAGTGGTAGGGCGTGACCGGAGCTGGAATGAAGCCGGTCATATCACTCGACTCGTTCGGCGCAGCGTACTCCTCGACGATCTCGAAGGTCTGCCCATACTCGTCCATAGCGTACATCGGCTGCGAGTGCTGGTGGGAGAGCTGGTGAAGCTGCGGCTGCGAGCGAGCCATCGGGACGGAAGACATCGAGTGCGAGCGGTGGAAAGCGGGCGGAAGAGGTTGCTGATTGTCAACGTACACCGCGAGGCGGGGTGCGGCGAACCCTACTCGAGGCGGAGCCCACTCGACACTGGCTCCACTGCTCGTCCGCGCGGGTGGAGGGTAAGGATACTGCGCCGCCAGATGCTGCTGGTCCTCAGGGAGAGTCGGCGGACTTGCATTGGGAGAACGACCGACGAGGCCGGTACCGTAGAGGTCGTGGGGAGAAATACTCCCGCCCGAGTACGGCGATTGGGCCGGTGAAGGGAAGACGGAAGTGTTGCTAATGCTGGTTGAGGCTCGGTACGTCGCCCTCTTTGCGCGGGCGTTAGCGAGAGGCGTATTGACGGCGAGGCTGAGCTGGCCATTCGGGTGCTGCCGAGCGGTGTGCTTTGTGAGGGTTGTCTTGCGGCAGAACCTGTACGAAAAAAGATCGGTCAGGCTGATTTTGTGAAGAAAGAGCAGGCGAAAAAAGCGTACGTCCGGCCGCAGCCTGCGATATCGCACTTGTACGGGCGTTTGCCGGTGCTATGACACGCAGCGCGTCAGTCGAAGAGCTCAAGGAAGGAGAGACTGAGAGAGCTTACTGAACACGACGATGCCTAGCCAGCGAGGACGAGTCGGAAAAAGAGCGCTGACAGACGTCGCAGCAATGCGGACGCTCGCCGGTGCTATCGACAAGAAAGCATGGGTCAGTGCTCTCTGAACTATCAAGGCAGTCGCGAAAGAGAAGAGCAAGGCCGCCAGCGTATCAAGGCAGACGCGAGCGTGCTCTGGGCAGGATGTGGAAAAGAATGCGAAGATAATAGACGTACTGTACCCGCATGTGTACGGTAAGAGCGCTCCTCTGGATGAAGGATTTATCGCAGTCCTGCCAGTCACAGACGAATGGGCTAAACGGGGCGAAGAACGGAAAAGTCAGCTCAATTGGGGAGGGGAAGAAAGGATGCGAAAGCGCACCGTTCGTTGGTGTGAATGCGGGCATGCCTGACAAGGTCGCTCCGCCTTGCGAAAGCCTTGGTGCATCCGGCGAAGTCGCACCCGAACGGCTTTTCTTTGGTTGGGTCGCCCCGCGGTAGGAAGGAGTCGTCGTCGTCTTCTCCCAGAAGGTTCGGGTAGGCGGCGTGACCGGGCGTGACCGAGTATGACGGAAGGCCTACAGCGCCGAGAGTTGCAGGAGGGGCGAACTGAGGACGAATGAGAGGGGGAGCCGTGTCGGCTTGCGACTGAGAAGCCGGACCAGGAGTAGAATGGTTCGTCTTGACCCTAATGCTACCCTTGATACTCGCTCCAGACCCATCCTCGGGAGCTCGCGGGTCAAACTCGTCGTCGTCATCCGCAAGCTCATCTTCGTCGCTCATGTCCGCTTCATCGCGGTACTCATCCTGCATGCCCTCATCCTCGTCGTCTTCGTAATTGGAGCGCTTGGCTCGGGTAACTCGCTGCTTCGGTTTCTCGGTGGTCCCTGCATCGGGAATGGGGGCCTTTGAGTCGACGTCAGAGAGGTCGGATGGAAGGTCAAGGTTGGAGAAGCGGCGTTCGCGGTTGGAAAGGCGAGTCGAGGGGGGCATGATGCTGCTGTATGTGCTGAGGTGGTTGATGATAGTGGTAGAGCTTGATCTGAACCGACCGGACAAGAAGGCGGAGGGAGAAGAGTCGGAGAGCGAGAGAGAGAGAGAGGAGTTGCGAAGGAGAGTGGAGTGCGCCGAGTTGGATTGGGCCGGGGAGGAAAGAAGCTAGGGAGTTCGAGTTACTGAGGATAGGTCGACGAGAGCGAGAGAGGGGAGAGGGTTGCCCACCTGAAAGTGTTCTGCTAGCGAGGGAAAAGAAAGGGAGAAATCCAAGGAACAGGAGTTCTTGCCAACGGTTCAGTCGATTCCTGCAATGAGAGGCTCCCGTCGTATGTCGGTGCAGGTGGTGAGAGCAGAGGTGCGCTTGAGCTAGGCGAGAGTAGGGAGATGGTTAAGATTGCAGGCGGTCGGTGCGGTCAGAACCAGAGGGTCAAAGAGGCGAAAAAGAGGAGTAGCAAATCTTGCCGTCAGTACAGGAGTCTCATAGGCGAACCCCATGGAGACGGCCACTCACCGCTGCACAGAAGGTAACAGGTAAAGCCAGAAGGGGAGAGGCGAGGAAGCACAAGCGGGATAAACCAGTTGAAAGCAAACGAGAGAACACCTTCGCACGCTCGTCCGCTTTCTCCTTGCGCTCCTCTTTCGCTCGCCACTCCACCGGCCAGATACGCTCGCCGGATAGTGATTCAAGTCTCATATGGCTGGGTCAGACACGCCGTTAAATAGCCGGGAACATTCGAGCCTTTCAACAACGAGCCAAAGCCGGACGAGCGTGCGAAGGCAAGGGGAGAAAAGTTGCCTCCTCTCCGCTATCTTCGGCCGGAGATGCATGCTTCATGGGTCTTGCTGTGTATGCGTACAGATTGCGCTGCGTAGGCTGCTCTGCATAGTGCGATGCTGCCTACAAAGCAGCGCAGGCGAGCGAGAAAGCGGAACTTCGGCCTTCTCAACCTGAAAGTGCGCGCCTCGACCAACGAGAAATCCAAAGTTGGCACCTCGTCTTCTCCAGCTCCTAGCTTCGAGCACCTACCTCTAGCCACGTGCCATTCAGAATCTTAGAAGATTCGCCTCCTTCCGGGTCGAGTCGGCGGAGAGGCGCGGCTGAGTGAGGCAGACTGGACTTCCTTAATGCCATGTCGCTAGCTCACTGGCATCATATGGGGACGTTAGTGCAGGAGAGCTACCGTTACACATGTCTGGCTAAGCGGAACTGCCCAACAGCGCCGGTTCGTCCGATACAAGGACTCGAACGACGGCACCCAAGTCCAGCCTTCTTGATCGTGACCGCTGAAGCGGCCGAATATTTCGTCGCGCTCCTGTCCCGCGAGTATCGACCGAAGCAAGGAGGCCTCCTAAGTCAGCGGAAGAGGACAGGAGACGAAGCTCACGCCTCTGCTTAGTGGATGGAATTGAGGGCCATGTGACATCTTCCATATCGGCGAGCGGATGGACGGGAGATGGGAGGCGCTCAAAAGCGTGGACGTCAGATCGAGAATCATGGGTAAGCTCCAAGCCAGAGGCGTGGTCAGACTGTAAGGCAGGAAACAACAGGAGTAGGGGAGGCAAAATGGGCGGAGAGCGGAGCAGACCAAGTGGTTGCTGCGGTCTCGCGGCTTGTCACTATCATGGACGTATGTCATACGTTGTGACGTTCCGGACTGGCTCAGTGCTGAACATACTGGGTGTCACGTAGGAGTGAGTGCAGGCGAAGAGGGAACAGCGGCGAAAAAGGAGGGAGGAGATGGACAAGCGGTCGACATTACAATCTCCTTAGATTGGCGCCATACGCACAGAGTTTACAGCCTCTAGCGCCATCCACGTCGATTCCCTACGGAGCGCGAGACTCGAACGCAGCAACCTACCTAGCCCTCTTCGCTCGCTAGTCCTGCCATCGTCAGCGGCGAGGCAAGCTTGCAGACGCCCAGGTCTCCGTCCTGAACGGCAGAGAGTAGGCCTTGCCACGCCCACACTGTCCTAAGTCGTTGGCGAGTATGGTCGAAAGTGCCAGAGAGAGTTGAGTGACGAGCTGGCGGCGGTTACAGCGACATCAGTGTGGGCGGTACCGCGAGAGGGGTTGGTGCACGGCTAAACGTTCCATGTGTGCGTTGGCTGTTGTGCAAGGCGGTTCTTTAAAGGTTGACGCCGTTTCTCTAAACTCTCTTTCTCGCTCCCCGATTGTATCATTGTCAGCAACAACTGGTTAGCGCCACAGAACAGAGTCCAGTCGCACTAGGGTCTGTCTGCTCTGCCATAAGGCCTTTTCGGGGCTGCCGACGTTCTCTCCCTTCCGATCGCTTCTTTCAGTTTCAGCATGGCCGTAAGTCACGCCACGCCCTGCTACCATCTATCCCTACACTGCTGATTACCCCTCGCTCTGACAGTCCTCATCCCGCCAGACCATTCTCTTCCATTCTCGCACCTCCTTCACCTCATCGTCCGACTTTTTCTCTGCATGTCGAGCCGCCTTGCGCGACCAGTATGCGTGGCCCGCCGCGATCTATCGCAGCGATCTATACGCAGCCAGTATGCGGTGCGGGCGACGCAAACACGACGCTCCTGCCATGGGGTGCCCCTTCCGGGTCGAGGTGAGGAATCTAGAACACCATTGGGTTCTGGACGAAGACCGGACCTGTTGGAAGCACTCTCATGGTAATGGAGCGGACGAAGCGAATCGCACCGCTGGGCGTTCGGAACACTCCGCTTCGGATGAATCGGGCAGGCCGGCAAAGAAGAAAAAGGTAGAAAGCTCCCCGGTAAGCCTTCCTTGCCCGCTATCTGTTCAGCCTACCAAAGCACAAGCTGACCCACCTACTTTGCCACTCTCAGCAACATCCCGTCGACTTCCCAGCTCCCGGTACTCGCTTTCCATCCTTCAAGGCACTCCAGATTGCAGTTGCTGTCCCTCACCTTGATACGTACGGCTACAACTTGCAGCCCATCAACCAAAAGTGCTGCGACCTAGCCTGTGCGCGCGCGCATTATCGCGTTGAACCGTCCGCCGACAAGCGGTGCCCGTTTCGCTTTCAGGCTCGTCACGAGGTCGTTGGAATGGAGGAAGCCTGGGTTGTGGGTGGTCCACTGGGCGAGCACAACCATCCTCCGGCGCCACAACTGTTTGATCCTGGCTGGCGACCGCACATCTTTGATCCGGAAGTCAAGGCTGCCTACATCAAATCGAAGAAGGTAAAGTCGCGGCACGCTGTTTCTCCACGGCCAATTTTCGGAACGAGACCGAACGAGCTCACGAAGCTTTCGCTCGCAGACCCCTACTCGCAGAGTTTCGACTGCTGCACCCTCCGCTTCTCTCCCACTCTCGTCGTCCTTCTTCACCCCGCCGTTCACCTCTCTTTCTTCTCCTACACCGACATCGATACCAGCATTAGCCGCCGCTCCCTCCGTCTCAGCCTCAAACTCTAACCCCGCTCCCGCTCCAGCAGATTCCGCCCTGCACGCCTTCCTCGTCGGTTCTCATCCCTCACTCGCTTCTCTCGCACCGCACTTCGCCTCAATCGGACTCGACTCGACCTCTTCGATGATCACGCTCGCTTCGCTCGAACCCGCTATTCTCAACGCGCTGCTCGACGAGCTTGTCAGTTCTTCCGCATGTCGGAGCGCCATGTCACGTTCAGGGTCGAAGCCTCAGGTCGAGTCGCTGAAGAAGCTTTTGAAGGACGCGAGGCAAATGGGGTGGATCGTCACCTAAAGAGCGTCTGGGAGTCGCATGTTAGCAAAGATTCTCCAAACGCCTCTCAAGCTAGGAGAAGAACGCGAACGGCGATTACAACCAGACCATGTGTACCGAAAACGAAACTGAGCAGTAATACAAATTTCGCACAACAATGAACAGCTAGTCTCCCACGCCCTGACACCCTGCTCAGTACGCATGTCTCCGCTGCATCTGAGCATCGATAACGATATCCGAAGCTTTCTCGCCAATCATGTCTGTCAAAGCCAACAGAGCACGAGTCAGCCTCCGTCTGCTCGCAAAGGAAGCAGCAGGGGGAAGAGACGGAAAGGAAGAACGTACAAGCCGTCGACTGAGTGTGGGTCGCAATGTGTAGGGGGATGATGGACATGTCGGCGACGCGAACGTTGGAGGTTCCGTAGACTTTTAGGTTCTCGTCCACTACGCCGTGGTCCTCTCGTGGGAGCATGGAGCAGGTACCGGCAGGGTGATGTCTGCGATAAGCGGGGAGGGTAATCGTGAATACCCTGGCCAGAGAGGGAGGAACATGGAGAAGGAAAAGGCTTACTCAGTGCTGCAATGCATCCTCGCATACTCCTCCCAAGCCTCCTCATCCCCCTTATTTGGATCCCCCTGCATCAGCGAAGCAGGCAGTGTACCCGCCTTGGCATGTTCCAGGTCGAGGTATTCGGCCATGATGGGCGAAGTGGTGCACAGTTTGTGGAGGTAGCGAGCGCCAAGTCCGAGGTGGTAGGCGTCGAACGGGTGGGAGAGGTAGCGAGGGTCGACTTCGGGCTTTTTGAGAGGGTCGGACGAGGTGATGTGCTGAAGAGGAGCGGAACGACTCAGCCTGCGAGAGTGGCAGGATTAAGAAGTTAAAAGGACGCACAACATGACCCCTCGACAGCGCATGTTGCACACCGGCAATCATACCAATATAGCTCGCCCCCTTCTCGAGCGGCGGTCCACCCAGGTACTTGTTCATAGCAATCACTTCAATCGCCGCCCTCTTCTCATAGTTGTCCTGCTCAATCTTGAGCATCTTCTTCCGTCCCTTGTCCTCCGCAATCTCGAACTTCTCGCCGTAGCGATCCTTCTTGACTTGAAGCAGAGATTGGGCGTGTGCGATTTCAAGCGGGTCGAGAAAGTCCTTCGGGGAGAGGTAGGCGAGGAGGGGGCAGCCTTGCGTGAGAGGCCCTTTGAGGTGCGAGTAGTCTTTCAAGACCTAGTGCAAGGAGAAATGTATGAGAAGAGAGCGGCCCGTCGGATTTGGGCGGGAAGTGCGCACCGAGTCTGCGAATAGCTCGTCGCTTTCCATCAGATCAAGGGACTTGAATTCCGGCTTGAGCTTGAAGCTCATTGCAACGACCGGGTGATCCTGCGGCAAGAACGAGTGTAAGGATATGTTTCTCGGAGAGTGGAGCGCAGCCTAGCGCTCACCTGCAAGTTCTCGCCTACTCCGGGAAGATCGACAACAGAGTTTAGGCCGACTGTCAAGGGTGGATCAGTCAGCTTGACGGTGCAAAACCTTCAGTGCGAAAGCACTCACGCTTCTCGAGATGATGCGCATCTCCGACACCGCTAATCTCGAGCAATGCCGGCGTGTTAAAACTGCCACCGCAGAGGATAACCTCGCCCGTGAAGCGCTGCATCAAGCATGGTCGGGTCAGTCTCCTCCCGGCAAGGGCAGGCGAGGGAGCAAGACGCACAGCATAGTAACTCTCCTCCGGCTTCTTCGCATCGCAGAACTGAACTTCCTTGGCCTTGACGAGGTCTCCCTCAGTTTCATGCTCGACAGGGCGGGAGGACCAGACGAGCGAAGTTGCTTGGGCGTTGGTGATGATCATGAGGTTCGGCCGGTGGGCAACAGGGGCGACTGTTAGGTATGATAACGCAGAGGCGAGTACGGCGAGCGCGGTTGAGAAGGTCAGCGCTAACTGTCCAATCTTCTGACGGTACTCGAAGATAGATAGCTGCGGTTAAACGCGGAAGACTCAGGGAAGGAAAGTATGCGCACGGTAGGCAGCCTCAGAAGATGATCGCGTCTGCGATTCCGGCGAGACGGTCGCCGGGATATATCCAACGCCGTGCCGTTTACCCGCGTTCGGGTCCATCTCCTTGCTGCAGCATCATGGGCACAAAGCGGATCAGTCGAGGTCCGAAATGCAACAACGTCAGGAGCGCAAAGAAAGCTCACAGCCCATCCTCCCTCAACGCATCATACAGCCCTGCAAACTGCTCACCGACAAACGGCGTATAGCTAGCCTTCAAAGGACCGTCATGTCCATGTGCGTGAGGTGCCCAAATCGGGTCGTGAGCTGTGCGAGGGTCGAGGTTCTTTGCTGGAGTGGGGATCGAGAAGGATTCGCTCTGACACCGATTGGGTAAAGGGGAGTATTGTCAGGCATGAATACTAAGGCTGGGACGCTCGGCAGACGCATCCGAAGTAGAGAGAGGTTGGAGAACTCACCCTCTTGTGGTACTCGAGCAACTCCTCCCAATTCCAGCCCTTGTTGCCGAGTTTTTCCCAAGCGTCGTAGTCCATAGCCGGCGCCCTGTTCCAAACGCAGATATTGAAGTTGGAGCAGCCGCCCATGAGCTACAAGTGTCGACGCGTCAGTTGGGTGGGAAGGATGGTGGAGGAGGCATCGGAACGTACTCGCCCTCGCGGCCAGCTAATAACACGTTCTCCACAGTCGTGTTGAGGGGTTGAGCGATAACACCTGCAAAGGGGATTCGCGTCAGCAATCTGGAACGACTGCTAGCGCAGGTCGACAGCGCGAAGGCGACGCGCAGACGGGTACAGCCAGGGCAAAAGGTCAGGGAAAGAAAGCGTACCAGTCCAGGTCCGATCCCCACAGCTTGAACTCCCTATTCGGTACCTCGATGTCCTCATCATGCGCCATCAATGGTCCCGCCTCGATCACACACACCATGTTTTCCGGATCCTCCGACAGCCTTCTCGCCAAGACCAGACCGGCTGTCCCACCGCCGACGATAACATAGCTGAACTTGCGGTGATCGAGTTGCTCGCAGATCCCGTGGATCTGATTGGGGTCGCGCAAGTCCCACACACCAGGGTGTTTGAGGGAGCGCAGACGGGAAAGGGGTAGCGGGCCGTGGTCCCGTTCCCAAATGGCGTCGTGTTTGGGCTTGCTCGGCGGGCGACTCGTGCTCGTGGAAGTCGGAGCGACCGAGAGGGCAGGGGTTTGTGATCTCAGCACCGTGACGGTTGGTGCGGGAGAAGGTGGGGATTGAGTAGCCTCTTCCGAGCCATACTTTGTCGAGTGAACCTGCTCAGAGAGGTTCGTAAGCGCTTTCCCGAATCGCTTGAAGTTTGCGAAGACGTACAGGGAACCCTAGAGACTTCTCGTTGCCTGCGATGTTGCCAAAGGTCTGGAGGATGGCCTCTTCTGCAGGGTCGCCGGCGGGAAGGAATTTCTCAAGGTCGTTGCGGAGGGTGACTCCGAAGGGTGTTGACGGCGTCGGCATGGTGGCTGGCTATAGTGTGTGGTGAGAGGAGGAGGACAGGAAGGTCCGGCAGCAGAGAGAACAGGAGAGGGGAGGCGATGAGCGGTCCGCGGAGCGTCCGGCGTACGAGCGCTGACGAGCCAGCTTGGTTCCACCTGCTTTTAGCCTACTGTAGCGCTCATCTGTAGCTTTCGAAGTAGCTAAAGGAGACAGAAGTGCGCTGTGAGGACCGGCGCTGAGCGAAGTCGAGGTTGACCAAGGTGAAGAGACGGGTAGTCGGCGACAAGAGCGTGGGCAGCAGCGGGGTGGCATCAGCGTATTGCAGTAGTACTCTCGGGGGCGTACAGCATGCCCGCGTCCTCCTACAGCGAGTGGGGGAAGAGGAAATCAAGTTGATCAGCGCCGGCGGTGGGGGAAGCGGTCCCACCTTCACACTCGACACTTAGCACAGTAGAATACGCTGCAAGTCCACCAGTCTGCTCACATATAGGCTCAGATACCCTTGACTACCTCACCGCAATCGTCCGGTCTCGTTGTGACCTTGCCCTTCTTCCGCCTCATCGTGGCCGTCAATCCACTTCAACTATCCTCGAACACCTCAAGCTCAGCAAAGAACGGGTCGACAGCTATCAGAGTGGTTACACGGTACGATGCTAACATCTTCACCCTACGCGAGATACGGCGGAGCAATTGCAATCACCCTCATTCTCCTCCATTTCTTGGGTCAAGCAACCTCACCCTCGTATGCCCACCACACCTCGATAGACCAAGCCAAAGTACACCTCGGACTCAAGCAGAAGGACAGCGAACAGTGGTATGGCGGGAGAAGAGTTCAGCCGTGGGAACCAAGGCCAACAATGCGATGGGAGCAGACAGAAGAGGAGACGGGCAGGAACGCTAGCAGCACGGCCGACGAGCGAGTCAAGGCCGCCTTCGTCATCTTGGTCCGCGAAAGCGACCTGTACGAAATCTTGCCATCGATCCAGCAGGTTGAAGGTCTGTCTTATTATTATTTTCTTTCTCCGCCTTCTCGCTCACTGAACGCAGTGCGCACTTACCCTGTCGGGTTGATGATTCTGTTCATCTCTGCAGACCGCTTCAACAAGCGCTATCACTACCCCTACATCTTCCTGAACGATGGCACCTTCTCCGGTCAGTCTTTCTCGCTTGCCCTGCTTTCCCCGCTCCTGCTCACTGATGCGTTCCTTCTGCAGACGACTTCAAGAAGCGGACATCGCAAGTAGCCTCGGGCGAAACGAGCTATGGGCAAGTCCCGCAAGAGCACTGGGGCAAGGAGATGCCGGATTGGATCGACAAGGACAAGGCCACCAAAGCGATTAACGAGATGGGGCAAAAGCCCATTCCATATGGCGGAAGCGTCCCATACAGGTGCGTCGTCGTTGCATGCGCCAGATCTCTCCCTCTGACAATATCTGGCCCTCTCGCTCTTGCCTCGCAGGAAGATGTGCCGATACCGTTCGTTTCGTTCTGCACTTCCTTTGCTGTTTCCGAGCTTGACCCCGCTTGACTCTGCAGAATCCGGCTTCTTCTGGCGGCATCCTCTGCTCGATGACCTTGAGTACTACTGGCGTGTCGAGCCTAGCGTCAAGTTCTGTGCGTCTTCATGAACAGCCTGAAAACTGGTTCTCTAGGCTGACTTACTGACATATGCCTTCCGCATACATCTTTCGCTCTGGCGCCACTCCTTTCGTTATCTCCTCTTCCGTCCAATGGTGATGCTCCTTCAGTCTGCGATGTCGACTATGATGTCTTCAAGCTGATGAAGGATCAGAAGAAAAAGTATGGTACGTCGATCGTTCTTACCCGCGCTCTCTGCTTCGACGCGCAGAATTTTCGGCTTAGCGTCTTCACTACAGGCTTCACTGTATCACTCTACGAGTATAGGGATACCATCACAACGCTGTGGGATACGACTCGAGGTGCGTTACTTCTTTTCCCGTCACGCTGGCTTTGCTGAAGCTGTTTCTGTGCAGAATTCATCGACAAGAACTCGCACTTTCTCGCCAAGCCGAACATGATGAACTGGCTATCGAATGACAGCGGTAAAAGCTATACCCTCTGTCACTTCTGGTTCGTCTCTACCTCTGCGCAAGCACTTCTCACCCCTCTTGTGAGATTGACCGCGTCGCCCGGCAGGTCCAATTTCGAAATTGCCTCGCTTGATCTCTGGAGGTCGGAAGCATACCGAGCATACTTTGATTACCTGGACAAAGCTGGCGGGTTCTTCTACGAGCGCTGGGGAGATGGTACGCTGTTTCTTTTTCTCGCCTCGGTCACAGCCGTGGGCTTAAGTATTGCGATCATTTGCGTAGCTTCTCGAGTTGACTATCCTACGCATGCAGCGCCCGTGCACTCGATCGCTGCCGGCCTCTTCCTCAAGCCCGAAGAGTTTCACTTCGCAAGTCCCGCTTCCGTATACATCCATTGCGACCCGAATTGCAAGCCCAACGCCCCGCTGACCTTATCTTCTTTCGCAGTTCCAAGACATCGGCTACCGGCACGAGCCCTTTCAACACTGCCCGCAACCCGGACGAGGTAGTCGATGCACCTGCAACCCGAAACAGGAAGAGAAGTGCGCCAACCTCTTCCCATCCTCTTGCTCGACCTATAGCTGACTCGCCCCTGTAGCTTCGAGTTCCATGGCTATTCGTGTACCCCGAAGTTCAAGGTACGCTGAATATGTTTTTGTGTGACTAATCCCGCTGAAACTGATCAGCACTTTTCGTCGTCAAATTTGCAGGAGTTGACCCACTTCACCCGGGGTAACCCGTTTGTCGAGGGTGGCTAAGCATTCCTGTATCTTAGGCGTCGCGATAGGGACCGCGCCTTCTGCCGGCTGTAACTACGTATGTATCTCTGCGGAGACTCGGATGGCCGCCATTTCCTTCAATAAGGTCGTGCACACTAGCTCAGGCTGCTATACCTTGAGTTCGGTCGCTCGCTTCTATTCCATCCGCTCGTCATTGGCTGAATACGCCTTCAGCATTGCACGTTCTTCCGCACATCGCCTTTCCTTCCGTCCGGCTTCGGATCCTTTCTCACGCCGGACACTTCTCCTGCAGGTGTCTTACCAAGCTGGACAGTGGCACGCGGGCGGCGTCCGCCGCTTCTCGTGACCGCCGGTGTGGGGTAGCTTTCGGGACGGCGGCTTCTACGCCATGCTTAAACGCTCCTTCCCCTCGTCTTTTCCTGTCCTTTCTCCCATCACTGCCAAACCTATAGTATGGAACGCATTGTGGATGAGCGCCAGCTGAGCGATGCTGCTTCGGCGTGGCTCGCCAATCCTACTAGCATGGCGCATCCCTAATTTCTTCACCTGACTACTGCAGTAACTGGGCATTCCTTTTCCCCGCATCTACTATCTTCCGCTACTATGATCGCCTCTATGCTGTCGAACCGGCCAAATCTAACCACATCACAGCTTTCGCCCCCCTCTTGCTCGAGGGAGACTGGTACCCGCAAGTTCGTGCAGAGGAGGCTGACAATGTAAGGGAGGCTAGGCGGTGGCTCAAGTCATACTCTCGCGACGCCCTTGAGCTTTGGCGCGAGATCTATCAGCAGGTTTACCTCCGCCAACGGCAAGAGTTGTCGCCCTATGCGACGGCAACAAGCCGGCAAGACTGGTTCGTATATGTCGGCGTGGAGGGCGTGCGGGCTGGACCGCATAATCGGAAGTCGGTGGTGGAGCGGCGGTTCTTCAACGAGAACGCCATCGAGCCGGTTTTCTCGACCGCAGCTTACCTCGTGCACGCTCCAGTACGTCGGCAGAGGTACGTCCCAGTTCCCTAGTCATAGTGTCTACCTACTAGGACTTGCTTGTCCTGGCCCCAGTTTCCTCGCGCATCTTAAACACCGAAGCCGTCTTCGCCGCTCCTCATATGTATCGATCGTCCCGTCAACCGTTGCCAGCTCCTCCCGTCGATTCCTTCCCTCCGTCCACACCCGCACCCGTTGCGACCACACCGCAGCTCCGCCTTCTTCCTCCCTCTCGCCAACGACTACACGCGACGAAGACATCCCCCTGGTTCACCTGCCGACCTCAGGGGCGTACAGCCAAGTACGTAGTATCTTGGTGCTTATTCACTCGGGATTTGGCAGAGCCTGCCACCTATACTAACCTCTTTCTGCATCGCAGGACTCGCAGATGCGCCACTTCGTTCTTCTGTTGTCGGCCTCTGCGCAAGAAACCTAGCGCCCAGGCTCAGCAATAATCATGTAAAAGTGTGCGGGGCTTCCTTCGCAGTGCTGGATCTACGCTTCGACAACGAGGCTGAAGCCACGCCAAGCTGAGAAGGTCGACAGTGCCACTTTTCCGAGTACCGCGACGCACCGCGCTTCCTCTTGCCTACCAGCATGGCTTTGGGGAATTTCCTGGTCTGCCCCGCCTCGCAGCAGACAAGCGAAATGTAGCGTCTGTGCAGGTCGAGTTTAAGCTGACTCGAAAATCCCATCTCAAGCTTTTGATGACCCAACTCGTCCCCTTGCTACGCTTCTACCCGAATGTAGTCCTGATCGCTTCAAGCGTCCTCTTGGCTTCCCTCGAGTCTTGCTCCTTCAACCCTTTGCTCTGCTCGACCTCTTCTACCAAGTTGCGCAGAGTGTCTTCTTCAAGCTGAACGAGATGGGCGAGGTCTTGTACGGTAGAGACACCTCCGGTAGTGAGGATACTAGAAAAGGATTCGACCGAAGCGTTTGTCGCGGTTGGGAAGAGGGCCAAGAAGAAAGAACTGAGGTCTTCCGGGGACAAGGAGGGGGGAGCTTGAAGGGAGGAAGGCATAACGTTTCCTTCAGCGTGCGGAGTTGGTAGGACAGAGCGAGGCTGGGAGCAACTCGCAGTCAACGGAGGAGAAAGTGTAACCGGGCTGGACGAACCGTGAGAGGGTGATGAGGGGACAGGAAGAAGCGAAAGGTTCGCTTTTTTCGGGATCGAAGCGTCAGGCTCAACCTTGTCGCGATCGAGGTGAGGGCGCTCGTCGTGATTGGGATGGACGTGAGTGATGCTCCAGGTACCGTCTGCCAATCCGCTTGCCGTGATCTCGAAAGTGCAGCGGCCAGTTCCGCTGTTTGGACGACAAACCCATACTATGCGCTCGATGTAGCTATTGTGCGTGAGAAAGAGTCCTTGCTGAAGTGCCCAGGCGTAGACGTGGAGCATGACGGCAAGAAGGCTGGGAAAAGCTTGGTCGAGGACCGGAAGGCCAAGTCGACGAGTCTGCATAAGCCGAGCAGATTAGCCACTTTTCACTGGGTGAGCTCGAAGCAGAAGACTCGCCTCGGCAAGAGCCCAAGATTTTGCTCTCAATTCTGTCTTCGTATAGTTGCTGCGGTTACCCTTTTTCGCAGAGACAAAGAACTCGTTCTCATCGCTCGAAGTCTCGTGCGCCCCGTAGCTGGCCTCGGAGTCTAGGAAGACAAGGTAGTCAGCTTCAGATGCGTGACTCCTGATCGGCTACGCTTTTTCGCGAGTAAGCTTTACCTTCGCGGTCAATATCGTCGTCTTCGTCTTCGACCTGGCTTACGTCCGCCAATCCTGAGTGGTCGCATGATCTACTCCTCCATCCTCTTCTTGTCGGCTCTTGCACCAGTACGCCCGCGAGGTCTTTCACCTCGACTCCCGTCGTTCTCAGCGCTTCGTAGTTGCTTGTTGTGCGACAAGCGAGGTCGCATGTATGCTGGTTGGTGACGCTGCGTACGCTGAAGCCTCCTGCAGTATCCTTCTTTGCATATACCTGGCAGGTACAACGCTGGCGGCCATTGCTGCGCAGTTGTTTCCTGGTGCCGAGGCCGATGCAGGACAATCGAGCTTGTCGGTCGCGATTGGAGTCGAAGATTCGTAACTGGTAGCCCCCATTGTCTGCGACGGGAGCAGCTCTGTTCAGAGATCTCGAGCGGGTGTATCTGTATACCTTGTGGACGAGACTCACGAGCTGCTTGATGGGCGGCAAGCTTGAAGGCGTTAAGAGTGGGGAAGACGGTACCCACGCTGGGAAGGCGGGCAGACGAGTTGCTGGGCATACTTGTATGACCTCGGTGAAGCTTTGGGAGCGGGCTCGAGCTAAGTAAGCTGAGCAATGCAAGTAAGTAACGAGAAGAAGCAAGCGAAGAGGAGCACCGGCTTTCCCACGGGACTTCCCGCCAGACCAATGTTGCTTTTCGCTTCTTGGGGCTGTAGATCTACCTCAAGCGCGAGCCTGATGCAAGGCAAAGCGTCTATGTACGGAGTTCAGCTGGTGGTCGGCTCGTTTCCATTGACTTGAGAAGGTTCCCCCAGTCTCGACATTGTGTACAAGGCAAGCTTTGCTACTATTTCCGGTGCCCTCGCAGTGACAGCCAGCGTACTCTGTCTTCAAGACTCAAGCCTCGTCTCCTCGGAGCTGCAACTCGCACGTCGCCACCGCCGTCCTCACCGCCGCCACTTCTGACGCACTTAGCCTTTGTGGCTGGGCGACTGATCCCAAGAACCCGTTGAGGTGATCTCCATTCATATGCAAGAGAGAACAGAGTGCATCGAGGAATGCGATACCGCTGCTGGAAAGATCGGACGCGAGGTGGCTGAGGATGAGCGAGGTTGGCGGGAGGACAGACGAAAATAACGCCTCGAGCTGCGTTAGGCTGAGGTTCCTCGCGGTCGAGACGGGTGAAAGAGGCGAAGCGTCGTGCGTGAGAGCAAGATGAGCCGATGGGGAGGAAGAGGAGGCGAGAGGAGCTGATGAACGGGAAAGGGTCCGCTGGGAGAGCTGGGCAGGTCAGGAACGCGCTGAAGGATGCCAAGACCGCTGCGACGCGCTCTCTTCTTGAATTTCGGGGGTGTAGACTGCAGAGAAGGTGAGGCGTCGCCATCGCTGTCGGACTGCCACCTATAGCTGTCATCCGCTGAGGAGGATGTCGGTGAAAAAGGACGTTTGACAGGACGACGTTGATGTGGTTGGCGAGCCTTTGACTTGGATGCGCCTGCAGGAGATTTGGTATGCGGGAAGAGGTCGGGGCCCAAAGTGCTGCTCCAGTCATAGCTGAGTCCGGCAGCGAGCACAGCAGGATCGGCAGGAGCGCCCTTAAGCAAAGCTTGAACTGCCATACACAAAGCCATGGCGAGCGCGTTAGCCCGGAAGAGAACAGTAGCAAAGACGAAGGACTTACATTGCTTGTACTTGGGGTTGCGCTTCTTCAACAATGTCAGTCTGCCAGTAATGCTCGCGCAGGAGCTGGCACCCGATACTTGATAGCAGACGTGGTCTTTCCACATTCCGCCTCCAGCCTCCCATCTTCATCATCAGAAGAGGTATTGTTGTATCCGGAGCTTTTTGACGAGTCGGACTCTGCGGAACGGATGTCAGTAATATCTCTACAATTGTCAGAAACGAGGAAAAGGAGAGGACCTAGCCTCAACGGTCCGCCCAAACTGCTCCCTCCCCGTCTGCACAATCTTCTCACCAAACCACCAAATCCACCTCATCCTTCCCAAGCCCTTCGCGCGAGCGAGAAGAGGCCGAAGAGCGCGTCGAGGGACGTGATTCCGCTTGCGAAGAGGGCGTAGGCGGCAGGAGCGAAGTCGTGTGCAGCAGAGAAAGTCGCCAAGAGGGCTTCGATATCGAAAGGGGAGAAGCTGCAACGACGAGGTGTCAAAATTGAGGGCAGATTGGGGGGAACAGAGTCCGCGAAGAGAAGAGGAGAGACAGAAGAGTCGGATGGCAGGTGGAGAAATGGACGAGGTGCAGCTGGCGGTGTGCGCGGCGTCGGCCCCGGAGTACGGTACTGGGCTCGTTTCAGCTTTAGCGGCGGGGCCCGGGGAGAAGAGTCGACTTCGGACAGGGAAGACTCGCATTCAGGCGTAAGTTCGGGAGAAAGCTCGGGGACGAGGCGACTCTTGTAACGGATAGGTGACGGTTGCGACTGAGGCGTTTCCGCTATGATGCCAAAGCCTCCGCTCGTCCACGGAAAGCGGTCAAGACACAAAGCCCCGTTCCAGTCGTAGGCTCGACTGGCAGCAAGTATCGCCGTTTCGGCGATTGCGCCGACGATGAGGGCTCGCACTGCTTCCTTGCCAAGGCCCGTCAGTCATGTACCAAGAAGGTGAATAAGGAGGCACGCACGGCGCTTATTGCCTTGGATTTTTCTCTTGAACGCCTTCAGTCTAGGGGCGATCTGAACTGGCGAGCGGCAGTATCCCGTCTCTCTTCTGACACACTCCGCGATCATGCCTCTTCGTCCAGGTATTTGTCCGCCACAAGGGTAGGTGCGATGTCCTATATTGGGACTTTGGCGAGCGCTGCGAAAAGCGAAAACAAGCCTTAGTTCTGATAGGGAAGGCAAAGAGTAGAGAGGACGGCACACCTCGCACAAGTGCAGCATTCTCCTCTTCTGTCCATGTTCCATTCCTCGCGTTGGTCGACCCGAGCCGCGACGAGCAGGGCTCTTCGTGCTCCTCTGCTTCCGTTTCCGACATCTTCCGCCTCTTCCTCCTCGTCGCCCCTCTCATCGTGCGAGAAGGTATCGCTCGTCGCACTGACACTCACCGCAGACTCTGCGGACAAGAAAAAGTGTCAGTTACGAGCTGAGGGAGACGGGGAACGGAACAAGGTAATGGACGCTACGCGCTTGCGAGGAGCCTTGGTAAGAGAGATGCGCATGTTGAGGCTCGGGGACGAGGGCGGAAGGACGGAAAGATGGGGGGAAGACGCAAGAGAAGAAGCGCAAGTAATCGAGAAAAGGTAGGAAAGAACAGGATACGCAAGCCATCCGCGGACGAAATTTAGGCCCAGGCGGCGCAAGTCGACCAAAGGAGACTGGAGCTGTCGCTGTGTCGGTGAAAACGGGAAGCGGCACGATCAAGCTGAAAAGGCGGCTGATACATACATGCCCATTTTCAACTGAACTCTTTCGATACCGCTGATAAGGTTATGTACTGCCTCATCCCCCCGCATTGATCTTCCTCTCCGCCACCTGCCAAATCAACCGCCTGACCATCGGCGGGAACTCCCCCTCGACCTTTTCCGCCTCCGCCAACAACGAAAGGAAGTCCTCCTTACCCAGTAGGGCCGCATACTCAAACAGCGCTGCTTCACTGCTGATCCCTGCCCGGAACAGCGGTACGGCATAGCCTGCGAGGTTGATCTGAGAGGATGAGACGAGGGTAGCGAGGAAGGTGGTGAACTCGGGCGAAGGGGCCGAACGGGCAACAGCGGGTTGGACAGACGAGCGAGAGAGTGAGGAAGAGAGACGTTGACGAGATTGCGAGGCAGAGGGTGACGCTGCTGGGGACGGGTGCTTCGGGGTCGGCGTGAGAGGTTGCTGTAAAGGGTTGGCGGCTTTCTCGGCTGCAGGCTTAGGTTGCTCCGCCGCTATAGCTAGGCCAGCCGCTGGTACTGGCTGCTCGTCCGCTGCCGCCGGAGGAAGTTGTGGTGGAGCTGGAGAAGGTTGTTTTGCCGCTTCGAATGGCTCAATGATCGGCTTCTGCAGAGTAGAGAAGGATCAGTATCCAGAGCAGGATCAAGCTAAGTGGCACGCACGACATCTTCCTGTGCCACCTCCATCTGCGCGCCCACGGCCTGTTCGGGCTCAGGCGGAGGCTCCGACCTATGGGCGAGTTTCCGTCTCTTGCCGGCAGTAGGCGTAGGAGACGGGCTCTTTGCACCAGGGTCTCGCTTGAACGGCCATGGAGGCAACTGAGGCAGATCCGCGACTTAGTAGCGACCCGAGGCGAGTACAGGCGAGAAAACATTGACGTACAAGGTCTCGCTGAGCAGCTTCTGCTTCTTGTGCCGCTGCTTTGGCTTCGGCTTCCGCTCTTGCTTCTGCTTCTTCCTGCTTGACGCAAGCAAGGGGAGGTAGCGGCGCAGGATTCGCCGCTGGACGTACAAGGCGCGTCAGCTCCCAAGGCGATAGGACGACTGATGACCGAACAGCTTACCCTGAATTGAGCCTTCACCGTCAGTCTTGACCACAGCCCGCCCTGTATGCTTCAGTTTGCGCCGAACCGTAACGACGTTGCCTTCTCCCTCGACCATTCCGCCTTCAGCGTTCGGCAATCCCGCCTGAGCCTCCAGATGTTTGCGTTTTTTCGCTGACGGGCCGTCGGGTGGCGGAGCCTCTTCAGGCGGTGACCATTCCTTCTCTTTCCCCTTTCCCTTGTCCTTCTTGTCCGGTGCCGGATCCACAGGTTCTTCCACCGCCCCTTCCAGCTCATCCCAATTTATCCCGTCCATCGCAAACCCCGCCGGCCTCTCACACCCTCGCGGCTCTTCCTCCCCTTCATCATGCTCATGGGTTAAATAGCACCCCTCCAAGTCAACCAAACACCCCCCATAAGCCGGTTTAGCCCTGACCATGAAGGGGCAGTCATGATACGGGCATCGGAAGAGGAGTTCAGAGGGAAGGTCGCGTAGGATGGAGAGAGGGACGACGATAGGGTGGAGGTGATCAAAGAGGTCCGAGGCAGAGGGGTAGATGGGAAGATCTTGAGGGAAGAGCTCGTCTTGGGTGAAGGTCAAGAGTCTCAGCTGCTTGTCTTCCAGGTTTTCCGCATCGGGTAAAGGGCCATAACCGACGCGTCTCGGTACCATGCAAGGCTCGCGATAATTGCTCGCCAAGTGACCTACGCCGACAGCCTGCTGCCAACGCAACGGATGAGCTTTCGCCAATAGAAGGTGAAGCGGTGCACCACACTTGTTGTCCTGTATCCGCAAGACCCTCGTACCCAGGCTTTTCCTGAGACGCTCCCGGCTGAGCCTGAACTTCTTGCGCGTCCATCTCGGCCGTCCTGAGAGAGTTGAAGCGGCTTCAGCGCGGAGAGTCGAAAGGCAGGAAATCGCTGGATGGAGCGAATTACGGGGAGCGAGGCGGCGGACAGTGACCGAGAGTGTGCTGCGAGTCTTGAACAGCACGCTAGGTCTGTCTAGACTGTAAGGAGAGATGCGAAGAGCAGGTGCGAGAAGGGAGAAGGCGGAGTGCGACGAAGAGGAGTCGACCCATAGTGGCTCGAGTGACTGGCAGCGTAGATAGCAGTAAGCTTGGCTGCGATGTTCTAGCAGAAGCAGTTTCAGCAGAGAGAGGAAAGAAGGGAGAGACCCCCGATCAACACCAGTCTCATCTCTTTTTCCCTTGTTTCCCTCTCGCATTCCGACGATGGCCCGAGTCGCTCAACTAGAACTCTTCAAATTCAGTCTATGTACGCCCCTCTGCTTCTCCCCGTTTTTTCTCAAGCTAATCTCGCCGTTCCCTTTCCCTTTCCCTTTCCCTTTCCCTCTCCCCCCTCATCCCGAATCTCGTGAACGGGCGCCCTGCGAGAACAGACGTCTTCATGCCCGTCGCCGCCATGCTTCACTATGGCGATCCAGACTGGTACGAGCGATGGGTCAGCCCGCATCGAAGTGCTTACAGGAAGGACGAGATCAAACAGGTTCGTCTTTCGCTTTTCTTGTGCCTTTCGATGGCCTGCCCCTGACTCTCCTCAACGCTCCTTCTGCGTCAAAACTCGACAGGTTGAACCACCACGAGACACGTCGGAACTCAAGAACGAACTCGCGCGGTTAAGGGAGGAGAGGGTGGCCCGACGAGCAACAACAACGCCGCCACTCGAAGGCGATGAGCGGCGTATCTAAGTGCTGGTCTCGACTGAGGGTGTACGAGTTGTACCATACGCACTTCATCTTTCGCACGTTGTCGTTTGCTTCCCGTATTGCTGCCCTTTCTTCTGTCTCCAAGCGCAAGACCGCGAAAGAATAAGCTTCCCGCTGCAAGACAATCCCAAAAGTGCACAACCCGTCCCCCCGTCCAGATCCCGTGTGGCCATTCCAGCCCATCGCGCCGAACCAAGACTCAGTCGAACTCTACGAAAGGCTAGAGTCAGTTGTGCGGTTCTGAGGCATGAGAGAGGATCACAGGACACACTGATACTGTAACTCGCCATAGTGATATCTCCACCGCGGTACGAGCCACTAAGTGAACCAAGCAGCATCAGCCCCCGACGCTTGACACAACAAGGAAGGAAGAAGACGACGCACCGCTTCTTCTTATTCTTCTCTTTAGTGAACCCCTTCCCCCTCGTGACGATCAAATCCGCACTAGCCCTCGCGCCGTAATCGCTCTCTCCGGCGGGCTGAACCCATCAACCATACACAGGAGGAAGCAGTCAGTACGACCTCTGGGGCGGGACAGAAAAGAGGCTTGAAAGCGCGGGCGGGAAGGCGGGGAATGTCGCGAGCGAGAAGAGAGTGGATGCAGTAGAGAGCGAAGGAAGCCAGAAAAAGGAGAAAGATGACAAGGAGAGAGGGAGGGAAGAAAGCAAAGAGACACGCACCCTAGCCGCAAACGAATTGTCCTTCAACCTCGGATCGACATAAACCTCCTCAGCCTTGACCCTCCTAAACCTCTCCATCTGAGGTTTTCCACCCGGAGTTCCCGACCTCGATCCTGCAGGCGAGTCCGCCCCAGCAGCGGGGAGGAAAGACGAGATGGGTTTGGGTTGCCATTCCTCCACTGGCGCGGGAGCTGCGGGGGCGGAGGGCTTCGGGGAGGAGAGCTTTTGCTTCTTGGCGGCGGGTTTCTGGGACTTTTTTTTCTTCGAGGAAGAGGAGGCGTTGGAGTCGGAAGAAGAAGAGGAGGAGGAGGACGAAGACGAGCTGTCGTCCGAGGAAGAGTCGCTCGAGCTGGAAGAAGAACTGCTACCGGAGCTCGAAGCGGCCTTTCGCTTCTTCGAGGTGACGGCGGGGAGAGGGGTGACGGGAACGGGGGGAGGGGCAGACTTGGCCATGGCACCGACAGCGGGGTTGCGAGCCTTGACAGCCTTGTCGGACTCGTCATCGCTGCTGCTGTCGTCCGAGGACGACGAGCCAGAAGAGGAGGGGGAGGGAGATGCAGCCTTTTTCGCGACTGTGGGGACGAGCAAAGTCAGCAAGAACGGCAGGGCAGGGCCACGACACAGTCCATACCGGGCGCAGCATCCTTCTTCTTCGCAACCTCCTCATCCGAATCCGCTGAGTCGCTAGAAGAGCTGCTGCTCGACCCAGAAGACGAGGAAGAGGCGGAAGCAGCCTTCTTCGAGGCCGGCGCAACGGCGGGCGTAGAAGGGGCTGCAGGCCGGAAGCCGTCAGAACGAGGTACCATGGAGAACGCAGTGGAGGAAAGCTGCGCACCTTTGGCCTCATGCTTCTCCTCCTCACTGTCGCTGCTGCTGCCATCGCTCGACGACTCATCGCTGCTGCTTTCCTCCCTCGCCCGTTTCGCTTCTTCCTCTTTCTTCCTCTCAGCCTCGACAACCTTGAGCGTCTCCTTCGGCAAGACCTCCTTTTCGACTTCCTTTTCCGACTCGGAATCGGACGAGGACGAGTCAGAAGAAGAAGAGTCGGAAGAAGAAGAGTCGGCTGAGACGGCAGCGACGGTGGTGGAGGTAGTCGACCTGCGAGTCCCACGAAAAGCGGAGGTCAGTAACGACGGCATTAGTGAAGAGCTGCCTGAGCCTATTCGCCGACAGGGTTGAAGAAGCAACCACCGTGCCGTTCATGAACATAAACTCGGAATTGAAGGGAAGCGTCGACTCACTTGGCACCGTGCATTCCTGCCTGAACCCACCTAACCAACTCCTCCTCCATTCCCTTCCCTCCCTCTTGAATCTCTTTCTTAGCCTCCTGCCCACTCAACCTAAACGGCGTGCCCGGTGCAGTCCAAGGTTGTTTATCCAACTCTTTGATGAGAGATGCGGCGGTTTTGGCGAGGTTGTGGGAGAGGAGGAAGGAGAAGATGGAGAGGTGCGTTTCTGTAGTTGTGTAGAGGGACGAGGAGGACAAGGTTAGCTAGAGCAGGTAGACTACAAGGTAGGTAGGGCAGCGTACGGCGAACAGCTTCTTCCCGGGATGCCATCTTGCACGTAGCAGAGCAGAACGAGCAGCGTGCTTGACACAAGAACGAGCAGGTGAGAAGCGGAGAAGGAAGCTTGGAGAAAATTTTGGCCACGCTCGATTGTGGGTTCACAATTCTCTACACCAAACCGATTCCAACACCCGAACGGTTGGACCAAAGCTGACATACAGACAGGCATACTACGAGGAGACAGTCAGACAGACAGGGAAGCGATAAGTGTACGGATAGGAAACTAGGACTTCAACCGAAGTAGAAGACATGATAAGAGAAACCCCAAAGCCTTGACAGCGAGGTCATGGTCGGCGAGAGCCAGGGCTGAACACGTCAAGGGGCGAGGTAGGCGCGAGTTGTGGAAAAGTAAGAGAGTCGCGCGTAGATGAGGGGACGCGGAGGTTATTGAACTGCGCAAAGAGAAGCGTCAAGTCAGTACCAACCCCAACACGAGACTAAATCCGGTCATTCAAACTCACCCTCCTGAAACCTAGCCCTCCCATCCCCCGGATTAACCACCTCCAGCTCCCTCTTCCCCTCCTTCTCCATCGCAATCCCCTGCAACATCTCTACATAATCCTGATCGCTGATCCCCATACTCGAAAACGGGTTCAAGACTTGTTGTTCCCCGCCTGTGCCGGTCGAGACGACGACGGAATGGGCGAGGGCGTCTTGGATCTGGTTGTCGGTGAAACCGAGAGCGCGGGGGATTTCCGCCATTTGTTGCAAGAGCTTCAGGTGGTCGAGGTGTTTCTGCGACGTTGTGTTCCGGTAAGCCAACGCTAAGCGGGAAGAAGCGAAAGGAAACGCACCTCGAGCATTCCAAGCAAGTTCTCCTTCGTGAACGGTTTGGGGAGAATGTCGTTCATCCCTGTGACAGGGTCGTGGTGCCTAATCAGTCCCAGTATCGCGTGCATGATGGCCGCCACAAGAGTAAAGCAAGAAGCCTAGAGCTCGACGCACCGTGCGAAAAATAAGTCATGATATCGTTCGGACCGCTATTGCTCGTCATCGAGATGATTGGCGTCGTAGGGTCAAACTGGCGAATGAGTGAGGTAGCCGAAACGCCTGTGAGGAGCACAAGTGAGGGCAAAAGCGGGATGAGCACGAGAATAAGGTAGTGCAATGTAGGGGAGGAGAAAGCGCACCGTCCAGGTTCGGCATGACGATGTCCTACAGACGCGCGCGGGTTGGAAACCTCTGTCAGCTCTTCCATGTTCGAAGGTAAAAGATCGCAAAGAAAAGAAGGATAAACTCACCATCAACACCAGATCATACTTCTGCACATTCATCTTATTCACCGCACTAACCCCATCCACCGCCACATCAATCTGACACCCAAACACCTCCAAGAATTTGGAGCTCAACTTGCGACAGACCGCATCGTCCTCGACAAGGAGAACACGCGGGGGAACCGCCCAACCGGGGACGTTGGATTGTCGTCGGTGAGGCATTGAGGGGCGTTCGGTAGGGGCGGGGGTGGAAGGGGCGGGCGCGGGCGCGGGCGCAGCATTGGGAGGAGGAGCGGAAGCAAACGCCGGGTGCACGAATTGAGGAAGAGGGGCGGGAGGCAATTGACCGCCAATAGGGTGGTGCGGCTGATTCGGCTGGACTGGGGAGTGCTGAGCTTGTTGCTGTGATTGCGGAGGAGGTTGCGGCTGGTGATGCTGAGAGGGAGTCGGAGGAGGCTGTCCTTGCCCAGGATGTTGAGGCTCGTAACCTCCAGAGGGTGGCTGCCCGTCGTCTCTCGTGGGTGTAAACTCGAACTGGCCGAAATTGGGTGGTGGCGGAGGAAGCGGCGGGAGGTTACCAAAGTTGCCGCCGGAGAGGGAGGCGCGGCGAGAGAGGTCGGCCATCTGATCGTATGACGCGCGAGCGACCTCAGTGTAGGAGGAGATGAGCTTTTGGGCTTGAGAAGAAGGGACGAAGGGTACGGAGGGATCTTGAGGGGCAGGGCCTTTTTGGTCTGTTCTCGACGATTGAGTCAGTTTCCAAAAAGCGACGCAGAACACGGAAAGGTACGCGCACCTGCTTCCAAGTTGACGAGGTATTGGATCAAGTTCTGCATCAACTGATCCTGTGCCACCATGTTCCTCTGAAAGTTCATCATCTCGCCGATAACAGCCTGATAATCCTGGCTCAGGTTTGTCATGTGCTGCTGCATGGCGGCCTGCGTCCGAGCCAAATTGTCGAGCTGAGCCGCCAGGGCGTTGAAATCCCCCGTGTTGACCGCGGCTGGGGCGAGAGGGTCGACCGCCGCGCCATTCGCGTCCATACCCGTGGGTCGCATGCGATTGGCGCTGGTAGTCGCGTTCGTCGTCTTTTTCGACGAAGGTGCTTTACGCTGCAGCCGGAAAGGGGTAAGTAAGCTGTATGAAAGGATTGGGGGTTAGACGCACCTTGATGTTCTCGAGGCTGTCCTTCATGTCTGCGCGGAAGTTCGGATGCCGGAACTCCCACGTCTGCGAGAATGAGCGGCTCAATGGACTTGTTCACCAAGCGAAAGGAAGGATAACGTACATTCTCCCCATATTGACTTGATCCCTCACCGTCGTTGTTCTTGACCTTGTGAAAGTCATACTTGTTGAGTTGACGAACGAAGGAAGCGAAATTCGAATGCTTGAAGTTGTTGGGCAAGATATTGGTGGTAAATTGGTTCATGTCCTATCGGAGGAAGAAGATAACTGTCAGCGCAGAGCGCCGAGTAGGAGGAGCGAGGGAAGCATCGCACCTTGACCACAAAAGACGTTCCGTCGTGACCCCAGCTCACAATATCATGGTGCTGGTCGTCGTCGAGCATTCTGCAGGCGAGGAAAAGAAAACAGGTCATTCTGCGCCCGCCTTGTCCCGCCTTTCTCCGTATCCTGTCTGCACACCGGCACCGCGTGTGCAGATCGCTGAGTCGCGGGACGTACCTGTAAAGCTTCTTGACAAACTCGCTCGCCCCACCTTTACCTTTTGACTTTGCTCCTGGTCCACCCTCCTGACCGGCGCTGCCTGCCTCACTCCCCTGTCGTTCATCATCGTCGTCTTCGCCCAGCTGAGCCTGTGCGGCCTTCCTCTTTGTGCCTGAAGCAAGTTGTGGGAGAGGAGGAGGGAGGTGATGCTGCGGTGGTGGTTGATGATGTTGTTGTTGTTGCTGTTGCTGGTGATGGGCTATCGAGGCATGAGGATCTGTAGGGTGAGGGAGAGGGTAGTGACCCGAGTACATGTCATGGTGAGGTGGGTAACCTTGCATGATGCACACGGACGGTGATCAAGGGATGAGTGAGATTGGAGGGGAGGGGAGGGAGGGGGGGGATGAGGAGAGGAAGCGCGATGGAGACTCGGGGAAGCGTGGGCGTGGTATGAGTGGGTGGTGATTGACTTGTAGAAGGTGTTGGTGTGAGTTTACGGTTAATCGGTTGTATGAGCGAGTGGGGGGACGAGGGATGGGAGAAGTGACGAAAGGCGGAGGACCTCGAAGGGGTCCAACTCGGTGGAGTCGACTATAGCCGAGTGCGCTCGAGCAGGTGTGCGCGCAGTACAGACGACGACAACAGCTACACCAACGCGGCGTTGAGAAGGTCAACCTCCCACCCCCTCCACCGCAAAGTCGAGACCATCTTTTTTCTGACAGAGCAGGGCGAGGCCTTTTCTCGCCGCTTTTCCCCCTTTCACTTCTCTCCATTTCTTTCTCGCTCGTCCCTCCCTTGCAAGCCGCGACACTGTCACCACGGCCTCATCCGTCAAGCCGAACAACGTTGAGTTGCATTTGACAAGATGGCGAGGAAAAGCTACGGCAGCGAAGCGAGCTGGACAGGGCGGCGGCGACAGCCTAGGCGCAGTCGCTGATTGTATATTGACACGCTAAGCGGCATGGCGGGCTTCGCTTGAAGCCGAGGTGTGTGGTGAAGCCGCAGAGCAGGCTGTCAGTCAAAGAGACAGCAGGGAAAGAGAGGCCCGCTTGTCCGCCTCTTCTCTGTACCTAGCCGTGTATACTCGACGCGGCGCGTCGGCTGGTGCGATGCGTGACTGAACATCGAGCGGCTTGCCTAGTCTAAGGGTCAGCATGCAAGGGGAGCGCCGCAGGTGACGAGAAAGAAAAGGCCGCCCAGACGTACGTTGCGCTTTCGCTTACGGTCAGCGCCTCGCCAACATACATCTTGACCGCCTGTTCTTCTCGTGATCCCGCCCGAGTCGGCTGCGCCTGGCTACGCTCGTCCACACAACTCTTTCCAAGCGAATCTCCGCTTCTAGCCGTCACCTTCTGGCTACGAGGTTTCGTGGGGCGCCGAGGTATGGCACAAAGGTTATCCGAGCGAGTGCACCAGTCTGGACGGAAGCAGGCGAGGCGGCCGAGGTTTCAAGTGTGCTGATGAGGATCGGATGGGAGTGAGGCGATGAGTGTAATGTGGAGGGCGAAGGCGGATTGACAACAGGCGGGCGCGTAGCTGGAGATGTGCATGTGACGGTAGCATGCTCAAGAGCTGTAGTGAGCGAGATTGATGCAAAGAGAGGACGAGGTGGAGAATAAGAAACGTTGGCTCGTCTCATCGACTTCGATCTCACTGAATAGCCTGCTAAAACGTACTGAATCCCTCTTGGCATTGCTGTGAGCCCGCTCAGCTCGTCGTTCCGACTAGCCCACACACTTGCGCGACTCGGACCTCGTCCTTCACAGCTCGTATCTTCTCACCCTCGTGTTGGCTCACGACAAGAATAAACAACCCTACAAGGACTGGTTCGAGACTCCTGGGTAAGCCAGCACAGGCACCTTTTGCCTCGCCTTTGACTGGCTCACGGTATCTCCCCACAGCCTTCGGGTCCCCTTCTCAGCCTCTTCCGCACCAGTCTTCGTCTACACCGGGCACGAGCCTCCCTCCCATCGACATGGCAACCTCCGCTAGCTTCCCTCGGGTGGGAGACCGCTTCACCACCATCGACGACTGGAAAATCGCGGTTTACCAGGCTTGCCGTTGGCCATTTTCTCTTTGTCCCGTTCCTGTACCCTCGTAACATGCGTTTGACCCTTCCTCTCTCGCAAATTACAGTACGTCACGGTATGCGACTCGGTACCGTCCAATCCATGCCACAAGTCTTCTGTCACCTCCGCTGTCCAAACGTGCCTCCAACCTCTGAAAAATGCACCTTCACCACCTCGATCAAACGCCCGCCCTATTCCGCACCAGGCGCCGCCTTGGTGGTAGATACCCTCATCGATCAGCATACTTGCGCCGCTCAAGTCAGATTGAGTAAGAAACCGACGGCAAAGACGTTCGTCGAGAAGAGGTTAGCAAAGTTGATGCCTACAGTTGGCGGGAGTGGGGGCAGACCGGCTACGTCAAACAAATCAGAGCCGTCGACGACGACGCCTACCTCAATTGGGCGTAAGAGGAAGATGAGCCTCAAGGCAGTTGGAGGTGATCCTAGGGGAGGGAGACGACGGAAGAGGAAGAGGGTGCAGGGTACAACGGGCGGAGGGGCCAACGAACATCAAGGCTCCACTACCGGGCGCGAGTCGTTCGTATTCGCCGAGGCGACAGATGTGACGAAACTCGATCTGGTACGTCGTTCCGTCTTGTGTAATCCTCCGCGCTCATCTCTGACTTCGGTTTGCTGTGCCCAAAGTCTGACGACCTTGCGATCCCGCATCACTACTTCCGCTTCGCCACCTCGACCGCACTTCTCTTCCACCTCTACGCCTTCGCCTCTCAGTCCGACTTTCTCTTCTCGAAACTCGTTCATTCTCCAGACCAAAAGCGCTTTTCTCTGGCTGGTATCGCTGAGCGCTCACTCGGGGGGAAGGTTCTGATAGAGATTGTGGGAAAAGAAGGAGAGGATGGCAAGTGGGGAGTGAGCGAGTCATCCATCAGGAAGTTTGCGGTGAAAAAGGTGAGGGTCAGGACCAAAGTCGAAGAGGTTGAAAGGAGGGCAAAAGCGCCTACTCCACAAGTGCAGCCCAAGATCGACATAAAGGGCAAAGGGAAGGAACGGGAGACTCCCCTCGACGCTTCTCTCACTAATCGCGACAATCCCCTCTTTACACCTAGCACGCCGGGCCATCATTTCCCATCCACATCAAAGAGTGCGACCACGCCGTCCCTCGATTCCATCGCTGTCGTCGCGTCTACCTGTCGTACAAACAGCACCGCAGCTAGGCCTACTACGCCTGCTCTGATGCCGCCCCTGCGTCCTCCCGCTCTCGTTCCGTCTGCTGCGTTTCCCTCTCCGGCCTCAACCTTGCCCCGTAGCGCCACTTCGCATCTAGCCGACCAGCCGCCTGCAGCTCCATCAACAACTACCAAACCGTCCTCACCAATATCAGGAGACCTCATCCTCTCCATCCCTTCAACCACTCCGCTCTCGCCTTCTGCCCCCCCCTTCCTCACTTCCCTTTCCCCCTCCCTCCCCTCCTCCTCCCACAGTCTCCTCCTAACCTCCCTCCCCCTCTGCGGCCTAAAAACCCTCGAGGACCTCTTTCTCCTCTGTTCGCTCGAGGAGAGGGGGCTCAAGGTGCTGGTTGAGACTTTGGGGATGAGGAAGGAGATGGGAGAGGGGGAGGCGAGGAGGTTGTTTGAGGCTTTGAGGGGAGTGAGGAAGGTGGCGGGCAGGGTTGAATAGTCCGACGATTGAGTGCTTAGGAGGGCGGAATCGCTTGGGATATGTAGTGTAATGTTGGATCTTCTTTGTGTTTTTTCCCAGGATTTTGGCGGCGCTTCCTTCGGACTGGATGCGTGCTCAGAGTGCTCAAGGGCACTTTGGGGGCCGTAATTGAGTCGCACAAGGTCGTGCGTTGGACGAGCTCCAGCAAGTTGAGAAGGCCAAAGTATTCGCTCTTCACCTCCGTGCTATGCTGTACCAATGGGGTGGCGTAGGCTGCCAGATATAGCACGCTGAGTGAGTCTCGACTACCCTTGCGCCCTCCGTCTGAACGGTCCGATTGCTTCGCGCCCTTCTGAGGAATCCATTGAGCAACATGTTCGCGTTTTCCCTCAACAATTCAACCTCCCTCCCCAGGTCGACAAAGACCGCGCGCATGCACAAACCCTTCGAGACAGGTTCACGCTAGGTCGCCGGTAGTCACCGGTCCAGGAAAGCGCGGAGCATGATTTGCAGGCATGAAAACGCCAGTTGGGGAAGAATTACAAATAAACGCGCAAGCGCTGCCGCGCCGCTTCTAAAGTGGCGGATGTTCGGAGGGTCGTCTCGACGTCGGACAACGGGCAGAGATAAGTTGGGAGAAGGAGGCTTTGAAGGCACTGTATTTTGCATCCACGGAAGGAAAAAATGCCCGACGTGGGTCCGTTCCCTCCTTCGAGCCGCCTGACCTGCAATAGAGCGACCTGCAATGGAGCGGTTGCTCCAAGGGGACGGACCTGACGCTTGACCCAGGGTGGAGCAAGGCTACCGGCAGGAAAAAAGTGATGCCAAACGGAGAAAGCTCGATGCTGAAAGGTGGAATAAGCAGGTCCCTCTCACACAGTACCTAGCGTAGGGAGACGCACTGTCTACTGCCTCGTTCACGTTATCAAAATGAAGAGGCAAGAGGAGGGAAAGGGCAATGCAGTATGGGACGTTGAAAGCGATGTTTTCCGGAAAGGGTCGAACTGAAGAGGGCGAGCTTGCTGCGGTTTACCACTGGCGGAAGCGGAGAGCGATGCGCAAGACGCGAAGGAATGAATACGCTGTCCAGAAACGGGAGAAACCAAGACAGGGATGATCCGCCGGAAGATGCTATGCAGAACAACAAGCTCACGAGCCACCCCTCTACGCCATTTTGAACCTTAGTCAGAGTCGCTATCGCTCAGCAGCAGCACTTCCGGCTCGCGCTTCTCCTCCTCTCCCTCCGCTGCATCTTCCTCCCCCTTCCTCTTCTTCGCCTTCCTCCCGTTACCATCCTCCTTCGACTCCGACGGTCGCTTCTGCGGACCCGGCGGACGCTGCTGCGGCTTCGACAACACCTGATCCGCCACTTCAGCAACCTCATACTCATCTTTCGGCTCGTCGGAAGGCTTGATCCCGCCTCGCACAGCCGGGGATTCCCTGTCCGAGTACGCCTTGGCTCGTTCCGCTGCCGCATCTCGCTCAGCTCTCAACTGCTGTAGCTCCTTCCTCTTGTACTCTGCAAGTTCCGCCTTGAGTCGAGCAATCTCGTCGTCGACGGCTTCCGCTTTGACGGGTCCGCGGCCGCTGCTGCTGTTGGTAAAAGCAGTTTTTCCCTTACCCTGCGCAAAACGGGTCGGCGGAGGAGGCGAGGGCGTCGAGTCGAGGATCATTGCTTCTAAGGCATTGGGCTGCTTGCCGCTGGAACGACGAGACGATTTGCCTTCTCCATCATTGGCGCGGGCTTTGCCGTTGCCCTTGAGATCAGGCGGAGCGATCGGGGTGCTGCTGGCAGGTGAGCGAGCGAGGAGTAAAACGGGGGACTCGCTTCGTGCTACGGCTGGCTTGGGCTTTACAGAGGCGGCATCGCGAGACTGCGAGCGAGAGGAAGACGTCGATGGAGCAGGGAGCTCTTGTTCGACAGCTTGTGGAGAGGATTTACAGTTAGTCGTGGGGCGCAAGAGGAGAGTTAAGCAGATTGTAGGAGACGAGGGACGAAGCAGGAAAGGAACAGGTGCGTACGCTCGATGTGGCCTTCTATCTCGAGCGTAGCTGTTTTATAGCGCGAAGAACGGTGGTCATTATTCAAGTCAGAGGCCAAGAGCGGGGAAACTTAGCTCACTTTTGTCTCGGTACTTGAACAGAAAGGTCATCCAGGGTCGATGCGGACCGTCGTCCCATTCTTCCGGGACCCAGTTGAAATTGGACCGCGAGTCGTTGACGTGAGGAAGGGCGGGACCGAGGCTGTAACCGTTCAGGCAAAATTTTCAGCGAGAACTCCACGATGCCCAGAAAAAGGCGGGACTGGCTCACCCCGCTTGATGAGCTACTCCCATCTGAACCTTCTTGCTCTCCTCCCATACACTCGCGCAGCCAATCTGTTTCCCTTCTTCACTACGCGCCTGCCACTCGCTTGCATCTCCGACCCTGCCCCGGAAGACCCGAAGCTCGATCGTACCGAGAGATTTGAGGGCAGATTCGGTCGTGATCGTCGCGTCGTCGGGGTCCGCTGTAGTGGTGAGCGAGGAGAAGCGGAAGGTACGGAGGGAGTTCTGCAATTTTTTGAGGTATGGGATGAGATGAGGAACCGAAAGGACTGGGTAGAAATGTTAAGGCACTTTTGATTCGCTCCTACCCCACCAGGTGAACGCTCGCTTGGTAGCCATCTCCCTATTGCTCCATTGGTCTGTCGTTTTCCACGCCCGAATGATCTGGCAGTTGTTGCTATGACAAGAAAGGAAGATCAGCTCGCAGGAGCGAGACTGGGGAAGATGGGTGAGGCTCACTCGCACACAACCCCATCAACAACGAGCTCACACAGCAGGTCTGGTGGGCCCGGTGTGTTGGTCGCAGAGGACGCTAGCGGGCGCTCATCTCGCACGCCGACAGCAAACTCGCGTCCTACAGCGGATTCAACGAGGCAGGTTCTGATGAAGAGAACGTCAGCTAGAAAACTCTGTAGACCAACGAAAAAGCGTGCAAGCCCATTGGCCCACTGCTCTTCACTGCATACAACGGGACTGTCTTGCCGTCAACGAGAACCCACGAGGTGATTTGGGCGAGGGTACTGAGCAGGACAAAGTAGCTTATAAGCGACCTTACTATGAAAGAAAAGAAGGGAACGAAGCGTACATGGTGCGAGGTGGTCCCCTCTTCCTTGCTACGCCGCCAAATCCACCCCGACCTCCGCCCCGACCTCCGCCTCGTCCTCCACCCCGTCCTCCGCCCCGATTTCCTCTTTCACCTCCTCTCGCTGCACCTCTGCCGCCCCTGTCTCCTCCTTTTGATCCGTCGTCACTGTCCCTAGCTTCTCTTCCTTCGCCGTCGTTCCCCCGACGCGTCCGTCCCCCTCTCCCGCCGCCGCCGCTGTCGCCCCGACCGTTTACAGGCCCTTTTCCCCTCCCTCGATGAGAAGGCTGAGCAAACTGCGGGCCCTTCGGAGACGCAACCGCCGGCGGGACTCGAGGTGGCGGAGGCTCAGCCGCAGCTTGCGGTTCTGCGGGTGCAACTCGAGGTAGGAACTGAACGGGGGCTCCTTTCCTCCCACCTTGGACCGGTGCCGCCTCCCCCCTCGAGCGAGGTCTGCTAGGTCCTGCTTCGGTCCCGCTTTGAGTAGGGTCGTTCCTAGGTCCTGTTGGGATGTCCTTGAGCTTCCCCTTCCCCTTGACCGAGATCTGGGCGGCTCGAGGTGCGGTCGGAGGAGGGGCCGCTTGTGGCTGCGGGTGAGGTAGTTGCTGACCGGGTTTGACGCGTCGAAGCGAGATGGGGGCTACGATCTCGGCGGGTGCTGCTCCTACTGGCGGTCGCTTAGTGGGTCGGGGTGGCATCAGCAGGCGGAGATGGTAGTTGTTGTTGTGCTTGAACCGTTGATCGAGTTGAGCGAGTGAAGGGGGTCCAACTACGAGATAGAAGCAGAGAGGGACGGCGCAGGCCAGCTGTTGTAGCTTATTGATCAGGTGAAGGGGTAAAGGCAGGCCCAGGCAAGCGAAACGGAAGCAGCCGAAGCCAACTTGATCCAGCGACGGAACAGCTTCGTATCGTCCTCGATCTTCACTTACTGGTACCGACGACGCAGATTCAGCGCTGAACCAGGTTCTTACATTTTGACTATGACAGACCGCAAACCGCTCCAGACGACGCGAGTTCCCTCGTCTCTTCTCTGTTCTGAACGCCAAGAAGCCTCCGTTTGACGTTTACACCGTACCGTAGCTGTCCCGCGCCACCTCTTCAACGCCGAAGCGTGCTGCTTGCCCTTTCTCGAAGACCCCGGAGAACCGATGGTTTTCTCTGGTGGGGTTCCCTGTTGTCCGGAAGGGTCAGCATCGACAGCGCAGAGCAGCTTAGTCCGAAACATGCGACGTACCCTGACGAACGAGCCACAGGAGTGTGAGGGCGGGAATCAGCACGGCGAAGCGAGTCCTGACGTGCCAAAGGGGGTAGAGGCCGTGTCGCATAGAGTCTGCCAAGTACAGGTGTGAGTAAGGTGCGACCTTAAAGATGAGCCATGGAAGAGCAGGACGTACGCCATTGGATAGATCGCGAGAAGGAAGTCTCGTAGGGTTGTTATAGGTCGAAACGTTTTGTTCTGGGTCAACCGGGATCGACACTCACGAGTATCGGCCTCAGCCAGCGCCGAGCCCATGCCCAAGCTGTTCAGGGCTTCGTGACATGCTGTCCATTCATAGACCTTGGGTTTATTATTGGCCTTGGGTTTACGATCGGACTTGAATGCTGCCATGAGTTCCCTGAGGCCCCCGCGCTTAGACTCGAAATGCTGCCTGTATATGCGTTCATACTCCTGCAAGGCGTCATCGAAGTCGCTTATGAGCCAATCATCGATGGCAGTGCGAAGGTCCTTGGTTGATTTTGCGGAAGATGCGAGACCTAGGTCGAGTAGGAGGTTCCGGAAAGCGGCGACCCGGGTTTCCTCCCGGAAAGGGGCGACCCAGGTTTCGTTCCGGAGAGCGGCGACCTGAAGATTGTCTGCTCCTTCTTCGGATCCTCTTGAGAGCCACAGAAGAGAGTAGCTTTCGATGACCGGCCACAGGGGGAAAACGACGGCGAAATTACTGAAAACCGAGACTATCAGCCACGAGTGAGCAGAGTTGCAGGCTGGACCATGACGCACTCGATTTTGGCATACAACTCGCGGGTCAAGTGGATCCCGTAGCGCTTGGCAAAGGAGGACGCCCCGTAACGCGTGCGCATGTCGCGCGGTACGTCTCCTCTTCCATTGATGAGCATGGCTGCTTTCTGGTCGTTTCTGCGAAGGAGGATTAAGTGTCGGGGAAGATGCTCATCAATTAGTCTAGGGCAATAGCGGCTTCACGTACAGCCTCTGTTCGTAACTCGCTCCCTTATACCATAAGGTTCGGACTTCAGGAGATGCGTGGGCGAAGTCTGCAGAGCGCTTGAAAAGACGGTCGGTTTCCGTCAGGTTGAAGAAATCATGGGCATCCCAAGGGAGGGGCTGTTCCGATACATCGTCGTAGTCACTGCGGTCGGAACAGCGCGGTCCCGCCATTGATGTGTATGAAGTTGGGAATGGAAGAAGGTGCAGCAGAAGGGGCAGCGCCGTGGAAAGCAACCAAAGTCCGCGGCGCCCCATGCAGAGGCGATCCAGAGGGATGCCGGGAGAACGGGAAACAGCCGGGGAAGCCGGGAAATGAAAGTGGCGATGCTGCCAAGGGCAGTCGAGGAATCGAGCAGCCCACGGGGGCGCCGAGCATCGCGAGTCGCTCACTAGAGAAACCTGCTATGCACTAGGCCCTGTCCCCCTGACCCAGCGAGAGGATCACTTTTACCTACGCGTTCGTCCAGTGTCTTGTCACGAGCCTGTTTGCACTGCTCCCACTCGCTACAGCCACTCATTCAGCCTAGAGATAGGCTAGCCTAGTGTCCTCGCTACTCTACAGCCCCCTAGTGTGCTTTTCAGCATTCCCGCCCGCCTCCCCAATCCCGCCACCCCCCTCTTTTCTCCCGCCCGCCTCCCTATCGTTCCTCCCCCGCTTCGCGCCCTGGCCGCGGTCCCCAGCCGCAGCCGGGCGTACAAAGGCTGCCGCCTTTAGCCCACATGAACAACCACCGCCTAACTGACAGCCCGAGGACACTCCATTGTGCAGGAACAGCGACGAGCTACTACCGACAGCGCCTATGCATGCGATGTCGGCTTGACACCTATGTATACTGTATACACCAATTAGCATTGCCGTCCCATCGGCAGCCACCTAGCACAATGCAAGGTTTGTGCAAAGTAAGAAGCACGTGCGAAACCTTTCACAGATCCCTTTTCCCCCCAAGAAGACACTCGTGCTAGACTCCCCCGTTCGAGCCTACCCTGAAGCCAGTCCACCACCCACTCTCCCATCCAGTCCCACCGTCACTATCCGCTGCTCGTGCCTCTTCCTCCCTTCTCCTTCCCACAGGGTCGTCTCCGCGGTCCTCCATCCTCGGACGGCCGATCTCCCCCTCACGATGGTCCCACCAGCCCTCGACGCGCGGTCGAGGGTCTCTCCAGACATTGCGCTCGCATGACCAGGCTTCGGTAACCTCGACGGCAGTACGTTTCGCAGGTCCCTCTGCCAATTCCTCCGTTCCTCGGGCGGGTTGCTGCGTGTTGCCGCCAGTCTGAGGTAGGAGCAGGAGGCTCCAGGCTACCGCGGTACTGGAGGAGAGGTTCTCGTAGGTTTCCGCGGTGATGAGAAGGCCGACGTGTGAAGAGGAAGAGGAAGAAGAAACCGTTCGAGCTAACGGCGCGAAGACCTGCTCGTACCAGAATTTATCTTCAGGCGTGGTACTGTTGGAAGTGAGGATGGCGGACTTTTCCTCCGCGGAGCGCAGATCGTCGAGAGGCGAAACGAGCGGGAGAGACGAGTTGAGGGAGATGGCGAGCGTGAGAGCAATGTCGGAAGGAGAGGGAGCGCCGGAGGCGAGAGATGGTAGTACGAGGTCGGAGAGTGTCGTGACATGCTCGATAGACCGCGACCGTCCTCGATCGCGACAAGCGACGCATAGAGGAAGCTTGGCAACCTTTTCCCCTTCTTTGGCTTTTCCCTGTTCGTCGACCTTGACCGGCGCATCCTGCGGTGCGACCGTGGCCGTGCGAATGCTGCTCAGGCTTGGCATCTGGTGGAAGAGTTCCTCCATGGCGACGACCGTCAGCTTGCTCGTCTCGGGCGTCTCGTCGAGGAGGAGAAGCGTGAGCCGTGTCGCTCGGTCGGCTTGCTCGGGCCATAGGCGACGTAGGGCGGAAAGGATAGTCAGGGTAGGTGAGAGAGGCGGAAGATGGGTTGCGGAGACGTCGGCGAGAGAAGTGGAGGGTGGGAAAGCTGGTGACGGTAGAGAAGCTAAATAATCCTCCCAAGAACGAGGAAGTGGCTGTGGCGAGGACAGGATGCGCGGCGGGATGAAGACGCTCTGTGGGGGAGGAGCAGAGGGTTTGTCGGGGGTGGAGCTGGCAGACCGAGACAGGTGTTTCTGTAGGCTGACAGCGCCGATCTGACTGGCAAGCTGAACCGCCGAGCACTGCGATACAATTGGTCAGCCTTTATACAAGCGGGAACGGCGGACGCGAATGGGAGAGAGTGAAAGAAACGCCGCACTTCACTCATACCTTCAACGTCACCCTTACTGGTGAGATGCTTCTCCCTGCCCATCGCTTCATGCTCTCGCCCACACCAGCCAGCACACCCACACTCCCGACAAATGACCCATGCGTCGGCCTCGCCAGTCTCGTTTTCTCGTCTCCAACAGATTCCGCACCGTGGCTCTTTCCACAGTAACTGCCCTTCGGTAGGTGTCGGATCCCGCTTCAGCGCCGCAGAAAGCAGGTCGTCCTCCTTGGCCCATCGAGCGTAATGCTGATCTCGCCGCGCTTGTAGCTGGCGGGCGGAAGCGTCCGACGGGAGAAGAGGAAAAGGCGGTAAAGTGGCTCGAATGGCGGAAAGGGCTTTGCAAAACGGCTTGTGGTCTCGCCAGTCTGCTTGGGCGCATTCGTTCGAGCAGTAGCGAACCCTACGGCACGCTCCGCAGCGCTTCAACGGGTTGTTACCAGCGACGGAAGAAGGTCGAGTAAAACAGCGGAAACAGGCTGTACCGAAAAAAGCGGCGGTCGGAATCGGTGCTGAGCTGAGAAGAGACGAGATCAGCGTGCTCAGAGGAGATGCAGAGCAGGAGACGACTTACTCCATGCCCATTGATGACGCAAAAGCGGAAGCGGTGTCCAGGCGAAACGTCTGCCGAGGCACGAAGAGGGCACTGCCGATTGCAGCTAGGCCTAACTCGCGCTTAATGGTCGACCTGGACGCAAGACTGAGATTCGAAGCTATGAGAGAGGAAAGAAAGAGGCGACGTCGCTTCTTTCGCCAATAGTCTTTGCTAGAGTCAGTCTGACCAGCCGCTATGTCGCTCCGAAGTACGCTAGCGCCTTCCGTCGCACAACGCCTGCCCTCTCGCACCTCCCGCATCACTCGTCGCTTCGCCTCTTCAACTCCCTCTCCCTCAGCTCCTTCCACTTCTCAAGCAACCGCAACAGCTCTAGCAGAAGCAGCAGAAGGTAGGAAGATTGATTGGCCTACCTACCTCGCCCTGCGCAAGAGTCAGAGGCTCTACGGCTTGATCGCCAGCATTCCTACGACTTTCATCGGCTTCAGTGCTGGCGCGGGCTACTTTGTGCGTTACCCATGCTCCTTTTTTCTCTGTTCCTCGCCGCCGCTAGACCTTACCGACGCTCAATGCGCAGGCCACCATCGAATCCGACCCTACCGACCTCATTTTCGGAATCGAACCCATTTACGCCTACGGTGCCGCCACTCTCGCCTGCGTTGGACTAGGGTGGCTCGCAGGCCCGACCATGGGAGGAGCTGTGTGGAAGCTGGCGCATAGGAAGGTAGCGAGAGCGATGGAGATCAAAGACAAGGGTGCGTTGACCTTCGATTTTCCAAGTCTGCTCGTATTCTTTCTCTTGCTATCGAAAGCCGCCGGCGACCACAGAATCAAAAGCTTGGCTGTGCATTAAGTCAACTGACCCGAATGCGTCCGTAGACTTCTTCAACCATATCTCCCGCTGGCGTGCCGATCCTTCCCGACAGTCTGGTACGCTCACCTCCCTTTCTCGCGCACCGCCCAGTCCTTCCACTCCCACCGCTTTCGCGAGACCCCGGAACTTAACCTTCCTCATCGGACTCTTTGCATGGCGTGGAACTGTTCATCTGACCCATTCCGACCTTCGCAGCTTCGAACCCTTCACCCGACTTTTACGCCGAAAAAGTCGGTTCTCTTCACCAGTACCGGGTGCGCTCCCCCTTCCTCTTCCGCATCTTTTCGCACCCGGCCGAGAACGTTCTGATAGTTGACCTTCGCACTTCGCAGACCTGGCTCCGCGATCAAAACACCTTCCGCAGGAAAGCGACCTTTGGAGGGCGGGAGGATGGCGTGTACTAGGCAGACGTTGCTCGCAATCGAAAGTTAGAACGGCATTGAAGCGAGGAGAGCGCTTGGACAGGCTTACTTGGCTACCGCTTTCCGTTTTCTTCATAAGCCGGACTGTTCTGTCTGCGAATCGGAGGACTCAAAAGAATTACCGCTTCTGACATAGCACAGGCAAAGATAAGAGATATCGCATCAATAACACCTAGAACCGACATCACAGTAGCGAAACAACATGTGAAACAATAAACGCTCACTCCGCCCATCCCCTGATTTTGCTCGAGAACGTCTTGAGCTGCAGCATACTCGGTTTCGCAGGCGCATCCGCGGTCGTTTGAGACATGATCTGGCTGTTCTTCCTTAATCGGTTGAGGAAAGTGTCGAGGACGGAGGGCTCGAGGAGGGAGAGATCCGCGAGGGAAGAAACGGAGTCGAGACCGGCGGCAGTAAGGTGAGGAGCGAGAGAGACGAGTGAAGGATGGAGGCCGAGGAGGAATGTAGAGATGTCAAGGTTGGAAGAAGCAGAATTGGTACAGAGCTGATGAGGGGTTGGAGAGGGCAGTGTGGGAGGGGCAGTCGGGCGTGGTCTTTCAGGCGGTGGAGAAAGGCGAGCCGAAGCGGGCAAGAAGTCTTCGTTGAGTGGTGGCGGAGGGGGTGCCTGCAGAGGAAGCCACACGAGGTACTTGTTAGCATTGGTCGAATCGCAGAGAGGAAGAGCGCCACAACGCACCAGAGAGGAGTTCGTTTGAAGTGGCTTGTCTTGGTCCTCGTCTCAACTTCCATACCCAGAACCTTTCGGGCCACTTCGCTGCGAATAACCGGCCGCCACTTTGGGTCGCGTAGGATACGTGGATCCGGTCCATGAGAATGATTCGGTCTCCCACCTTCGCCTAATCGCCAGGTTCCGTTCGCGTCTTGGTGCACGGTGAGATAGAATGGGCACTCATCGGCGTGATTGTTGCGGCCGCGGTTGCAGGTAAGAACTTTGGTGGAGGCGGTATACTTCTTCGCAAGGTGTAGACCCGTGCCGTAGACAGGGACGACGGCAGCCACCGCAGCAGCGTAGAAATCATCGAGGGTTGCGAAGGCTTGTCGAGTAGTCGGAAAGCCAGGGCAGGGCTGGTTGGTCAGGCGTGTCAACTCGGGATGAAATGCCGGGATAGGGAACGAATGAGACGCGTACGACCTGTACGACCTCTTCCGCCTTTGACCGCTTCCGGGGTACGTCTTCCGCTTCTGGAGTCGCGTCGCCGCGATACGACTCCTCGCTTGACGATACGGGAGGAGACGGTAGCTTGCGCTTGCTAGGCGGGACGTCGGGTTTCTTCTGCTTCCGTGCACCTGAAAGAGCCACGGCGTCAGCTGACATACAGGCTGCAATTTCTCGAGAGGCGACGTACCTCTGATGACTATGCCATCCCGTTCCCCGATAAAGTCTTTCAAGGTCGACATCGCTTCTCCCTCCTCTTCTTGCAGACGCCGGTACGCCGCTTCGGCTTCCCACACGGGAGAAATCACTTTTCGGATTTTCTCAAGCTCACTGGCAAAGGTAGTGTATTGACTGTATGGAAAGGAACGTCAGTGCCGAGGCCAAGCGTTAGAGGTAGATCTTGCGCGCACCCTTCTTTGTAGCTGCATTTGGTAAACATGCACAGCGCCGCTGAAGCGGCAGATATAGGAAAAGAGGGGATGTTGACTGAATTGCAGAAGCGGGCATAGGCACGGTGTGTGTTAGCGGGAATAGTGTTGGCGATGGAGAAGGTTTCGAAATATTCGGCGGCCATCTTCTGTGACCGAGCGATAAGCGTAGCTATGAGTAGGCAAAGTACGTCAGTCCCCGCTTTGGTATGTTAGGTGATAGGAGCGCAGTATACCGTCGTTGAGCTCGCGGTGCAGCTGAAAAACTCTTTCGCGCTCATCGACGAGCTTGCGCATCGCGGGTACCTTGGTCTTGCAGGTCCACGAGGTCTCCCATCCGACTGTCTTGTAGTCTGCAGCACGAATGTCAGTCTTGCCGGGGCGGCGATCGTAGTGAAAAAAAGCGGATCGTACTTGTCTTCTTCTTAGTCGTATCTTGAGGCGTTGAGACAAGGTGTTGTCGCGGAGGCGAGGGAGCTCGAAGAACCGGCGCAGTAGCTCTCGGACCTTCTTGCAGTTCCCGCAACTGATCAAGCAGCTCCACCTCGCTGCCGTCCTCTTCTTCATCCCGATCTTCTCCCTCCTCTTCCACCCAGATCGAGGGATGTGAATGGGCCCATGTGCAGTTGCCCGGGACCAGCTTGTATGGGTCATCGACGTTAGTCCTGCGGGCGACCACGTAGAAGCGGCACTGCGAGCTGGTTCGCCGCTCGCAGAGAACTGATACGGAAAGAGAATCTTGCTGTTGTGGCTGTGCCTGGAATCCGTAGGACGATTGTAGAGCCATATTAGTGGAAGAGAAGAAGGCCTCGGATGTGCGGAAGGTGGTGGAAGGGCCGAAAAGGATGTCACCGCGCTGTTATCGGTGCAATCATGAGCAGAGTCGTCAGTTCTACAATGGTAGTTGGAAGAAGTGCATGTGACAGGCACAAAGCGCACCGAGTTGTCCTGACGACCGGTGTCGAGCCGCGGGTTCTCGTCTTCATCGTCGGACTCCTGACGAGAGATGCATTAGCAGGTCGCGGCTATTCGGTCGCGGTGAACAGACTTACACTAAGCTCAATTGTGATGCCTCCGCCTTTGACGCCGTCCGGACGACCTGAAAACGCATGAGTTGCAGAAGAAGGTGCCGTGTGCGGTTGTGGCTTGAAGATGCTCGACTGCGACAGTTCCGAGAATAAGCATTTTTGGCCAAGAAAGACTGGGAGAAGAACCATACGGCCAGTTCCAGTCTAGTCCGACTGCCATCCGCTGTTGAGGTAGGTAGTTGTGCGTAGAACGCCCTAGGCTGGTCTTGCGGCAGAAGCTGAACCTGGCAGAATTGCGAGAGCAAAGTCAGATTTTTCCGGTGCGTAGCGGTAAAGACGCGAATGTACGCACGCCAACTGACGGATCTGGTGTTGATGACCCCGCAGCGAATGACTCCGCACCGAAGGGAGAGAGTTGGGCGGCATCGGCAGCCTGTAGTCGTCAACAATACACTGATCAGAGTAAAACATGATGCGAGTAAGAAAAGTAGGCGCGCCATGTTCCAGCCGGGCAGGTCTGCGCTTTTCAGAGCGTTCTCTGCGATCTTCCATCCCGAGTGCGCTCTCGTCGACCCAGCTGCTTCATCACCGTCATTTGATCTTGTTCGTTCAACCGCCTGAAGTGGTCTCGCCTGCGACGACGAGGCGGTACCGACAGCTTGTATCGACAAGTCAACAGGCTGAACCGGAGTCGAGTCAATAGGCATGGCAGCTGCCGCTGTGGAGTCGACGGGTTGTAGGCCGAAGTTGAGAGCCGGTCCGGCAGAAGAAGACGGGGGCGGCTCCTGTCGGTGGCCGGCAGTACGTATCTGTAAGGCGGACCTGTAGTACAGAGGAACGTCCTAGATTCAAGGAACCGGCGATAGCGAGTTGTCGATTACTGGACGAAAGAAGAGCCCGCCGGTTAATTAGCGGGAAGGCGAAGTGCAAAGCCAAAGGCGAGGCGCAAGGGCCCATGCTGCACACATTCAGATATCTGCTGATCACCAAGGGAAGCCGCTTCAAAGGGTGCAGCAGTGGGAGGGATGACAACCACCGTAGGTTTTCTTCTTGTCTTCTTCTTTCTTTTCTTCACCTCGGCTCCTTCCCCCCCCCGTCCCCGTCGCCACATGGCGCCCATGTACTAGACACTGTCGATTGGTTACATGTATGAGAGAGGCTACAGTATACTGTACAGCCCTACGTCCACGCTTAAATCCATTCCTTCTCCCTCGCCGCCTTGAGCTCCTTCACAAGCAGCTTCAGCTGAATCTTGCTCACCTTGCCTGGCCCTGACATCTGCGTGCTTGCCTCGTCGGCGGTGGCGCGGATGTCTTCGAGGAAGCCCTCAAGGACTTTGGGTTCGAGGAGGGAGAGAGCCGCGAGGGAAGAAAGGGTCTGGACACCGGAGTCGAAGAGATGCGGGGCGAGGGAAGCGAGAGAAGGGTTAAGAGATGCGAGAAAAGCCGCGACGCTGTCGGGGGGTATAGGAGGAGCAGGGCGAGCAGGAATGGTCGAGGAATGGTGAGCTGTAGGTGGGGGAAGAGCGGTTTGGTGCGATGAGGTAACGACGCGAGCACGAAGCGGACGACGGGGTTGTTCGGCATGTCGAGAGTGATTCAGAGCGACTTGAGCGAAAGAAGAGGAAGAAGCTCGCCTGGCAGGCGGAGGTGGTGGCGCAAGGCGCTGTCGTTTCGTGGGCGCAGGCTGTTCATCAGAGCTGTGAGGACCTCAGATGTAGATGACAGAGTTGGAAGAAAATTGTCACTATACCTTAACCGCTCTTCCTGACACCGCAATCGTGCTCGCTCCGCCCGCTTTTCCTTTTCGGCTCTTCGCATCTTCCGCCTCGATCGCTGCACGGGCCGAGGCGTGCTTCATGGCCGGTCTCCATGCAGGATCTGCGACTAGGCGTGGGTCGGGACCGTGGTTATGCGTTAAGCGAGAGCTGTCGAGGTCGAGCCACCAATTTGAACCGCTCCCCTTCTTCCTCAAGGCATACTTCCATCGACATCGCCCGCCAGTTGCTGGAGAGAAGTCCTTCCAGTAACGATTGCAGCAAAGGTCCGGTTTCTCCGATTGCTTGCCGAATGTCGAGATGGAGATCCCGAGAGCGGGAACATTTATCTTCGCTATGGCCACGTAAGCAGCGTCAATAGAGGAAAAGGGGCCCTGAGGAACAGGCTGCTCGGAGTACGGTGCGTCAGGGCTGGCGAAGTGTAAGGGAAGTGAGGATCACTGACCAGGTTGAGCTCCGTAATCTTGCTCTTCTTACGATATGTGCTTGGTTGGCGTAGGGGGTTCTGCCTTGTCGAGGTGCTTTGTGCCGGCGGAGAGTCAATCTTTTGTCGCTTGGCAGCTGTGAATCGTACAGTCAGCTTCGAAGAGTGAGGGGAAAAGCCAAGGAAAAGCCTGACGGAGTTTTCGAGATCTGACTTTTTTGAGCAGCCCCTCTTCGTCCACTTCGCTACTACTTGAGTCGCTCTCTGGCTCCTCGGCTGCGTGTGAGTGAACCCAGACGGATTGCTCGTGATTGACCCGCCACGAGCCGTGTTCGTCCTTCTCAGCACGGGCAGAGAACTTGCACCGATGGCTCGTACGGGCGGCACAGCGCCCTTGAACACCTTTGTACCAGGATTGAGTCCCCACGATGTTGACGCCGTAGCATCTGTACAGGCGCTTTTGTGCCATGGCGAGGAAGCGCTTGGAGGAAGAAAAGGTTTCGTTGTCGGCAGGATCGAACAGGACGGTACGGAAAGAAGTCGGTAGAGAAGCTTCGTTGGCGAGGGATGAGCATGCGGACGAGAGACTGTCGGCGTTGGAGTCCTTGACGGCAGCGAGAAAAGCAAAGTCAGCGTGCAATCCGGGCAAAATAGGGTAGGAACAGCAGGTACCGGCTGGTTAGCTTCTTCCTCGTCACTCGATAAGACCATGAGGGCTTCCTCAGTCAAAGGTTTGGCGACACCTTGATCCTAGGCGAGCAAAGCGCGCTCAGCAGTCGCGAGGAGTCTGAAAGAAGAAGGGGAACAAACCTCGGTAGCTTTGGCGTGGTACTGCGGGTCGTAGTGCTGATCGGGCGCGGGAGACGGTCTAGGGAGATATTGCTGTTCAGAACAGGCTCAATTAGCGCGCAATATAAGGGGAAGAAAACGGACGAGAAAACCGAACCATAGTAGGAAAAGCAAGCGCCGTCGGTTCTTCGCCCTCCTCCCGCTTGAGCGTGCCTGGTATCGAGCCGGCGACCGTACTCTCCCCTACCGACTGCGGCCTCTCCCCGATATCATCCCGCTCTCGCTTCACATTGACCGGCACCGCGGAGCATGAGGCGTTCTCGTTCGTGGGATCCGGGCGCAGGTCGAGTAGGGTGTTGAAAGGATAGGCGTATACGTCCGTGTCCTCAACCTTTGGTACTAACGAGGTCATGGTGCGTCCGACGGGTGAAATTCGGCTTCGGGCCAGATGGGTCAATTTGTGGGAGACGGTGCCGTAGGATGAGGTGAGGAGAGAGTCACGCGTCGACTTTCTCGGATTTCTGACTAGGGTGTACGCAAGCGGTTGTGTGAGAGGAGAACAAGGTAGCCCGTTGAAGACGGACGCGAAAAAGGAGGCTGAGAAACGAGCTGGCCTTTGACCAGCAAGGTCACTTTCCAGCGGCGCATCCTGAGAGAAGCTGAGCTGATCGCGCTGTTCCCGCCCAGCGAGCAGATCGAAACGCAAGCACAAACAGTTCTGGGACGAGGCAGAAAAGAAAACTTTTAATGCAAGTTTCTTTCTACGAAGCTACAGGGTCCCGTGCACCTCAAGCGTGACAAGCAGATTGTTAGCACACATCGAAAGTGACCGTACCGTCGCGCTGCAACAAGCGGATCCAAGCGGACGATACCTCACCTCTTGTCCCTCATCCCCTTTAAACTCCTCGCCAGCAATCTCAGCTGCTCGGCACAGGACTCCTTCATCGCGACCCCTAGCTCACTATAGATGCTGAGGCTGTCCTCCACCATATCAAGGAAGGCGGTGAGGGTTCCTTCGTCGAGGAGGCAAAGCTGAGTGAGGGCTGGTATCGAGTCGATGCCTGCTGAAGCGAGATGGGGTGCGAGGTTGAGAAGGGATGGATGTAAGCTCGAGAGAAAATCGGTGAGGGTTGGAGAGGATGGCGAGAAGCCGGACGTGGCTGTCGAGGGATGGTGGGAAGAAGAGGTCGAGGGAGGAAGACTGCGAAGGGTGGCAGGGGAAAGACGAGGCCGCTTCGTTGACGGCTGTATCAGTAGACGAAAGTAAGTCAGCAGTCTGTATGTACTGACACCGCGACGAACAGTTGCCGAGTTCTGGTAGCTAGGAGCTTAACCGGACTGGAAAAATAGAACGTCACGAACCTGGTGCTGCTCCGCATCGACGAAAAATCCGTCCTGGCCCTTGGCTTGAGATCGATGTGCAGTCACGAAGCGCCCGTTCGACTTGCTGCGCGGGTGCGCGAGAGAAAGATCCGTCGATGCCTCTCCGGGCGGAGAACGAGTGAAGTTGGTCTTTGGCAAGCAACCTGTTCCCGCTTTGTTTGGGGAGACAGGCTCGGTCTTCTTCGTGTTCGTGGAAGAGACGACGGCCACCTTCTTACTCAATCCACCTCTCCCCTTCTTCCTTGGCGGCAGCCCAAACGCAGCTCGCAGGTCCTTGCAGATGATGGACGGCCGCCACGCAGGGTCTTGCAGGAGCTTAGTCCTCGCCCCATGGTTGTGCAAGTAGCAGCCACCGTCCGAGTCGACAACCCAGCCGCTCTTGCCCGTGTCCAGCTTCCGAACCGTGAAACGGAAGGGACACTTGCCGCCAGGCGCTTCGGCATAGCGGTTATCACCCCGGTTGCAACGTATAGTGCCCCTGGCCACAAGGTCGGACTTGGTGACGCAGTAGCCGTAGACGGGAAGGAGAGCGGTAGCGGCGGCTATGTAACAGGCCCTGAACGTGGGAAAGCGGTCTCCCGGGGCGGGCATGCCGGGGACAGGCTGAGCACGTAAGACGGTAAGCTCGCAGGGCCTGTGCGTGAAGAGAAGGAAGTGCCTGCAATTTGTTGGACCGCGGCGCACGAGCGAGACCTGTGGGCATGTATCGCCAAATCTGGCCTGTCAGTTCCACCCGTAAGTCAGCGCGAAAGAGCCGGACGTACGTCGATACCACAGTATTGTCTTCACTCGCTTCTTCGTCTTCTTCCTCGCCCGACCCGGAGAGGGAGGACAAGGCAGATGCCCCGCCGGACAAGTAGCCACTGTCGATAGCAGTCTCCATTCCACTCCCGCTCATCGGCGCCTTCTTCCCGCGATCGGTTCGAGTATCCTGCGTCTCGCGTTCGTCGCCATGCGAGTGCGTCCACTCGCACTCGTCATTCGCTAACGTCCAAACCTCGCCCCGTAGACGGACGACGACCTTGAACATACACTCGAGCGACGGCCGCCGCACGCAGCGCACGGCGCACAGTGTGGGTTCAGTGCGGTAGCGATGAGTGCCCATGCCGTACAGGGCGAAGAGTCGGTCCCGGCAGGCTTCGAAGAAATGGTCTTTGGAGTAAAAAGTGGTGTCCGGGGCGTAGAGGATGGTGCGACGTGACCAAGTCTGGTGAGAAGAATGTCACTGTCTGCTGTACCTCATGGGAATCGCTTTGTGAAGGTACAGGGACTAGCGAGAGCTGCTCACCATCACCACCTCGAGACAATGAGTTGAGCGGGGTTGAAGTAGCTTGGCGCCGGGTACGGATCTGCGGTGAGTGTCGTCAGTCACGTGTCATAGCCATGTAAGCGATGGAGGTCTCTCACCTGGTTCAGGTCGGCTCACAAAGTCAAACTCGCACGAGACTCGCTAAGATGAGTGTCGAGGGTGCAGAGCGGTTCACAACGCTGGAGGAGATCAAGGGAGAAGCCGGACGTGCAAAAGATCTGTGGCAGCCTCGCGTGTCCAACAATGCGGATACAGCGGTCGTGTGTGAAGTATGAGCAAGGGAAGCATTCTCATCAGTTGAGTCTGATTTCCGACCTCGCTCGCATACCCACGATCAAGCGGGCCAAACTGGGTAGGCCGAAGCGCTCAATCCACCTGCTTAAAACCTTCCTCGTGATCTTATCGCGCCCAACGTGTCGTTCGACGTTATCCCGCGGCCCATTCTCGACCTCCTACTTCCTCCCATCTCGACTAGAGCACGATGAGCCTCCCTTCCCAGTCCAATGAACCCTTCTACCCCTCAGGCCACCACTCCTCCGTCCTCGCCTCCCACCGAACCCGCACCGCATCCAACTCAGCCCCTCACCTCCTGCCCCACCTCCACTCTACCGACACCCTCCTTGACGTAGGTTGCGGACCAGGGAGTATAACCTGCTCGTTCGCACCTCACGTCGCAAAAGTCGTCGGGGTCGAACATCCCTCTGCGGGAGAAGCTGTCCTTGAGGGAGCGAGGGCAGACGCTGCCAGTCAAGGCCTGCTCCAAGACAAAGTCACGTTTCAGTTCGCGGACGCTCTCGCCCTCCCCTTCGCCGACAACTCATTCGACGTAGTCTACTGCCACCAACTCTTGCAACACGTCCCGGACCCCATCGGCGTCCTCAAGGAAATGAAGCGGGTCTCGAAACGCCTCGTCGCTGCGAGAGAGGCCGATCGGGGGACGTTCGTCGCGTACCCTGATGAAGGGTTCATCAGGCGATTCGATGAGCTTTGGTACGGCGTCGCACGTGCGGGAGGGGGCGAACCCGATGCGGGCAGGAGGTTGAAAAGTTGGGCGCTTGAAGCGGGGTTTGCTCCCGAAGAGGTCGAGGCGTCGACTGGGTCTACTTGCCCTGACCCCAAGGTGTGGAGTCAGATGTGGGCGCAGAGGACGGTCGAGACTGGGTTTGCACAGAAGGCGATCGAGTTGGGGCTGAGCAACGAGGACGAGTTGAAGAGCATTGCGGAAGGATGGAAGAAGTGGGGTCAAGGAAAAGATGCGTGGTTTGGATACGTGCAGGGTGATCTGTTGGCGTGGAAGAAGAGGGACTAGAGTAACCAAAGCGACCGAAACGAAGGAACTTTGTACACTGTTTGCCTTTTCTTTCCTCTTCGTCCCGCTTCCATTTGTCCTTGCGCCGTCTGGAGCAGGCCAAGCTTGCATTCTACCAGCCGTGCTACCAGATGTGCTGCATAACGTACGCGAGTCGGCCATGAAAGCAAGTACCTCGGACCTAGAGACAGAGAGAAAGCCTGTACACCCGTTCAACCCTCTATCGAATGTAAGCCTCAACCCCCTCCCCCTCTGCCACCCTCTCCTCCTTTCTAACCACCGCCACCAACACTGTAACATCGTCCACCTTGCCTCCCTTGAACCCAACCTTCCACCTCTTCGCCTCGACCTCAAACGGCGTCACCTTGTCCTCCCTGACCGCAATCATCCTCGCGAAGCTAACCGCCGTCCGAGCCACGGAAGAGGCGAGTTGTTTGTCCCGTTCCGTTCGGCTGACTTCCTTGCTCCCTCCCGCCGATCCATCTGCCTCCTGTGACTCGAGCGCGAAAGCTTCATCCAGTTTTTGTCTCACCGCAGTGAGCAACAAATCCGCCTCTCCCTCTTCAAAGACGTTATCACTAAACCCATCCGTCACCAGCATGACGACATCTCCATCCTCCAACTGAACCCGATGGTTTGAATCGGCGTGGTGAGGATAGTTGAGCAGGGCATTGTCGGTTGATTCGCCTTTAGGGAATTTGCTCAGTTGGTATGGGGCGTTGAAGAAGTGGATTTGGGGGATGGATTTGTGGTGGAGGGCGTAGGAGGGGGAGGAGGGCGACGGGGAAGATGTGGGAGTTTCGGGCTTGGCGGAAGGGGCCGAGGGGCGGAAAACACAGAAGCCAGAGTCGCCGAGACTGTCGCCGAACAGGTTTCGTGTCAATCCTAATTCACAAAAGCATAGGCATGTGGATAGGGTCCCGTGACGAGCGAGGGGAAAGCGTACTTTGCAGCATGCAATACACCCGTCTCTGCGTCCAGCGCAGCGAGACATGCCGTCGAGCTCCCTGTACATTGTCCGGACAATACGACCGTCAGTGACCTTCGGACGCATGGACGAGAACCGCAAGAATGTAACACTAGAATCGTCAACGTACCGGCAACGATGCCTTTCTCCTTTTGCACATCCTCATAAGCCCCCTGCAGCAGGTTCTTCAGACTTTCGGCGTCCCTCGTCTCGACATCCTGCGGCCATGTCCACGAGTCTTCTTTGCTCGGCGTTGAGGAGTTCGAGGCAGCAGACGAGGCGGCGCAAAGGCGGACGCGTTCGCGGGCGAAGTACATCAGAGCCTGTGTATGACGAGGCACAAGGTAAGACTTCGCTCCCACTGAAAACAGTACGAGATCGAGGAGGGAGGGAGGGAGGGGGTGGCGGAGAGGCGACGCACCTGAGAGAAATGCGACGGATCGACACCTTGTTCTTCCCACCCTCCGACCCCATCTGCGTACCAACAAGTGTATCAGCGATAGCCTACCTGCGTGCGCACGCAGCACCAGAGTCTCAAAGGTGAGACCTGCACAGGCAAGGACGAAGGAGCAGGAAGGTAAGATCGCTTTTTCACTAACCTGCAACCCCCATGACCACCCCCCTCACGCCCTCTTCCCCTTCTCCCAATTCCTCCTTGCCCCTCGGTAACCCTTCGACAAAGAACCAGTCATGCCCAGCCCCATGTTTCGGCCCACTCGTTCCATCTTGTAAGATCTGATCCCGCCAGGCGACGAGAGGGTGAGAAGGGGGGAGACCTTGTTCGACTTGTGAGGAAGTCTTGGAGGTTGAACTGTTTTTGCCGTGGTAGGAGTAGGAGGTGGTGAACGTGTAAGGGTACTTCTGCTTGTTACTCGACGGGGAAGAAGAGGTCGAGGCAGTGGAATGACGGCGAGTTGGAATTGATGAAGCGCCGCTCGAGACGGACACCACTCGCGGATTGAGTAGATGCCGATGGACCAGGTTCAGTCGCCTGACTGGTGCTGATGCTAGACTCATCTCGGCAGTTGCGAGCAATCGAGGTGAGCCAGTTGAGCGGGAGGAAATCAACCCGGTCTTAACCGCGAGAATGTCGCTCCTTCTCGCTAACAAGCAGAGTAGTTAGAGACAGTCTGCAAATGGTGATAGCACAACCAAGTCCATCCGTCGACCCTACACGCCCACCAGGGGCCACCAGAAACCCAACCAAACCAACATGAGGAGACGAAAAAAACTACTGCGGTAGGTAAAAACGGAAAGAAACAAGCGGAAAGCAAACGCACGCTCATGTGGTCGAGGCCGAGAGATGGGGGTACACACCATTGGGAAACGAAATTACGCGAGAGACACGACTTCCGAGTCGAGACGAAAAGAAGAGGAAGAAACATCAAGCCGGTCCTGTCATGCCCCGCCCACCCTCCCTCCCTTCCCCCTCTTCTGCACGACCAACACCCTCTCCCCCTCCCCCTCCTCCCCCTCACCTCCCGCCAACAAAAGCACCGCAACCGCCGCATCCCCGACCGCCCTCCTGACCTCACTCCCGACCAAAACCGACTTCCTAACCCTCCCCTCATGCTCCTTCAACAACTGGCTCAGTTCGGCAGTGTGGGATTGGGCGTCTCGACGGCCTCGGCCGATGAGGTGGAGGAGGGGGATGCGGGAGGAAACGAGGAGGTGGGTGCGGAGGTTCGAGACGTGAGATGCGGAGAAGCGGAGGGGGGAGGAGGTAGAAGCTGTCGTGTACGAGATTCGAGCGCGAACAGACTCCGACAGAGGTGGGCCCGAGGAGGAAGAGTCGAAGAACCGGGCCAAAAGGGCTTCGTCCGCACTTTCGCTTTGTAAGCCGTGACCTGCTGCCCCTGCCCCTCCCGCTTGAGTCCCAGCATTCGTGGCATAGACGGTGTCTGCGAACCCACCTCCACCACTGGCATGCGTACCCGCGACCGTAAACAGCGGAGCATCCTCCCTCGTCACCGGCGGGGACGAGAGCGCCGTCAAACTTGGCTCGAGGGTCCCCTCTGCCGTGGCAAAGGTTTTGCGGTCGTCGTCCGTCACTTCAGGAGCTCGAGTGAGGCGCAGGACTGTAGCGGTCAAGCCGGGGTTGGAGGAGACGAGTTGAATGAGGAGGGAGAGGGCGAGGCGGTCGTCGGATCCGCCGTGGAAAGTAAGGTGAAGGTGGGCACGGTGAGCGAGGAGAGGGGCAAGAGTCGACGGAGAAGGGGCGGCGGAAGAACGGTCAAGGAGCAGGGCGACGTCGCACGGCGCTGCAAAACCGAGGCAAAGTCAGTCAGGTAGCCGTCAACGCGAGGTGAGATACCACGTACACTCAGCGAACACCCTCCTCACAACGCTCGCATACCCCACCGCACCCTGCACTCCCACACTAGTCCCCTCCTTCCCCCCAAACAACCCTTCAAGCGGGTTGGGCAAGATCCCCTCCGCAACCCCCTCTTCAGCCAGCTTTCCACCAGCGGGAAGCGCCCAAGGAACGACGACGAGTTCAGCTTCCTTCTCTTCGACAAACTCGGCCACCGCGCGGGGGTACGATTCGGGAGCGACGATGTTGAGGGAGAGGGAAGTGGGGAGGGCGAGGCCCGAGGTGAAGGCGCGAAGGACGGTCGACAGGGCGTCTTGGCGGAGGAGAGAAGCTTCCGGCTCGGAGGTGCGAAGGAGAGTAGAGGTACGGTCCGTGAGGGGGACGAGGCGGAGGGCAGAAAGGGAGAGAGTGCCCGCGGCGGGCTTGGCGGAAACGGCAGGAAGGTCGACAGCAGACCTGTCCTTGGTGGGCGAGGCATCCTCGTCCGACTCTTCAGCCTTGAGCATCGACTTGCGCTTCTCCATCTGTGCACTCTTCTCCGTCTTCTTAGCTTCGAGTCGCGGCAGTTCAGCCTCCTTCGCCACTGTCGCCGCAGAGAGCAAGCGCAAGAAGCTCATGACACCTGGAAGCTGGTCAAACTGCTCGAGCACGACAGCGACACGGGTGCGAGGCTTGTCGTCGCCGAACGGAGAGGCGGTATCGTGGTGAGGCGACGAGGCGAGACCCCGGCGCTCACGCTCAGTCTTGACGCGGTACCAGGCCGGGTAGAAGGCGAGGGTGAGGGGAGTTGTCAAGAAGGTAGTGACGCTGTGGGAGACAATATCAGCACAGTACGGGTAGAAGTCTTAAAAGGGAGACGCACAGTGCCATCACGACAAACATGGCAAACACCTGCGAGTTGAGAATACCCGCCGAGAGACCGATGTTGAGGACGATAAGCTCGACAAGACCCTTGCAGGCTGCACGACAACATAACGGCGAGTCAGCTGCACGCGCTTCGAGCGTGACTGGGAATTGGGCAGGTAGAAGCAAGGCAGCCAACGTCGCACGCGACTTGGCCTCCTCCAGCTCCACAGCCCTGACCACGCACAAAGACAAAAAGAGCGACGCACCCATCAAACTCCCCGCCGCCCCACTCTCCCTCCAATCCATCCCAAACGCCCTCGCGACTCCTCCACAACTCAAAAACTTGGAGAAAAAGGCGACGACAATGACGCAGACGACCCAACCCCAGATGGACCCGTCGCGGAGGAGGCCGAGGTCGGTTTTCAGTCCGCTGTTTTGGTGTGGAGAGGAGCAGGCGATACGTGGGTGACAGGAGAGGAATCAAGGGAGGAATGCAGGCAGTGTGGAAACAGAGATGGGAAGGTCAGCTCTTTTGGGTCCCAAGGAGGCCTCCTGAGCAAATTAGAGAGAAGAGAGAAGAGCCAACGCACGAAAGCGCAAAGTAGAGCGGCAACAGCAATACAGTGACAAGATCTTCAATCTTCTCGGTGAGGTGCGTGCGAATCTCCTTGGGCACGATGAGGCCGACGAGGAAGGCGCCGAAGATGGCGTGACTGCAAAGCGGGTAAACGGATCAGTAAGGAAAGACGCAAGCGTAGTACAGAAAGAGAGAGGCAGAAAGAGGTTTGACATACATGCCAATCCTATCCGTTATCCACGCACTCGTCAACACCAGAAACAACACAAACGCCGTCATAGTCTGACTCGGCCCTTCATGTCCGAAACTGCCCGTCTTCCTCCCGACCAATTTGAGCAACGGCCGGCCAATGAACCAGAGGACGAGAATCCACCCGAAGGAGGTGAGGAGGACGTAGAGGACTATGATTCCGCTCGAAGCGTTCACGAGGGCGATGGCGAGGGCGAGGAGGATCCAGCCTACAACGTCGTTGCCGACTCCGGCGGAGAGGACCACGACGCCGACGTGGTTCTTGAGGAGGTTTTCGTCGGTCAGGATGCGCGCTAGGACGGGGAAGGCCGTGATGGCGCTGCGAGTGTAGTACGTTAGGATGAACAGCACCAATGAAGCACGGAAAGCCGAGAGAAAAGATGAAGGGGACAACCTACTTGGCCGTGCCGATGAACAACAAGAACGTCCCAAAGTCGACCGTCGTCTCATCCACGAAGCGATCGTAGATTCCCTTACTCACCGCCGCGCCGAGCGCAAATGGAACGACCATCCCCATGAGCGAGATGCTGGCCGACACCTTGAAGTTGCGACGAAGCAACCCAAAGTCGACTTCGAGCCCGACGATGAAGAGGAAGAGGACGAGGCCGAGGTTGGCCACGAGAGAGACGAAAGGAACGGAGGGCGCGGGGAAGATGGAACTGGTGAAGCCGGGAATGCGACCTGTCGGATTCATAAAGGGAGGTCAGGGGCCTGTTCTAGGGGTATCGAGAAGTCGGAGACGAACCCAAGATGGAAGGACCGACGACGATACCGGCAATGACTTCGCTGATGACCCTAGGCTGTCGCAGGTATCTCAAGCCGAGGTGAAGCAAGCGAGAAAGGGCGACGATGATGAAGGCTTGCACAATGAAGAGAACGAGGGGACTGTGGATGGAGACTCGCAGGTAGCGTGTTAGTTGAGCGTTCACGGGTAGCGAAAGGAAAGAACCTGACTTTGACGAGTCGAACGCGACAGGATTCTGCGAAAGGTTACGCTGATCAGTCCTTTTCTCCCGCGCGCGCCTGCGTACTCGAGTGAGCCTCGACAGCAGATTCGAACGCAGAGCTTACAGGATGGCTGGGGTCAAAGATGCTGGCGGCATGGGCGCTGGGTGGAGCCTTTGCCGGCAGAGTGGCCGTGACGGTCGACAGGGCTGGCCCGACGAGGGCTGCGACAGGGAGAGAAGTGTGAGAGTCTTGACATGGTACAGGCAGGAGCAGGTCGCCGGACATACTGGCGGTGACCTTTGCTACGCTGGTTGCGCTCATGGATCGCGTTGAGTGTGACAGAGGGAAGACCCCGAGAGCGAGGTTGAAGGAGAGATGAGGAAAGAGGAGCAAGAGTGGGGGGGGGAGGGAGCTTGGGTAGGTGGGGGGGGGGGGAAAAGGAGGTGTGGGTCCAGATGGTAGAGGGGACAGAGTGCAGTTGATCGCAGGAGGGGTTCCAGGTCAAATGGCAGGAGCAGGATTCGCCAAGCCAGTCAGGGTCAACGGGTCAACCGTCGAGGAACAAGAGGAACACTCTGTTCTGTTGGCCTCGAGGGGGGGAGAGCTGGTGCAGTGTCAAGCGTTGGCAGCTGGTTTGATTCAAGCGAGAACCAAGGTCAATTTGCAAGCGAGTTCAACTACTTGAACCTCGACAAATTGCAATATGAGGACGAGGTCATTACAGCTAAGCACTGGGTCACACCGCTCTCGACTGCCTCTCTGGACCCCGTAGCGAGCCCACGCCGTAAGTACAGTCCGCCCAGTTGCCCCTGTCCAACCTCTGGAGGTGCCGCTCCTGGTCAAGCGAGGTGAGGTCCATCGCGCGCCTCCCCTCGCCGGCAGACGGGGGCGACATTGCAACAGCTCGCACAGCCGTAGCACTCGACTCGGCCCTGTCGTACTGACCACGAGTCCCACCCGCAGCCATCCCTCTGCCTCTGGAAACTCGGACGCGCTTCGTAGATCGACTTCGACCCATCCTCCTTCTCTGGTCCCTCCCCACCCTTTCACCCACCTCGCTCTCGCCTTACACCGACATTGGACCATGACCGCCGTCTCTCCCGACCCTTTCTACCTCCGCTACTACTCGGGTCACGTCGGATCCTACGGACACGAGTTTATCGAGTTCGAAATCAGCCAGGGCAGGTTGAGGTTCGCCTTGAACTCAAAGTACGTCCCTTCCAGCCCTGCGTCTCTGCTGCCTTCCGCTTCGCTTTCCTGTCAGGCGTTTCGAGCCAAACACAGACTGACCTCTCGCTGATACCCTTCTCCCGTATCCTACCTTTTTCTCGCATCTCGCCATGTGTCTCGTTGCTTCCGCCCGCCCCCTCTGTGTCTCCCTCACCTTTACGGTTCTCTGCAGCTACCGCAATGAATCCCTCATCCGACGAGAAAGTACGTCTCCCCGTTCCCTCCTCTGCCCTCTTCACCTCGCCCGCTTCTTCCACGACTCTTCTCGGCCGTCTCTCGCTGATTCACGACGCTCACTGACTTGGACTCTTCGTTCCACGCAGTGTTCCTTTCGCAAGCAACCCTGAATGAGTTCAAGCGGATTGTTGAAGAGAGTGAAGTAGTAAAGTGCGTTGATCTCCTTCGCCTCGCTCAACTTTGCCTGTCAAGATCCGCATTCCGCGCTGCTCCCGCCCTTGCCCGTGAAGGGTAGTGCGTATGTACTCGGGCCTGGGACAACGACTGACGTCTGATTCGCATGCCTCTTCTCGCTGCTCTCGCTGCCTTCCCATCCATTCATTTTTACCCAACCCCGACTCTTTCGTGAACCCTCTCCTGCCGTGACCCTCCGGGCTGTAGGGAGGACGATGCCAAGTGGCCTAAAAAGAACGTGGTCGGCAAGCAAGAACTCGAGGTCAAGGTCGGCAACTACCACATCTCGTTTGAGGTGCGTCTCTGCCCTCTTGTCCCTCTTTCTCTCCTCCCGTCTTGTCCTTCTTCTGAGCGTTCCAGTAACGCGGATGGCTGACCTCGACTTGGACTCGGATAGACCGCCAAGATTGGCTCGCTGGTGGATGTGCAAAACTCGGATGATCCGGAAGGGTTGAGGGTGTTCTACTATTTGGTGCAGGATCTCAAGGTTCGTTCCTCATCGCTTGTCTCTCAAGCTCTCTCCTCCTGTTCCCCCGTGTCATGTCCTTCCTATGAACGGCGCAAGTCAGGAATGGGGAAGGTCAAGCTGACATCCTTCTTGCCTACTACTGTGACCGCTGTTCTTGCGCAGATCTTCGTCTACTCGCTCATCTCTCTGCACTTCAAGATCAAGCCGGTGCGTCCCGTTTTCCTCCTTCCTCCTCGTTGCCTGTGTTTGGCCTCTCAGCTTCATGTCCCCCGTGCACTGAGCTGACTTGACGTGCTTGTAATCGCTCACAGACACACTGAGCATGCCTGTAGCCGCTCGCGGAGGAGGGCGGATGTACAATCCAACTTGTAGAGGAAACCGACGCCAAAAAAAAAAAAAAGATACCTCAGCCTTCGAACCAACCGAGAGCTGTTCTCAATCGCCTACACCGCGTTGTACCACGCACAGGCGATGCGCCCCGCCTGCTAACGCTCGCTTGCTTGAACCTCAGACCGACTGTCGTTGATCGCCGTCACCTCCTGTTCGACTACCGAGTGCCTCGTTTCGACTCGTGACTGCTGCGCCATGAAGGCGGCCTTCAGAGGTGGAAGCTAAGGTAATCTGTAAGCCTACTCGGACGTCCCTGAATGCTCCCTTGCGTGTTGACCACTTCTGCGTTTGTCAAGATCCCCTCCGCCGCGCCGATCGTTGGCTTGGGTCATCTTCCTAGATGTTTGACGCTCTGGCCGCCAACGCACCGCCCAGCGCCGAGCTCACGTGGTGTCCCATCCAACTCGCATCGACCCCCTGAACAAGGCAGCGCCGCGGACGCTCATGTCTCCTGTTTTAGCGGCCGTGCATGCCTGGGATCCTCCTTGGCTTCTGTCGACCACCTTTCTGCTTTCGCCTTCTCCCTTCCTTTTTTCCTCCCTGTCGCTCACTCTCCTTTGCTTTGCGAAAAGAGCTCTTGTCACCAATGAGCAGCATTAGTGACTTGCCTGCCGTTATACAGCGGTACTTGGACTTGAAAGGGGTGAAGCCCCTCAAATGTTTCTTCATGCGCGAGCCAAACTTGAAGGACTTCGACCTCGACGAGCTCGACATCCCCGCGCTGGGCTTTCCTCTCGGGGGTCAGGCGAATGTCGAAGGAACGCCGGAGCATGAGGCCCTGCTGCTAAGCCGGCAGTACGTCCTGGGTTCCTCCTTATTGTCCTTGTTGTTCTTGAAACCGGTGCTCAGTCCTCCTGACGTTTGGACTGTCCGCAGGAACCGTCAAATACAGATTTTCAATCACTATGAGCGAGCCTTCCCAGGCGGTATCAGCTTTCCCGCGCTCATCAAAGCCGGAGTGAACCCCAGTTCGGTACTCATCGCGCGCGTCGAGTAAGCTTCGACGTTTTTGCTTGTTACCTCGCACTGACTAGACTGATTCTTTGCTCTTACATCGACAGCAATTGGACGCACTGCTTCCCGGCGGAATACCTCATCCCTTACCTCAACGACTATCTCGAGCGGACGGTCGACTACGATCAGGGCGCCAACGTTCTCGCGTCTTTCCTCATCGATCAAGGGCTTCATCCTATACTGCCGGGGACCAGCGCTCGAGACCAACTTCGAGAACTCGAACGTTTCAAGTCGGAGCACCACACGACAATCGTTCAGTGGCTCGAGGAGCATTGTGGGACTGCGGTGGTCCTCTTCGATTACGTCGTCAGTCACTTCAAGCTGATGAAGGAGGACCTCCTCGAACAAACGCAAGATCCCGCTTCCTGGTCACACTTTACTGGCGGGTTCGGTGTGCGAGGGGACGGCCGTCGAGTCATTGATTGCGCGCTGCAGCTGGGACAATTCCACCGCGAAGATCTCTCGACTGCCAAACCTACAGCCGAGGTCATCCTCGAAGTCAGACGCAAAAGACACGAGTACGTCGAACCTTTACTCGCTGCCTCGCTTCCCCCAGGAGGCAAGAGGCGGTCGGAGCTGCCGTGCTGTCCAGGCCGGCATACTGATGTCCCAAGTTGTCTTTCTCGAAATTGATCCTTTCTCGATTAACAGAATGTCCCTCGGCGGCCAGGCGGTGCCGATGCGCGAACACGTCACGCCCAACCCTCGCCCTCGTCGTACGACTGGTGCACCTCGAAAGTTCCATTACCCGAATGCCTATCAGGAGGAAACGGCTTTCACGCCAGTCGCACGGTAAGTCAAGCTTCCGTTCGCTGTTCTTCTTGCGAAAAGGCGGTGGCGTTGCTCAACCTGACACGCTCTACATCTCCCAGCTCCAACTCCAACGGCGGGAGAAGCCACCCAGGAGCACTCAGGCTCTTTCCGAAAGTTGCTGAACCTCCTGCAATGCGGAGGGGTCCCGCGCACGCGGCTTCGGAGGCCCAGCATACTCAGTCGGCGTCACACCCAAGCGTGCTTCGCACGCAGGAGCCAAGGTACGTGTAGCTTGCACGCATCTGAGGGTCGTTACCGAGCTAGAGAGGCTGTGGCATCGCTGATCACGCATCCGGTGCTTTTTACACGTCGCAGCTTACCCTCGGCTGGCTCGACCGCGCAGCCTGAAACTACCTCGAGATCAGGTGCCAGGCGGCTTTTACCGCGAAACCCGCTCTCGCGCCACCGCAACAACCCCGCGGAAGAAACCGACCTCCCCGTCGAAGAAACCAGTCCTTGGTCAGCAGCAACTGCCAATTGGAAAAGGGACGAAGAGCGGGAAAACGAGCGACTACTGAGAGAAGGACTAAGAGCGCGGCAAGCGGGGCAAGGGTCAGCGGAGAGCGCCGAGCAGGGCCGTCGTCGTCGCAAACAGCCGTACGTGCGATACCCATGTCTGCTCCTTGCTTTCGCAATTCACTCACTTGCCACCTCACAGGGTGCAAGCTCTGCTGGACCTCTTCCGCCGGTAGGTCGCTGTTTGAGCGAAGGATTTTGCAAAGTCTTGCTCTTGTCATTGGTGGACTGTACTTTTCTTTTATTACGAGTCGTCGTGCGTCTCAAAGAGCCTGTGGACTGGACTAGCGCAAATTTTCTTCTGAAGGCGGAGGACACTGTTAACGGTCTCGACTGGCTATCATTCTGCCTTTACGCGGGTCTTCCATCGTAACAGAAAGGGATCGTTGAGCTAAGAACAACAGAGGGGGAAAGACGAAACTGACGGCAAAACGACAGCAAAGAGACGACACAGAGATCTGGATTACTACTCCTTTTGCGCGAAACCAAACATCGACTGCAGCTCTTGCAGCTTAGCCGAAGGTTGCGGTGTGGTTGACATCGATCCTGCTGGCCCGCCGCCCATCGACATGCGAGAACGGGTGGGAGTTCCAGGCGCGACACTCGAGGGGCGGGAAGAGCGAGAGGACGGACGAGTAGCTATAACAGCAAGAAAAGTAGTGAGCTTCGACGCTGTTTGGTGACTGAAGAAAGCCAAGACGTACGTGCTTCAGCGCTTGGAGAGGCCGGGGGTTCCGCATTCCGCTCGCGGTCTGCAGACTCGAGGTTGGCGAGCGCTCGCCGAAGGTAGGTCTGGAAATAGCTTCCAGTTCCCGCCATCCTAGACGCAGCAGGTTAGTTGAGGCAAGGTGCGGAGCTTGAAAGAATCACTTACCAAGTTGCGATCCTCGCCGCCGCTTCGGGGTGTTCCTTCTGAAACTCGTAGAGCGCGGCGATCCCGTTACGCGAATTATTGGGGTCGCCAATCATGTCAAAGATCTCCTTCAGCTTCTGGTTCACGGCGATGTCGGTCCCGCCGGGAGAGGTAAGACCGCTCGGAGGCGGAGCGGAGGCGTTCGAAGCGCTCGAGCCATGCGACCCATCGCGTGCAACAGCTGTGCTATGTGGTGGGGATGATGAAGCACGGATCTTGGCGGAACCGAGGGAAGAAGCCGAAGCTGGACGGCCGAGGGAAGGTGGGCGCGCGGCGGACTCGCCGGATATGGCACCGCTCGCCCCGGGTTGGTTGACGAGTCGGTAGAGATACTGGTATACGAACGAGTTCTCGGGCTGCTCGATCTCGTCGAGCTCTCGAAAGACGTCCTGCTTGAGAATCGACACGACTTGCTGCAGAATAGTCTTGACGGTTCGAAGCGGCATGTCGGCGAGCGGTACGCTGTCGGCCGAGCGTCTTCGCCATTCCGCAGGCGGGATCATGACGAGGAACTGGTTGATATCGCTGAGAAGGCGGGGTGCGAGAAGCTGCTTCGACTCGAGGCTTTCTTTGACGGTCTTCGAGACCTTCCAGAGGCACTGTATGTCGCCAGCACCGCATTAGTACAAGCAAAGCTAGCATTCAACAGACAAAATGGGATGGAACGGAAACAGCCGCACCTTCATGACGAGTTCGGCGTACTTTGCACGATCCGTGAGCTCTTCGCCTCGCACCTCGCGGAGGTCGACTGTAGCATCCTGTAGTACGGTGAGGAGAGCACTGGAGAGGAAACAACCTTCATCAGCTTGCGGCCATACAGACGATATCGAAGTGTGGGAATAGCGAATGAAAGGAGGCGCACCCGAAGCAGACGTTTTGATCCGAGTTGTGGAAGATTCGAATAAGGACCATGTTGAGCACCTTGGACAAGCTCTGAATCGGTTCACTTGCGGGGTTGTCGGCCGTGTCGAGTAGTCGGCCCGTCAAGTCGGCAAGAAGGCCGGTAAGCGGTAGGCGCGAGACTTGTTGGCTCAGGGTCCGCTTGTCGAAGAAAGCCGAAAGCGTCTGCATGAGGTGCTTGCAGAGCCTGAGTTGCGCCGGCGCTGTCCCCGCGCCGAGGTTCGTAAAGCCCAACTCCATCCTGGCGGTGATGGCATCGATGAGCTGATCCGCATGCAGGAGGACGTGCTCGCTGTTCTTGGTAATTTCGCGGGTGACGAGCTTGAGAACGTCGGCGCAGGTCGTGTAATCGTCGGTTTCGAGAGCGTCGATGAGGGAGGCAAGATCCGAAACCGTTTCCGCCATCAGGTCGTCTTCTGTGAAGAGAGGCGCACCGGGCTGGGAAGAGCCGCCTCCGAACTGCGGTCGAGACGAGGTGGAACCGACGAGCTTCGACGCGAAGCCAGGTGCGGAAAGGCCGGAAGAGGGAGGTAGGGTGCCTCTTCGGGGGGTTGCGTTCCCATTGGACTCGGCTGAAATCGCAGCAGATTGAGGCAGTGCCATGCTCTGCGGTCGCTGTAAACGGGATGGGATACCACCAGCGCGCGGTACGGCGCGTGCTTGCGCTATTCCGTGGCCGTTCGAGCCGGTCGTGGCGGAAGCGGGAGATGGAGAAGAAGGTGCCGCGATGTGCTGCGACGGAGGTCGAAGACCGCTGGGAGTGCCAGGTCGTGCGAGAGGGGTGGCAGCAGAGGTCATGCGGACGGCGGGAGCAGGCGACGAGGTCCCACTAGTGGTTCGCTTGAGACGTTCTTCAAGCATGGAGCGATCCTTCGGAGGTAACGGGCCGACCGCCTTCCAGGTCGCATCCGCGCCGACGAGCGAGTAGACGGCGCCGATCGCGTGGAGCGCGGCTGTTCGGGTAGTCGCGTCGGGTTTGCCGATGAAGACTGCGATTTTGGGCAGCGCTTGCGATATGGGATGAATGCCGGCTCCGTGTCGAGCATAGAGCTGCCCTAACTCGTCGACGCACTCGCTCCGTACTCGGGTGTTCTTGTTGTCCAGACCGTGCTCGAGGATCGTCGAGAAAACCTTGCTGAACGGGTAGACGGAGCAGAGAGCTTTGAAGAGGTTGCGTACTCGCTGACGGATGATCTCCTTGCTGTCGCCGACCTGGTGAGCACATAAGAGTTGGTTACTCGGGCCCGGGAACAGGAAAGAAGGATCGGCGCACCTTGCTGATGAGCGCGACCAACAAAGGCGTTGCCTCGTAATCCGACGCTTTGTAGCTCGACTGGCTCAGGATCGGGATAAGGTGCTCGACGACATCCAAGCATTTGACTGTAATAGTCGTGCTCGTCATCCCAATTCGCAGCGTGATGTACTTGATAATCAAGTCGAGGTTGGCCACTAGCCGCTCCCTCATCTCATCCTCCGTGACATCGTATTTCTCCTCCGCACTGAACGGATCCTTTGCGACGTCGTCGATGGTCGTCAGTCCGGCAAGGAAGTCTCGCTCTGCCGAATGGTCCGTGCTGAAGAGCTGAGCATGGAGGGAAGCGGAAACCTGCGGCGCCATTTGCTGGGCGAGCCAGTCGACCTGGTCGCTTCGAGGGGTACCTTCGACGACCCAGCGCATCGATCCCGTCTCCTTCTTGTGGCGGAGGAGCTTCGGATTCGGATCGGCGCTGCGAAAAGGCGCTTCTCTTGCGCCGGGGGGCGGGGTGGCGGAGGAGGGAGGAGGTGCGCGAGCGGAGGAAGCGGAGGCACGGATCCCTCCGATAGATGAGCGAGAACGGGGAGCTGCGAGGCGGGCGGGGACGGCGGAAGGAGGTGCTGATAGCTCGTCTACCGTGGTGGCGGATGAGGCGGCGGTACGGAGAGGCTTAGCTGTCGGACGGGTGAGACCAGACGGTGGTCGCGAGGAAGCAAGAGCAGGGGCGGGGGCAGTTGCAGGAGGCGGGACGTCGGCTACCTGAGGCGGCTGTACGGCCGAAGGAGCAGATCGCGCTGTTGCGGTCGTCCGGCTTTGAGCTGGGAGCGGAGCCGGAGCCGAAGCAGACGCAGCGGTCTTCGCCGCTTCAACGATCGGTAGGACGGTACTTCGCGAGGCGGGCTTGAGTTGGGCGACAGCATCCATGACGGTTCCGTATCCCGCCCTCAAGATGACCACAGGAAGGATCGCCGTCGCCGACTTGCGCACATCGGCGTTGCGATCCTCCAGGCAGCTCAGCACCGGCGCGGCCAGCCCGCTCAAGTCGAGGCCCTGCGAAGCGGCATCGTCCTTGAACCGTTCCTCCAGCCACCCGAGCAGCTCCTTCCGCTGTACCGAGTTGTTTCCTTCGAGAGGCTTGTCGAAAGCGGTCACGAGTCCATCGAGCCCACTAGCGTCGGCTATGGCAGAGAGAGTAGTGACGCCTGCGGCGCGGATGTTGGCTTTTTGATCGGCCAGGGTTTGAGCGATAGGGGCGGCGAAGACGCGTGACAGCTTCTCGCCGAACGGTTTGCCCATGGCGTCAGCGAAGCGAGCGATGATGTCGAGGGTGATGATCTGGATGATTTTGTTCGAATCGGTGATGCGCTGCTTGAGCGGGTTGGCGAGTTCGGCTGTTCAGCGAGAGATACTCAGCATGGTTCTTCCGGTGAAACATGCAGGTAGAGAACAGGGAGTAAAGGCAGAGCAGCGTACGCAAGCCTGTCGCCTTGATCCTCTTATTGCTCTCCAGCACATCCCGAATACCTTCCAACGCTTCTTTCCGAACCTTCCAATTCGCATCACCGACCGCCTGAGCCTGCGCAGTACTGACGAGCCGATCGAAGTCGACGCGGGGGAAGAGCTCGTCCATGGGATCGACTTCCGCCGCCGCGGCTTTGCCACCTCTAGGGGCACTGTCGCCGCTCGTCGCGGTTGGTGGAGCAACGGTGTCGTCCCCGAAGCGAGTGGGAGCAGGCGGCGAGTCGCCATCGACTTTGGCGAATTCGGATTCGATAGTCGAGAGCAGCTGAGGCGTAAGATCGGAAAGGAAGGAAGCGATGTCTGCACAGACGATCGTCAAATAAAGTCAACGCCGAATTCCTGATTGAGCTCCCCGCTTGTTAGACACAACCTTAGGCTGTCATTCGGAGAACGAAAGACGTACCCGGTCCCACGAACAGCCGCACAGTCACGCAGCATTTGGTTGCGCTCCCCCTGACCTGCGCGTTAGAGTGCTTGAGCCCGACCTTGACGAACTCGATGAGATCTCGAATGGCCAGTCCACCGGCGAGACCGAAATCTCGAAGGAGTTGCTCGACGAAGAGGAAGGATTCGGCGAGCGTCTTTGGGGCCTTTTGAGCGGAGAGAGGAGCGTATGCTGCGAGATCGAGCCGTTTAAAAGGACAGCCATAAGCGGTCGGACATTGCACCTGGTGTGAAGGTAGAGACAGAGCGGGAAAAGGCGAACCTTGGCTCAACACAAACCCAGCTGAACTTTTTTCGGCAAAGGCTGTCAACGCCTCTCCCGCCGGCTTCTTCAGCTTGATATCGCCAAGCTTGTCGCAGAGGACGGGAACGGCGGCGGCAGAGCAGGCTTTGGTCCAGGTGGGCGAGTCTTGCGCGAGGGTTTGGAGCAGGGCGAAGACTTTGCCGGCGACCTGGTTCATGGGTATTCGAGGGGATTGCAGGTGACGGTGGCGGAGAGGAACTAGAGACTGTCAGCACGACGAAGAGAAACGGAGCGGTGGACCAGGAAGAAGGGAAGCGAAGCGGTGGACGAGACCGCCTGCGACGTGCACAGGTACTCCAAAGAAAAGTGCCTCGACTGACCTGGAAATTACTCTCCTTCGGCCCCGGTTTCTTCCCCACCAACCACTTGACAATGATCTCGCTCTCCTTCCCCCTCCCATCCAACTTGCACCACTCCTCAAGCTTATCCATCCCTTCGAGCCGAACCTTCCAATTGCTATCCGCGAGCATGTTGACAATCTCCTCCGGGAAAGACTCGCCAGCTGCAACGGCAGACTCGGCGGATTCTTGAGTGTACTTCGGCTTGAGCGTTTCGGAGGGTTTGGCGCCGCCTGATGCGGGAGGAGGAAGTCGACCGGCAGAGGAGGTTGAAACAGGGGGTTTCTTCGCTGCTGGAGGAGGCGCGCCAGAGGCTGCGACAGGCTTCTTCGCGGCGAGGCGGGCGGGTGGACCGCGTTTCGGGGGTGCAGGTGCAGATAGCGGAGCAAACCCCTCTCCTCCATCGAGGGTGGGAGAAAGCGCAGGTCGAGGGGGCTCCTCGGCTGCCTTCTTCAGCGGAGGTCGAGCAGCAGGCTTCGTCGCTGCTGCTGGGGGGGGCGCGGCTTTTGAAGCTGGAGCAGGCTTGGCCCCTCCCGCTGCGACGCCGCCTTTACATTTCACCGTCGCCTTTTCGGCCGCCTCCTTGACCTTGGCCATTCGAAGCGGGTCCATATCTCCGATCATCGCGTTGAAGGCTCGCTCGCCGAGTACCTTCGACAGCGTTCCGAGCACGTCTGCCGATGCTCCTCGCACGCCAGCATCGGAATCTTCGAGAGTCGCCTTGAACGCGCCGATGAGCGGGGGAAGGTCGGCTTTGGAAGGCGGGCTTGTAGTAGTCGAGAGGCAGCGGTTGTAGAAGAGAAGGGTTTGGGTTTTGATGGATGGGTTCTTGTCCTTCGAATAGGTGAGAATGTCTTCCGTAAACTCCGATATTGAGGTCTTATTGCGGACAGAAGGGTAACGGAAACGAGGGACGATCGTGAGTTGACGCGCAGACTAGACAACGGAAAGCAGACGCACGCTCTCGTAAACTGCATCGAGAGCTCCGCCAAGCGCATCAAGCACGTTCTGCTTCTTCTCCTTCGTCCTCGCCATCACCGGCGCCGTCACCGCCCCCTTGTACCGGGCAAACTCTCCTCGCAGCCCTCGGGCAAGCTTGTCTAAGCAGTTGGCTGCGGCGATCACGCACAGCACGTTGGCATCGCTCATCCGCCCCGCGAGCCCTGCCGTAAGGTCGGCATAGTTGTCAGGTTGGTAGCGAGGCGAGGAAGACAGGAGGGCGAGGAGAGGTTCGAGGGCGAGCTCCTTGCGATCTTTCCACTTGGAGGAGGAAAGGTGAGTGTAGAAATCTGGCGGGAGGGCGGAGAGGATGGGAATAGGGGAAGAAAAGTCGAACGGATCGGGGGGAGCTTCTTCTTCTGGTTCTTGTTCTGCGGCAAGTACATGTATCGAGTCCGACGTTCGGCAGGGATGAGACGGAGGTAGACGTACCTTCTGCTGCTTCCGCCCCTTCCTCCGCTTCACCTCCAGCCAGTTGACCCTCGGCCTCCTTCCGTTGCCGTTCCCTCTTCTGCGTCGCCGTCTCCCGGTTTGGCTTCAGTCGTCCTAGCCCCCATTCGCCGTTCTCACCTCGATCGGCCTTCTCAAAGCTCTCTTGCAGCTCTTTCTGCTGCACCGGCTTCAGCTCGTTCAGATGGGGTGTCAAAGCTGAGCCGAGGTAGCTGTGTAGGGCGAGGGCGAGGAGGGATCCTTCGGCTCGTACAGTTTTGTCGGCGTGGGCAAAGATCTTGGGCAGAAGAGGGAGGATGGGGCGAGGAGATACTGTTTTGGGGCCGAAACCGCTGCGGAAAGCATACTATGAGTATATAAATTGGGACGACGCTGCTTGTGCAGAGAGGACCAGGATGAAAAGGGAATGAACGGACCGAACAATGTCCTTCAGCACGATCACCGCACCCGCCACGACCTTGGGCTGCTTGGCATCCAGTCCCGGAGCGATGTCACCCTGTAGCGTTGACGTGACGTCAGTGACGACCCGGGAAGGCACGAAGCGGCCGATAACGCACTATAACTCCTTCTCCCTGATCTTCCTCAATCTCGACGTAACGCAAACAGAGCTCGAACGCTTTTGTCCGTGTTCCCGCCTGTCCTCCAAAGGGGTTATCAGCAAACGACATTGTTTGCTTGCGTTCGCCTGCACACGCTGAATCCCAGGGAACGGAAAGGTTGAGAAGAAAGTCGACCAAGACGCACTCGTGTTGACCCCAAGCACTTTTCCACCACCGCAGGAATGACATCAGGTCGTGTTCTGCACGAGGTTTGTGCGCGAAGCATCAGCGAATGGGCCCACCCCACACTGCCAAACACAGCGAAGCCCTGAGGAAGGAGGAAGAAGCACGCACCGTGCTAAGCGCTTGCCTCCCATCTCTACCACCTTGGTTGCTGCCTCTACACCCTTTTCCTGAGCAACGGCGTTGGCATCCTTGACCCAATCCTTGATGCTACTGCCATTGACCCAACTCTCCCTGAACAAGGCGTCGTCCTCGTCGACCGTCTTGTCCGCTGCTTGTATGATGGAGGTGTAGGCAGACAGACGAGCTTTCCATACCTGTGTATAGCAAGACAGCGGTCAGTGTTTCAGGCAGCGGTACGCAGAGGAGAGAAGGGAAGTTACCTTGTGGACGAGACGATCTGAAATAGGGAGAGAGTCATAGTCTGCGTCTGCTGGTGGAGCACCGTCCATCCTGTGCCAGTCTCAGAGCAACAGAGTCGAAGTCAATCGAATTTAAAAGTTGTTGATGCAACAAGGGGCGAGCAGGAGACAACAACTTGATCCTCTACCACACCTAGATAGACTCGCTAGAAGGGCATGATTCGACCACTATACACTTTGTGGATCCGAGTCGCCTGGAAGGACTGCCGCCGCCCTCTCGTCATTGATTCGCCTCCTCGACACCTCGCGTCAATCAACTTCACCCGGTTCACTCGACACGCACTCTAGCCCCTGTGTCAAGCCTCATACTCTGATTTGTCATCCCTCTGGCCGAACGAACGACGACTCTCGGGCCTGAATGTGGACGGCACCGGCTTGCAGCATGTCACGAATCCGTCACTAGACAAAAGGGACGGGCAGGTTCACATCAACGCGATAACACGCGCAGTATCCTGCTAGGCTCTGTCAGCAGGCGACGCTAGGCGCTCGCCGATTCCCTATGCGTGGTCTGCATGGTACGCGCGGTATGGCCGTCGGCCTACCACAAACGGCCTTTCTTCTCAACCCTCATCTTCCGAGGCGCTGTTCACGCTAATCTTGCAAGCTTGCACTCATCGATCTGATGCAGCCCGACCCGACCATACAGTACCGCTTTCTAGCTCTCTGTCCAGGCTCGCCCTTGCGACCGTCTGCCCCAAATTCTATATACGTTAACGTTCCTACCTTGGTTTTCTCCTACCTTTTCGCGACCGCCGTCTTCGACGGCGTCTCTCGCAACTCGACTCCGCCTAGCTTGGCTCCCTGTGCGGATTGTGCGGATACCTCCACGTCGATTTCAAGTACAAGCTGTCCAGATCTCGCTCGAGGCTCGTCTCTTCAGCCGCTCAGAATGACCTCGACGAATCGAAGCAGTCCACCGAACTCGACTTGCTCGAGACAAGCGGAGTAGAACACTATGGTGTTCGCCTCAGAGATAGCTCGACCACACAAGCAGCTGGCGGTATTGCCGGCTGGTTTTGCACAGCTCAAGCCTGAGAGACTGAAAGCGGTGTGGGTGGAGGAGGAAGTCGGGTTGACGTGGCGAAGCTAATGTACTTTCGACGAGCGGCGACTTTCGAAGCCCTCGTACTTCCCACGGGGGCTTGAACATCAAGAGCAGCTAAGAAGCAGCAGAGGTAGCGACGTTGCTTGCATATGAGTGACCTGAGAAGGTCCCGAGAACTCGAGGTGCGAAAGCGCTCAGCAGCCGTGCTTTGCAGTGTCTGTATCAGGTATATCTACGATGATTTGGAAGGATTAAGTACGACTGGGAATGTCCTAGAGAAGTTTCGCACATGAACGTGGGATGGTCGTCGCCTACACGAAGGAGGAAAGGGTTAGCTCGACGAGTTCAGATGCGAGGGATGCGAGACATACGGTCGTGGCTTGTATGCTTGAGCTTGGTCTCGTGCTCTCTGCGAACGCGTGCTGGGCTGTCGAGAGACTCCGGGAACGGTGGGCCGAACGGGGGCAGAAGGTCTGTAGTCGTCGTACAGCCGGGAACCGTTCTTCTTGACGTAGCTGCAGTCTCTAGACGCGTTACGGCTTGGGAAGAAGTGTTAAGGGGCCAGTTAATGGTCGGATCGCGGGTGTGGGTTGACAGAGAGGGGAGAAGCGGAGGGGCGCAATCAGTTGGCGTCTGTAGATCGAAGACGAGCGGGAAAGAAGATGCACACCATACCAGCGTGATGTGAGACACACAAGAAGTCGGCAACCGTGACCACTGGCTTGTCGTTACGGCTGAATGCGAGCGAACCATTCTCGTTAGGGTAGCCGAGCGTGTGCTTCGCTCGAATCCCTGTAAAGCTCAGGAATTCCTCCCAGCTGTGTCCTTTCCCCTCGACGTATCTTCGAGCTGTGACGTAGTGGCGCAGAAAGACGAACTCGAAGAGGGCGAGGGTCTCGCTGAACTGCGCTCCCAACCAGCTGGACCGCTTGGTGCTGGTCTCCGAGGCCCCGTACTAGCAGCAATCCGAGTAGTACGCCGCGGTAGTCGATGTTTTGCAGCCATCCGCCGCTGGCCTGGTCGTGCGAGTACGCCTTGTCGACAAGGTAGAATACTTCATCGACGGAAAATGCAAGGGCCTAATTGCTGCAGGAGAGTCCGCATCAGTAGACATCACACATATCAGGTAGAGAGGGTACGCAGCCTATTCGAGCAAGAAGAAGGCTGGTCTCCGACGCCGACAGAGTGTCGGGAACATGTGAGGGACCCAGCATAGTCGAGAAACAGAGCTGTCCGCCGTTCAAGAGATACAGTTCTTCTTGTCGTGCACTGTGTCAGCTTTTCGGGTCAGCTCGCTTGCCACGCAAACGCCACCCTAGCAGCGACACCAGCCCCAAAAGTTGAAAAGGTCACGTACACCCGTGCGCTTCTCGTCAGCGCCTCGTTGACCCGGTGGGAGGCGAGCTTCCCATCCTCGCCCAATCGATGCTGTGGGCCTCGGGGGCCAAAGCGGTGCAAGCAAGGTGCCGATAGTCCCGTGTTCGTTTCAGCGCGGTATTGGTCGGCGACTTCAACCGTTTCTTGAGCGCCACAGAGAGCGTCTGATCGTGGCCGTGCTTCTGCATCGATGCTTGAGTGGTTGACGTCGAGGTGTGGTAGAGGAGGCAAAAAAGACGGAACCTGCTTTCCTTCTTCTGGCGGAACATGAGCGTTGGAGAGGATGTCGCGAGCCACCCGCGGATCGCTACGGGCACATGGGGAGGACCTGTCTTTTCGGCGTCCGCAATCGCCATAGGTAATGAAGTCGATCGGCGCGGCGGAGCCGCATGTCTTCCTGTCCAAATTGCACCGCGAACAAGATGGGAGCGGAATCCGCAAGCGAGCAAATCACAGCCTTCTGCTACTTTGCAGTACTTCGAGGGTGTGATACTGGGAACGTCGCGCTGGACTTGGCAGCCGTGCGTGAGCTGCGGAGAAGCTGTGTCGAGGGTAGCCTTGCACAGAGAAAAGTCCCGATTGACCTTCTCAAGTCCGGGCCACCTCTCGGTGTCGGGGGTTGTCGGCGATCCCCATCGGACGCAAAGTGAGCCGCGCTCGTGGAGGTGGCTGCGATGCTTGTGCACCTCCGCCATGCAATCCGGCCATCCACGAGTCCGCAAAGCAAGCCAAGGTCATGTCGGCGAGTCGTTTTCTGCCGCCGCCACTTCGCACTGCATGCCTCAGGTAGGCTGTAACAAGCTGGCTGGCTACCGCACACGTCAGAGAGGATGAAGACGCTCGGGCCAATTCTGGAGCTGTATGTAGCTACGCTTCCCCTTCAGCTCTTGCGAAGGTCCGCTGCAAATCGCTTCTCTGCCTTGTCCACCCATAACATTGTACCCATTTGAGAGAGCGCCTACATGTTCACTACAAAGTGCACAAGTTGCCGCCCTGCGGACTTTGCCATGCAATGAGGCCTTCACAAGGTGCCTCGCCGTCGCGGTCAAGATCCCGTAGTTGAAGCCAGCCGGCAGAAGCGGCGGTCTGCCTGGCCCTGAGGTCTTACATCCAGATACAGCCATACCTGGGGAGGCTGACTGATCAAGGTATTAACCTGGAGGACGGTCGAGTCGCTATTGACAAGACTAGGAGAAAAGGCAAAGTTCAGGAAACATTGCTTGGGGGTAAAGAGTTTCACGGGCAGTACTGGAAGCTATGCCCACGCACCGTCGACACTTTCTAGTATGATCAGTCTGCCTGGGTAGCAAGCTCAAGAGCTGCCCACGATCAAGCTCTTTAACTTTGTTTTCTTGATCTTGAGAAGGTCACCGGGAACGATTTACATCATGGCTAAATCCCAATCCAATCCCAATCGCCCTGTCCTGCACTTGTCCTCTCGCTGACTACCTCCGAAAAGGTTTGAGAACTTTGACAATTTTGGGAACATTCCAGTGTCGATTGGAACCGCTTCGCCTGCAGGATTGAAAGCCATTAGCTAGATAACGCAAAGGGCACCGCAGCACGTACGCCCGAGGTACACAAGATTGCCCTGTCATCATGTCCTCTACTCCACTCGGCTGCCGCGGAACCCGAGCTTTGACACTGCTCGGGACACTATTGGTGGTAGTCAGGCGCGAAGTATCCTTCGTTTTGAAGCTGTAAAGAGAAGTCCCAAGTCCAAGTGAGTCACGATGTACCCCGGTAGGACACAAAACGCGGGTGCAGATTCATCAGAGAAGGTGAGGGGAAGGAGGGGGTACGAGGTCAAAAAGAACGTACGCCTCAACCGAATATTGTGCAATGCACAGAAAATCGGCCACCGTGACCACCGGCATTCCACTCGGGTGAGACGCGAGGGACCCCCCTGCTTCGATATGTGGGAATGTTGCCGGCTGCGTGATCCCGACAAACTGCAGAAAGTTTGCCCAGTTGTATCCCCTCTTTTCAAACCACTGGCGAGGCTCTACGTAACGATCCTTGAAGATGTGCTCGAACAGCGCAATGGATTCGGGGAATTCTTCTTTGAGCCATTGACACAAGGCCTGGCGTGCTGTCGCAGGCATCTCGTCCGGCGAAGCAACCAGCCCATTCATCAGGACGAGTTCTAGTAAAAGATCGGCATAGGAGACCGAGATTTCATGGGTATTGTCGGGGGTGGCTCCGCGAAAAAGCCGGTCGTAGGTCTGGCTGAACAGGGCAAAGACCTCGTCGACGGGGAACGCAAGCGCCCAGTTGCTACAGGCGGGTGCAACGTGTCAGTGCGAGGAGAAAAATGCTCAGTAAAGCAGTCAACATACTCGATGCGTGCGTAGAGAAGCAGGGTTTCAGGAATGCCTAGAAAATTCAGCACGTGCGAGTCGTGCCGATACGGCTTGGCTGACGATACCCCATACAGTTGGTATAAAGCGGCCTGTCGTAAACTGAAGAGGACACGCGATGAGCATGCCTCAGGCTGGGGATGGGCTTCCATGGTATGAGAGGAAGAAAGAACGGACTGACCCACGTCCCTTGGCTCCGAGAACTTGGTGGACTTTGAGGTCAAGGGAGACGGGGTCGCGCCACTGTCCATTCTCGTCTTGCTTGGCGTATCCACATGCTCCGGTTGGCAGACGTCCGCAGGCGAGTTGGGTGTTGAAGTCCTCAGAGCGCCGCACGAGTACCCTTGCCCCCGGCGATTTCAGCCATACCAGTACCGCCGTGGCGAGAGGAGTGTTGTCACTAAATGCATCCATCAGTGTTTAGGAGATTGTTTTGACGGAGTCAATAGTATGCGACAGCAGAATCGAAGAGAGGGCGTCTTCGCGCGGAAATGGGCTAAAGAGAAGAATCGGAAGACCGCGGATGAGATCGGACGCCGCGGCGAAACACAGGCTTGTCTGACGCTGTGTCGTCGCTAGGTACTGTAGCCAGGGCCCGGGGAGCAAGTTGTACCTTTGTAAGCAGTTGTCCTTCGAGAGCTCCGCTGCTGTACCGTGGTAACCTCCTCAATCGCGATTGACGGTGGCAAGTCCAAGGCAAGTCCCCTCCGTACCGCCTGCCATCTGAACCATCCGCCGCGGATCTGCGACAAAGTAGTGCAGAGAAAGCTCCGCCAGAAGGCCGTAGTCCAAAAGCGGTGAGTATCGCCCGCCCATCAGCCGATGGACCGAGCGACAAGGACGCCGTCACGAATGTTCTATGCACAAATCAGGGGTAGAATTTTCAGTCTCAGTAAACCTAGTAAAGTAGAGGTCCCTCCAGAAAAGAGTCGGGGATCAGATCACGCAATACCCCGCTACTCCTCGCACTCTGCTTCCTCTACCTCGTCCATTTCGACGCAATCGTAAATCGCAGGTCACTTAAGCGTTGATCTGCTGCGAGACAGGCGAGTAGACGGGGTGACCGAGCTTCTTGTAGTAAGCGATAGTCTTCTCCGCGCGGGTAGCAACGTCCTCGCCAGTGAGGCCGAACTGCACAGGACAAAACAGATGCACTCAGTCGCTCGGTACGAGACGAGAGAAGAACAGGAGAGGGCAAAACGCACCTTGTTGTAGACAGCCTTGGCGGGTGCGGAGGCACCGAACGAGTTGATACCGCAGTGAGCGTGCGAAAACTCTCCCCATCCGAAAGTGGTGTACGCCTCGACCGAGAGGATAGGTGCGCCGTCGGGAAGGACCGAAAGACGGTAGTCGTCGCTTTGCTGCCTGAAGACCTCGAAGCAAGGGAGGGAGACGACGCGGGCCTTGACGCCCTTCTTGGAGAGGAGCTCGGCGGCCTCGACGGCGAGGGAGACTTCGGAACCGGTGGCGACAAAGGTGAGGTCGGCGTTCTCCACATCGTGGAGGACGTAACCACCCTTGTTGGCCTTCTCGATCGAGGAGCCGGCAAGCTGGGGAAGATTCTGGCGGGTGAGGCTGCGCACAAGGGCAGATCAGTATCAGCTTAAGAGGGAAGTAGGACGCGAGGACGGAAACTCACGCAAGGATGGAGGGAGTGTGGGTGGAGGTGAGGGCCATGTAGTAAGAGGCCGAAGTCTCGTTGCCGTCAGCCGGGCGCCAGACGTTGCAGTTGGGGAGTGCACGGAAGTGGGCAATCGTCTCAATCGGCTGGTGGGTAGGACCATCCTCACCGAGACCCTGTCAAGGAAGAAACAGGTCGGCACGAGAGAAACAGGACAGAGCAGTGAGAAACGTACAATGGAGTCGTGGGTGGCAACCCAGATGACACGCTGGTGGGAAAGGGCAGAGAGGCGGACGGCGCCGGCGGCGTAGGAGACGAAGTTGAGGAAAGTACCGATAGCGGGGATCATGAGGTTGGGGCCGTAGGCGGCAATACCGTTGGCGATGGCACCCATGCCGTGCTCACGGACACCGTAGCGCTGCGCAGACGCGAGGGAGTCAGAACAAAGAAGCCGTAAAGATAGGAAGGAGTAAACGCACGATGTAGCGACCGGTGTAGTCACCGAGGCCGTTCTCCTTGGGCTGGAAGTCAACAGCAGCCTTCCAGCGGGTAAGGTTGGAGGGGGTAAGGTCGGCGGATCCGGAAACGAGCTCGGGGACGACAGTGGAGAGCTTGGCGAGGAGAACCTCGGAAAGCTTGCGGGACGCCACGGCATCGTCGGACGGCTCGAAAGAGGGGAGAGCCTTCTCCCATCCGTCCGGAAGGCGGCCGTCGAGACGACGCTGGATGTCCATGGCCTCATCCGGGTACTTCTGCTCGTACTCGCGGAAAGTGGCATTCCACTTCTCCTCAGCGTCGGCACCGCGCTTGGCGATGTCGGCGTAGATAGTCTTGGTCTCATCGGGGACAACGAAGAACTCCTCCGGGTTGAAGCCGAACGCGTTCTTGATGTTGACGGTGTCGTCGGCCTTGAGGGGGTTACCGTGAACGCCGTGGGTGCCCTGGTCCTTGGAACCGAAACCAATGGTGGTCTTGAGGCAGATGATGGTGGGCTTGCGGGTTTCCTTCTTGGCCTCCTCGATGGCCTCGAAGATAGACTTGAGGTCTCCGTTACCGTCCTCAACGCTGTGGAGTAAAATGCCTGAGTAGGTTCCTACGCATTTAAGCCTCGTGAATAAAAAAACGCACTGGAGGACCTGCCAGTCGTAGGACTGGAAGCGCTTCTCAACATCCTCAGTGAAGGCGATCTCGGTCGAGCCGTCGATGGAAATCTGGTTGTCATCGTAGATGGCGATAAGGTTGCCGAGCTTGAGGTGACTGCGAAGGATCTGCATAAGAACCGTTTTGAGAGAGAAAATAGGGCAGGAGTTACCCAGCAAGCGAGGCAGCCTCTCCAGAGACACCCTCCATCAAGCAACCGTCACCGGTGAACATGTAGGTGTAGTTGTCGAAGATGGGGAAACCGTCCTTGTTGAAGGTAGCGCCGAGGTGAGCCTGAGCGATGGCGAGACCGACGGCGTTGGCGAAACCCTGACCGAGAGGACCAGTGGTAACTTCGACACCGGGGGTAACGCCAAGCTCCGGGTGACCTGGGGTGATGGAGTCGAGCTGACGGAACTGCAGAGGGGCAAATATCAGTTTAAACAAGGAAGAAAAGCGGCATGCTAAACAGAAGGACGAACCGACTTGAGGTCGTCAATGGAAACCTCGTAACCGAGGAGGTGGAGAAGGACGTATTGCAGCGCGCAAGCGTGACCGTTGGAAAGGACAAATCGGTCACGGTTGGCCCACTTGGGGTTCTTGGGGTTGCAGTTGAAGAAGCGGGCTGTGAACAGGAAGGTCTGTAAGTACGGGGTGCGCCAGATTTGATGCACTTCAACAACGGCTCCTCCCGCGCTACTAGAGAAGCCCAAAAGATAAACCCCGCAGAAAACGCACAGAAAAGAACGTGAGCGGCCGGTGCCATGCCCATCGGCGCACCCGGGTGCCCCGAGTTGGCCTGCAAGTGTCCAGATTATATCCCAGCAAGGAGCATGACCGGAACAGAGGGCGACGAAGGACGTCAGTTTCGCGGTGCTGCATGAAGCGGGCGGCTTCCCGGTTGTGCACTGCACAGAAGAGAATAGCGGACCTTGTTGACCGTGCTGTGAAGTAAAGCAGGAAGTCAGCATGGTGATCCAGCGGGCAAGGGTTGTGCATTACGGGCAATTGCAAGTTGCGGAGTGACAGATGCGGGAGATGGGGAAGAGATGGAAGTGACGTACTCGAGGGCGAGGGTGCGGATGGTGTTGATGGCCTTGAGGTCGTCTTTGTTGGGCTGGAAGGACATGATGGGCTGTGTTGGCGAGCGCGGGTGGCCACAGATTGTGGTGGATAATGGAGTAACGACCGAGGGTTGGCGAGTTAAGGAGGCGAAGTGGAAGCAGCGGGAGAGGGTGATAGTGGATGTCAGCTGTTTGATCAGACCAATGAGACTGTACAGTATTAGCGTACAAGGGTGTGTATAGAGTGGGAGGAGAAGGGAGAGAGAGTTGGTGAGGTGGATTTCGACTCCATCAGCCCGAAGTCCCAAGGTCGGGCCCGTCTCCGCTCGTGCTCCCCTCGTTTGCCATCATCTGTAACCTCTTACAAAGCCTTTCTACCCTCATGATATACCATGCAGCTCATCTCGCTTAATCCTCGCCTTCGCCCAATCTCGCCCTTCACCTCACATCGTCAATCCCCTGACACACGCACAACCGCCTCGCCGGGACAACCGGGAAGGGCTCCACCTAATACAAATCTGCCAGCATTGCGCAATGTACGCCGCGAGCTCGCTTCGGATCCAGCCATGCCGCACCCTCGCTTCGCCTGTCAAGCATGCACTGTCCTGCGCCCTAGGTCCCTCGCATGGCGCTTGGTCTCGCACGGTCGACACTGTACACGCGTAGCGGAGAATACTACAACAGCTTTGCCCAAGATTTGCCCCGACACAGAAGGCCGGATGGAATGTTGACGAGGGCTTGCGTGCCAAAGAACCCGCCCCAGGTGGTCTTGTCAGGCCTTCCGGCATAGCTAGGTAGGGTATGTGGGCGGTCTCCAAAGACCACTGGCTGCGTCCTGCTTGCACAAAGGCTGTGGCACTGCGCGTTCGTAGTCATTCTCACTTGACCTCAAACGGCGGCAGAAGTAGACGTCTCCATTTCGGCAGCGTGACGGAGGTTGCTTTGCACAGGCCGCTCGACGCGATTGTACCTCTGCTAATATATATGCCTTTCTTCGCTTGCCGTCTGGCCCGATCATTGCGCTCCGCTTCTTTCGCCTCGTTTGTCTTTTCTTCTCTTCCGTCGGAGACATGGCAACTTTCTCGCCATTGTAGCCCAGCGATACTCGCGCCACCTCTTTGAGCCGAGTGGTCGCAACGCCTCAAGTGGGCTCGCAGCCTTTGCACTGCTTTGGCAGGTTCCGCTTCCGCGTGTGTCTCGTCCTGTTTCCCTTTTTCCCGTACCTTTCTGATTGATCCCTTCCCTGCACCCCCCTGCGTTCCAACAAGCTGCTGTGGCTCCGAACCAGCCTCAGGCCCGCCGGCACTAACTAATTACGAACCTGAAACGCCATTACCACTCGATCATTGTCTTTCTTCACGACTCCATTGGCACGCTACCTTTGGATACACTTCCGAAGAAATCCTTCAGCCAAGTGAAGGCATCCGCATTCTCTTCACTCGGATAACAGAGGACCGAAGCCTTACCTCCCGTGGCCTACACAGCATGGCGGGATTTATAGCTTGCTGTAGCTAAGTCGAGGAAACCTTCGCCAGGACCGAGGCAGGACGAAGAAGGTGTAGAAGCTGGACGTACTTCTGTGTCCCAGCATTGTCATCGACTCGCGACGCACGGGTGCTGGCAGAAAGCGTCGAAGCTGGACTTGACCTTCTCAGGTTCGTCGCGAGAAAACAGCGGTTGTCGTCTCCTCGCCGCGTCTGCCCAGCGAAAGGCTGCAGTACAGTGGATCCAGCCTCCAGCCTTCTCGCTGCTTGCCAATGGGGTAGGAGGTGCAGCTAGAGCGAGGCGGCGAGTCACTCTTGTATCTGTCCAGTTTTCTCCCTTTGCCTTTTCGAATTGCACCTCCCTGGTCCGTCGGACAAGTGAACGAGAATGCCATCTGCCGAGCAGGGACACCTTGTCTTACAGCGTTCCACCTTTCCACAAATACCTACAGCTAATGCGCCATGCTCAGGTCGGCGCCCAACTCTGCCCTTGACAATACCTGCGCAAGCGATGAGGCTTCAGTTCAGCACGTGTGTCGACTAAGACATCGTTGAGGTCGAGGAGATAGAACAAGACAGGAGAACGTACATAGCATGCTCCGTCTTCCTCCAGTAAGCCAGCGCCGCGAGAATACAACCAATGACAACCACGAGGGAAGTAAGGAACCATGTAATGAACCACGCTGTGTGGAGAGGTATCAGTTCATCGTTCCAGTCAGCGCGAGGGTACCGTATGTAGGGCAGCGAGCAGCTTACCTGTAGCTGGAACGGCGGTATGAGACTCCAGCATGACCACGCAGCATTCGTTTGGTTTTCTGTGAACGGAAAGTACGTCAATCCGCAAGGCCGAGTCCCGAGATGTTAACGCTGCAGGAGGGCGCCATACCGATGGAAGAAGTCGTCCTGCAAGCGAGGGAGAAAGCGTCAGCACGCACAGCATCGACCGGAAAGATGACAGCTAACTCACCATCGTGTCCCACAAGCTGTGGTACGCGACAAAAAGAATCAGCAAGTGGCCCGAGTAATGTTCGCCAGCTACGCACATGTAGAAAGAGCTCATACTGCGAGGAAGGAAGGCAGTCAGGTTGGCACGCAGTAAAGGAGAGAAAAGGCTTACATGCCAAGGAACAAGATATAGAACCTCAGACCGACGGCGTGCTCGACAAACCTTCAATTGGAACAAGGTACTCTCAGCACGCGCAGGCTGGACCAAAGTACAAGGAGGCTCAGAGCCCGCACCATATTCCGACCTATTGAAGCGAGTTGTAAGTGCCAATTCCCCTTTCCAGGTCAGTAGGACAGGAGTGAAGCTCACTAGCACAGCTAAAGATGCGAAGCAGACCAGCTTCGACACGAGCTCCGCCTGAAGTCCGATGACCGCCAGCCAAATCGCCATAACGACCTGCATCCCGGTCAGCTAGTAAGCTTCGTACTGTTTTCAAGCACAGAAAGCATAACGCACGAACGAAGCATACTTTGACGCGAGAGTGTCAAACCCGGTAAAGATTATCGCGCCGCCGAAGGTGATTGAGAAAACTTGACCGAGAAAAAGGGCCAGCGGAGGGAAGCGGCGTCCTGGAGTCTGTACCATCAGTCAAGGTCAGCCCAGTCACACGCTTACAAGCTCGGTCAGCGGGGGCAGAGCGGACTCCAGACTCGTAATAGGCAGAGCGTACTGTGTGCGAAGCTCCGCCAGCGTTTGGGTCGACGGTAAAACGCCACAGGGGTAAGCCAGACAGCTTGATTCCGAGCACGTGTCTGCACCATTTCTAAGTCAGTGTCAGCACAGGAGCGCATACGGACGAGGCGGCTCAGGGCTTGCCCGCTCTCGTGAACAAGGACGGTAAAGCTCTTGAACCCGTAGAGTAGAGCCCGCAAACCCCAGAGGTTCCAGGCTATAGTGATGCCGACCAAGTCTGCGTGTCGCACGAGAGCGAGTGAGCTAGCTGAGGACACCCGCTAATGTAAGACCAGGATATGCGGCGGAAGAGTCAGGGTCGTCGCGAGGGACGTAACGCACAGATGCCCATGACATCTGCAGCAAAGCAGCATCAGCGCGTCAGGAGTGAGAAGATACGGAATATGATCTTACATAGCGAGATCGTCTGTTCATGCGTCGGCTCGAATAATCCCGGTTCCTTAACATCTTTATCCCCCGGCAGACACTCCGAACGCACCGGCACAGGCGTCGTCGCTTCGGGCTTGTCGGTAGTCGTAGTCGTTGTGGACGTCCGTGAACTGAGCGTTGAGAAAGGGCTTGTGGTGGCGGAGGTTGTAGTTAGCCAGGGAGGGGGAGTCGTGGGTAGGGTTTCGGAAGAAGGGGAAGAAGAGGTTGGTGAGCTGGTCGAGGTTTGCATAGTTTCCTCAGCAGGTACAGTCACCGTCTCTGGCGGAAGGGCTGTGGTGGTCACCGTCGATGCTTCGAGGGTAGCAGTGTATACTGAGGTGAAAGTTTGGTAGGTCGTCTGTTCTTGCACGATGACTGAAGTTTCGTAGCGGGTAGCGGTAGGGAAGATCGTGAAGGTCGCGATGCTCGGGGTGAGCGTGATGGTAGTGTCGACGCCTGGGGAATGAAGGGAAGTCAGGGGGCGATTCGACCTCGACGGCGTGAGTGAGCGAAAAGGCTCCGCAGACAAGAAGCAGCCTGCCTTCGAACACCGTACAGACTGTCGTGCTCGAGTCGAAGGAGGAGGTAGCGTCCACATAAAGGGTCGTAGTCGTCAAGTCCGTACCTGCGCAACCACGAGAAATCAGGAAGTTATCGGACAACACGAAAGAAAGGAAAGGACGACGCACCCCAGCCATAGTCGCCTGGTCCGAAATCACCATAGTCGCCTCGCTTCTGCTGTCCTCGTTGTAAATCGTCGTCGAGACACCTCGCGTCCTCTGTCTCAATCCGCTCCATCTCGAGCCGTCCGAACTCTGCTACGTTGCCCGTTGAGGACACAGCCGAAGACTCATTCGTTCCAGTACGTGCGCATGTCGGGTGAATCGCCAGTGCTGAGCTGCGATCTGGTCGCAGGCCGAAAACCCCTGGCGAGAGTGTAGAAGTGTCGGCTTTAGCTAAGAGAGTGGAAGAAAAGGTTGCGGCTGGCAGGGAGTCGGAAGTGCTTGCTTGCAGTGTAGCTGACAGACTCATCGGCGGCGCGGCTACCGGAGGAAGAAGGCGTAAGAAGACGAAGAGGACGGGGAGATGTTGAACGAACGGCGGACCGTGCGAGGAAAAGGAGGTCGATGAAGTCGAGGAGGAAAAGCGATGTTGTCTGCGAGTCGGTTGTATCGTATGTAAGGTCTGACGATCGTAACGCAGTACACTAGTACTCTGACGATTACTTGACGCGTAGCAGCAGCTCCCGTCAGGGGTGGTCCCGAGACAAAAGCAAGGAGAAGTAGCGAGAATCAGTAAAGACCGCGAAACGCGCCCGCCGTTCCTGCTGCTCGTATACCGGCAAAGCAATGATGTCAGTCGTTTCAGCAAAGTATCACGATTTCCATGGTGTCCTCAAGCTTCCGGCAAAGCCCCGCTAAGCTGCCAAACCGCTTTCCTTACCCAGCCCGCCTCGATCCCGCTCAGCTTCTTGCGCCTAACTAGTAGCTCCGTCAAAGCTTTGAGGCAGTCGGCATTGAAGTGGAAGAGGTCGGCAAGGGCTTCTGTTGTAGAGACACCGGCGGCGTGGAGAGACCGGGCGGCCGGTAGGAAATCGTGCGATAGAAAGGCTGAGGTAAGAAAGTCGCGTAGCTGAGTAGGTGAGAGGTGCGATTCGGCATGGCTAGAGATAGCGACAAGTCGCTGAGATTGTATAAGAGCTACTTGAGGGAGAATGTCGGGAGATGGTACAGAAAAGGGTTCAGAAGCGAGAGGCTCAGTCGGGAATGGGCAAGTTGAGGCAAAGTTGAGGTAGCGAGCTTCGCAGAGCTGCCAATAAGATACGTTGGGCCTGGAACAAGCAGCCTTAGGCTTCTTCGCAGTCGGAACAGCGAGCTGGTTTGCTGGGAAGAGAGGTTTCTGCTGAGGTACGCTTCTTTGTGGAATGTGGCATAGTCTGTTTCTTAGCCGCACTTGCTTCGGCGTCCTACAGTGCCTGCTTGGTCTCCAGATGACTCGAGGAAAGCATGGGTTTCGTTTCCTTCGGCAGCACCGCAGCGTGGACAGTCACCCGGTTCTCCAAAGCGGCTCATAACTCTTGCTGCAGTATGTAGTGCGTGCGATTGAAGGAGCAGCTGAACTTGAATAGAGAAGCAGGAGGAGGAGCGCTTGTATTGATATTCACCTGCAGGTAACCCATGTGCGAGCAACCGCTGTATTTCCTGCTTGGGTGCAGTCGATCAGAGGCGAATGCTGATATAGCAGGAGTGGTCGATGAAGTCGGATAGGTTCGGCCGTGTAGGAGGTTTCGGTGAAGAGTCGCTGACCGGCAATATCGGCGTACGGCTGGTCAGGGTCCCAATCGGGCCACCCGGACGTCCACGAGTATCGGATCTTGCGACTGGGCGTGGGGACGGGGGAAGACCTAAATCGCAGGAGGAGGTTTGAAAACATCGGAGAAAAGGGAAGGTTAGTTGTCTGCGGGCTGAGCTTGCTTGATGGCGGGCCTCAGCCACGTCTAGTTTCCCGCGAGGAGGGCGATGACATGCGGAGCACCGATATATATAGGCATTTGACCGCTGAGAGGAGGCCGTGAAAAAAGAATGTGGGCGAAGGGGGCCGGTAGGGGAGAAAAAGTAGCCCAGGCGTGAGCCCAGGATCCTCCAGATCTGCAGTCAAGAGAAGGCGGGGGTGCCAGGAGCACGTGCAGTGAACGTGACTCACCCTATATTCCGTGCTGCTGTTCCGCTGGCATCAACTGACATCGCCCTCCGCCCGGATGCTTGGGTGAAGAGCACACGTCCGCGTCGAGAACGGGCCAGACCTATGACCACCTGGCTCAGTGCTTTGCGTACTTGTGAGTCGTATAGAGAAGTAACAGCAGTGGCGGCGGGTCAGGCGATGTTTCAGGCGAGCGCGCAACTTGCAACTTTCGAAAGGCAGCCTCGGCATCTTCCAACCACTCCACAGATAGTGCTACACAGACCCGATAATAGAGTTCATCCGTCCGGCATTGCGGCTACTCAGGCCGTCGTCGACCTCCTCTCTGCCTCATCCTCATCAACTTCGCCTCGTTAGAGGGGACTAGAACCTCCTTCAAACGCCGGCAACGCGGCAGGGAAGTAGGGCACCATCAATCATTCACTCGCACGCGACTCGCGCCATCTCATTCGAGCAAGACGTCGTCAGATACTTGTCAAGATGGGTGATCGCGAAGGGGGCTTTGTCCTTCCACCTGTTTCAGCCCTTAAGGCTGCTCGGACAGACATGGGTACATTCAGCATTGGGCAGCAGCGCACAGGGCGAAGAACAAGACTGAGCACGCCGGATGTTGGGTATTCCTTCTGCGTTCCATTGTTCTCCCCGCTGCGACACGTTCCTTACCTGAACACCTTCTCTCTCGGCCGTCGGGTCCATCTTTACCGTACAACTAGCGTTGTCTCGGTACCGGGACACGCGGTCGATCATTCGCTCGCTGTGCCGTGCGTTGAAACCCCTTTCTTCCTCAACTTGGCCGCGCTAGCAGCAGAAATGTCCGCCTTTGTGGCCCGCCTACACCAATTATACAATGCCACAAGGCGACATTGCCTGAGCGGAGTCTACCGCTCGCTCCCTTAAGCCCCGGCTTGTTCTTCTGTTCCCGTGCTCCTTCCGCTTACTGCTTCCGAACCTCTACTTCACGCTCTCTTGACATCTCACTCGCGCTTCTGGAAGCCGCCACTGCATACCGCTCACGTCCTCGTCGACACTCTCGCACCGGCCTTCTTGACGAACGGCCGACACTGACTCCTGCCTAAATAAGCCCTCTCGTCAATTACCTCGACCCTTCCGTAGGTCAGTGCACGCTCGTTGCCAACTTTTTTCCGCTCGAGGGGATACTCATCTCTCTTGTTTGCTTTCTTTCGCAGATCGGAAGCATCGCCCCCCACTTACAACAGCACTCGTTCAACCTTTCTTCGCTTTACTTTTCACAATGTCGACCGCCACTTCGCCGTCCTCCTCCAAGATGGACCTTCACGAGCTCATCCACGACGACCGCCTGTCTGGCGAGCGCCCGTGGGGCTGCACATATGAAGATTGCACTAAAGCCTTCGCTCGCAAGAGCGATCTTGTCCGCCATGAACGGATCCACACGAATGAAAGGTATGTTTTTCTCCCGCACTTACCCGCGAAATATGCTGACCGTGTGCTTCCACAGGCCCTGGACTTGCGACTGGGCTGGCTGCAAGCGCGACTTCATCCAGCGTAGCGCCCTCGTCGTTCACATGCGTACACAGTGCGTGTTCCGCTACTTTTACATAGTTCTTACTGACCATTCTGTATTCTGCAGCACCGGAGAACGCCCGCACAAATGCGAGTACCCGAACTGCACGAAGGCCTTCAGCGATTCGAGCAGTCTGGCTAGGCATCGACGCGTACGTACTTGTCTACCATTCTCGCGTGTTTTTCGATTACTAACCCACCGTCTTATCGCAGATCCACACTGGCAAGCGTCCTTACCAGTGCACCGTCCCCACTTGCTTGAAGACGTAAGCCTGCCCATTCTCCAGTTTGACCCGGGCGGACGCTGACCTTCTCAACCGATTCTCGCAGGTTCTGCCGCAAGACGACCTTGACCAAGCACATCAAGAAGAACCACCCGCAGCACTCTCATTGCCCAGAGCTGGTCTCTTCTGCTACCTTCGACGACGAAGACGAGCCGCTCGACTACCCCGCTTCGACTTCATCGTCCATTCCGCAAACGCCTTCCGACGGCGGCGCCTACCCTACCCCACTCCTCGACGACGAGTCCTGCGAGCTCCCCATCCCTACGCCTCTCTCCTATTCTTCTTACTACCCTCCTTCCGCGCCCCGCACCCCTGAAATGCGCATTCGCACCGAGCTTCACCCAGACGACATGGCGCGTGGTGCCTGGTCTGCTCCCGGTTACTTCGAACGTCAGCCCGAGCCTCGGCTCCTCGCAGCGCCTATGACTCGCGCCGTCTCTCACGAGAGTCAGGCATATCTTACGCCGCCGCAAACGCATCAGCCACGCTTCCGGCGCCGGCGGGCGGCTCCCGCTCATGACGTGGAGGAGGACTACGAGGAAGCGGCTGAGGAGGCTTACTACGATGATGACGAAGACTATGTCGACCGCTCGACAAGGTCGAGGGCGAACGGGCGTGGTCGGAGAGGAGTGGTCGTTTCGCCGGATTCTGCGGAGCAACCCCGCATCTCTCGCCGCCTCGTCTACGCTACGCCTTCTCCTCAGCTCTACGAACAAGCGCACTTCCCTTCGCTGCAGCCCGAGTATCAGCACGCACCCGGACACCGCGCCTCGTACTCCGCTCGCCTTCCAGAGTACCTCGCCACGCCTGCTCCGTCTTCTCACCCCATGCTCCAGCCTTCCTACACCGCTCCTCTGCCTCAGACTTACGTCTATGAGTCGCCACTTTCCCTTCACACCTACTCTCCTGTCGTCGGATCGCTTCACCGTCGGGCTTCTTCGACTGGCGCCCTCGACCAAAACCTCCCTCCTGCTCAGCACTTCTCCACGCCCTCGCCTCAGCTCTCGCACGCCCACCCTTCGTCGCCGTTGCCGACAACCCTCGGCCTCGGCCTCAACCTTGGTCCCGTCTTCTCCCTGTCATCCGGTCATGAGCGGCGTCTGAGCGAACTTCACTCTTCCGCTTCCCCGATCCGCCCATCGTTCTCCTTCGACGACCTCGACATGGGCACGGCTCCCTCACCTACCCATTCGGCTTTCCAGTTCCCTCCCCCTCGGCGACCGTCTTTCTCTAACGGCTTCCCCTCTCTCCCCCTCACAGCAGCGGGTCAACGGCCCAGCTTCAGCACGATGACTACCCGGTTACTGGAACGGATGGAAGACGAGCAGCTGCACCATCATGCAAGTGGAATGGTGGCGAGTGAGGCATACTGAGCGCTCGCCGGTTGAGCGAAGGAAGGAAGGAGACAATACCCACTTTCGTTATGAATTCCTACTCTAGCTGTCGTTGTCGTTTCGTACCGCCGCATACCCTCTGTATCTATTATCAGCGCTCTCACTAGTCTAAGAGGGCGCTCGCACTGCAATCGCTTTACTTCATTGACTTCTTGTTGCCCGCCGGAGCGGATCCCGTGAGCGAGCTGCGCACTGCGCGGCTGCTGATGTCACCCTGAGCGAGCAAAAGCGCATTAGAGGTGATTCTCCTTCTTGCCTTTCTTTCTCTCACTCATTTTCATCTCGCTTCCCCTTCTCTCGCTTTTCATCCACTCTGATCCGTTCCGAAAGTCCCTGCACGTGCCCGACCTCTCCGCCCTCTTCTTCCGCTTCCGCGACTCCTCTCGACTCCTCTCTCCCTCCTCTTCTTCCGCTCTCTACCCCTCGGTCGGGCTTGAAGTCGGGAACAGTCAAGTCGGAACCGATCAGAGGTGCGCTCTTCCTTCTTCTATGTCTTTCCCCTGTGTGGCAGCTGACCTGTGCGTTTTGCAAGCTTCCTCCCTATCGTACCTCGCCCCTCACTGTCGTGACTCCCGTCTGGTCTCGTTCTCGTTCACACTCGTGTATGTTCCTGCTTTCCTTCTGGGCAGACAGAACGAAGTGGTGTTGACGCTGCCCTGCTTGCTCATACAGTTGAACAACCTTTACCACCCGTCGCATGAGCGATCCATCTTCTCCTGAACTTTCACCCTGCTGTTTCTCAGTGAGCCCTTCTTCCCTGTCTGACTCACCACAAATAGAGCTCAGAGCTGACGAGGGTGAATATGTGTAATAGGTGCCAGCGCCACTGGTGAGTTAGGGTGTTTCAATACGGAGGCGATGGACTGGGTTGGTGTATAGGTTCTCTTTCCCTGGATGGCACAAGGTTGCTGTTCCCGTAGTTAGCGTAGCACGGTGACGGAAGGTGATTACAACGCTGCTGCTCTCTTCTCACTGCTCTGGCTCTCCTCGACTCGCTCAAATGGCACCTCTGCTGGACGTAGCCGCCTCTTCAACTGAACAACAATGGTACTATAGCCATCAGGAACTTCAGCAATCGCCATCGATTGCGGCGGGATTGAGACCCAGCGATGAGAGGAAGGCAAGACAGGACGCTATCAAGCTCGTTTGGAAGCTCAAGGATGGGTTGGGAGTGTATGTTATTCCCCTTCATACTCTCGCCGCTCTCCACTGAGAGCTCAAAGGGCTGACGACGATCGCGAAATGATAGTCGGCAATCGGTGGTCACGACGGCGGCGACTTTCATCCACCGGTTTTACATGCGGGAGTCGGTGCAGACGTGGAACGTACCAGTACGTACTGCTACTCCCGCTCAAGCGAGCCAGTCGCAGTTGACTTGGACATTCTTCTCCCCAGCTCCTGGCCGGCGCGGCGACTTTCCTCGCCTGCAAGAACGAAGAAGAACCTCGATCCATAAAACTCCTAGTCCAGCTTCTTATGGACATTCGCCGCAACCCAACGGGTCGAATTGAGGCCAAAGGGCATCATATCGATCGCAACAACCCTGCTTTCGACCCCCTTCGATCGAAACTTGTAGCGTGCGAGGAGGCTTTGCTCAGGGTCCTGTGCTTTGATTTAACGGTGAGGGATCCGCATTGGATTGCGTTGAAAGCGGTCAAGAAGACTTGGGCGAACGAGCCGGAACGGGCGGAAAAGGTGGGAAGGGTTGGTTGGTCTTTCCTGAACGACTCGTGCGTCTGTCTCTGTCCCTGAAGTTACCCTTATGCTCTCGATTCGAGCTTTGCTAATGCATATGCGCTCCTAGCCTCGCCGCACCTCTTTGCCTACTGTACCGCCCTCATCTCCTCGCCGCCGCCGCCATCCTCCTCGCCTGCGCTCAGCTGAATCTCCCCCTCCCCGAAAGGCCGCCGTCTCTAGAGATGCAGAAGACAATCTTCTACACGGAGAACGAGGCGGAAGAAGGGGAGGAACCGCCATCTTTTGAACCGGAAGTGTGGTGGTTGGAGCTGTTGGATGTGAAGCCGGAAGAGCTGCGAAGCACGTTACTCTTAGTCTCATTTACCCGCCTATCCAGCTGCTTCTGGAACTACCCACAAGCTGACTATTATGATTGCCTTGACAGATCCGGTTCTGGACCTCGTCGGCGAGTACAAGTTTGCTGAAGACGAATTCGTGGTCGAGCAGGGTGCGAAGGTACGCCTGAATACCCTTCCGTGTTGTGCTTTGACTTCGCTCTAATGCCTGCTTGTTGACTCGCCTCCGCCACTGCCCGCAGCTCGCCAACCTTGTCGAGCCTTTGCTCGCTGGTTTCCACCAAACCCAGGCCACCGCAGCAGTACCTCCTGCTACGTCCGCCGCCGTTGACCCGTCAGCGTAGCTCGTGTCCAGCAATGGTTCAGAGGCTACAGCAGACGCGGAAGGAGTAGCAAGCGGCGCAGAAACGGGAGTTGTCGCGAAGAACACGGCGCCTTGAACTGGCTCTAGCTCAAACAGTATTGTGTAGCAGTCTTCCGCTCCGTGTTGTAGTATCATGTGTCATGCAGGTATGCGGCCTCTCTCTCTCTCTCTCTTTGCGTTCGGGAAGAGACACTCCTTCTCCTTGTCGCTCTCTCCTTGTCCTCCCCCTCTTTCTTCGCTTAAAGCCATGTCGTCCTCCCCGGCTCGCTGCTCCGTCGAGCTAGGATCGGAGTGGCCCGTCTGGGCTCCTCATGCTGCTGGTACAGCCGTAGTCAGTGCTCAAGCCGGTCAGTCCTTCTCCTCCCGCACGTCGTCGAGCAAGGTTGACATCGTTTCTTTCCCCTCCTTATTGCAGCCTCAGACGACGACAGCTTTTCGTATAGCAACAAGGGCATTCCTCGCGCCCAACGTGCTTCCACATACGACTGGAAATGCATGAGGAAGGGATGCAGCTGGCGTCTCTCCATCAAGACCAGCAGGGCCAACGGTGGTGACCCTCTTGAGGCATGGACGACCGACTGTTGCGCCGTTCATACACACGCCGACTGCTTCGAGGATGAACTGCACGAGAGCAACCGGAGGGCGGCGAGGGCAGCGCTCAAGTCGGCCAAGGAGGAACTTCTCAAGAAGGCGGAGCGGGTCTTCGCCGAATTCAAGGAACACTACTCGAGCACCAGCGACGATACTCTAAGCTCCTCCGAGGAGCAGCAGCTCGTGGTATGGGATTTGAAGACGATTATCGGGGAGGCGCCCGCGAGGAAGTTTGAGGAGGACATGCGAGAGAAAAGCTTGGTTGATGTTGATTATCCGGTGCGTTGTCTCTACGCCATACTCCTCTGGGTCTGCTGTGAGCTGACAAGCCTGCGACCCCTCATCAGGCGAAAGCGGCACTCGACTGTTCACCTCCTGCTCTCACCCGCTCTTCCCCTGGTCCTAGCGCTGACGCGCTGGTACCGCCACCCGTACTTCCATCGCTGCTTCGAAGCCAAGAGTCCCTCCTCCCCGCGCCTCTAAGAAACATCCTCTCCACCCCGAGTCGCTGGAGCAAGAACTCCCAGATTCGGACGACAACTCCGACTATCTGCCTGTCGATTCCTCCGGCGCTGCCGAAGCCCCCGAGGAAGAGGACGCGACCCCTCCACCTCCTCGCAAACGCCAGCGGTCCAATCTCGCTCAACAGGGTGACCTAGCGAAGATCGACACCTGGCCTTCTTTTCCCAAGCTCGAAGCCGACCTTACCGCTTTCGCCGAGAAGGAAGGGTTCGACTTGTCATTACCTCAGCTATCACCTCAGGGGAACAGGAGGACGTACCGCTGCACGCACGGGCGCTGCCCTGTCAAGATCGTCGTGGAGAAAGTGGCGTCGGGTTGGTCGCTGCGTAGGGCCGACTCGACTTTGCGGATGGGCCAACACCCCGATCACGATGAGCTTGAGGTGGATGGACTGGGGTCTCGTGCTACAGAGCAGAGCAGCGGGTCTTGCAGGACGGAAGAGTCGATGCCGAAGGGCAAGGAGGGAAAGAAGCATAATCTACAGGCGAAGAAGACAAAGGCGGTACGCAGACCCCTCCTCTGTTAAGCGTTGGTAACCGTCGCCGAGCTTCTCTGTCCTCATCGTCGCAGGCGTCACCGCCAAAGAAGAAATGCAAGGTCTCGGAAGCTCAGGCTACTAAGACCGGGAGGGACCAAGCTCGTGTTGCAGTCGACCAGACGAAGAAGAGTAAGAAAGCCGTGCGTTTCCCCCTTCTGCCCTCCTCTTGGGCCTCTTTCATCTTGAGAAGGTCGGAAAAGCGTGACCAGCCACTTGACTTCTTTCCTACATTCCCGCTGTAGCAGGGCTCGAGCAAGACTAATCCGGCCATACAGCTTACCCCCTCTTCTCACTCTTCCCCTGTCACGGCAAGGTCTCGCCTCTCCTCGTCCGCCCACCCTCGCCCGTCCTCTCCTTCCGCCTCTTCGGCAACTACATACCGCTGTTCGTCTGACGACGGATCCACTACACCGCCCCGGTCTTCCCCTCCGAAAGCCAACGCCCAACCTGTCGGCCAGTCTGACCAGGAGGAGAAAAAGCCTCTGCTCTCGAAGGTCAAGTCCAAAGGCGAGGAGCCGCCGACCGCCAAACTCCTCAAGTTCCTCGACAGACTCGACGACGGTGGCAAGTGGCAATTCCGCGGCAAGCTGGGCCCTGAGCTGGCGAAACGCGGTGTGGCTACACTCGACCTTCTCAAGACGGCCGCTCAGGACGACGTCGACATGCTCATTGATGGGCTGAAAGACGGTGATGCGCCGGCTACGATTCGTTTGCGTTTCTTCGGGAAGAAGCTGAGGGAGTGGGTCGATAGTCAGGCGTGAAGGGTTCCGGGAGGAGAGGGAGAGAAGGGGAAGTATCTTGTAAAAGGGAGGGGCGAAAGTACGAACAGTCGGCCCTTGTTGCTTGCAGTAGCAGCTCGCACGTTGGGTACATGTCTCCTTCCTTGCATTCCGCCAGCTTGAAGCCCTCCGGGCAGGGTTGTCGGCGAAACTCCCCCTTTTTTCCTGCTGACGGCGTGTCGCTCGCTTAGCCTCTCGTGTCGCTATAGGTCGCGCACTGTCTGTACCTCAAGCCGCTCGACATCTCCTCTTCGCGACTGCTCCATCCGAGCTGGGCCCCGGAAATGCAGCGGCAGTCGTCCTCACCCGGCCTCCTTTCTGCCTCACCTCTTTCTCTCCTTTCCCTTCACGTCTTCTACTCGCTCCGCTATGCTCCCAAGTATCGGTGACGCTTTCTCGTCTACCTCAGCCTTTAAACTTTCCTGCCACAGGGCGGCCCGCACGTCTCAGCTTGCCCTGGTTCGTTTCCTTGCAATTTGACCGAGTTCCGATACCTTTCAAAGGCCAAGGCAACTTCGAGATCGCTACTCTCTCTTCCAGCACGATTCAAGCCAACATGGTCCGTCGACTCCACTCCGACAGTACCCTTACCAAGCTCGCCGTCGGAACTCGCTGTTCTTTCCAAGTGAAGGCTCACCTGGTCAACGGGAAGATCGTCGTCAACCAAGCTTATCCCTATCATTCCTGTTCAGCTGAGACTAGGAGAGTGCGCCAAGATGCAGCTGAGGCGTGGACGAATAGCAAGATTGCACAGCTGGAGGAAACGGTCGAAAAGGAAGAACAGCAGGACGGCAGGGGCAGCGTTTCAAGCGATGTATCCAACAATGCCGCGGAGAAGGAAGACGCGGACAGTCACTCGTCGGATGTAAGCCAGGGCGGGAGTGAGCAGCTGTACTCGGAGGGCGACTCGGAGGCGACAGACAAAGATGGCCTTGTTCACTACCCTTCGGCATTCGAGTTACGCGCAAACATCACTCGATTGCTTCAGGTCAGTCTTCCTTCCCAGTTCAGGACGGCGGTGCTCACATGAGGCGTACACAGACTAGCAGCATCTCCTTTCCCACCTCGACTGAAGCATTTCCGTCGGCTCGTGCGATCCTGACTCGCCTGCATGCCGCCGTCCAGCAGCGCAACTTCACGATCTTCAGGAGCAGCCGCGATACTCGGCACGATTACGTCAAGGTCATTTGCTCCCGGAGTCACAAGCGTTACGAAAGTGCTTCTGAAGGACGTTGCCGATTTTTCATCGAGGCGAACCGCGGCGCAGACGACCGCTGGAGGATCGACAGAGCAGAATACATACACTCGCATTCTATCTCTGAAGCTTCTCCCGACGTTGCATTACAAAGAGCCAAAGGTGGTCGGCGCTGGAGGAATGGGCAGGAGAGGAAGAAGGCAACGACGAAGAAGGCTTCTCAAGTCCTGCCCTGTCCCCACTCTAGTCCTTCACCTGAACCCCAGCTGAAGACAAAGCGCCCCCCTTTGAGTGCTCTAGCCGTCGATAATTCTCTGCCCCGCCTCTTCACGCTCTTCCTCTTCCTCGCCCTCTTCAACCCCATCACCCGCAAGCCTTCCCAGCGCGGATCTTTGCCTTGCTCGCCTCTTTCCTCCCCTCCGAGCCCGATAACACCCGTCACCTCATGACTACCATCCTCCTTTCCGCCGGTATTGCCTCAGTCGACGACCTAACAACTTTCCTCTTGCTTGAGGCTTCCACCGTAGAGCAGATTCTGCTCGACGCGATACAAAGCGGTGAGATGGTCGAGAAGCTGAGAAGGGTTGTAAAGCAGGTGAGGTATAAGCTGGCGGCGGAGGTTTTGACGCGAGCTTGAAGAACAACGGCCAAGACACTAAAGAACGAAGGCTTGCTTGACGTATATGATGATGAGGGCAATGCTTTCGAGCGCTTCGTCAGGTGTTGAAGGGAAACAGCCTGAGAAGCCAAAAACTGCCGCTTGGCCTGGGAGGCTGGACAGGTTGCCGAGAAAAGCCAGCAGGAGAAAGCTCGCTGACAGCATAGTGTCGACATCTGGCTGGGACCCTGTCTTGTGCTCGAAAATGCACCGCTAAATGTGCGTCGCAGCTCTGGCAGCACAGGCCGGAGTTCAGTAATGGGGCGAACGGACCATAAGCAGAGAAAAAGGAGGAGATCGAAAAGCCAAGGCGCGACATCGTGCCGAGGAGTGTCTGTCGAGTATCGTGTTCCAGCCATATCGTTCTTTGGACAGAGGCGGAGAGTAGCAACGCCCTACATACCTTGCTGAGGCGCAAATCCCAATCTCCCTCGTCCTCCAGGCCGACGTCCGAAGGACCAGTCAGTAGCGCCCGCGACGCTCAGAGCTTTACGGGCCGGGGGTGAGGCGTGCGCTTGTCGTAGCTTGGAGCCCTGTGCGTACGAGCCTGAAGGAGTCGACGGCGTGCGAACCCGGCGCAAGGAAGCTAGGGGATTTGATGAGCGAGACGAACACAATCGGTGAAGGCGGTGGGACATTAGTGAGCGCCGCTGATAAGTGCTGTAGTGTTGCAAGAAGCCTTTCAAGCTCTCAGCATGAGTAGCGGTAATTTGGTCGGAGCTAAAGGAATTCTGATCTCTCTTCCTTATTCTTCATCGTGTACCACCTCTATCGCTCGCTTGGACCGTCTACATACTTCACAGCCAACATATTATCATTGCTCGCCCCTGCCTTCACCGAGTCGGCCGCTCCTCCGCATCCCGTCACGACCCCAGGATGGCTCAACCGCCCGTGGAACTACTGCAAGTCGGGGCAGAGTGGCCGCTCTGGGCGACAAAGGACTTTGTAGAGCTTTGTCTGCAGCGCGTCGCAGGTGCGATCGACTCCTCCCCTTAAACTACCCTTTCTGCTGACCTTTCTTTCCCTTTTCTTCAGGATCCGCCGGGTTCCGTCTTGCCGAATGGAAGTCGTCGAGCGCCGTAACGGCTACGTTCGGCTTCATGTGCGACCGCAACCTCCACCGGGAAGACGAAACGCGCTGGTGCTCGTTTCGCGTTCTCGCCAGGCATACGAAAAAGTCGCGAATGGAAGAAAAGGCTTTCACCCTCGAGTCATGCCTTGAGCATAACCATCCCGTTGCATCAAACTACCAATTCAAACTCGAAGCCAGGCAGTACGCAAAGCAAGCCGCGGAGCGCATCGTACAAGCGGCCACGGCCGAAATTCGGCAGATCAAGGCGCGAGAGGGGTTCCGAATCGGCTACGAGAAGGAGGACGTCGACTTGACATTTGTATGGCCTGACCAGCAGCGCGCTGTGATCGAAGATGTCCGGAAGCATGTGGGAGAATCAGCGGCCCGTGCCTTGTTCTGGGAGGTGCGCAAAACCGGCTTGTTGGTAAGAGGGTACCCAGTGCGTCTCGGTCTCGATACTGCGATGTTCTCTTGCGCTTTGCTCATGTTATCGACCGCCAGGACATTTCAACAGCGCTTCCACTTCCACCACGACCGCCGTCACGCTCCCAATCCCCCCTGAGCAGCGCACACAGCTCAATCGCCTCACCTTCTTCAGACGAAAGCTCAAGCGACTCTTCGTCTTCCGAAGACGAAAGAGTCCATGTACCTTCTGCGTCTCAGCCTCGACCTCCGACTTCGGCAGTACGCGCGGACCAGGTCGCGTTCGAGCCAAGCCGGCACGAGGTAAGGCTTCTCTCGTTCTGTAGACCAACCGCCTGCAACAATGCTATGCTGATCTGGCACACCCTGACAGCAATACGCGGCCCAGCCCGCCGTCCCGCGCAACAAGCGATCTCGCTCTCCCAGTCCTTCGCATGAGCAATGGAAGCTTGCGATTCGCAAATCAGCTGGGCAGTACGCCAACAATCCTCAATTTTTTACCAATGTCAGTCAAGGCTCTTGTCAGGCTCTCTCTATCTGTGCTGACGCTGTAGTGGTGCTGAGCACAGGAGAGACACTTACCCGCTCATCGTCAAGGAACCGAATCTGCCAGCCGACTCTCCTCCTCAGCTCCGTCCGACGTCCCTCCCGTCTCTCTGGACTACCCTTCCCTCTCGACGGATTGCCCTCCTCTCTCTCTCGGCTACCCTGCCCCCTCCACGGTCGAATCCTATCTTCGCCCACGCCCATCACCCACGTCCACCTCGGCCTTCTCAACCGAGCTTGCACCTTTCCTGGCCTCGCTCTTCCCATACAAGCACCCCACAGAACTCGAATCTATCTCTTCTACCCTTCTTCTCGCCGGCTTGTCGTCAATCGACGAAGTATTCCTCCTCTTGCTTATGGAAAAAGGCAGCCTCGTCGGGTTCAACGAGGTTGTGCAGCAATGGGGTGGAACGAGCGACGCCTGCAGAGAGCTTGCAAACTTCTTTCGTACGATGCGTGAGGCTGCAGGAAAAGATGGGTTGCCGGTGCAGGCTTAGCGGGTCAGCCGCAATACCAGGCCTGGTTTGACAATGGCCTCTTTTCTCTTACTGAGGTAGGCTGGCAAAGAGTCGAGGCTGATACCTGCCCCGCCCTCGTTTACGTTGCAGTTGGTTCTTATCGATGCGACTGTCTCCTTCATTGCCATTTTTTGTTTTGTTGCCCAGCGGTGGCGGGCGTCACTGCCTGAAGGGGCGGCGAGGCTTGGTCGTGGCGCCGCGTTTCGGCAGCATATACAATGGTCACAACAAGCTGCACAATGTTCCTCTCTCCCCAACTACCGAAGAGCTACTCAAGAACACCAGACAACCCATTCCCTCCCCCTTTCCTTCTCCCTTCGCCCAAGCCGTAGCCTACCGCTGGTAGTGCTGTTGTAACTGTTGCTGTTGCTGCGGTGTCGGGACATGAGGCTGCTCCGTTGCGCCGAGGAAAGCCTGATGGGATGAATGGGAAGGAGGCGGCAGGTAGGGATGGGATGGAGGCGCCGGAGGGTACGAAGGCGCCGGTTGGCCGTGAGGAGGAGCTGAGTTGAGTACGGACGGGTTGTGCGGATGGGAAGGTTGAGGACGTTGAGGCTGGGCAGGGGCAAGAGCCGGCGGGGGAGGGTACGGCCGGTTCGGTTGTAGCTGCTGTTGCTGCTGCTGGTACGGATAAGACTGCTGTTGTTGACGGGCTTGTTGGGCGTACTGCCCCGGTTGAGGGTACGCAGGCTGGGGTCTCGACTGCTGTTGTGCGCCGAAACCGCTGCCGAAGGTGTAGCCCCTGGTGCCGCCGCCAACCGAGGAGGGAGACGGGCCGTAGCCAGACGACGAGGTGGAAATGGAAAAGCTACCACCGTCAACTTGACCATTCGAGGCGAAAGATGGAGTGTTGAAGACTGAAGGTTGTTGAGGCGGTGGTGGTGGTCGAGGTGCGATGCCGGAGAGTGGGTGGGGGGGAACGAACGGAGGTTGTTGCCTCGTCGTCCCTTCTGCGGTTTGTTGTTCCCCTGGGGGCCTGCGAGCAAATTGCGCCCCGTCCAGACCACCAGATCTACCATTCGCCTGCAGGGGCTGGTGCTCGACCAGGTTCGCAGAGGAAGACGTAGCCGGCGTCCCCACCGCGCGCCTCATCCGCTTCCGAGCCCTGATCGCCTCGTCCTCACTACTACTGCTACTCCCCGAGCTATCGTCCGAGAATCGGGTTACAGCTTGCGCCTGCGAGTGAAGAGCTTTTTGAGCAAGCATCGACGCTTGACGGGCGGGTCGACGACCTGTGCTTGGCGGTGGTAGGGGCTGGGACTCGACGTCGATAGCAGCAACGGCGGAGGAGGAAGCGGAGCGGTGTCGCGCGGCACGAGGTGGGCGGGAGGACGATGCCTTATTGTGATTCTTGCTACGACGGGAAGTCTTGCGACCACCTTTCTTGCCCGCTCGCCGACGTTCCGCGCCTGACATGTACGCGTCCTCTCCGTCTTCGTCGTCGTCGTCGTTGTCGAACTCGAGTCCCTCCCCATCGTCGGCCAGGGGCGAAGTGGACCTCCGCCTCCCTACCTCTCCATCCTCCTCCTGTTCATCAAACGACCTCAAGTCCGCCTCCCCTTCCGAAGTAGGCTGCGTCTCTCCCATCCCTTCCTGCCCCTCCCCCTCCCCCTCCTCCTCAGCTCCCTGCGCACCCAGCCCTCCCTTCGCCCCCACCCCTTCCCCCTCAGCAGTTGCCACCGCATCCCCATCAACCGCCGTACTGCCCACCTCTACCCCCAACCCAAACCCCCTGGTAACCAAAAACGGACTCCACTTCAACCTGTCCGGTCTCAACCTAACCCAATTCGATGTCTTCTCTCGATGCCTCGTCAAGTAGTCTTCAACCTCTGCGCGATTCGGATGGATCGAGTAAGAAGTGGGAACGGACAGCTTCTTCGTGGCTGCGAAAGTTGAGGGTGGTGCAGCCGCACCGGAACTCGTACCGGGCGGAGCGAGTGAGGACGTAGTCGGACGAGAAGAAGATTCGGGGCCTGCCGGTGTGCGTCGGTCTCGAGGAACGCGTTTCCGAGCGGTCCATGAATGGCCTCGGAAAGTTCGGTGGGGTGGTTTTGGAGTCGCAATCGAGGTAGAGGTAGAGGTAGAGGTAGAGGTAGAAGGAGCTGGAGGAGCGGCAAGGGGCGCGGTTGAGGCGGAAGCTGTCGAGTCAGCGGGTGTAGCGGCGGGAGTTGGAGGACCGGGGGCTGGTTCGGCTGGCGGTTGAGGACCGTCTACTAGCGGAGCAGGAGCAGGAGGGAGAGGCGGAGGCGCAAAGGTGGGAGAAGGGGCGGGTGGTTCGCTTGGCAGACTGGCGGGTAGGGAAGCTGGAGTAGGTGGAGCGGGTGAAGGAGTTGTCCCATCGGCATCGGCGAAAGCGACCTTGTTCGGAGCTTCACCAGCTTGTGCGGGCACCAGCGGGTCGGTGGTGACCACGGCAGTGGTGGTAGGAGGAAGAGCGGCAAGCGAAGGCGGGACTGGTTTGGCATTCCTTGAAAGATCGGTGATAAACCCCCGCTCGTGCAAGATGAAGTAGATGTCATCCCGAGTCATCGAAGTCGCTTTGCTGATGTCTGTGCGAGAGTGTCGTTCATTACGCGACGAAGCAACGAGAGACCAGGGAGAGGAGAGAAAGCAAGAAGACGGACGTACCCTCGAACTTGATCTCGCCCGCCTCTTGTCCTTCTGGCAGCGCAGCAAAGTACTGGAATAGAGTCAAGGTCCAGTAGTTGCGGTACGACAGGAGTCCGAGGTCCGAAAGCGGTCGTTCGGGGGTACCGACTCGACCTTCCTTCTTCGACAGCAGGTAACCTGCAAATGTCAAGAAAAGGGCCGGGGTCAGCTCTGAACTGCAGCAGCCCGTTTCGCTCAAAGCTTGAAAAGGTTGAAAGGGTACATACTAAAGTCGATCAACAAGTTCCCCCACCCCCTCCTCTGCCTAACCGGTAACGTCATGATACAACTAACATTATTCGTCGGACTCCTCTTTTCCTTCGAGAAATACCCAACAAACTGAGCGCCAGCTGGGGTAGCTTCAGTGAGGACGTAAAACAGGAACGGTTCCACGTCGTAGTAGAGGGTTTTCGAGTTTAGGAATTGTTTGGCGAGGAGGCATAGGTTTTGACAGTAGATCTGGTATGACGAAACGAAGTGCAAGATCACTCAAAACTGTTCTGGCAAACAAAGAGGGAAGCGGTGAACGTACCTTGTTTTTTCGCCCATCCACCTCGAAAACGCTAATCTTTCCATCGCGGTAAATCTCGTCTCCCGGCGGATGTCGAGTCTTGCACTTGAGCTGCCACGATCAGCGACACGCAAGGGCGTAAGCGATCCTCTCGCTCGGTGGCGATTCATTCTACCGCTGGCGCCGGTCTCTCCTGCGACGAAGGAATGGCGCCGACGGAAGACATCGCCGACCCAGAAGGACAGAAAGAAAGCCACAACCCAAAGGGAAAAAAAAAGAAGAGAAACGCACCCTATGTCTCCCGGCCTCAAACCCCCCTCTACAATACTTGAAACACCCCTCACAAACCCACAATTTCCCCTCGGCACTCTTTGCCAATTCCTCCGGAAACGGAGCTTGGTACCAAGTTTGGATTTCAAGGGTGGGGTTGAAACCGAAGAGAAGGTGGGTGATGGGGAGGATGTTGGAAGAGGTGGGGGCTGTGGCAGACGGGGCGCCGGAGGGGAGGGTGGGAATCGAGGTTGAGGTGAACGGGAGACGGGTGGATCGGATTTCTCGTCCGGCCGGGGTAGTCGTCGTACCTGTGACTGTGAGGGAAGTAGCGGAAGTCGAAGAGGCTGCGGGAGTGGCTCCGACGCCCACGCCGAGTAACAACGCCGCGGCATCCATCGCTCCAGGGGTGGCACTTCTCCCCCTCGGCGCTTTTCCAGCCCCCCTCCCAGCACCTTCCCCCTTGTCAGCAGATCCAACGACCCCGGCTCCTCCTCCTCCTCCACCTGCAACGGTTTGACCTCGAACGCCGACCTCCCCCCTCCTAACCCTCTCCTCCCTAATCCACCCCTCCCTCCTCTCCCACTCCCCCCGAGCTCTATTCCACCGTTCCCGGTCTCCCTCAGTCGGAATCCTCCCCTCCTGTCCCGCCTGAGCCGGGGTCAGTAGACCCCCGTACGGATCTTCGGGGACTTGAGGAGCTTTGTTCGAGGTCGAGGTCATGGAGGGGTCTGGTTGATCGCCGTCTTCGTCGGAGGAAGAAGGAGGATGGGGCGATCGAGGTGCTAACCAGGGTTTGTCACCTATCCGAGTACCAGTACTGGTGGTAGTGTTACCGTCGTCCTCGTTTCCTGAAGCAGTGGCGGCGGGACGGACTCGAGGTCGACCTGGTTTCTTAGGTTTCGGGACAAGGGAGTGTTGAAGATTCGACGAAGAAGAGGCGGATGACGAGGGAAGAGGGAACGGAAGGGCCGACAAGGAATAAGGTGCGCCGGAAGAAAAGGAGGAGGAGGAGGAGGAGGGTACTTTGATCCTCGGATGCGCCGCAAAAGCTCCATCAGCGAGTCCTCCTTGTCCACCTCCACCTTGACCCGGGAGCGTCAACACTCCATCAAACGACGCCGATCCCCCAAACGGAGCACCCCCCGCGCCCGCGAACTCATCCTCCCCTTCGGTCCCGGTTGACCCCGCGCGTTGTTGTTTCCCCCTCTTCCTCGCACTCACCCCATACGACTCATCCGCACTCCCTTCCGCTTCCATCCCCATGCCTAGATGACTCGGAGCCCTTCTCTTCCTCTTCTCGCCTCCTTCTCTCCCGTTCCCATTCAAACCTGGCGTCGACGATCCGACGCCCAACTCGACCTTGATCCCTCTCGAAGGATTCACCTGTCTCCTCTCCCTCTTCTTTCCATCTTCCAAAGCCAGAGGCGCCGAAAACGACGAGGTGGAGACGCAAGTCGGGCAGGTCCATTTCCCTCGAGGGATTGAGTGGAGTGGGGGGGAGAGACAGAGTCGGTGCCAACCTCGGTCGCAGGAATCGCAAAAGAGGATGTCGTCCTGCGACGTCCAGGGAAGGCGGGTCAGCTCGATTCGCACGGGAGAGAAAGAGAGAGACAGAGACAGAGAGATGGAGAGAGGGGGGGAGCGGGGGGGGGGGAGAGAGAAAGAAAAAGGAGGTTTGCGAAGCGAGACGCACATCATCCCCCTTGTCATCACAAACCTCACACCTCTTGCATTCCTGACACAACCAAGCGTACCCCCTAACCCTCTTGACCATCCCCCAATCGTCCCACTCGAGACAAGTCGGATGACCCGAACTTCCACATTCGTAACAACTTACGAGGTCTTCGGCTCGGTGGTGCTTGTTGAGTTGAGAGGTGCCTCCGCAGAAGGCGCAGAGGGTGTCTATGGGGGTGTAGGGGGGGAGGAAGGGAACTCCACCGGGACCGACTCGGCGCGGGGTGGAACGAGGACTTGGATTTGGATTGGGCCGCGAAGTGGGGGCCGAAGTCGATACCTCCACGCCGTGTACTTGTTCGCGAGCGGTTGTAGAGATGGAAACTGCTCGAGGGGGAGTAGTTTGGGAGGGTTGCGAGGGTTTGGGAGGGGAAGCGGGGAGGTGCGAGACTCGGAGTCCGCTTGGCATGGGTGGTGCGTGCGAGGAGGCAGCGGGTGGCGGAGGCGCGTGAGATGGGTGTGGGTTGGCTGGGTTGGAGGACGACGCCGACGACATGTTTGGCTGAGAGGGAGGAAAGGACAGGGTCGAAGTACCTTGGCGGCGAGGTGAAAGGCTGGAGGCGATTGCAAATGGATCAGTAGAGCCGATGTGGGCAGGGTACCTACCGGTATGCGTTCGAGGGGAGTTAAAAGTGGGCGTACTGGTGCAAGTGGAGCTGACTGTCCTGGATCCGAGTACCCGGATGCTGAGTCGTGACTGGAGCCAGGGTACGCGCGTGTAGGTGATCGAGTAGAGTGTACTCGTGGCTGACCTGTGTCGTCGTCCGCGTGTGGTGGTAGGTTGATTGACGCGAGTTGGGAGGCGATGAGGTGGTGAGGGGGAGCCAGAGTGGTTGCTTGGGCCGTACAAGGTGCAAGGTGGGCAGGCCGAGTAGTAGAGCAGGGTAGACTCTGATTAGGGACTAGGGACTGTAGACACAGTGCAGTAGTTTGATTGTTTTGATCGTTGTCTTCTCCTTCAGTTACATATACAGTAAACAGTTTTCTGTTTCCTGCACCACTCCATCTCAACCTAGAGTAGAGTAGACTGCCAAAGGGGAAACTTGACCACCAGTCTACGGATGAGTCTACTCCGACTGTCGAGTTATGCGTCTTCGACCACTCCTACCTCGCCCGGTCACCCCAAATCCCCCCTCGAACCCGCCTCTCGGGCTCCCACTGAAGCCTTCAATCAACACCTCACTCCAGCTCAACCCAAACCTTCAGACATTCTACTAAACCGTCAACACGAGATCAAACGTCTCGCAAAGTCACTCGCAACCTGGTTTCAAGGTATCCCTCATTCTCCCTCTCTCTCTTTTCCTCTCCCCCTCTCTGCCACTCACTCACTCCCACCTCCCCCCCCCCCCCCCCCCCCCCCTTTCCAGGTCTAGCAACCGCCCACCACTCTCACTCGACCACCCTCCTCGCCCTCTCGCACCCCTCAAAATCTCCCATCCCAACTCCCTTTCAAGAAACTTCCCTCTTTGTTCCCCTCTCCACCCCACCTCAGTCCGGCATCGTACACGGATGGCAGGACTTGCTCCAGGAAGCCAGCGAGACAAACACCCGCGTCGCAGAACTGCATGCCGACTTGGCCAAAAAGGTCACCAAACAGGTCGTCGGACCGCTCACGAAACTGGTCAGCACCGCCTTTTTCCTCTTCTCCCTCGTCCGGCTCCCTTTCCTACCCTTTCGTGTCGGAATGACCTCAACGTCCTGACTCTGCCCTGATTCACAGCGCGTCGAGATCAAGACGCACATCACGCTCATGGAGAAAGAGGTGGCCAAACTGATCGACGCCGTTCAAAAAGAGCGGTACGTTGCCCTCCTCCCCTCCCCTCCCCTCACAGTCCCTTCTCTCCTCCCTCTCGCTGACCTCTTTGAACTCACTGTGCCAGCGATGCCTCCGTCCCCCTCTTACTCCGTCTCACCACCGCCCTCGCCGCCTCCTCCGCGACCCCACTCCCGTCCGAAGACCCCGTCCGCCTCCGCGCCCTCGTCGAGCAACAACTTGCCAAGCAAGTCGACAAGGAAAACGACTTGCTTGAGGTCGTCAAGAGGTGGACTGTCGAGTGCGAGAAGAAGGAGAAAGACGTGTTTGATACGGTGAAAGGGGCTTGGGGGGTTTGGGAGGGGGTCAAGTGCGTTGACTGGTTCAACATTGGTCTGCAGTTGCTCGTTCTTCCTGCTCGAGCGACCGCCGTGACTGTCTGGATCGAGGACAACAGCTCACCATCCTTTTTTCTCCTCCCCTTGACGGCAGCTCCTCCACGCACCTCTCAGCTCAACAACTCTCCATGTTCCTCTCCGCCTCGGTCGACTCACTCCCTTCCGACCTAGAATGGCAACACTTCCTCAAGCTCAACCACTCGATTCCTCCCGACACTCCGGCCAAGAGACTGATCGATGTCGAGTACGAAGGAAAGGGGGATCCGAGGACTAGTGTTGTTTTGGAGGGGAGTGTGGAGAGGAAGGGAGGGTTCTGGGGAAGCTGGAAACCTGGTACGTCGTTCTCTCTTTTTCTTTTTTTTGGATCGCCAGCTTTCTTCCAGACCCGCCTTGCTGCTGCTGCTGCGCAAGCGACTGCTGACGAGGTGCTCGCATTTCGGTCAACTGCACAGCCTACTTCCTCCTCACCCCTACCGGGCAGCTCCACGTCTACCCCTCCCCCCCTCCCTCCCTCACAACTCCACCCTCCTCAACGCCCACCACTCCCGACATTTCCCTCTCGTCCCCCACACCTTCTCCTTCTCCTTCTTCTTCTTCTTACAATCAACTACCTCCTCTATCCGCTTCCGCTACTCATCTGCTGCTGAACTCGACTCCGTCTCTGTCGCTCAATCTTGCTTTGTGTACGCTTGGTCCGATGCCTACCCCCGCGGGTGGCAAAGGACAGGGGCACAACTCTACTCCCTCCGTCTCTTCAACCTCTACGTCAGGAGATACCGGTGGGAAAGGCCTCGAACCGGTCTTTACGATCATCGAGACGAAAGACGGAAATGGGACCAAGCATGTTATCAGGTGTGGGGGAGGAGGAGGAGGGGGTGCAGGAGGGGATGGAGGGAGTGGGCTTGGAGAGGGATGGGAGGAAATGGGAAAGTGGGTCGGGGAGATTAGCAAGGTCCGTTTCGTGTTTTCCTTCTTCCCTTCCTTTTTCTCATCCATTTTTTTTTTTCTTTTGTCTTTTTTGAGGTTTTTTTTTGCTTGGGGTCGAGCTGGGTTTTGGCTGACTTTCAACGATCGAACCAACGAACGGTGGAACGGTGGAACGGTGGAGTGTAGTTTTGCTCCGCCCCTCCTGCGCCGTCTTTTGTTCAATCTCCTCGAGGTTCTCTCCTCTCCCCTCGCTCCTCCTCCATGACCTCGACCTCTACTGCAAACGCCCCTCCACCTCCACCTCCAGCACTACCGGCTCGAACTCTCCCTCCTCCTCCTCCTCCTGCTCTCGGTTCTTCTCCCGCTCTACCTTCCCTACCCCTTTCACCGCGCGGTGCAGAGACGCCTTCGTCGTCCCCGTCGTCGTCGCCTCCGCCTCCTTTGCCACCTCGAGACCGAGAACGAACCGAAAGCTCGTTATCTTCCTTCTCTCAGCAACGAGGAGGAGAGGGTGGAGAGGAAGATCTCGAGATTCTCAACGAGGGTCGGATCCGGTCTTCGGTGGTCATTTCGGAAACAGCAGCAGGGGACGGTTCAAACCTTCCTTATACCTCCCACCTCGATAACCAGAATGGCCACGACAACGACCATGACCGAGGTGACCTAAGCGGAGTAGCGGATGAGTCTTACCGTCACTCACTCTTGTCGTCCACCTTCTCCGAATATGAGGAGGGCGGGCTCTCGTCTTCAACCGCTGTCGAACGAAGGATGCTTGACGGTTTAGGGTTGAGTTCGCCGGTCCCGCCACCTGTACCGCCGCATGATGAGACCACCGATGAAGAGGAGGAAGAGGAGGAAGAGGAAGACGAGAACGACGCGGGCGACCTCGGAGCGTTCCCGTCGTCGTACAGGCGGCCGTCTATCCAACCTTCAACCTCGGCTTCGGCAGCGTCGTCGTCTCTTGCAGGTCAAAGTGCTGCTCCTCCTTCGCCGGCTCCTCCTGCTGCTCGAGGCGTGGGTGTGGGACCTGTGGGACTGGCGACAAGCGGAAGCGTGCGCAGTCTCGCCGCAGCTTGGGAGCAGAACCAGACTACGACATTGGGATCCAAGCCTGATTCTCCGGTCCTCCTCAACTCGCCGCCGGTGGCGAGTCCTAGGAGTTTGAGTTTGGAGTCGCCGCTTCAGTCGGGGTTTGGCGCTGTGGCGAGGGGCGGGGAGGGGGAGGGGGAGGAGAGGGTAGGAGAACGGCAGGAGCAGGAGCCTGAGCCAGAGCGAGAGCAAGAGAGGGAGAGGGAAATCCAACTCGACGCCTCTCTTGATTCACCTCCCCTCGACGACGACGCCGGCCAGGTTGGAGGAGATGGACGGTTCCATGGTGGAGCTGGGAATGGACAGGAGAGGGCAAGGGAGAGGGAGAGGGAGGAATCGCAGGATTCTTACTATGGTGGTGGTGAAGGAGGAGGAGGCGAGGAGACGCCGAGTGAGCCGGCTACGCCTAGGGGGAGTTTGAAGAAGGGGAAGAAGAAGAGGAAGAGCAAGGGTGGGGTCGCTGGTGGGAAGGTACGTCTTTCTTTTACATCCTAATGCGCTGTCTTGTGGCCCCTGCTGCATGCATCGGCTGCGTCTCTTCACCCCGTCGACTCACAATCCTTATCCTCGTCATCAACGCCGTTCTGAAATGTCCTTCCTTCCTTCTTACCCACCCACGCTCCATCCATCCGACAGCCCACCGAACGTCCCCTTCCCCTTCCCTCCATCGACCCCGAGCACGCCGACCTCGGCCTACCATCACCCCACTCGCCCGCATTCGACCTGTCCATCCCGGATTCGTCTCTCGATGACGCATTCGTGTCTACGGGCGGGGGTGCGGGTACGGGGATGAGGAGGGGGGTGATGGAGCTTGAAGAGGTGGTAGATGCGCCGGACAGGGAGGAGGAGGACGGAGAGGAGGAGGCTGCGAGGAGGGGGACGGAGAATTAAGCGTCGACAGGTGTGATCGACTTGTGAGACTCAGACGAACATTTGGCCGGAGCCGTGGATTAGCATGTTTTGGGTTGGTCTGTGGACGGGTCTGCACCCTCTCTCTCTCTCTCTCTCTCTCTCTCTCTCTCTCTCTCTCTCTCTTTCCGCTTCTCAAGTCTCGCATCATTCCTTTCTTTTTTTCCTTGCGCCATCTTATCTCTTTTATTTCTTGCGACCTGGATAGACCCGGTGCGACTCTGACCTGCTGGAACGGATGTTTACTATTTGTCGGACCACCTTTAGCTGCCTTGAACGACGTGTGGCTTCATGCAACTCGACCCACGCCCATTCTTGACAATCTAGCCCGAGCACTTGACCTTCCCAATCCGAACTTTTCCTTCTCCGCCCTTTTGCCGACTCCGCGATCATCCGCGGACTGGCGAGATTGCTAACTCCCTCTTTCGAGCCTGACTGATGCCTTTCCCGTCCTTACGAGGCAGGTTCTATCGAGGCGCCCAGTCGCTACAGCGTACAACGCGTCTAACTCTCCCGTGTTCGCCCTGCCGGAGTGCAATTAGCACAAATCTTTCTTCTCCACCGGCGGGGCGAGGCAACATTGTATTTGGAGTGTACCGGACGGACTACCTACTGGACGATCCCTCGCTCCCTCTCCCTTCACTCTACTCTGTCTATCTGCTACATACTTGTGACGAGCAACGAGGATGGATCCCTCAATGGACCCACAGGCAGCGCTGATGATGCTCAAGGACCGACAAATCTCTCCCATGGTCCGTCTTGCGCCCAAGTTCCCTTCTTCCCGTCCGCGAACGGGTTGCTGAGGCTGACCGCGGATTATGCATGGGATGTAGGTGATTGCGACGTACATTTCTTGTGTATCGTGTGGACTGGTGTACGCGCTGGGTGAGTCGTTTGCCCAAATTTCCTGCCCGCCTATGTCGCCATCATCACCGCATTCTCCCGGTCTTCATACTCGACGCTCGACTGCAGCTACGCCTGTCCACCCCTTGCGCTCTCCCGCTCTTCACGAACGAACCGCTCCATCCGTCTCGCCTTCCGCGGTGAACCGTTTAGGCTGACTTTTCTTCCCCCCCCCCCAAAAAAACCGCAACAGCCGCTACCTACTTCTCCCGATTTCCTCGGGACCGATGGGCGTACAAACTTCTCGTCGTCTACTTTGTCATCAACAACACGCTCGACACGGCCTTCGATTGCCATTGGTGTTATCAAATCGCCGTCAATGGGTTTTTGGATCAGAGTCATCTGGGAGAGTGGCCGTGGCAGCTTACTAGCATTGCTTTCTTGACGTGCGTTGGAATATTCTTCTCTCGCTCCGCTGACTGCTTACAGCGGCGTTGAGCTGACATTCTGATTCGCCTCCATTTCTTCGTCCACTTTCTTCCTGTTCCGGCTTTACTCCACTTGTGCAGTGGTACCGGTCCGTCCCTCTTGCCGTGCTGTGACGTGCGCAACGTCCCCCGGCTGTACTATGTACTGACCGTTCACCTCTCTGCACAGTCGTCCTAGTCTGCCAGCTCTTCTTCGCGGTACGCTTACTTCTTTCGTCGCCGACAATCGCCACCAAAGCTGACATCTCCTTACACACTGTCACACAATAGTGGCGAACATTCCAAATCAGTGGTAAGAAGAGCTACATCGTGACCAGCATCCAACTCCTTCTCATCCTCGGCGGCGCAGGTTCGTCTCGACGTTTCTTTCCTCCTCGCTACCGCAGGGACTGACTCCTCGACCCTGTAAAGCTTGTATATACTGGATCGGCGCCTTTGCTACTCACCAGTGCGTGCTTCTCTGACCGCAGGCCGCGTCCGAGTGGGCTGCTCACTCTGGCTTTTCCGATTTGCTCCCTTTTTCTCAGATCGAGCCTACAAGCCTTCCAAAAGATTGGGGTACGTCTTCACCTCTCTCCGGGGTCTATCACAGCCAGCTGAGCCCTCTGTCATCGTACAGCCTGTCATGGATGGTTGGGTGGCGGCTTGTCTGGCGGCCGGTATGTCCAGACTCGCCTTCTTCTCCAGTACCAAGTGCTGTACCTAACATTTCTCGGCTGGATCAGACATCCTCATCACGTACGCTTCATCCCGACAACGCTAGCGCCATAGTGCACTGTCTGACGCTGTCGTCTTCTTGCAGCGCTTCCTTGGTCTACTTTATCTACTACAAGCCTCGCAAGCTCTACGGCGACGTCATCCGTTCTTCGTGAGCCGCAATGACCTTTTCCATGTGGATAGGGGGAAGCTGACGTTCTTGCGCAGCCCCCTCATGCGGCTCGTCATCCTCGCTTGCGAGACCAACCTCATGTCGCTCTTGGTCCAGGCCATCCTGGTCGCGCTGAGCGTTTACAGCATGCGCGAGAATAGCCTGCACTACCTCATTATGGCGTTCTTGGAGTGCGTTTCCAGTCCTTCGGCTGACCGCGCTTTCGACTTTCATAACTGACAGTTTCTTCCCCTCGTCAGACCCAAAGCGTACATGGCTTGCGTCATCATCACCCTCAATGCCCGCGTTCAGCACGGCAAACCCGACTTGACCCTTAACACTGATTCCCTCAACACCAAACCCGTCACCCTTGGCTCCCGCTTCGGTCTCAACAAACTCAGCCAGAGCCTTCAGCGACAGACCCACTCGGGGTCCAACGCCAACTCGGTTCACGTGCACGTCGAGCGTAACGCCGTCGTCGATGATAGCGCCGCTTCGTGCGAATATGCTTTGCAGGACCCATTTCCTTGTCGGGTTCAGTTCTCTCCGACGGTCCGGCCGGACCCCGAGAAGGGCTCAACGGAGGGAGAGGGGGTCCAGAGGGAAGGGGAGCATTGAGTGGTTCATCTGGTTTCCTTAGAATTTGTGGTACATTTTTTCGTGAACTTTGTCCCCGCTGTAGCCTTGTCTTCTCCCACATCAGTTCCCATAGGTCTTTCTTCATAACCTGGCTCTGTACACGGTACCATAACCCATGACCGGATTAATGACAGCGACTGCGTGCTGCCTCGTTAGCTTCTGCAGCAGGAAAACAAGCAAGAAGAGCACGACGGTATGGCAGGCGACGGTATGGCAGGAAGAGGAAAAACGCCGACGCGCAGGGTTACAGCCGTACTTGCAGCTGTACTTGCAGCTGTAAGTCTACATCTGCCAAATAGGCCAGTGCGATGATAGCTGGCTGAGAGACAATCTTGCACAGAAGAGGGTGATGTGGAAAAAAGAAACAGGACGTTGCGAAGAACCCGATACAGGAAGGCTGATGTTCCGCAGTCGGTAGCATGAACACCGCCACATAATGAAGCTCGCTGACGCTCTGAGCAACCTTCTTCCGTTGGGCTTGACCTGCGTAGTATCACAAAACCAGGATGACCTTCTCAAGTCGCCCTTGACCTCCTGTTGGGAGACGTCCGCGATCTGTGCTCGCGTCTGGTCTAGTCCCCCCGCAAGACCCTCTCATCAATGCATCACCGTCTGAGACAGACGCCCAATTAAACGGGACATGTCGAGGCGGTGAAGCGGGGAGGAGAGATTCTTGACGCCTCTTCTCATCGTCAACTGACGCTGCAGAATCTCGCACTGACTCTGTCTCGTTACTCTCCCTCACGATCACTCTCCGTTGCGAATACAGGATGTTTGACTGGGAGGGAGAGGCAGCTCTCCGCACGCTTAAGTCGCACCAGATCTCTCCAGTGGTGCGCGTTGTCCCCTTCGTCCCAGCCTATGCAGCTAGGCTGACCATAGACAGCGATCGAACAGGTGATTGCGACCTACCTCTCTTGCCTGTCTTGCGGCGTTGTATATGCGCTGGGTCAGTCCCTTTCCTCGTTGTTTTCTTCCCCGCCTTGCACTTCTCGCCCGTCGCCAGCTCTCGTATCGATGCGGCTCCCGCTCCCCGTTTTGGGCCTGTCGTTTCCGCTGAGTGTAATGTGCCTGGTTGCACTTTCGATGGTAGCTGCCCGACCTCGTCGTCTGCTTCCGAGTGAACTGACCCTCTTGCTTCGTGCAGCCACGACCTACTTCGCCCGCTTCCCCCGAGACCGAATCGCCTACAAGATCCTGGTTGGTTACTTCGTCGTCAGCAGTACGCTCGACACGACCTTCAATTCTCACTGGTGCTATCAAATTGCAGTCAAGGGTTTCCTCAACCAAGATGGGCTAGGAGCATGGCCGTGGCAGCTTACTTGCTTCGCGTTCATGACGTGAGCGTTTCCGTCGTCCAATCGGCCAGCAGCCGCAGCAGCTGTGCTGACTGTGTACTTGCTCCGTTCGTCCCCGCCGGCGGCCTCTGTCATTTTTCTCTCTTGCAGCGGTACTCGTTCGTCCGCTCGCCGCCTTCCGCTTTCAGCCAGCTCCCAAACGGAGCAAATGCGCTGACGAACTCCTCGCGAACAGTGGTCATGATCTGCCAGTTTTTCTTTGCGGTAAGTCTCTTTTTGGTCAAATCGTCGATGCCGCTCGAGGCTGACCCTGCCTCGTCCACTATGCACAGTGGAGAACCTTCCTGATCAGTGGCCGGACAAGCTACGTCCTGAGTGTGATCCAGAGTGTCATGATTATCGGTGCCGCAGGTCCGTTGCCACCTGCCTTTCGCTTCTGGTCTTTTGCCTGCACTGACAAGATCCGGTTGCTCTGCAGCCTGCATCTACTGGGTCGGCGGCTTTGCTGTCTCTCAGTCAGCTGTACTCCTTCATAGTCGTCTGACAACCGCTAACGCTCCACCCTCTTTCGCAGAACTTTCCTCGCAGCTTTCGCACAAATGGGCGTACGTCGACTCTCTTCTCACAAGTCCCACGGAAGGCTGATCCATCTCATCACACGCAGCCTATCGTGGACGGCTGGGTGGCAGCTTGTTTGGCGGTCGGTCAGTCCGGCTTTGGCTTTTTCTTTGCCAGTTCACCTAGCTGACCTTGCCTTTGACCGCTTGCCAGACTTCCTTATTACGTGCGTCTGCACCCCGACTCTGCTTCGAACGCCTGAGCCTCACTTTTCTACCTCAACAGCGCAAGCCTTGCATACTATCTTTACTACAAGCCTAGGAAACTCGTCGGCGAGGCAGCCCGCTCCTCGTGCGTTTTTCGCCGCTTCGCCAGCCCGTTTCTGTGGCGCTGACCTACATCACAGGCCTCTCATGCGGCTCGTCGTTCTCGCCTGCGAAACGTACACGGTCTCCCTGATCGTACAGTCTGGCCTGGTCGGCCTTAGCGTGTACAGCATCCGTGTCGGGACCCTCCACTACCTGATCATGGCATTCCTCGAGTAAGGCCGTCTCCTCTCTACCCCGTCCCGACCAGGACTGAGTCTAGCGGAACCCACTACCCCACACCCGACCCTCACCCTCACCCTTCCTTGACTTTCTTTCTTCTGACCTTTTTTTTTGTCCCTCCCAGACCCAAAGCCTACATGGCCTGCGTCATTATCACCCTCAACGCCCGGAGCGAGCGCGGCGACGGCAACTCCTCCAACAGCACTGGCTCAAAAGCCTTCGGCTTGCGCTTCCACCTCGGTGACGGCGGAAACGGGAGCAAGAGCGACCCAGGCCGTCTCGGCGCCCACTCGGTACACGTCCACGTAGAGCATGATCTAGCGGTGGATGATCCGGCTGGACCGGACGAGTATGCGTTGCAGAATAGTTTGCCTTACAGCGTAAAATACGCGGAGCGGGAAGAGGAGAGGGCGGATTTGGAGAAGAGGGTGGGAGGGTATTAGCCAGCCGAGTTGGAGTCGTCGTACATTCGTTCGTCAAATTCATCTTGTGTTCTTACCTGACCTGTCCGGCGTCCGCTGTGGGCGGGACAAGCAGCCATATTGAGAAGGTCGACAAGCGGGGAGAGAGAACGGAAGCTGCGGCGCCGCTGATGGCTATGCGGAGACTGAACGCCATACTGACTTACAAGTGACAACAAGGCGTACGTACACCCAAAACCTGACTGCTCTGTTGATCAAGCCAAAGCCGCCGCATCCAGCGCGACCTGGGTCGCTTCTTCCGCTGCCGTCGTCAGGCGAGGAACCTCCTGCAGTAGCAGATCGTTAGTCGCCTCAAAACATGACTACATCGGGACAGTACGCACGTTCAGCAGCTGATCCAGCGCTTGCCTGCTTTCCTCAAAGTATTCTTGCGCTTCGAGCGGTGCCGGCGCTTCCAGGGCTGTAGCACATCAAGATCATGTGAGGGCATGAAGTGAATAAGGAGATACAAGCACCTACCGGCAGCACCGCCGATACTCTTTCTTGACCTTGGCGCTCGAGGTAGCGGGAGCTCTCCAGGAACATCGAGTCTTGCTTCTTCGAGCTTGGCGATATGTTGCTGGTCGAGCTCGATGACGCTTTGGACGTACTGCGGCAGAAAGGCAGGTCAGACAAGAACACGTGGTCAAGAGTAGCGAGAAGAAACTACTTCAGCCGTCCTTGCTGGTGCATCGACCCGTTCCTGAGCATTCACCTCGCGGGCATCGAAGAGGTCGTTCTGGTAGCTGATCACGCGTTGGTGCAGCACATCGTCGAAGGGCTGAGTCTTGGCGAGTTCTGCAAGGTACGAATACCGGAAAGAGCATGTGAGCGAAACGAGCGGCACATCATCAGGATGACAGGAAAGGATCACGGACCTCCTCTTTTCTTCTTTTCCCGGTAGACAGACCAGGGATGACCGCCGATAGTACAGTTGGAGAGGATGACGCGTTCGAGTTTGGGGTAGAATTGCTGCAGGGAAGACGAGAACATCGAACGTCAGTATGCAAGAGTCGAACAGTGCGGTTACTTTCCAGGACCACGCAGGTACGCAATGCATGGGGTTACTGAGGCTGGGTAGCACCGGCTAGAGCGCACCAGGCGAGCAGCCAGGAGACCCGCCGCATCAATATGGATGAAAACGCACCTTGAGCACAATCTCGTTCACCTTATTTCGCTGCGCGGCATCCAGTTCTGTGGCCTTCCCCTTACCTTTGACCGACGCACTGCCTCCTGCAACCTGGGTCTCCACTCGAGCGCGCAAATCTTCCTTCAACCTGTCAAGGACGGCGCGCATCTCGTCTTCTGTTTCGAAAGCGAGAGGCGGTATCTCGGCGCTTCCGGACGCGTCCTTGGACTCGAAGAGGTCATCGCGCGGGGCGGCTTGGGCGGAAGGCGGCATGTCGAAGTCGCTACACTCGACAAAGCAAACAAACAGTGGGGAGGTGAGGCAATGAGGGCGGCCGAAGGACTGGTGAGGATATAGCAGGCGACTCTTGTACGGTATTGCGAGTGCCTTTGTCGGCTGTTGGCGTGGCTGTGGTGACTGTGTGTGAGTTGCTGAGGGCGAACCAACTTATATTTGATGACAAGGATTGGCTTTCTTCTTGCCTTCATCCTTCATCCGCTGCTCGTAAGCTTATTGGGCCTATTAGACTCCGACTTTGGCGTCTAGTTCACTTGTTACACGTATTTCGCGGTCAATACAAGCGGTTCGACGCGATATCATCGTCCCTTGTCCTGGTCAACGAAGGTGCGTTGTTTCCCCTTAGCCCACCGATGTAGCGGCTTTGACACGTGGGCATATGCCGAACAGTCTTACAGTGCGACACGCGTCAACAAGCTTATAAGCGCCCGTCCGGCCGACGCCCCGTCTCTTCACCGAACCCTCCGACTATACACTCTTTCCTTTCCTGTCCCATCCTTCACAGCTCCCTTTGCAGTCCTTTCGCTTCATGCTCACACCCTGCCTCTCTGCACTTCCGTATGAGCTCGTCTCCAACATAGCCCGAAGCCTTCCTCGCCCTGCTCTCGCTGCCTTCTCCCTCACCGCAACTCGTAACGCCGTCACCTGCCGCCCGTTCCTTTACCACAGAGTCGAGCTACTGTGCAACGCGGACAGGGTCGACGTCGACAGGGACATCATCCGCAATGCACTCCGAAGCATTGCCTCGGACGACCACAAGATCGCGGCCCTTCGAATTCTCGATGTGGAGGATGTGACTCTGTGGTTGCAGGAAGAAGAGGCGAGTTGGCTTGAGCAGATCTTGGCGAAGGCTACTGGTGTTTTGAGCATCAGATTGGTGAGCCAGTTCTGAACCGGTGTTCTTGTACCTCTCTTGATTTGCTCACAATCTCACAACGGAACAGGCTGACCACCCGGCGCAAATGAACTCTCTTCGGTCGACGGAGTATCTTAACAGAGTCTGGCAAACGGTACGACGCCTACCAGCGCTGAAGGCTCTGAGCCTACAGAGCTGCCCCTCGATACCCCTTCGCCTCGAAACGTTCCCTGATCTGAGGATGCTCAGCATCGCGTATCATGGGATCAAACCAGAACAAGACGGGCATCTACCAACAACTCTCGAGGTACTGAAGCTGGAAGGCGTCTTTTGGTATCGAGGGTGGTGCAGGCGAGAGCAAGTGGATTACGCCCGCCCTCTTCAGTCACCTCGAGGCTCTTGTGTTGGTCGACATGCATACAACGCCGTTGGGTGCCATACATGAAGCCCTCGAAGTGCGTAGCCCTTCTTCTTTTTCCAGCTTAACCCATACACTGAAGCGTAATGTGCAGGAATTTCGGACTTCGCCTGAGTATCCTAGCACCCTCAAACGCCTTTCGCTCGACTTCTTCAGCAAGCCTTCCCTCCACGACTCGGACGACGTGCTCCCAGAAGGTCTCGTCATCCTCTTGCAAGACTTCGCCGCGCTTCAAACCGTCGAGTATCTCTCCCTCGGATCCACGCCAGACCCAACCACATGCGAGGACATCTTCGTCGGTGGACCCGGAGGAGTTGTTCCCCTTCTTCGGCGTACGCCAGGCGATCCCTTCGGACTCAGTATGAGCTGTGCGGCTTTCGGTGACCAGCTGAGGGGACTCGTCTTCTTCCTTGGCGGGCATCCCCACGAGCTCATCGGCAGTAGGCACGACATGGCTTTCGTAAGTTCCCGTTCACTGCTTCACTTGCGGGATGAGACTGCTGAGTAGGCTTTCCATTACAGACCTTGCTTTCCGGTTACTTCCAGAACGCCTTCCCGCATCTCGAGCATTTCGAGACGTGAGTCTCTGCTCTCCGTGTGCCTCTCATATGAGGCGCTCCCTACATAATCATACTGCCACGTCTCACATACTATGCACACAGCAACGTCGTCAAGATAGACGCCGACTTCGACCTCTCCGCTTTCTCCCATGTCACGTCAAACGAAACCTCCCCCTACATCTCGATCCGCGTCGACACAGGTAAACAAGACGAATCAGCCCGCGCTGATTCTTTACTACTTTCCTCGACTGAATATTTTGCGGATCTGATGGGGTTCAGGCAGAAGGGAGAGAAGGAGGGTTTGCTCAGTTTAGTGGTCAACAGCAGGGGAGGGGAGGAAAGGCCGAGGGGCGCCGAAGGGATTTGGTCGCTTTTTCCTTTCGACGACAGTGACGATGATGAAGATGAAGATGAAGATGAAGATGAAGGAAGTGAAGATGCTGACGGAAATGAGGCAGGCAACGGAAGTTCGGACAACGATTCTGACGGAAGGGAGTAACTCCGGGGTCCATGTAGGACTCAATGTGAGAAGCCCTGCGATACAGCCCGCTAGTTGTCTCCCGCCGCCATTGCTCGAATCGTCCGCGCCAATCGGCAAGTCGGCAAGGCCGGATCTCTCGCGGCTCTCGGTTCTCCGTTGCGTGCTGCCCCGGCTTTACATTCTCATGTCGGCAACTCTCAGCCAACCCCGCATCGCTTCGTGATGCTGCCTCTTCCGCCGCTTCTCCATCCCGCCCCTTCCCGCCTTGACCTTCTCAGTCCTGCGACCTACGCTGGTCTTCCTGATTGGAACCTTATCCACGCTTTTCCCTCTACCTTCATCCTCTGCGCCGTCCATACCAGCTCAAAACAACCTCGCCATGTCGGTCCCCTCGCTAGATCTGACACTGCCTCGAGCTGATCTTCTCTCTGCATCTTTTCTTTCCTCGGCCTTCATCGCAGGTCTGCCATCGCAACTCAGTCACCGGCTCCTCCTGCCTTTCAGCTACCCTCTGCGTGCCACACCTGCGCAGCAAAGGCGCTCTCCCCTTCACTGAAACACTCTTTTCCTCCCCACTGATCTTTTCTCTGTTCACAGGCTTGCCATTCCGCATCAGGGACTACTTCTTCGACCTGCTCGTCACAGTCCCCAGTGCAAGTGGGATGTTCCGTCGGACAGTCATCAGGACCGGCAGTCGCGCAGAAATGGGAGGAAGACCTCGAAAGGGAGATAGTCCGCCTGCAGGCCTACTCTGTACTGGCTTAAAGGCTAACCGGAATTGTTCCTGCCACAGCTCCAGTGCTGGGATTATCAGTCGTGGTAGACCCGGCCTGTCCAGATTAGCTTTTTATGTACCGATTTTTACGTTAGAGACCAGCCCTGAAAGCCTCCGTCTTGACGCATTGCTGTCGCCGTGCCTCGGTCCAGAGAGCGCTGACTCCTAGGAGAGCAAAAGCTTGTTATGAGAACGACAGCGACTTTAGAGTTCGCTCTATCAGGCATGGAGGGAAAAAAGCATACAAAATCCTAAGGATGACTCGGGTAGACCTACTGCAAGAAAATCAATACGTGATGTTCCCCTTTTCCACATCGCTCGACCTGTCATCCAACACAAACTGAACCGCATACGGCTCCGTCCCATCTCGACCCGCACCTCGACCTCCATTCGCAGCAGGCGAGTCCCGGTTCAATGAGGGAAAGGTGTCCAACTCGTGCTGGTCGACTTCGACGTTTTGCTGTACGTGGACCTGCACCGAGTTGGCTGCACCTCGGGAGTGGGTACTGAAAAAGCGGCTGGTTAGGCCTTTCGGGGTTTCGCCGCTGCCAGAGTGGGAGGTGCCGTTCTGCATCGATTGTCGGAGGTTTAGGGTGGCGATGACGCACGCGATGTAGACCTTGGCACTGCAGGTAGGAGTGACCGTCAATGCTGCGACTGGAGACACGACATTCCGAAAAGAAAGAGGACAAACTTGGAAAGACCGGGTAGGAGGTACTGCAAGTCGCTCCTGCAAGTAGCCAAAGCGATGAAAGCGACTTGAACGACCAGCGCAGCCAAGTTGGTCGTTAGGCTGAGGAGGGCCAGTCAGCGAGATCCTGCGGTTGTCTTTGGCTTTTTGGTTCGAAAAGGAAAGATGCGAGGAAAAGGAGAAGTGTACGCATGCATGACAACCCGCATGAGAGGCCTGCGGGAAGCAGTAATCAGAATGAAGCGCTGGCATGAGGCGAAAAAGCACGCACGAGGACTGGGCGACGACGTTGAAGCCTGCATCTTGTTTCGGCTGCCACCAGACGTAAAAGATCATGCTTCCGCTGTAAAGCAGGAAGCGGTGATGTAAGCAAGGTTCACTCGATGGGTCAGCGAAATATACGCACGTGATGAGGACGTCTGCATTGTGAGAAGAAGGGCATGGGTAAGCAGGCACTCGTGGATAGCGAGGCGAGAAAATGTAGCTCACCGACAGCGACGCTAATGCCCAACCAAGAGTCAGCAACGGGCCTGTAGCCGTCGTACTGCTCGAGAGTCGTTCTGCACAAGTTGGGGCAAGTCAACTTAGCCCACTACAGCCAAGCCGGTTTTTGTAGGAACTTACGTGTGGATGGCTCGGATGCTGAGGTAGAAAGAGCAGCTACGGACCAGCGACAAGTCAGGATATCTTTGGGAAGGGTGTTTCGGAGAGGAGACTCACGCATATGCCGCGACAACGGTAATGACCAACAAACCGACTATGTGCCACCCTTTGCGCGCGGAAATGACCCATACTCGCCACCTGTGTCGCAACAAGCCAAGATCAGCTTCTACTCTAAAAGATCAGGTACTACCGACTAGTACGCACACCCAGAAGAACTGGCAGACCGCGATTTCGAAGCCAGTACTGTCAAGAAAAGGACAAGGAAGGTAATAGAGCGTGCCATCAAGCGGTCAGCAAGGCTATAGCGCAGGGTATCAGCACGACAGAGAAGTACGCACAGGAAGATATAAGATGTGTACCACTTAGGCCACTTAAGCAAATTCATCGGGTCGCCGAAATGCGTGACGCACTGCGTATAGGCCCATCCGCAAGAACTACCGGTATCGAGCATGGCAGCGAGGGTGAGGACGCCAACGAGAAGGCGGAAGCTGATGCGGTCCGAGGCGAAACGAGAGTAGTAGGTGACAGCTACAGAATGCGGAAAACGGTCAGCAAGCATCTTCGCCAGAGCTTGCGAAAGAAAGCGCACACATAGACAAGATGACGCCGCATAGCGCGCACGACAGCAGCGTGCCGATGAGGCTATCGAAGAAGGGAGCTAAGCAATGCGGTACATGCAACGAGAAAGTGGGAAAGCGACTTACATCGGTGACAGAATCCCGTCGACGAGCTTCTTCGCAAGCTGAGCTTGCGCTGCTGCAGCTGCAGCGGAGTCTGCAGACATGTCAACGCCGGCGGGAGAAAGGCGAACAGAACGAGGGGTGGCAACGAACGAGGGAGAGAGGAGGGAAGGCTGATGTCGCATCAAGTCCTCGGTGAGACCCCCGTTGCGCTCCTCTTAACGTCCGCGCTCGACCCCCGATCTCGGCGCGCCCGGAGGGATTTCTTGAGACGTTGATATTGAGCGGTCGGAGCGTCGGTATCCGGGCGGAAAAAGGGCAGGCAGGTGTGGAAGCCGGCAGCAGCGTCGGGGGAGCAGAGGTCTCGTCTTGGAAGAAGCTGAATCTGACAGCCGAAGGCCTAAAGGTCATACCGATAAGGTACCACATCCTGAGCCCAATCCGCAGGCAAGATGCTGCTTGTCTGTAAGGATGAGCGAGTGGCGAGGCGGCAATGGTGGAGGGCTTCCCGCACTTGACAAGCTTTTGCCTGATCTGCCGGGTGAGCTCCGTACCCTGGTAGACAGAAAAAGAATGCATCCAGACTGCAGAGCCGCTTCGACTCATTCCGGGTAGAATAGGACTCGGACCCTTGAGGCGGGACCGCTTCAATTGGCACGCACCGGTTCCCTTTATATGACTGCAGTGCAGCGGTGCTGAGCGGTGCGATGCAGCGTGGTCTAAGGTCGGAATGGCATTTGTAGAGGCGGTTGGCTGGCAAAGCGACGAGACGAGACGAGGAGCTGAAGCTGAAGCCTGCGAAAGAAGCGCGGAGAGAAGCCGCGACCCTTTGACTGTACGAGGGAAAGTGGTGTTCAGTCCAAGCGTACAGCGCCATCCCTTCTGCCCAGCAAGCGCATGAGCCATTCCTTCCACTGCTGTGCGAGTTGCAGCGCCAAGGCGAGCCATTCGCGGAGCTTGTCGAGACGACCCGAGCGTGGTGCCAGAGCGAGCGATACGACGTCGAGCGAGAAGTCGCCGGCTTGGTCGCCGAAGTTGGACCGGCACATGAACCCGAGCCTGAAACAGGAAGAGGTTGAGTAAGTCAAGCGGACGGCGCCCCGACGATGTGCAACAAGGAAAAGAAGTCCACGTGAAGAGATGGAGGGAAAGAACATACTCGTAAATGCTCGATGGGTCAAGTGCCGGCGCATCCGTTTGTTCCCTCCCCCGGTAGGTTGCGTGGAAGTCTTGCCATCGAGCAAGTACCGTAATCAGCTCACTCCCCTTTTCTCCCTTTTCTCCCTTTTCTCCCTTTTCGATGTCCCCTTCACCGCTCGGCTTCGAGCTTCCCCTGTAAGGCTCGTAGTCTTTTACGTCCAGCACCCACTCGTACACCGTGACGCTTTCCCTGCGACCATCCTCGCGCCTTCCAGGCTTTTCAGTCTTGAGGGCAAGGACGTATTTGTAGGGTTGATGCGGCGGAAGAAGCGAGAGGGTGTTTGAGGGCGTAGCGTCAGGTAACGTTGGCGGGATGAAGGTCAGGAGAAGGCCGGAAGAGCGGGAGGGGTGCAAGTCAAGGCGAGTCGGAGCGAAAGTCGAGGATTGCGAGGCGAAACCGGCGCCTCCGAGGGCAGCGATGTCTGCGTCAAGAAGCTCAGCGTCAGCCGATGATACCAGAGGCTGTTTGGAGCATTACAGGCGTACCCAAATGCCCTGAGAATGTTCCGATGTTTGTGGGTCCGACTGACCAGTTCGAAATTGACTTTCCGCCTCTCAGCGTGTCGTTGACAGCGCTGAACAGAGGCCAGGGTTTTGAGCCACCAAAGATGACCTTTAAGTCTCTGTCAGCCTTTCCCGTGACGTTCGAGGGGAGGCACGACGGGCTCATAGTCGAGTGGATCATGACGAAGGGGGAATCGGAACCACGCACGCGAGGCGTGCAGTGAGCGGTCCAGGCGGGCAGAGTCAGTCTGTTCGAGTACTGAGCTGCTCAGCAAAGTCGAGCGATATCGAGGCTCTTTGTGCGGGAGGAGCGGGAAGAGCGAAGGTCAGCCACGGGCTATTGCGGCAACTTCCAGCAACACTGATTAGAGGACAGGCACACCAGCAGACAGCTGCAAGCGAACGGCCACTTCCGGTCTGCGCGGCGCAAGGGATAGGGCGTCCGCTGTCTCAACACCCGTCGCGCAACCAGCTCTTCTCCCCGACTGCGACGGGTGCGCTGCTCATCTGCTTTCGGTCTATGTCACCGCCGCGGCGAGTCTACCATCCCATTACCTCCACCCTCTCTCGCCATCAGCTCTCTCACCCCCGACTTGGTGACCGGTAACCTCCCCGCCCTTTTCCAAACACTCTCCTTCCTTTCTAACCCGTTCTCCTCCTTTTCAGTGACCCCAGCTCGTCTAGGGTCACTACCCCAATCTTTGTATAGTCGCAGCAGCATGGACGTGACGTCGAGAATGTCATCTTCGGAGGCATCGAAGAGGGTCCACCACGGAGCGGGGTCGAGAGGAAGTGCGATAGGTGGAGACGAGAGGCGAGTGGCGAGGTAGATAGCGGATAGTGCAAGGGTAGATTGAGGATACAAGGCGGGTGCGGGGGTTTGCAGCCTGTTCATGCGCTGAATCATGTCAGCCTGTGCAGCAGCCATGGAGCGAAAGAGCAGACATACATGTCGTTGCAGTAGCCCCAGCACCGTCGCACCAGCTCGTTCTCTCCTGCGAGCTCGAGCACCTGAAGGTAGTTGACGAGATGGCCATAGGGCAAGCCGCACTGCGTCTGGAACCCGAGCCTCTTTAGGATCTGCATTTCTGCAATCACCATGGCGTCCTTGAGGTCGTAGAACTCGGTCGCGAAGTAGTCCATAGGCGCGTAGGCGGTGAATGTAGATGGTGGAGGGTATGGCGGCGCAGAGCAATAGGTGGCAAGGGAAGAGAGGTAGGAAAAGCAGTTGACGATGTCGCGGAGTCGAACAGGCGCCTCTTCCAGCTTGGACGAGAGGAAGAGTGCTCCCATGCCGACGTCCTGTGCACATCGCGCTTGAGAGGAAATACATGCGCGGACTAGAAAAGGTAGCGCACCCGAATGCCAAAGTGCTTCAACGAGGTGACGAACCAGAACCGCTGGAACAGAACCTGCGCCGTCGCCATGACGACCTGAGGCCTGCGTACGAAGGAGTCAGGAAAAGTCCCGGACAGCGAGGTGTGCGGCAACCTACGCCTTCAGCATGATACCGGCCTGTTGGATGAGGAGCGCGCCATCTGTATGAGCGAGCGTCAGCAATCGCGCCACACGCCAGCGTAGGGGTGAATAGAATGACTCACAAGCTCGCAAGTCCCGCTCCAGCTCATCTGGTATGCCATCTAGCGCAGAAGGTGTTGGTTGACCCAGCGGAGCGAGCGGATTGAGGAGGTGTCGGGACGCCATACGGGTGGTACGAAGCTGTACTGTAGCTTACTAGCACCGAGTAACTTCTCAGCACGGTATACAAGGACGAGATCGAAGGCGGTGGGAGCCGCCGAGGTAAACAGCGAGTCCAGTCTCATCTCTTCTACCAGATATTGCTCGTCACAGCCTTCCAAGATGCTCAGTGTTGCCTCAGAGACTCGATTTCATCCAGAGACTCGATTTCATCTCCCATCTACCCCTGTATAACGCCCAACGTGCGCATCTTGCTTTTGTCATCGACGTCGTTTCGACGTTCGGACCGACACCTTCGATTCTTCCGCGCTGAAGGCGGTCGTTCTGCATCGTTAGCGCCGGGCTACGTTGGTACCAGTGCGCAGCGTACCGTCGAATCGGCGATCGATGAGGGCAGACGATGTACGCTTCCTCCTCAATTTTCCCCATTTTCCATTGCACTTAACTTGCACTTGCCTTGTGATTAGGCGACTCAAAGGGACTATGCCGCTAACGACAGCGTCGAGTACCTTGCACTGTACAGTACTAGAAACAGGAAGTACAAGTACGGAGACCAAATCCTGAGAAAGCAAGCCCTCAAATCCTTTTTCACCTTCGTTCACAAGCACGACCTTTCTCAAGCTAGCTGACTTCAGCTTATCTCTTGACCACCTTCTTCCCCCTAATCTCCCTCATAATCTCCTTCAAGAACATTGACAAAAGCACCTTCGACCCCGCCGGTTCCAGCACTTCTTCCAGCAAGTCTTCGTCTTCCAGGTAGAGGTGTTCCAGTCCAGCGGGCTGGGTGATGTGCGCTTTGGTCAAGAGGGGAAGGAAGGGGAGGAAGTCGTAGCCAGCGCTGGTGCCGAGCTGGGAGAGGTACGTCTTCATCGCGGGAGGAGTTTTTGGGGCGACAGGAGCGGGAGGAACGACAACTTTCTGCTGTTTCTTTTTTTGCGGGTTGACAAGCTGGTATCGCGGTGTCGACGGCGTAGCAGACAGTAGGGAGAGATACATTGAGGCAGTCAACCCGATTGGCTCGTGAGTAAGGAGGCTAGTGGACCTGGGCAAAAGGGAAACCAACATGCCTCTTGATCCAATCCTTCGTCTTCCGTTTCGTCTTGTGCAATACCTCCTTCTTGACCGGAGTCAGCGCGTCCTCTCTTGGTAGAACGACCACGCTTGGCCTGTTTGGTGCGGGGTGAAAGGTTAAGCTTCAGCACAGATACGCGGTGTATACGCTGAATATATAGATAGGATGCCGCGGTAAGAGAACGATGGAATAGTCACCTTGTTGGCCCACTTTTTCCCGACCTTCTTTTGCCTTTTCGACTCGTCGACGCCGGCTGCTTCGACGCCTTCTTCGGGCGAAGCAGTAGAACTAGCGAGCTTCAGGCGTGCTGCTCTGACGGAGCGCATCCCTCCGGCAGTAGCAAAAGGCTGAGGTGCCACAGGCCCTGCTGCAGCCGGAGCGGCGGGAAGATTAAAAGGGTCGAAGTCCACGACCCCATTTGCCTGCTCACCGTAGGTTGTTAGCTTCGAGGCCTATATATGGGAGCGAGACAAGATCAAGAACATACTGGATAGTCGAGCTCCAAGCACCCGGCGTCCCTCATCTTCTGCTCTTCTATACGAGCCTCTTCTGGTCCTAGCAGAGCCTCGAGGTCCCGGATAATCTGAATCTGCTCTTGTACCGGGGAAAAGTAGATACTGCTTATTCCGTCTTGATCATCGGTTAAATGGCTTTTCTGCAGGGCTTGGCGCTTCATTTCCTTTTGGAAGCATGCTTTGAGAAGGTCGGCGGACGTCTGGCGGGCTTGCGCAGCTGTCTGCTGTTTGGCGAGGCTGGCAGCTGGCTCGGTGGACAATCTATGAGCGTGGCGAAGATTCGCCAGGATCACCTCGGCTCCCTTGACTTCACCCACACCCCCGCTGACTGCCACAACAGCTTTCCAACCGCATCCCGATAGGTCGCAACGGTAGGTGAGCTGCGTCAGTGTCGAAGTAGGCTTGAATGAGTCATGAGCTACTCCGAAGCCCTCTTTGGCTGAGGCGAGGTGGGTCAACCGTCGGTTCCAGCAGCTGAGCGGCGTGACGACACACTTGCAACGTTGAACACCAAGACCTCAGCAGCAGTCTCAGGACAGCACATAGGCAGCTCCGAGTGAGCTTCCAGCGAGCAGCGAGGCACTTTCTTCGACATTGGATCGAGGTCAGTATGGAAAGAGGGGAAGAACGAAGCGGGATGTCCGCGTCGTTGTTCATCGCATCAAGTCTCGTGAGCCCCCTCATCTGGGTATTGCTGCGCTTGTCCCAGTAGTGTAGACCAGTGGAAGACAGCTTCAGCACGACAGGGTTAAAGTCTGCTATGTACAACCGACAGCCCCGATTGAGAAGGTCGGTTCTCGTCCGACGCTTGCTCGCGCTCACGGACGGACGCTGCTCACGCGCGACAGAATAGTGCAACCTCGAGTACCCTGTGAAGAGCTCAACCTGGACGCGAGTTGCGGGAACTTACAACTTCCAAGATTGCTGACGAATTCCTACGTTCCTGCCTTTTGCTCCGTACACAGTTCATCCTCCACGCTAATTCTCCTCGATGACAGCTAGCACCCTTGCAACATCGCTCTGATCTTCCGCTCCCCACTGCGAGCTTGAACCGCGTCAATCAATAGAAGTAACCTCGACTTCGGAACGGAACAGAGCAGTTCAAGGTCGTATTGGCTGAAGATACCGGCGCCTTTGAGTGCACGAGAGAGCTGTTCAAGGTCTGAAGTCGAGTTGGATGGAAAAAGACTGGTGAGAAAGGCGAGCAGAGGATCTGTGGTCGATGAGGGAGAGGAGGTAAAAGAAGGCTGTAAGAGTGCTTGAACAGCGGCTTCAGGAAGTCGAGGCGATGCGAGCGCATTGGAAGACGCGATAAATATGGCGATTTGGGAGCGGTCCCTGTGCGAGAACGGCGAGAAGATCTTGGCTGAAAGGTGCGCACCGAAGGTACTTCCGCCTCGACGTCCAGCTTGATATGCTTTGGGCTTAGGTTTGAGAGAGAGTGTTGACGCTGTTCAGGAGTAGGAGGTGTGAGACCAGGTGAAGAAGAGTGGCCGCTTGTGGTGGATGCAATGGCTGGAGCTTCAATCTTCGGGCTCAGGGAAGCTTGCCTCAAAAAGAGGTTTCGCCGCTATGTCAGCTGCTATGGGAGGTGGAGATCAAGACTCGGATTTGGGCGAGAGAAGATCACGACCTCTGATGGCAGCGGAGTGAATCAGCAGTGAGAGGTGGGCCAACGGGAAACAAAGGGAGAGATCGACTCACCTCGAGTGTGTATCTCGCAGATTCTTATCTTCCACTTCTGCACCCCCGCTCGTCTCCTCTTTAGCGCCGAGTCCGAGACCCAGACTGAGACCACGCTTCAGCTTGGCTTGAGCCCCATAACGCCGCCTTTCTCGCTCCCTCGGTGGGCAAGAATGGTTTCTCTCCCGAGCAATAACCCTCACGCTGTCATCCTCTGCACTCTGACTGTACGCCGTGATCGAGAAGGTGCAGACTCTGCCCTTGCTTGGTATAGAGCAGCGCAGGATGATTCGGGAGGATGTGCGGTTGGGTTGACTTGCCTTGAGGTCAATGCCGGCTTGGCCTGAAGCCAGAAGTAGCGTGAGCGAGTCAGCTCAAGTAACCCAAAACGAAAGTCTGACGCGTCAGAGCCACTCACAGGCGACCTGGCGGACATGCTGTACTAAATCAACCGGGAAGGGATAGAGGTGCCGATGGGCGGGTGAGGGACAGCCAGAGAAGTCGACATGCTGACAGGATGCTATTGTTGAGGTTTAGGGTACGCGCAAGCAGTCCAAGGCGAAAGCAACGTATGCAGAAAAGTCGGTACGGAGAAAAGGAACGGACAGATGGGTTGCCTTTCGAATCGCAGAATAGAACGAGACGAACTTCAGGCGCATACAGCGCAGGACAGACGAGAAAGTACGCACAAATTATTGACAGAAGCACAATCTCGCGCAAGGTCTCGATACAACACTGTACTCGTTGCTTTTCGTCCCCCCAACCCGACTCACCCTGCATGTTCCACCACTTGCGCCCGTAGCTCCCGCAAGGAGCCAGTCAAGAGACTCATATCTGCTTCTTCCATCCCTCTCAGCTGCAACTCCTCAAGCAGACCCTCCGAGATCGACGGGTCCATGCGAAGGGACGCGATGACATCCCCGATGGACATCAGCCCTATCGAAGCGGCGAGGTTGGCCAAACGTTGGGCGTCTGCTACTCCTCGTACCGATGTGGAAGTGGCGAAAAGCGGGACCAAATCGGGGTCGAGTTGTGGTGAATTGGCAGGGACGATATTTCCGTAGCGGTACAGGGAGGAGTGGGCAGCTGGCTTAGAAGGTGAGGGAGGAGTGGAAAGAAGTGGCGAAGCAGAAGTAGCTGGCGGTGAAATTCGATGCGAAGATGGCTGGAGATGAAAGAGTGGCTTGGAAGCGAGAACGGGAGAGGGCTTAGAGGTGGTGTTCGAGAGGCTGCGTGGGCGTTTGTCTGCAGCATCATCCTCGTCTCTGACTCTCTTGTTTCTCGTTGAGTCGTTCGATGGCGCGACGTAGTGCATCCCAATCGTGGGGTGCCGTTCCGTTTCGTCCGGCGGATTGACCCCAATCCTCGCAAAGTGGGCCCGACCGAACTCCCTCGCCGTTGCCCTCGCCTCAGAGCGCTGCGAGACGCTACAGCTGTGGCTCAGCTGTACATGCGAGACTCGCACGTCCGTCTCGTGGTCGGGCACCTGGGTCACGTCCATGCCGAAAACGCAGCGTTTCCCATTTTCCTTGAAGAGCGCGCAGCGCATCTTGGTCCAGCGATAGCCGCCGCGGTCGACGGACATTTTCGAGTAATTCCACCCTGCACAGTTGGCGGTACGGTGCTAAGTCCAGCTGTGAGTGACTGCAAAAGCGAGGGAAAAGGACACACAAGCGACTGTCAATACCGCGGCCCTGAACTCCTTAGTGTCGGGATAGACTTCTCCTAGCTCCGGCCACTTGGTGCGTGCTGTAGCGCCCATCGTGTTCTTGGTACTCGACAAGGACACTTATATTTGAGGATGACGGCGCGAGGGGTCACTGGCGAGGCAGGGTCGGAGCAGCGCGTGAGCCGTGTTGCCTGGGCCTAGGGTGGTCTTAGCGTAGTTGAAGCAAGTCGTTGGTTGCTTAAGCGGTGAGTGTACGCGACGGCGGAGGATGACAGGAAGTGAAGCGGATCAACCAACTTGGCCCGCTCGTGCCAAGCTTGTGACATGAACGACGACTTGAAACTGCTACTCAAGCACTATTCTTCCCTCTCACCGTCCTCAGCCGCGCTTCTCCCGTCTCCGCCCTTCCCCTCGCCAACCAACCTCTCACAGCCAAATACGCAGCAGTGGCTCGTCGATCACCTCTTACAGAGCGACCAATGGCGGGAAGACGATCAGGAAGGTGCTAGGAGCTGGCGTAAGGTGTTCTGGAAGCGGGTCGTCAAGGGAATCGAAGACGGATTGCAGGCGAGGAGGGATGCTGGCGACGAGGCAGTGGACGACGAGGTGCGCCGTCCTTCCGTGCATGCTGGCGGTGCGTAGACCTGAGACTGATCGAGGCTATGTACCACTCGCAGGAAGTCCACCCCGACATCCTAGAAACCATGATCGAATTTCTTTCCGCCTCTTTTCGCAATAGCCCTGCGACGAGCACGCGGATATACTATTGGGGCCCGCTGCAGGATAGTCCCGGGACCTGGCAAAGCGTGAAGACAAAGGAAGAGAAGAGGATGATCAGCGAAGGTGCGTTGCCTTCCTTGTGTATCTACTTTCCCTCGAAGCTTCCACCATCTCGACAGCTCGAAGCTGAATGTTCTCCAACTCGTCTACTCGCGACAGGAACGACTGGTCTTCGGACATGGTGCGTGTTCCCCAACCTCGCACCCTGCCCGTATATGGCTCTTTATGCACCCACCTTACTTCCTTCAGGCAAGCCTGCATCGCCCTATCCAACCACTTGCTCGCCGCTCCTTCCGTTCTCGACGAGTCCACACGAATACTTGAGCTCGGTGCTGGTGTCGGTTTACTATCACTGGTCACGGCCAAATTGCTCGAGGCGGGAAGAGAAGGCCGTGAGGAAGGGCGCATTGTGGCTACCGACGTGGACTCGCGTGTATTGGCGATGCTTGAGGAGAACATCGAGCTGAGTGAGTCTTTTGCCTTCTTTAGCTGGTGCCGGTGCCGGACTGACCACAGTTGCCTTGCCCAGACAACCTCAACAGAATCGCGCTACCTGCCCAGCTTGACTGGGAGCTGGCCTCTGATGAATCCGCCGGCAGGGAAGAGCTCGAGCGATGGGGTGCGGCTATGTTTGGCGATGGCGGTCGACCAGACCTGGTGCTCGGAGCGGACATCGCGAGTTCCGCCTACTTCTATCTCTTCAACCACGCAGGCTCATGCCTTGATCTCGCAGGTCTACGACCCTTCTTTAGCATCACATCTCGCGGCTGTTCTCTCGTGGCTGCTACGTCCGAGATACCCGCAGCCACCAGGCGAAGCTTACAAGCCATGCGCAGCTCTCATCGCGGGCACCATCAGGAACGAATCGACCTGGGAGCTCTTCCTAACTGAATGCCGTGCGCCTGTCCTCCTCATTGAGTCCTCCTCGAGCTCAGAGCTCACGGCGGTGATTGTTTGCGCAGGCTCTCGCAAGCTTTCGATACAACCGGTTGAGCTGGAAGTGCCCGAGGGGGAAAGCGGAATTGTCGGTGCAGAAGGCTGGGAGGGCGAAGGGGAGGTACGGCTGGTTCGTATTACGTCTATAGATGGCTAGTAAGAAATGCAGTACGTAGCCAAATATATCGAGACATTGTGAACACGCGCGTATGGAGCTGTTTCTTCGCGACCTTCCGACCGCAAGCTCTGCTCATCACTGCTGCTCTCGTACCGCTCGCCACCGCTTCACCGACCGAATCACACTCTCTCTGACCTCACCTCTAGTCGCCCACACGGCAGTCAACTCCCGAATCACTCTCGTCAGCGTCGCTCGTTCAACACGTTCAACCTTCTCCATACCCACCTTCTCGCCCGCCAACAGCTCAAAGCTCTCACAGTGACGCAGAGACAGTACATACTACTCAACGACGCGTCCAGCACTTCTCGCCGCCCACCATGAGTAGCTGGTTGTCCTTGCTTGAATACCTTCCGGCGTTCAGGAAGGGATTCCTCTCGGTCTTGATGATCGCAGGTGTGGCGGATATGGTGGCGAGCATCGTGCTGCTAGCATACCAGCTTGTCATGACCGTACGCTAGCTTCCATTCAATCCTGTCAACCTCGCGGACATCCCGCTTTTTCTTCCCGGCTGACCGCGATTTTCCCCCATTGCAGGAAGCCTTCCAGCACGTGGTACCCGCCATCGTCGTCACATCCTTCCTCTGTGCAGCTTTCCCCGTCTGGTTCCTCTTCTCCCGACCCTACTCAATCAAGCTCCCTCTTTCTCCCAACCTTTCCGGCGAGCCGAGGGTCGGAAGCACGCGTGACAAAGTCGCCAAGTTCTCGAGGAGCATCGTGGCTGAGATCATCTGCCTAGGCGGGACCGGAACGTGGGTGCTTATTGCGGTGTCTACTCTGCATGCCGAGTGCGTTGTGTTTCCCTTCCCTCCGCAGCTGCATTCTGTGCTCACCCTCCTCCCTCGTGCAGAACTCCCGGTCTCGTTGACCACTGCGGCGGGTGGACTATCTGCCGCCTACTCCTTTGCGTTCTCGCCTTGACGTACGTGGCTGCCTTTCCTCTCGCCTTAGCTACCTAGTCCGTTCAGCTCTTGATCAGAACTGTGCCCACTGCAGCTGGATCACCTTCCTCTTCCTTTGCCTCTCCTTCGCCTCTCTCCTCGTCTCGACCCTCTACTTCACCATCCGCCGCTCCTCCCCCATGCCCCTGTTCTCCACCTCGTTCGCCGCGGTAGACTGGGAGCGCTACTCCGGCCGACCCGTCAACCGCGCCAACACGGTCAAAGTCGCTCGCCGTACCAAGCGTGAAGGTCAACCCGAGGGCACGAGGGAAGACAGTGAGGCGCCCGTCCTTTCTCGGTCCGTTCTTGGCGCCAGCGTAATCAGCACTTCTACGTCTGGACCTGGTGGCCCGCTCGACTGGGACCTCCAGAGCACCTTCACGGCTCCGACGCTTCCCTATGGTGGCGGTGGGAGTCGTCCAGTCTCGGTCGCGACGGAAGGTTCAGGGTTGGGTATCAGCGCGGGACCCGGATTGAGCATTGCCGAGCTCGCAGAGATGGAGAAGAAGCTTCATGAGCAGTCAAAGACTGCTCCTGGGGACTCGGTGTTTGTCCTCATTGAGGAGGACAAGGATGAGGTGGAGGAGAAGAAGGGGCTGGCTCTTTGAGCGGGAAACGGGATCTTCTCTCTCTTCAGGTTGTTTCCTCTTCGTCTGTTTTCTTCACGCTTTCACGTACAACTTCATACGGACCTTCTTCGCTTCGCATGGCCTTACGCCCCTTCTCGTACATAGTCTGCTGCATTCGCAATCTCGTTTAGAGAAATGAAGATCAGTGTTCCGGAAGCTGATGCTGCGCTGGCCCCTGTCGCTCGTACCGCCGAATGGCATCGAGGTCGACTGCTCTCTACAGTCCTCTCGACGCTGTCAGGGCCGCAGGTGTCTCTTGTCCGAAAGCTACCCTCCTCTTTCCCTCTCGCACCTCTTCCACACCCGTCGATGTCATTCTAAGCTACTCGTACCCCTACTGATCTCATCAGCACGCTATAAGCATGTCACGTCCCTTCTCGCCCGATTCGCTCAGCGGCAATAGCGAGCCGTCAGCTCCCTCCAGTGCGTCGAAGCGGATCTGTCGAGGTCTCGTCGTAGAGGCAGAAGCGCAACAAGACGGCGTCTACAGTAGACTGTATTGCAAGGTGCGTGTGGTCACGTCTTCCGCGGCCCGTTGCTCGTGCTTAAACCGCTTGGTGCAGGTCTCCCTCCCCACCTCGACCTCAACCGCCTCTTCTCTCACAGCAGAACATCGCTTCCAGCTTGTACCGCTCCTTCCTCTTTCCACACTCGTGTCAAACGCTACCTACGCGCTACCCCTTCAGCCTGGTGATCCCGCAGAAGCAGTACAAGCCGCCCGCATTCTTGGTTTGACCGCTTCAGAGGGCGGCGAAGGATCAATAGGAAGGCGACGAAGCCTCAGCGTCGCCCGCTTTGAAGAGAGGAGAGAGGCGAGGGTCGTCAGAAATGGAGAAGAGGTCTGCCTTGTCTTGCTACCTCGTTTGGAAGATGAGGAGGATTTGCAGGACGTCGAATGGGACTCGCCCTCCACAGCTAGAGCGCCCAGTCGAGCGGGGTCTTTCTCTCCGACGCCCTCAGTGGGAATATCAACCGGAAGAGGCAGGACGACGGCCGACCTCCTGGTTATTCTCGAGGTAGAATACAAGTTCGGGGTGTTGCGGTTACCAAGCTTCGCAAATAGCGCAAGTTACTCCCTTGGATTCTTCCTTCAAGGTTTTGCTGACCCTGCTGTCCTTATAGGTCGTCATCCCGACGCCGCTCTGCCTTCGAAACACCCTTTCCTTCTTGTTACCGTCGCCCCCTTCATCCGCTTCTTCTTCCGCCTGGGATCTTTCCGTTCGACCGTTCTTAACCAACGCTACCTCCAAGTTGTTAGCTGAGGACGCCGGTACCTGCATCACCGGAACCTTTCCCTCCACCAATTCTATCTCGCTACGCTGGGCGAGCCAACTCCCGCACGGTCAGCAGGACGCCCAGCTCGTCGTCCAGAGGGCCTCGCTAGACGTCAGATGGAGCGCAAAGGAAGGCGGGACTGCTACTGCTGAAGTGGACGTGATGGGAACATTCGAGTGCGCCGCTTTGCGGGAAAAACAGTTCGTGGAGATTGAGGTCGGGCTCGGTCAGACTGAAGAAGCTAATGAGGTGTTCGAGGTCTTGAGTTGCGAGGGCGATGAAGACATGCCTGTCCTGGGCTGGGGAGTCGTCGAGCAGGCAACACCTTCTCCGCCCCTTCTGCCTCGTCCACCACCTCTGCCGCCCTCTCTCGACTCGTTCGCTTCTCCTCTCGACGACTCGACCCTATCTTTCGCTTCCCTCCACTCGATTGGTACCAATACCGCATCGACCGAGTATCCGTTCACCCCAACCCCTCAACCTCGCCGTCGACCGCCGACATCTCGCTCGAACGAACCTCGGCCCCCCAGTTTCACTTCGCTCTTCGACACCGCTCCTCCCCCTGCCCTGGACCCGAATCTGAACGCAGTCGACGGTGAGGTCTCGCTGCTCGAGGTGCAGCTTCCGCCAGAACACCGCGACGAACTGGAAAAGGTCGGGAAAGACCGCCGGAACAGGCAAAAAGGGTCGGAAGGGTCGTCGCTTCTTGGGCAGGAGGCACCTTTTGACCCAGAAGCCAGCGCCCTGGATATGAGCTTCGAAGTGGCTTCGGCGAGTGAGGAGGAGGAAGGAGAAGCAGAGGCGGAGGAGCCTGCCCGCCCTCCGAGTCCTGCGACGTCGTCTACTCGACTTCGGATTCAGCTTGACCTCAGTCACGTTCTTCGACGCTTCGCTACAACGACTGTAGCGGAAGGTGCTCTTCCCTCATTCGCCTTCACCCTTCAGCTATCTTTCCCGGCGTCATCCTTGACCGCCAATGATTACTCCACCATCGACCGCCCCTCGCTCTACCGTATCGCCCTTCCGTCCTTCGCACTACCTGCCGCGCAAAGCGAAGAGACAGTCGTTTCCGTTGCGGCATCATCGTCTCGACAACGAGTCGAGCTGCTTCCCGATTCTCTCCCGCCGTATCGTCTGTCCTCTCCGCCGTTCAATGAGGATGACGACGGACCTCCGCCGAGTCCCCTACCCGGCTTTGGCGGTCGCGCGCGATGGTCTACAGTACGGGGATCGGGCGATCTCAGCAAGAGTGGGAGAAGGAGGAAGATCTCTGGACCGGTCGTCGTCGAGATTGTTCCCAACAAAAGCAAGATGGAAGAAAGGCGCTTCCTACCTGCGGAGGAAACGGAGGACGATGGCCTTCTCGCCGAGGAAGGGCAGGATCAGAAGGCTACCCCTCCGTTGTCCTCATCTCCTGCCGACGAGCTCGCACTCCCCCGTCCTTCCACCTCAGCATCAACAGCACATTCCACTAGGTCATTCCTCTCTTCTCCCTCCCCAACATCGTCTCATGGGCCTCGTCCTCGCGCACCTACGACCATCCCGCTCGTGAAAGTCCACATCTCGCCCGTTCCTCCGTCTTATCCCCTCTCGTCTCCCTGGAGGCTCTTCTACCGCCTCACCTTCTCCCATCCATACTCGCGTCCTTTCGCTCTCCCGGTCCTTCCCGGCGCTAAGGTCGAGGTTGTCGACGCCTGGAGCGTCCGCGGCGAGGGAATCGAGGTCGATGCGGAAGAGTCGCTGCCGCTCGATGAGGATGGCGCCAGGGAGGTCAGGGTATTGGCGAAGAAGGGCAAGGGCGTGGCTGAGGTGCTCTTCGTAGAGGAAAAGGCAGGAGAAGAGCTGAGGGTCGGAACTGCAATACCGGCGTTTGCGGATAAGTTGGCGAGGCTTGAAGTGGAGGTTGCGGCGGTACAAGGTCAGTTACAGCCTTCTTTCCTTCCGTCCACCCATGGGCGGGTAGCTGATCGCCTACAACGTGCAGGCTATGATCTTGATACTGCCAACCACGGCTTCGATCTCGTCTCGCCTTCTTCCCCCACAACAACTTCGACAACCTTTACTCGCTTCCTCCTTCCGGCGGAAGCAACAGCCAACTTAGCTCTTCCCCTCGTCTGCAAGCCGATCGAGCCAGTTCTTTCCGTCGAGAGCTCGGTTTCGAGCATCCCTTCTTGCACACTCAAAACACCCCAAAGTCGCACGCGGACCCCTTCGTTCCTTGCCCAAATGCTTCAGTCCGCCATCCTCGCTCTAGTCGGGATCCTCGCCTTCCGTCTGGCTTCCAGCTACCTCCCTCCCTTGCTGTCCGACTCGCTTTCTTCGCCATCTTCGCATCTTTCCAGCATCGTCACAGCCACCTTGACCCATGCGCATCTACAGCACTCCCCTACTTTCACCAGCACGGTCGCGACCGTTACTAGTACCCATGTATCGACTGCCCATGTTGTTTCGACCACCACGCATCTCACATATGTCACCAGCACGATTACCCTCACGGAAACGGAAACGGAAACGTATACCCTACCCCACTCTACTCCCACCCCTGCACCTTCGCAGCAGCTTCCGCCTGTTCCTTCTTCCCCCTCGTCAGCATTCACCTTTTCTTTCACTGACTCTCTTCCCCTTCCTTCGCCTTCCGTCAAGCACTCGCCAGCACGCTTCTCCGCCCTGCATCAGCATGCTCTGGCCGTGGAGGATTCAGCTCGTACAGCGGTAGAAGCGGTGAGACTATGGATGAGAAGGGCAAGCTGGCGGGCAAAGCGGGCATTGTATGGCTGGACACCGTGGCTTCGACTGTAGATTGCGGAGGACGTCTTGTCACCGTCGCTGGATTGCATTTTGCGCGTTTCGCAAGCCCCGCTAGCTGTTGACGTCAACGACAGTCACACGAAAGTGCCCCACATTGCGGGCCTCTCGTTTTCTTCCTTCCTTTGCGTTTATGCTCGGATGTCAACCGTACCTCCCCAGACGCTACAAGTCGGCTCTCGCTTTCCTGCCTGGGATCCCGACAACAGCTTTATCGATCTTGTGTACGCGCCAATCGCCGGTTCGTCCCCTTTCGCCTCCTAGCCGTCCTTACAGTAACCTACTCACGCTCGAGCGCAACAGGCAAAGAAGGTTTTGAGCCGCGATTTAGAGACAAACCCAAGTGGCTCGAGTACGGCTGCCCTTACCTTCACGCAAACCGTCGTTGCTGTTCCTTCAGTGTTGAGTTTGGTCAAGATGGAAAGGATCACTGGGTCGTCAAGCGGGTAGGGGACAAGCACAACCATTCTTTTCGGCCTACACGTAAGCAACGCGACGCAGCCGAAACTTCCGCAGCCGCAACAATCACCGACGTCAAACGACACTTCCTCCAGCAAGAGGGGCTCGAGACGAGGTTGAGGGAATTGCTCAATGCTGGTGGGAGCGATGCGGAGACGGCGGGTGCACAAGCTGAAGCAGTGAAGGATCTGGTACCGCAGTTTGGGGAGAAAGCGGCCAAAGAATGCGAGAAAAAAATGATGGAGAGGGGTTGTTTGGTCGCACCATACGTTTGTCCTCTTTTTCTGATTCCCTGACGGAGAGCTAGCGCTGAATTCCTTTCTTGCAGACGGCCGCGTTTCCCTCTTGCGCTGCGCTTTCGTCAGCGGTTTCTTCTTCCCCGCGCACTCGCTCTTCCGCCCGCATTGCTTCGTCTTCCGCCGGCGGAGGTGCTGGTCCTAGCCAGCAGCAGCCTAGACTAGCCTCTTCATCATCCGCTGGTCCTGCGGCAAACTCCCCCGCTCTAGTCTCAACGCCCTACATTGCTTCCATCCTTTCCGGAGAAGCTACCGTACTCTCGGAATCGGCGCTTGACACCAACCTTCACAAAAATGCTGACGTTGAGGGTTTCCGCCTCGCTCGCTTGGTCGGGAGCGGAAACGTCTCCGCGAGGTGGATTTGCAAGGAGCGAGCTTGCGGGTGGCAGGTTAACGCAATCTCAGAGGCTAGCGGGAGGTGGAGGGTTGATGCCGTCGCATCCCAGCTTGCGCATTATCATGTCAGCGCGGACGAGCAAGAGGAAGAAGAAGAAGGGCAAGAGGGCGAAATGGATGAGCAGGTCGAGACAAGTGACGGAGGAATGGAAGGAATGCAGGTGAGATAGCCTCCGCCGACATCACGTCCCTTTCGAACAAACTGGAACTGACGGCTTCCTTGCGCTTACAGCCCCCGAACAGGAAGAAGCGCGCGGCTGCGTCGGCCGCTTCGACTCAAGCTGCCAAGAAAAAGAAGCCTCTGCCACCTATGGCAGCTAACCGCCGTGGGCAGCCAACCGCAGACCAGGACGACGGCAGCAGCGACCTTGAGATTGTGTCCGAGTCCCCAGCGGTACGTTGTGTCGTTCACTACGATATCCCATCTACTGTTTGTATGCGCCTGGCAATCCGTACTCAGTTCATGCTGATCGCTCATCTTCATTGTTCCGGTTTGCTACCTGTTCGGCAGCCTCAAGCTGCTGGTAATAGTATGGCAACCCCCTCTACCCCGTATCAAGCCTCTCCTCCCCGCCAGACTCCCCACGGCTCGCAAACTCCGTCAAAACCCGTTCTCCAGCCCGACGATTCTGCCGACCTTGCAGCTTTTCTTCGCACGCTGGACCCTTCCGGTGTCTACTCCGAGCTCTTCGTCACGGATCTATTGCCGGACCTGCTCCGAGCCAAGATCAGAAGACCGGACGAGCTGAAGTTCTGGAAGCAGACGGACAAAAGGACCGGCACGCTATTTCGGCTGCTGACGGAACGTAGGGGAGAAAGCGATGCCGTGCTTGAGGCGTTCAAAGAGGTCTTGGAGGAGCTCACACAGGGCAAAGCGGCGAATGGCTCGAGCGTCTGAGGGAGCGGGCAGTAGGTTTGTGTTAACTACTTGTCGCTTCCGCTCGTTTCGGCAAGCGGTATCAGCCGCCAGGGTGTTCTTCAACCAGCGCACTCGTCTTTCCTTGCGGGCTCCTCAGCCGACATATGAGCAGGAGCCTCCCCACCGGGCTTGCGTCGGTCTATTTCTTCTGCCCGCTTTTCTTTCCTTACTCCTCTTGGTACTCTCGCTCAGTTCCTCTTATGAAGTCTATACTACCGCAAGTCCTCCGCGTAGGGTCTCGCTTTCCTGCACGGGACCCTGACGACAGTTTTATCGACTTCGCCTACGCTCCTACTGCCGGTCAGTCTCCATTTCTTGCAAGGCTTTATACTGGAGATACTCACTAGCTAGTCACACAGGCAAAGGTGGCTTCGAGCCCGTCTTCCAGTACCGCTCCGGCGCGCTAGATGACGGCTGTCCGCATGCCAACCTCGACGGCACCTATTGCACTTTCAGCGTCAACTTCACCAAAGAAGGAGGTCACTGGGTGGTCAAGCGAGTCGGAACTACGCATGATCATCCCTTTCGCCGACACGACGCGAGCGAGCTACGGCAAAAGCAGTCGCCGAGGCGACAATCGCCGACGTCAAACGACACTTTCTCGAGCAGGACGGGCTAGAGAACCGGCTTCAAGAGACACCAAGCGCAGGAGGTGACGAGCACCGGATTCCAGCGGAGCAGGTCGAGACTGTGTGAGACTTGGTGCCAACGTTTGGTGAGGAGGCTGCTAGGAAATGTACAAAAATAGTGAGGACAAGGGGATGCTTGACCAGCGCTTACGTGCGTGGTATACGTTCTTTCAGATGTGCGTTCCTTCTGACCCCTACCTTGTAGGCTACCGCTTTCCCGCGTCATACCGTACCATCACTGTCTCGCTCTCCCGTCTGCCCGCGCAGTCGATCCCCCACTGCGTATGTCAGCACGTCCGCTAATCACCAAATTTCCGCGTACCCTGAGCAGCACTCTCTATGCCGCTCCCCATCCCTAGGCCCAGTCCAGCCCGCGACTTCTTCCAGCCAATCCGCTAGATCTTCCATCTCATCCATCCTCTCCGGCTCCTCTACAGTACTCTCACCTTTGGTGCTCGAAAGTTATCTCCGTAGCTACTCCCAGTCCGAGAGCTTCCAGCTGGTCGATCAATTGGTTGCAAGCTCCGGCCGAATCAACTGGATCTGCAAGCAGAGCGGATGCCGGCGGAAAGTGGTAGGAGTCGCTGAGGAGAGCAGCAGGTGGAGCGTTGATACCGCCGCTACTCAACTCGTAAATGCGCAATCCAGAGCCGCTTCGTATGTCGCCAACGCGCGAGATCTGATGGAGGAACGTGTCGAAAAAACGGAAGAAGAGTCTCAAGGAACGCAGGTGAATCCGACATCTACTTTCCCATGTGCGCAGCTGATCAGCTGAATCTCTCTTCTTCGATAGACTAAGCGCAGCGAGAAGCGTGCCCTTCCACAGGCTCCCGCACCCTCGAGGCAACCTCTCGAGAAGAAGAGGCGTTCGTCGCATCGGGCGCCAGAAGAAGGAAGACGACCTGCCGCTCGTCGAGAAGACTCCAGCAGCGACATCGAGATCTTGTCGGAGTGACCAGCTGTACGCGACGTCCGCCCACTCCTCATTCACCTCCGAGTCCACGCCTACGCACAACAAGGCTTCACTCTGTATCGCACGAACAGAGCGAGGAACAGCAACCGCGTCAGCGCCGCGTGTTGGAAGCACCACGAGCGCTTCCGGACCTTAAGAGGTGGCTAATGCCAAGTTCAGGTCACGGTGGAAAAGGGTCGCGACAGGTGGAGGTGTTACATTTCGAGTCTCGAGCACAATCATGAGCGTGGAGGGGCAGAGGCGACCGAGGCATTGAAGCGAGCTCAAGCTGGAGGGCGAAGCCGGCAAAGATACCGTGCACCTCAACCTCCTTCAGCATATCCTTGCAGCCTTTCCTCTGCCTCTTCTTCCTCTGCCAATGACAGTCACACCGGAGCAGCTCCTCTCGCCAAGAGACCCCGGCATACCCTTAACGATCTCCTCCACCCATTGCCTGGCCAAGACTCGTCTTTGGCCATCGGCACTCCTCTTCCCACCTTTCCGAGCGAGCTTTTCGCCTTCCTTACCTCGCTGCTCCCGCATCGGTCACGGAAAGACCTTGGCCTCCTCCAACACTGCCTCTCCTCGGCCAGCATCGCTTCTGTGGATGACCTCGCCACCCTACTCTCGATGGAGGATGCAACAGTCATAAGATCTGTCGAAAGCTTGAGGGACGAAAAGTTGGACAAGGGCGTGAGCGTACATCTGGTCAAAGCGTTGGTGGAAGCTCGCAACGAGCTCGTCGAAAAAGGTCAAGTAGTAGCGTAGGGTAGGTCCGGAGATGGGACAAGAAAGGGAACGAAGAAACAGCAAATTACGGTATACGTCTTCTCGCCCGCATGCAACACTACTGCCAATTCACTCAGCTACACCTTCTGCGATTTGGCCTGCGAAGGAGTGCCGCCGACGTTGTTCCCCACACGTCTTGAAGCTTGCGGGGCGTAACGGTACCAGGCAAAGGAAGAGAAAGGCTGAAGCCAAATTGACTTGTCGCGTGAGCGACGGTGGTGGTATAGGGTGCTGCCGAAGATCGAGGTGAAGAGTATGAGGAGGAACAGGAAGGAGCTGATGGGCAGAATAGCCAGAGTCAGGCAAACCACAAAAGGCGAGGGGGAAACCCCGAGAAGTCAGATTACGTACAGCCAACCCAGGGCGAAGCAGCCTTGGAGCGCTATACACGTGAAGTATCCTCCACAGCTACTCATCAATCCGGGCGTCGAGGTGTGCAGTCGTCCGACACTGGCCAAAGTGAAAAGGAAGAAAACCGCGAGGCTGAGGATTTCAACTTGAAGGGAGAGGAGGCGGCGGCGTTTGGACGAGGCGGTGACGCCGACTGGAGACATGAAGACGATGCAGTGCGCGAGAGTCAGGGCGGAGCCGACGAGGAGGGAAGGCTGAAGAGGAGAAGTGGGGCCCAGGGAGGAGAGGGGAAACGCAGCAAGGTTAGCTATCAATCTGCAGAGTGACCGCGAGTCTGAAAGCGTACCACTGGCTTGTTGTACCCTCCATACGTCTTGGCGAGTTGATAGCCCAGAAGGGCGGCTGAAAGGGCGAGATTCAGGAGAGAGGAGACGGCGAGGAGGGAGTACACCGAGATGCGAAGGGTCGGGAGGTAGGCCGTATTACTGAGGCTGCTGCGACTCATGGCTACCGCTTAAGTACACTGATCAAGGGTGAACTGTACCGAACCCGACCCGAGGGTGTGGAGCGGAGGAGGCGCACTAGCGCAGGGGGGTCGAGCGGCGCGACTGTCCCACGGCGACTCTGTAGACTAGTCGAAGCCTTCATCCCAAGCATTAGACTTTGCGCTGGTAAATCAATGGACAGACGAGCGAGAGTGACCACTTCCAAGGAGTCAGAATCGTGAGCCGCCGGCGGCCGACCTTCCGCTTTTTGCCGCTTCGACCCGCCCCGAATCGTCCGCGGCGGTGCATGCTTCAAGTTGACTCCCTCACTTTTTCAATGCTTGTAGCATCCTCTTACTTCAGCTTGCCTTTACACCTTCATCCCCCTCCACGTCCCCTCATCTGACCATGTCGGATGGCGTTCCCCTCGACCCGTTCGTCGCGACCACGCTCTCACGCGAAGATGCGGAAGCCTACCTGGACCGACTGAGCCTGCCGCGCTCCACTCTCGACGAGAAGCCGTCAGCAAAGCTTCTGCAGCTCTTGATGCAAACTCAGCTGGAGCAGATTCCGAAAGGTGCGTCAAGTAGTTCCCCTCCTCCTCTGCTGCTCTCAAGTATTGACTTGCTGTCTCTTTCCCAGATACATCCCCACTACACGTTCCTGAAGAGCAATGGACAGGCCCAAATACGTCAATCAAACTCAGCAGCGCCTTCACGAACATGCCGGAGAGTGCTGGTGCTTTCGACCGTATTATCCGGCGAAGAAAAGGCGCCTTCTGCTTCTGTATGTTGCTTCCCTCACTCCGTTTTCATGGATGCACGTCGTGGCTCCCACCGCCGCGAAGGGCGCGGCCTTCAACCCTTCTTTCCTGCTCGCGATTCGTTTTTTCCCAGACTGACTGTTCTTTCCTTCCTCAGCCATCAACTCTACCTTGGCAGCGTTCTTGCGCGCACTAGACTTCCGTGTGTCCGAGATGGTGGGCAGGACATACAAGAGTCTCGGGAACGACCCGCTCACGCACACCGATGGATGGAAATGGGGAACTAGCACCCATCAATTGCTAATTGTGGACTGGGAGGGTAGCGATGGGCGGTACCTCGGTAGGTCTCCCTCGCATCCTCTGCTTTCATCCCCTGGTGCTGAATCGAGACACCTCTTAGTCGACGGCGCCTGGGGACCATGGTCTTGCTCCGTCCCCATCAAGCTTGCCGATGGGGAGACTGTGCTCGGCTTGAACCAGTACGAGGCATTCCGCCTCAAGCACGAATACCTCCCGCTATCGCCTAACCACACCCAGCCTATCGATAACATCAAAGGCTGGACGTTGTACCGCTACATCACTCCGCCAGACACGCCCATCTCCCTTCCTCTCCAGGCCGACGCTCCCGGATTCTTCTCACCGCAGTTTCACTTTTACCCCATCTCGATTGGCTTGCTCGACTTCCGCCTCTATCACCACTTTTCGGCTTCGCACGAGTTGGCATCGTTCACCGCGTTCTGGCTCGTCACCAAGCTTATCCCGGGTACAGGCGGCGCAAGGCGATCGATGCTGTACGCGGACAAACCGGGCGAAGGGAGGAGGGCGAAAGTATACACGACGGGCGGGACGGAAGGGAAGGGGAGTTTGCAAGGGAGGGATGTGGAATGGGTCGAGATGGAAACGGAGCCGATGAAGGCCTACTTGAGGAAGGAATTCGGGATGGGGTTCTAGTAGAGGTAGGGTCTGCTTAGAGAGTACAACTTAGACCGATCTTTAGTACTAAGAACGTCTCCTTTGCCGTTTTCTTCTGCACGCCTCCGCTCTTTTTCCTCGTCTCATTTCTGTCACTCCCCGTTTACGGCTCTTTCGAGGCAAGTGAACCTACAGACATTAACATTGCACTCCTAAGCCCGGTCTAGTCAGCGCGCGGACCCGCCCATTTCTCGCAATTGCCCAGTGACACCTTCCTCCCCTTTCGCTTTCGCCCAGCTCGCAGCGACGGGCAGCACTCCAGAGAATGACTTGTCCGAGTATGTAGACTACTTGTCCTGCGCTTTACGGGCGGCAAGGGGCGCGGTACCCGTCTCTCGCTTCCCCGATCCCTTCTGTTGACCTTCTCAATTCCGAGTTATTCTCATACCTTTCCTTCTTCTCCAAACGTACCACAAAATCCTTTCCCGCTCACTCGAGCTCGCCTCGCGACCCGACATGTGGAGAACGAGTTGTCCTGCAAGGTCAGAATACCACGTCTTCCGGCTCTACAACCACGTCCCTCCCGTCCGTTGCCCCTTTTGGCAGCTTGACCGATTGCTGATGCTCGTCTCTCGGTAAGGGCTTGCGCATGTCTGTAGGCCAGGGTATGAGTGCCTTTCGCAAGCGGTGCAAGAGCAGGAAGGGCATGACGCAGGCTTGAAGACGTACCATAAGCGTCTTCGTCCGGTACGCCAGGACCTCCTCCGTAGTACCCTCGCACTCTTCGGTAGATCATGTAACCGAGCGATTCGTACAGCCCAATTGCGAGATCGTTCGTTTTTCGAACAAAGAGGTCCACGCTGGAAGAAAGACGACGCTGAGTCAGAAGATTTGCGGCGCTGGGAAGGACTAGGATACCCCGGAGGACATGTATGAACAGAAAAGACGCACAAGTAGCCCTGATCCCGTTCACTGACCTTTTCTAACAGGTCCATCATCATGCTTGCCAATCCTAATCGCCGGTGGGAAGGCGAAACGGTGATGGCAGATACATGTCCACTGTAGAGAGCAAGGGTGCTCAGGTCAATGTGGAATCGGAATGAAGGGGCAGGACGCAGGATGAGAACGAAAGTTGCGAGGGCGGTGGAGGCAGAGCAGGAGCCGGATGCGCGCTTACTGCCAGTCCCTTCCTTGTCCTTCCGTCTTTCCCATGACTGTTCATCGACTGGGTTAGCACAGAACGTGCAGGAAGAGCCCAAGGTCGGCGGGAAAAAAGCTGACCGTAACCCATGAGCCCTCCTCCCTCCCCGCCGCCAAACCCTCCTCCGCTCATGCTGCCGCTGCCACTCTGAGCGGCCATATGCACTTTTCCCGACCCGCCAGCCGACTCGACCACCCTGTCAACGGAAAGAAACGTATTCAGCCCCACTTGCCGGTCGCCAGAGCAGTTACGAGAGGACGTACGTGAACAAGTCACCCCAGTGACTCAAGTAGCTCAAATAGTAACTGACCCCGTAAGTTTCTGTCCAGCAATCGAGGTTGATTCCGTTGAACTCGAACAGGTCAACGGCGGAGAATGGTCGAAGTAATGACATTGCGCTGAGGTCAGAATGGCTGTAGCGCGGTAGCGACAGTGTTCGAGTACCCAGTCGAATTGTTTTTGGCCGCGCAGGCGCCGTAGAGAGCGGAAGAAGCGAGTTTAAGCAGTCTGACCCTCCCTTTCCTCCTTCTTTCCCTCCAGCACCTCACGCTACACCCCGATCGCCAGTATACGCCCGACCATTCGCATCGCTCGTCTCGTATATACCGCCTTCAACTCGACCTGTAGCTCCGCTCGCCATAGCCAAGAAGATGACTGCGCCATTACGTTTCCCATCTTCGCGTTTATCGCCTCTGTTTCCATGCTTTTTGCTTGCCACCACGGTACATCGAGGCGTAGACATAACCTCGACCAGCCCCTACGTGATCGCCCCAGCGGCCCACCCAGACCTAATTTTTCCCTCCACAGAAAAAGGCCACCGGCCGGATCCCGTTCAAGTAACCTCGCCCGGCGCCGCCCACCGAGCCTGTCACCCCTTTCGGCTCTACTTCCTCCTTCTCTCAAGCGCCTACAAACCCGAAGCAGCCATCGTCGTCGCCCCGCTCATGACCATTAAAGTCAAGTTTGAAAAGGTCATCACCCTTCGACAAGGAATGCCACTCGCCATGTTCGAAGACGATGCGCCGGTTTTATGCGGGGGACTCCCCCCCGCTTGTTAGCGGAAGTCGGCCGCATGAGTGGGCGGATCGGGTTACGGAGCAGGCCTACATTGAGCGGGAGAGGCATCAGACTTTGATTCGACAATTGAGTGCGGGCCTCTTACGTGACATGGCCAATGAGGCGTGGCCGGTTCTGATGGAGATTTGCGAGGAAAAGGACCGCGCTGGACGGGAAGAGCCCGTCATTAGGGGGCTGGCTCATTCTTTACGCTCACAGGGCGAGCTTAACCTGGAATGGACGAGGAAGCTCGCTCCGAATGTACACTCGACGCCTTCTGCAGCACGAAACGCGGTTTACGCTTGTTCTTCGACACCCTCAAAGCCGCTTTCATCGACGCCGACTTCCCTACTCTCCACATCCCGCACTCGTGGTCCGACCGTAAGCTGGCATTGGACGAGAAGGACACACAATTTCGGATATCTAAGTCAGGCAGGGCTCTACAGCGGGACATGCAGCTTTTCCGTCTCCGACAGCTTCTTCTAGACGCGGGGAGTATCGTTGATACTTTGGTGCGGACTATGCCTTTTGTACTCCTCGCCCTAGTCTCTTGAGACCGCGATACTCCTCAGGTCGAACGCAAGAACGAGCTTCGCGTGGCGGGGATTCGAGCAGAAGAAGTCACTCCCGAATCCGATCCTTACCGATTCAACGAAGATTCGTCCCCGGCGGCTATCAAAGCAGCGCGAAATAACTTGATAGCCCAGGACGAGCTTGGTTACGAGTGTTCGAGGAAGCGTAAGTCCTTTCCTGGCCTTTTCGCGCTTGCAGATGATACCTTCTGCCGCAATGCTGACCGCGCCCTGCCTTCTTCGCAGCCGAAGAAGTCGGTCGCGACAAGCTTCTCCGATGCTCCGCTTGCACCAAGGCCAACCGCGCAGAACTCTACTGCTCAGCGTGGGTGCCTCTCCTTCTCCGCCTCTCATGACCTTCTTGCTCACATTTTCTTTGGCGTTTCGCAGTGAATGTCAGAACAAGGCTCGGAAGACCCGCAAGCGTACCTGCGGGTAGGTATTCAGCGAGATCAACCCGTAAGGTCCTGTCGGCCCACGGCCTTCGCAGGTCAACTTGTCGGAACCTTTGCATTCGCGCGCGCGAACCGCCTAAGGTTCGAAACATCTTTCATGAGTATGTAGCGATAGAGTAGCCGTGTATCGAGGCAATCTTGGGTCGGCACCGTCGCACGAACCGCAAAGGAGCAAAAGTAGCGATCCTGGCCACGAGCCTTGCTGTTCTACTATTGCCGCCCCGCAATGCTCTCTCTAGCACTTCGTTCGTGCAGTAGACCGCCTTGTTCGGCAAGATATATATAACCAAATGTTCGGCTCAAACAGTCTACTTCCTTTTCCCCTTTCCCTTCTTGCCCTTCGCCCCTCCCCCAGGCCCATTGTTCGGCACCTCGTTCGGTCTCACCTCTGGTTCCTTGACCGGTAACCTCCATCCGGGCGCAGCAGTGAGGACTTCGACGCCCGTTTTGGTCACGAGAAGGGTTTCTTCGAATTGAGCAGAGGGCTTGCCATCGATTGTTACGGCGGTCCACTGTACACACATGAACAGTCCGCGGGGATGTCAAGAACGGATAGGGCTAGGACCGAGAGTAGGGTAGCAGCGTAGAGGGGGGGAATCACGTACGTTATCCGGCCAATGCACCTCTTTTTGTTGTCCTATGCAGATCATAGGCTCGATGGTGAAGGTTTGACCAACTCGCATGGTACCGGGAGCTTTGTTACCGTTGTAGTGCTGCATGAGTCCATGTCAGAGAAGAAGGTTGGCAAGACAAGGTGGTGAGAAGATAAACGGTTAGGTTAGCCAACGAAAGAAAGAGTATGAGCGGATGCTGAGGACGTACGGGAACACTGGGCGCGCAGTGGAACAGGCTGCGCGTCACGAAACGAAAGGCCGAGTAGATAGCGTCAGATTGATTGACTGACAGGGAAAGACAGCCTCTACGTCCCCCCAAGAACTTACTGATTAATCCCATGCCCGCAATAAGTTTTATTAACCGAGAACCCTCTCTCGCCTGCCAGCTTCTCGATCAATTTCCCCAGATCCTGATATTGGAATCCAGGTTTGCAAACTCGAATGGCTTCATCGAGGCATTCTCGAGCGCAGGCGATCAAGTCGAGGTTTTCTGGCGTGACCGAGGTACCGACTGGGTCTATGATTGCGTAAAGTGCGCGGGGTCAGCCTGAAGTCTCGAGCGCAGCGGACAGGGGGGCTCGGGTGAAGGTATGAAGGTCGAAGGGAAGGGTGAGAAGGAGAAAGGCGTACATGTAGCGTTCAAGTCGCCGTGGAAGCCTCCGTGATAAAGTGTCACGTCGAGATTGACGATATCACCATCTTCCAGCGGACGGGCGTCAGGAATCCCTGCGCATTCCATCAACCGCCAAGGGCGTCAACTTTCGCTGCGGAATAACGCTTGCATGTCCATCGAAGTGAAGGCGAAAGCGCGACGCACCATGGCAGATAACCTCGTTGACGCTCGTACACACACTTCTCGGAAACTTGTAGTAACCAAGCGGAGAGGGGTAAGAATCCCGCTTGATACACTCTTGATGAACGAGTGCGTCAATTTCCAAGGTCGTGATACCAGGTCGGAGTGCGGCGGCAGCAATGTCGAGCACCTCGCGAGCGAGCTACAAACAGCGAAGGAAGGTCAGATCAGGGAGGCCGTGAGACAGGGTATGGAAGCACGTAGAAAAAGGCGCACCTTGCACACTTTCCGCATGCCTTCCTGCTCTTCTGGCGACAAGGATTGCGCAACTCGCTTCTTGTTCGCTTCCTGTTCTTCCGCCGAGCGTCCTTCGGCTGGTCAGGCGGGATAGTTTGAAGACGCGATACAGTGGCAGAAGGGGGATGGCGAAGGAAGGGAAAAGGGCAAGAGAAAGAATCGTCAGCGCACATCCCTCAGACCCCTCCCGATAACCCTCCCCACTTCCTCAGCCTTCCCCCACACCCTTCCTCCCCAAACACCACTCCATCTCTCTGGTATTCGAGCGATAGCCTCACCATCGGCAGCGTAGTCTGGTCGAGGGATGTGAGTCGGGACTTCGCGTTTAGGCACAGGGGTGGTGGGATACACGGCGCGGAGAGGACCGGTGTAGGCGTGTTTGGCGTAGGGATCTTCGGCTGCAGAAGAAGACGAAAGTCAGTCGCAAATTGCAAAGTACGGTTTGATGCGGCCGGAGAAGAGGGGGAAAACGTACTTCCTGGCGGGAATGTATAGCCGCCGGTGTTTGCAGTAACAGCAGGAGCGTGCATCTTGCGGTTATGTTCCTTGTCTGTACGGCGCGAGATTCTGGTCCGTTAGCCTCGCGCGGCGTAAACAGCTGCGGCCGCGGGAAATGGGACGAAAATCCAGCGACGCACAGTTGTTCTTGAAGCAGTCGGGGGTGCAGAACTGGGCTCCCTGAACTCCATTCCTGTCCAACGTCTGGGTGTCAGCTTCTGTCTACCCGAAGCCGTCGTCTCCTCGTCGTCGTTCGCTTCGCCGCCCTCTCCTGGCCGTCGAACCACCGCAGGAGACGGATGACTCACTTGAGGCAAACCGGACAGCAGAGCTTTGCATTGGCGAGCTTTCCGCATCCGTTCATGCACAGTGCACCGGTAGTTGTGGCTTCTTGGGTCGGCACGGATGGGGTCGATGAGGGTGGTGCGCTGAGCGTCGATTGAGTAGTCGATGTAGGCTCGGACATGGTGCCTTGTACGCCGCAAACCGCAAAGTACGGAGAGGAGAGGAGCGGAGTCTGGACGAGACGAGCGAAAAGCAGAGGAAAGTGCAAGTGACAACAACAGGGACATCCTTGCAACACAGCCCGGATATGACTGAGTCGGCGATGTTGTGGAATCCAGTCAAGCGCACTGTACCTACCAGTAGGGAAGCAAGAGGACACCAAGCCAGAAAGACCTCGCGGGAAAAAAAAACCCCGATCCTCCTCGCGTCGACTGCGCTGCTACCGCGCAGCCTTTCAAGAAGCAGTGTGTAGACTGCGGCGACACCCTCTAGTCTTCCCCATGACTGACGCCCGACCGCTGCAAAAAGTCGAGGACCTCGCCCTCGTGCTGTGTTCCCCCCTCCCGACTCACGCAACGCCCTCACCACTTACCTCGCCATCAACCGTTATCGTTATCGACCCCAATCGCTTCGACGGCGGGGACGGTAACAAACTCCCCCACCCCCTGAGGCCCTCTTCCGCTTCTGCCTGTCCCGGCGTCTGCGGAACCTCTTCGCCCTCCTCTCCCTCCTCCGCTTCCTTCTCCTCCTCCGCCTCTTCCTTCTCCTCCACACCGTCCTCGTGATCCGACTTGCCTTGAGTACCGCCGACCAACCTCGACCTCGATCCCGACCTCGTTCTGGTGTCAACTCGTAAAGACCTCGGTGGCGATTCGTCCAACAGCAACAACGACGAGGTCCGACTTCTCCCGGAGAGTTCAGTCTTACTGGAGGAGGAAGTTGAGGAAGATGCCGGGGCCGAGGCGTTGGTTCGACTTCCACTTCGAGGTTCGGTGCGGCTATTACTTGTTTCAGTAGCTGCGAAGGAGGGTGACACAGTGGAGGGGAACTCCTTGGGTGGAGAGGGAGGCGGGATCGTGAGCGATAAGGGGATGATCCGTTGTGTTGACCTTTTTGAAGATGGAGGCGGGGAGGGATGAGAATGTACCGGGGTAGGAAACGCGAAAGGAGCAGCAGAGGGTGTAGGAGACGGTGAGCGAGGTTGACGAGGTGTATTGGTGGTCGTTGATGCGGCGGTCGAGTGAGAAGTTGTGCGGCGAGAAGGAGGGGTCCAGGTATAGAGGGAGGGGGGAGGAGCCGGAGTGGAAGAGAAGGGATCTGGCAAGTGGGAGGCAGCTGGACGCGATGGGGTTTGCCGGTCAATAGTGTCTTGCGTGTCGCCTGAAGCAGGTCCTCGCACGACCCGCCACTCCTCTTTCCCTCCATGTACGGCCGCAGACGTATTCACCAATGGCTTCAGCAGCCAATCCCACACCACACTCCTCGCGCCCCACCCATCCTTCCTCAACCCGAGCCAGAGGAGTAAGAGCTTGACGAGCTCCCATCTCTTCTCAGCCGCAGCAGCGAGGTCTGCAGCTGTTGTTGCCGAGGTTGCGATGGAGAAGAAGGGACGAGGGAGGAAGTAGCTCCAGCTCAGGGGTATTGAGGAAATGGTGGAGGAGCGGGAGGCGAGGCGTGGCTGAGGGAAGGAAGGTCGTGCCGGCCGGGGATGAGGTAGTACTCTAGGCCTAGGCCGGACGAACGGAAGGGCAAGGGAGGGGAGTTTGGAGGAGAGGGGCGATAGATCAACAGAAGGGTACCGCTTTGCCAGCTGTCGCGCAGCGTTCCGAGACCGAAGAAGATGGGGAAGAACGTAGAAGCGGAGGAAGCGGAGATAGGTATGTCTAAGGGTGTTGAAGGCGATCCGTATTCGTGTAGGTAGGGTGAAGACGGATGGAGCTGGACACGAAGAAAAGGAGGGAGAAGTGCGGAGGGTGTCGAATAGGGAAAGAAAAGCGAACAGCAACCACCACGAAAGGATGTGCTGGGTTTCTTCATCCTCCTCGCTGTCCTCCCTTGCGTCCAGTCCGCTTGCTACATCCTTATACCGTTTCCCAGCCCGACCTTGTGACTTTCTCAGCGTATCGACCGTTCTCTTCAGCGCCTCCCCGATGCCGAGGACCCAAGCGACGGCTCGCCACTGCTGCCTGTACGTGACGAGTGCGCTCACTACGGCCGCGAGTGCGACTGCGCCCAAGCCTCGTTCGCTCGCCAGACCCAGGCGAAGGAGGAGAGCGGAAGGGCGGGAGAGAAGGAGAGTCGCTTCGGCGGCTGCTAGTCGTGGGAGTATGGGATCGGTGAAGAGTCTCGCGAGTGGATGTTGAGGCGCGTGCGAGGTGAGAAAGGACGAGAGAGGAAGCGGGTGGGATATTGTCGAGGAGGAGGACATGGTCGCAACAGCTCGGACTAGGAGGGTCGCGCCTTGTATGCGTGCAGGATGGGTTCTTTGATGGTTATGGGTGCATTTGAACCTGTACCAGCTATAGCAGGGATGCAAGCGGGACGAGAGAGAAGCGCGTGCACAATAGAAATCCCATCGCGTTACACCGTCGACCACAACCTGGTCCGGTACGAGGTAGAGCAGACAGGACGGCATATCTCTCACGGTCAAGCTGTCGAGGCGTATCACTTTGCCTTGTATGTTTCGACTCTATTGCCTCATCGCACATCACCTGGCCACCTGCCTCCACCTCCCTTTCCCCGTTCTCGCTCACTGCGTTTGACACTGATCTCGCTGCACGAACCGAGTCTAGATATCTCACTTTCAAGCCCAGTCGTCGCCGGCTCTCTTGCGTCTGAAAAGGCCGTCGTCCGTCCCCCGCTTTCTCCGCACTCGCTCACTCCGACACTCGCACTCGCTTCGACACTCACCGTTGAAGCGCGCCTACTCCCCGTTCAGCACACCGGCGATCCATTCTCTATCCCGCCATCGGTGTCAGTCAGCCCTCTCCCGCACAATGGCCATGTCCTCCCTCCTCTCCCCTACGAATGACCCCTTCGCCGCTTTCCACTCCCGCGCCCCCATCTCTCCTTCAACCTGCCGCACCGCCTACTCGCACAACCGTACTGGTCTCATCCTCTCCATCTGCATCTGCATAGGCCTCATCATCAGCTACATTCCTCAACACGCCCGCATCATCAGGAGCAAAAACAGCGAAGGCTTTTCCGCCCTCTTCCTGCTGCTCGGCGCGACCAGCAGTGCCAGTAGTCTAGCCTGCATCTTGGTTCAGCAGTGGGGGCAGGTCGCATGCTGTCAGTACTTGGTCAGTTTCGTTCTTTCGTTTCTCCTCCCTTCCGCTGCCAGCTGACTGACCTAGCTGCGCACCTCGCAGTCTGCCGGACAATGCTTCGAATCAGTACTAGGTATCGCTCAGGTCTTTGTTCAGTGGTTCTGCTTCAACCTCATGTGCGTCCCCCTTCAAGTACCTCGCCAGTCTTTTGTCCCGACTGAACTTTCGATTCTCCGCTTCCAGCTTCGTCCTCTACCTCCTCTACTTCCCCCTCTCGTCGAAATACGTCCGATCCGTCCCCATTCCCACTTCAAACCTCCCCTCGTCGCACCGCAAACCCAAAGGGTTCCTCACCTCGCTCGTCCCCAAATCCATGCGTTCCACTACTCCCTCCTCGAACTACATCCGCGAGTCGCTCTCTTCCGACTCACTCGCCGTAGACGGAGCAGTAACCACGGATGGCGAGACCTCGGACGAGGAAGGCGGAGGAGGAGGACGGGGATTTGACCCGCAGAGTATGCTTTTACCGGGTCAATTACGAAGAGGGGAAATCATCCTCTCTTCCTCGTACCGACACGCCGTCTCCCTTTTCGCTCTCACCGTCCTTCACCTCTTCCTCACTTTCCTCGCGACCGCCATCCTCCTCGCCACCCTTCCCAAAGCCGAAGTTCCGCACGCTCCAGGGGATTCGACCCCTCCGGGACACGGGCGGGAACATCCGCAAGAGAGGGCGGTCAGGGTTTGGGCAAGTACCTTGGGATTGCTGAGTGTTGCACTGGCATGTGCGCAGTACGCTCCTCAGTTGGTTTTGACCGCGTCGAGGAAGCTGGTCGGGAGTTTGAGCGTCCCGATGATGGTTTTGCAGGTGCGTTGCGTTGATCCCGCGCTTGCTGTCCCTTCGTGTCTTTTCTACCTCTCTATCTCTCCTACGTCATGCGCGTTGGGGTCCTCATTCCCAGCTCTAGGGTGACTGTTTCCGACTCTAGCGGACTTACCCAGTAACCTCCGATCACTCACGCGCGCAGACCCCCGGCTCCTTCATCTTCGTCTACACCCTAGCCATCCGTCCCGGAGTAGGTTTCACAGCCTGGGCCACCTACTTTGTCACAGGTGTCTTACAAGGTACCCTGCTTGTTCTGTGTTTGATGTGGAAGAGACGTCAGGCGAGGGAGGGGGTGGATGATTGGGGGAAACCGGTGGAGGGTAGGTTGGGACAGGATGGAGTGGGGGAGAGGGAGAGAGGGGCGGAGGAGGGGAGGAGGAGACCGGGGCAGGGGAGGAGGGAGGCGAGTCGGTTGTTGGATTAGGGGTTTGCATTTCATGCTAGGAGTCTACACGTGGAAGGTCGAGTTCTCTCGACCAACACTAAAGAGAAACAGCGCTAGGTTGCACTGGACAATCTCTGTGAGCGAATGCGTAGAGCTACAAAGTGAGATCAACATACCTGGACAATCTCTGTGAGCGAATGCGTAGAGAGAAAGCCAGGTTGTCGCTCGAGCGTCCTTCAACATCCAGTCGATCATTCAACATCAATCCCCCCTATCCCTTCCGTACCCTCCTGTCCGTCTTCCGTGGTATGGCCGTAGCCTTACAACACGCTTTCCCGAACCTACAGGGTGGGAGACATCCTCGCTCTGGTGCTTCCTCTAAAGATTTATTTCGATAATGCCCGGTCCCCTGATTCTGCAACGTGAACAATTCAGCATAGGACATCCCAATCGTGAGGTGCCGTTCCGTTTCGTCCGGCGGATTGACCCCAATCCTCGCAAAGTGGGCCCGACCGAACTCCCTCGCCGTTGCCCTTGCCTCAGAGCGCTGCGAGACGCTACAGCTGTGGCTCAGCTGTACATGCGAGACTCGCACGTCCGTCTCGTGGTCGGGCACCTGGGTCACGTCCATGCCGAAAACGCAGCGTTTCCCATTTTCCTTGAAGAGCGCGCAGCGCATCTTGGTCCAGCGATAGCCGCCGCGGTCGACGGACATTTTCGAGCGATTCCGCCCTGCACAGTTGGCGGTACGGTGCTAAGTCCCGCTGTGAGTGACTGCAAAAGCGAGGGAAAAGGACACACAAGCGACTGTCAATACCGCGGCCCTGAACTCCTTAGTGTCGGAATAAACTTCTCCTAGGTCCGGCCACTTCGTGCGTACTGTAGCGCCCATCGTGTTCTTGGTACTCGACAAGGACACTTATATTTGAGGATGACGGCGCGAGGGGAAACTTGCGAGGCAGGGTCGGCGCAGCGCGTGAGCCGTGTCGCTGGGGTCTAGGACGGTCTTGACGTAGTTGTAGCTAGTCGTTGGTTGCTTAAGCGGTGAGTGTACGCGACGGCGGAGGATGAGAGGAAGTGAAGCGGATCAACCAACTTGGCCCGCTCGTGCCAAGCTTGTGACATGAACGACGACCTGAAACTGCTACTCAAGCACTACTCTTCCCTCTCACCGTCCTCAGCCGCGCTTCTCCCGTCTCCGCCCTTCCCCTCGCCAACCAACCTCTCACAGCCAAATACGCAGCAGTGGCTCGTCGATCACCTCTTACAGAGCGACCGATGGCGGGAAGACGATCAGGAAGGTGCTAGAAGCTGGCGTAAGGTGTTCTGGAAGCGGGTCGTCAGGGGAATCGAAGACAGATTGCAGGCGAGGAGAAGTGCTGGCGACGAGGCAGTGGACGACGAGGTCCGCCGTCCTTCCGTGCATGCTGGCGGTGCGTAGACCTGAGGCTGATCGAGGCTGTGTACCACTCGCAGGAAGTCCACCCCGACATCCTAGAAACCATGATCGAATTTCTTTCCGCCTCTTTTCGCAATAGCCCTGCGACGAGCACGCGGATATACTATTGGGGCCCGCTGCAGGATAGTCCCGGGACCTGGCAAAGCGTGAAGACAAAGGAGAAGAAGAGGATGATCCGCGAAGGTGCGTTACCTTCCTTGTGTATCTACTTTCCCTCGAAGCTTCCACTCGACAGCTCGAAGCTGAATTTTCTCCAACTCGTCTACTCGCGACAGGAACGACTGGTCTTCGGACATGGTGCGTGTTCCCCAACCTCGCACCCTGCCCGTATATGGCTCTTTATGCACCCACCCAGGCAAGCCTGCATCGCCCTATCCAACCACTTGCTCGCCGCTCCTTCCGTTCTCGACGAGTCCACACGAATACTTGAGCTCGGTGCTGGTGTCGGTCAACTATCACTGGTCACGGCCAAATTGCTCGAGGCGGGAAGAGAAGTGTCAAGGGGTCCAAGGTAAAGAGGTGATTCCGAAGATCTTCGAGGAGTCTCCTCAGTCCCTTGCCAGAGCAGAGAGCGTCCAACGTCAGTTCCGGGCAGGGCTTCCTTTGCCACTCCGCCCTCGTAGTACCCCGAGCGTGCTTCCACGTCCTGACCTCCTCCGCCAAAGCCTTCAAAATAAGCTGCTCCCGGTCCGCAAGCGGCTTGGCCTCGAAAGAGCGACGTGGTTCGTCACTTGAGAACAGCTGCATGAGTATAGATGTGGTCGCGGCAGCACTCGCTCGGACGGCGGACTGCCCGTGTTGACGACTGGCGAAGGCGGCTTCTGTGAGATGCTCTTGATGCTTATGCAAACGAGTCACGCTGAGGAGGGGCGGGCGAGGTTGAGGAGTAGAAGTTGTCCATGACTTGCTTGTGTCCGAGTTCCCACGCACTGATGCCACCAAGCACTTTGCCGTCTTTGTACTCGTCGAGGTATAGGTAGCTCTCGTCCAAGGCGACAACTTGAGGTATCGCGAACTTCGAGACGTTCAAGAGCGAGGGTGACATGGCAAGCTGGAAGAGAGGGAACACCCGTGAATCAGCGCCCATGTACTGATCTGACAGTCCTAGAAAGCCCAACTTACCTGTGTGTAGCCCTGTGCCAGCGATTGAAGCGTGAAACGAAGAGACGAGGAGAAAGGGAACAAGAGGTGAGCAAGCACAACAGGAGGCAAATGAACCCGGCTGAGTCTCAAAAGGGTCGGCGAGGAATCGAGCGACACGCGGGGGCGCAGAGATGAAAGCGACGAGAGAAACCTAACTGTCCCGCTAGTCTTCCTCCTGTCGAGAGACGCGAGCGTAGTCGCCGTCGGCGGCGCTTCTTCTTCCGATCCCCCCGCTCACGCTTCCTCAGCCTCGCGCTCGCGGGTAAGTATACAGTAATTGCCTTTAGTGCTAGTTTTCGTTTGCCCACCCACCTCCCCAGACCACAGCAGTCTCTTTTGGTTTCCCGCCCGCCTCCCCTTCGTTCCTCCCCGGCTGCGCGCCCGGCCGCGGTCCTGTCCGCATAGGTGGCGTCCGGAGCTTCGCTCCCCTAGTCTGTGGCTATGCTGACAAACCTGACTCCTTCCTGGTCACCCTCTCCCGCCCTCTTCCTCCTTCCTCCTCTCCGACTCTCTCCTCGACTCGATCGTCGCGAAAGTCGCCAGCGCCTGACCACTGCATATTTCAACTCAGAGCAGCGTGCCAGAGACGCTGTATATGCACCTTCAGTCAGCAGTCAGCAACAGAATCTGAGTAGGAATAGCTCACTATGGAAGGGAAAGCTAAGCAGCTGATCGGTGACCTTCTCAGTTTACAATGAAAAAACGGACAACGACGAATGCATCGCAGTAAGAGCATCATACGGTGTTCGGTAAAACTCATAGAGTCACGCTGATCAGCAAGGTCAAGCGTTTGCTATTCGTCCGTCGAGAAGGGGAAAAGCGAGAAAAGCGCGAAAGAAGGGGAAAAAGCTACGCCGACGGATTACCCTTAGGGCTCTCTTCCTGGTCATCGCTGCCGTCCTCCGAGTCTTCAGAGTCCGAAGCAAGAGCCCCACAAATCTCAAAGCCTTGCGGGATATCACTAGGAAGTGCAGGTAGGCTCAGCATTTCTCGTCCGGGGGGCAGGTACAGAAGCGGTATGAACGCACTTTCCCACCGTCGGATCCAACGCAGGACGGTAACACATGGGGAGTGCGCGCATCTTGTCGCCGACGGCGTCCATCGCCTTCAGATCTCCGGCCAGAGCGTGCTTTTGCGTCTCGGCAATAAGTTTGTTTGTACAGAAGGCGAGCCTGCAAATAAATCACCAGGATTGATCGGCATACTCCACAAAGAAGCACATAGAGGAGAACGCACACTGCGGCTTGTTTCGCGATGTACATTGCGTGTACTGCTTCTCTCCCTGGCTTTTCGACCTCCTGCGACCCACGCTTGATAGCTTCGTTCAACGCGGCTTCGTCAAGCTCAAACATCTCCTCGAACTGTTTCCTCACCATGCTGGCAGTACGAGCGTACGAGTTTGGGTTGCCGAGGGCGTCCTTGTTGTCGTAGTTCTGAACTTGAGGGTGGGGAACCGTGAGGCATGCGAGGAGGTCGACTGAGGTCGGGTCAGAGGTGCGTAGAGCTTTGAAGGCGATCGTGCGCATCACGGACTGGATGCTCTGTGTGGTTGCAGTGTCGTTCGGGTGCGTGTAACCGAGAATGATTAGATCAGGAGCTGACGTTGCCGTGTCGTTGAATACGACCCAGAACTCTTCAGGATGCTTGGCAAGCAGCGATACAATGTGCGCCCTACTCGAAGCTGGGGAGTTCTTTGACTGCGAAGTGTTGAGTTTGGGGTTGAGAAGAGGGATGTCCTCGACTTGACTGAGCAATTTGCCGCAGGTTACTTTGTGGTCGCGCCAGTCAAGCTTCTGGCATTCCCTGCGTAGACGGAATGGTCAGGTAGGAAGAAGGCAGAGTTAGAAGGCGACGTACGTGGAACAGTAGGGCTGGATGCGACCTATTTGTAGGCATTTGCCGCAGCGCTCGAGAGAGGAACATCCGGCGTCTTTCGCTGCCGTTGCGAAAAGCATGTAAGTACCCTTGAGCGCGCTACAAGCAAAAGACAAACCGTAGGAATGGCAACGCTGACAATATTCAGCCATTGTTATGCAGCGCTTCTGCGGCCCCAGCCTATCCTCCGGCGAAAGACCACCGGATATGGTGACGGGATCGTTTGCGGCGGTCATCTCGGCCTCGAAATTGGAGATATGCTGCTTTGGCAGGAGCGGCTTTCCGATCTGCGGCAATTGTGGAGTGTCAGTTGCCGGTACAGCTTATTGATGGCGCGAGAGAAAGACAACATACCAACGTGGTGATGATGGCGGAAAGAAGCCCAAAGAGAGCACCGTGACGGACAATGAGGTTCCCGTCCTGGAAGGCTCGGCAGGAGGGAGAGAAGGGAAGCGCATTGCCGGTGCCGAGGGCAAACTTGCGAAAGAGGGCGGCATGGGGAAACGGAACCTCGGTAATGTCGCAAGCCATGATGTGATGTTGAAGATCGTTGATGAGACGCCTCAGGCCCCTACCGTCTCCAGAGCAGAGAGCGGCCAGCGTGATCTCGGGGCAGAGCTTTCGTGGCCGTTCTGCCCCGACGGTGTCGCGCATCACGTTCCAAGTTTTCACCTCGTTGCTGAGTGCCTTGAGTACAAGCACCTCACGCTCGGCAACCATTTTGGCTTCGAAGTTGCGGAGCGGTTGGTCGTTGCAAGAAAGCTGCAGAAACTGGGACAACATTGTCGCAGCGGTCGCACGTGTGCCAGTACGCATGCGCCGACGGCAGGCGAGGGAGGCTTCGGAGATGTGCTTCTGGTGTTCGTGCGGACGAGTAGCGCTGACGAGAACTGGCGAGGTGGAGGAGTAGAAGCTGTCCATGACTTGCTCATGCCCAAGTTCCCACGCTCTGATGCCGCCGGGTAGTTTGCCGTCTTTGTACTCGTCGAGAAAGAAGTAGCTTTTGTTGATATCGATGACTTGCCGAACCCTTGATAGCGCAGCTTGGAGCTCGGCAGACTCCGCCCGGCGCTGATTTACGAAACAGCACAAGGCAACTCGGCGAAGTGGGAAGACCGCATATCACTATTCGTTGTGCTGCCCACCCTCAGTATCTGCGAGGCTCTAAGGTCAACCGTGTTGCGAGTGAGAGGCCACGAGCAAAGAGTAGAGACGCACCCGCTACCGAAGTTGCCCGCAATGTCGCCCATGTCCATGCAAAGAGCGAGAATTGAACTCGCTGCCCGTTCTGAGCAGCCTCGGTGCCCGCATCGGCACTACCAGTGCCGCGATCCGACGGGTATTCATGCGGTGCCCCAATGGCGAAAGGCTATACGACTGAAGGGAAGGCAGACAAGCCAGAGCGAAAGTTGAACGAACCACAGGCCCGGCGCGATGCCTTCGCCGACGATCGTGGTGGCCCGCATCATACTCAGCGTCCTGTACTCGATGAGCTCTGACTGGCGTCGCCCCGTCGGCACCTCGACGAGGTTGTCATTGTCGTCTTCGCCTCCTACATCGACCTGGCTTGGCACCTCGCTTCGCACCTCGTCTCGTCCCCCCGCCGGCTCAGCAGCATCAAGACACCATGGCCGACTCTGCATCTCCTGCGAACGGTTCATCCGGCGCCTCCGCCGCTGTTTCGCCTGATGCCGGTCGTAGCTCGATGGGTCAACTGTGTTTGAACGGTTGCGGCAGGGAGGCGAACAGCAAATTAAACTGTCCAGTGTGCTTGAAGTGCGTAGCGACGCCCCATGTCCTGGTCGGAGGCCGTCGATGAAGCGAAGGAATGAGGAAGCAACGGAGGGAACCAGAAGCGGTATTGACAGTCTTGTGCTGGACAGGAACAACGTCAAAGGCGCGCAATTCTGCACACCAGACTGCTTCCGTGACAACTGTGCGTCGACTACCAACGCCGACATTTGTTTCACCCCCGGTCCATCTTTCCTTGCCGGCTTGGCTGACCCAATCTTTCCTTTCGGTCGTGCAGACAAGGAACATCACCGCAAGATGCACGTATCGGCCTCGACCACGCCAGTCGACAGTTACGTCTACCCTGAAGGCAGTGAGTGACGTCCCCCTGTCGTCTCTTCCTTTCTCTTGCGCTAATCCCCGCTCGCTTCTCGCAGCCGAGGAGCCGTTCTTACAGGACCCGAAAAAAAATCGCTACTTCGCGTACTCCGGATCGCTGCGAGCTGTGTATCCGAAGGAAATGCCCCCGAAGCGAGAGGTGCCGGAACACATCCCTAAACCGGACTATGCAACCGAGAGTGCGCACTCCTCCTTCTTCTACCTTGACTACGGGCTCTACTCTCGCTTCAATTGAGCGTATACGGACTTACGCGCTTCTGCCGAACCTATCACACTCTCGCTGTTGCTCCCGCTCGCATACCGGTTTCCGCAGAGGAAGGACGGTCGTTCAGTGAAGCCATGGACAACCGGGCCGTCCGTATGGGTAGGACCAAGCAGGGCAAAATCCTTAGCAAGGAAGAGCAGGAGGGCATGAGGAAGGTTTGTAAAGTACGTCCTCTCGAGTCCGTCTCATCCGGTGTTCCTTTTACTCTTGACTTATACGCGCATACGTTGGCAGCTTGCGCGCGAAGTCCTCGACATTGCTGCCGCTGCTATCCGACCGGGTATCACCACCCTCGAGATCGACGCAATTGTTCATGAGGAATGCCTCAAGCGGGATTCTTACCCGTCACCGCTCAACTACAACATGTTCCCGCGAAGCGTCTGCACAAGTATCAACGAAGTCATCTGCCACGGTAAGTCGTCTTCGTCCCGCTGAGCTTCATTACTTTCGTCAGCCGGTCGCTCGGCCTCGCCGGTTCTCAGATATTGACATATATCGCCGTAACCGTAGGAATCCCCGACGCTCGACCACTCGTCGATGGCGACATCATCAATCTGGACGTCACACTGTTCCACGGTGGCTTCCACGGCGACATCAACGGAACTTGTCAGTCTCTTCTCCTCACTTTTCTCTCATTTGTCGAATCCGTCCTTCCGCCTTGTGCTTGCGCGTCACATCCTTCGATTTAGACACAGCCTGGCTGACAAACATGCCTCTTTCGAATCCTTTGCAGATCCCGTCGGCCCCTCCGTGTCGCAAGAAAACCTCGACCTCATCGCATGCTCTCGAGAATGCCTCGACGAGTCGATCCGGATGTGCAAACCCGGCACGCAGTACCAAGACATTGGACGGAAGATTGAGGAGATTGCGTTCAAGAGGGGTTTCTCGTCGAACAAGACTTACGTTGGACATGGTATTCACCAGTGCGTTATCGTCCTTTGGCTAGACGCGGAGCCTTCCTTTTCCCGAAGTGACTCGATCTGTATCCCGTGGTACAGGCTCTTCCACCCTTGTTTACCGACCATCCCTGTGCGTGCCTCTCAGCCTCCCTCGCTGAGTTTCGGCTAACCTTGTGTTTCTTGCCCTGTCATCTACTCTAGCATTACGCTGGAAACAAGGCTCCCGGCATCATGAAGGTCGGTCAAACGTTCACCATCGAGCCTATGATCTGTGTCGGACAACAGAAAGAGATCCACTGGCCGGACAACGTGCGTTCCTCGTTTTTCTTTCTCGTCAATTGCCTTAGCTCGGACGCCTTCCTTCGACGTCTAGATCCCCCGCTCGGACCTCGTTACATTCCTTCTCGCGATGCTTAGCTGACGCCGTTCCGTCAATCCCAGTGGACCGCCGCAACTGTTGACGGTAAAGGTTCCGCCCAGTTCGAAGAAACGCTCCTTATCACCCCGGATGGCGTCGAGGTTCTCACGGCTGCACAGGGGTGGACCCTGCCGGAGAAGGGAGTCGAGGCAGAACCGCTGGAAACGACGGTGCCGTCAACTGGACCGGCGAAGAAGAAGAAGGGCAAGAAGGGAAAGCAAACGATCGCTTCTCTTTTGGCGTGAGTAAAGCCAGCAAGGCCTTTTAGACTTCGCATTGCCGCATTTGAGGTGTGCGTGTGTGCTGGTAGTTTGTGCCCTGAATCCCTGAAGAACGAGGTCCAGTTTGGTCGTTCGCTTTGACCTCGTGGAGCAAGAATAGAAAAGCAAAGGCTGTCTCGAGGCACCGCTCATCTCGCTCACCGCTAAAATTCGACTGCGCCGTCTGGAGTACTGTGCACGACACCTGCCCGCCATTTTCGCCGTCAGATGGCCCTTCCTCCGCTCTCATCGACTTCCCCCTACTCCTGGCGATACACTGCAGAAGGCGGCGCCAACCTCGTCTTGTCCTTTGATGGGCCCTCGGAGTCGCCGTACAGTGGTCGAGCATTGCGTCTGAGGAAGCGCAAGAAGCATACTGTCGGGCAGGGGGAACAAGTTCACGACGAGATCGATACTCGATTCGGGACGAGGGTGATTGAAGTTATGCTGGGCAGCGAGCAAGTCGTGCAGCAAGAGAAGGGCTCCCTTGCAAGGGATTGGCAGGAGCAGCTCGTGGCACAGATGACGGAGGACCACGTTCGGCCTCTCGAACGGGAGTTGGAAGATGAAGTCGACCTTCACGCCGGCGCAGCTGTCATTGTGGAAGACCTGGTAGGGGGTAAGGACATTATCGCAGTCGAGATCAAAGTGCGCAGCTACTTGATTTCCCTTCTCTCCCTGGGCTGACCCTCTGGCGTTGCTTTTCAGCCCAAGTGGGGTTTTCTTCCTTCTGCGAACCGCCTCTCCCCTTCAACAAGCGGTGTCAAGACCTCTTTCTGCCGCTTCTGCATGCACCGGTATGCGAAGCGCTTCTCCGCATCGGGTCCTTTGTCTCCTGCCGACGTATCGGCCGCTCTCGATGAACATCAAAAGGGCTATTGCCCCATGGATCTGTACAGCACGGACGCTCGGCGACGCAAACGCGCAGTCGAAGCACTTTATGCTGGCTGGATCGACTCCCAAGGCGAGGGCAACAGTCTTCGGTTCTTCCTCAATGGGCGGAGACTCTCGCCCGCGGATGTGCGTCCGCTCTTTCGCTGCTTCTTGCTGGACGGTCCGCCTTCTGACGCAGAAGAACGTCACTCTCCCTAGCCGGACGATGTGTGCGAGCTCAACGCCGCTTTACAGCGGCTACATCCTGCTTTCCCTCCCGGCAATGAATCATCCGATCTTTCCCCTGCGCTGTCTACCCTCTTCGCCTCGACCGTCAGCACAGCCCTCCTTACCTCCCCACTCTTGCCCACCCTCCGACATCTACAGCGCACTCTCGACCCCCTCGACATCGAAGGACTCGCCTCACTCCTCGCCTTACCCGAAAATGGGCAGATCGACCTTTACTCCCCGTCTGTTGACCTCTCCGCCCTTGGCGAACAACCGAGCAATGAAGAGTGGGAGAAGTGGATAAAGCGATACCTCCCCATCATCCAACTGGAGACACTTCCCTCATCCTCCTCCGCCTGCTCTCTCGTCCTCGACAAACGGGACGTAGCTGCTCGAGCGTTCTTGACGTCTTCCTCCACCTCGCCAACGACGGAGGATCCATTGCGGGATGCGATGCTTGCCTATCTCCTCTCAGCAACCTTCAAAGACTGCTCCATCATCCTCCGTTTTCCGCTTCCTCCTCCAGACTGCCCTCCCTCCTCACCCTCCTCGCCCTCCCGCTTCTCCGCCCCCGCCCAAGTCGGAAGTCAAATCAGTATTAAAGCCATCGACCTTGACCCGAAACCCTTGAAGCGGCTGGGGAAGTACGCCAAGATGGACCGCGAAATCGTCGAGAAGTGGAAAGGGTTTCTCGAGGGGTTGAGTGGGGACGAAAGGAAGGACTTGCGGACATGTACCGAGTGATGCATGATGGTCCAGCGTGCGTGGGTGTAGCGGTAGCAAAATGCAGAACTCGACTCGGTTTTGCTGGAATGCGCCTGGCTCGCACCGAGACAAAGAAGAAAGATGAGGGTATAACACGACAGGTTTCAGTTCGACCGAGGCAAGTGGTACGTGAGAGAGACACAGTCGCCAAAGGGTAGAGGAGAAAGAGAGGCAGGGGACGTGGAGTAAGAGGATAGTGTGCGGCTTAAGCCTGCGACGAAAAGGGAAATAGCGTGGAGAAGAAAATGAATGGATGGATGGACGCGCAAAGTAAAGACAGTGGTTCGGGTAGATCTCGTTAAGGTCGATGATGGTCGCGGGAGAGGGGGAATAGACATATAAACAAACGACAGGCGAGCAGAGACGAGATGGAGAGAAGGAAAAGTGGGAGAGAAAGAGGAAGAGAAAGAGAGAAAACAACGGTTCCAACAATCACAACACCTAGCACGTCCATCCTCCACCACCATCGTCACTGCTGAGCCAGCTCAGCGCTTCCTTCTCCTTCCCTCCCCTTTCGCCTTCCCCCTTCTACTGCTGCCTCTGCTCAGCCGCTTCCTTTTTCTCCCCCTCCTCCCCAGTCTCACCAAGCACCTCCCCGAGCGCCACGAACAAGTCGGCATCTCGACTGGCAATCAAACTCGAGTGACGCTTGTTCTGCTTGACCGACGAAGACGGGACGAGGTTGTCCTGAGCCTGAGACTGGGGTTGGGAAGTCGGAGGGTTGCCAGCTGCAGAAGGAGGGAAATGAGCCGAAAGGGGCGAATCGTTCCCTCCTCCAAGGGCGAGAGGTGCCAACTGAGGCGCGATCGACGTGTTGATCTGCGCCGGCGAAGGAGACATGGTATGCCCCATAGACATTGGGGATAGGGACGCCGCACGTTCGTCCTCTGCGATGGCGGCGAGACCGCCAGCTTGAGCTTGACTGTGACCCGGGTCGCTGAAAGTCGGCGTGGCGGGAGGGAGAGGAACGTTGGCAGGGTTGACTTGACCGGGGAGAGCGATGAGGGATTGACGTTGAGGGATCAGGTCTGCGGGAGGGGGAGAACCGGGGACGAGCGAGGGAGGAAGAGGCGTGGCGGCAGCGGGTGCAGGAGCGGGGGAGAGCGCCCGAGGTGCGGCGGAAGGGGGACTCGGCGAGGGGGCGCGAACGTCGGGGGTGGAAGGGGCCGGGGCAATATCGCCAAGGCAGTCGAAGGGGAAGACACCCTTGGCGGGGGCCGGGCCAGAGTTGAGGTTAAGACCGAGAGCCCAACCGTCGTCGTACTTCATCAGGACTTGAATGCGGTCGCCGGGCTGGTGAACGTCGTAGCAGGTTAGCACGACAACTTTCCTGGTTTAGGAGAGAAGGGTGGAATGAAAAACGCACGAAGAGAACCAGCTCATCCTCCAACGTGGGGTCAAACGTCCCCTTGACAATCCTAATCTCACCCTGACCCTCGCTCTCGCCAAACGGACTAGCTCCAGCCGCCGGGCTTCCCGCACCAGCGCCAATCCCCGCGACACCCGCAGTCTTGGCTGCCATACTCTGCCTCCTGTTTTCCAGTTCCTGCTCCAACTCGCGCTGCTCAATCGACTGATGCTCCGCGTCGTTGAAGTAGGCGGGCTGTCCGGCCTGAAGCGGAACGGGCGAGAGAAGGTTGGCAGTCGAGGCAGGGAGAGGACCGTTAGCGGGCGGGTAGGCCTGCTGAGTAGGACCGGCCGCCGTCCACCCCTGAGGCTGACTCATCTGCTGCTGCTGAGGGGGAGAGACTGCGCGTTGTTGCTCAACTGCCCACGGGTCGTTTGCCGGGGCTGGCATAGTAGCGAAGTTTTGCTGGTGAGGCGGCGATACTGCGCCCGCTCCAAACGAGTTCTTCTCCTGCTCGCTGTTCCACGACGACGGACCGTTCGGACTCGCGCTCGAACCGGCAAAGAGCTCGCTGTCGCCGGTCTCGTGGCGCTTGTTGTAGGTCGTCCCTCCCGCGCCGTAACCGTCGTTCTTGTTCGAGTCGGAGAAGAGGTTGGTGCCCGACACGCGGGCAGCACGGGCGGCGCGCTTCTTGCGCCAGAGGAAAAAGCCGACAATGATGGCTAGGACGGCAACGACGGCGATGATGGCCCCGGCAGTCGCGCCGCCGTTCGAGCCACCGGACGACGACGAGGAGCCATCGGCAGCCGAAGATGCTGAAGAGTCGGCGGCTGACGAAGCGTGCGAGGCAACGGCGGTGTTGTGCGAAGCTGACGATACGGCGCGCGCGTTGGTCGACCTTGCCGCAGCAGTGGTTGATTCGACCGAGGACGTCGCAGCAGCGCTCGACGAGGTATCAGCAGCAGCAGTCGACGAGTCTGTAGCCCGAAGGAGGACAAGGCAAACAAAGTCAGAACGCACACCGAAGAAGGCGACCAAGTCGCGTTCGCACTAAGGGTGCTCTAAATCGCGTCGCGGGTGTGGACAAGGGGAGACCAAACAATGCGATGAAAGAAGACGTACCGCCGACGGTCCTCCAGTTGACACGCGAGGTAGCGTCAGCTTCAGTGGTGGCTGTGAATAGGATAAAGGCCAAGCGGAAGAGAGGAGATTCGAGCGTCGCCAAGGATCAGCTTGTTTTGAGCGCAAACACAGAGCAACGGAAGAGAGATGCGTACCCGTAGTGGCCGTTGCACGTCCCCTGGCTGCGGCTGTGGTGGTGGTGGTAGCAGCGGCTGCCCTTCCACGAGCTGGGGTACTTTCAACTTCGGTGACGGGAACGGGGGTATCGACGAGGGTAGTTGCGGCTGCCCTTTGCCTCTTGAGACGGTGTACCATACGTTCGTGGTGGGTCATGATGCGATATACTGTAGTGTACGCTTGAGGGATTAGAGGGGCGAGTTAGGACTTGAGTTGGACGAGGTGGTTGAAGGAAGGTGCTCAAGCCGCTAGTGAGGTGCGGATGAGTGAAGAAGGGAAGTTGGAAAGGGTGGCGCTGCCGTGTGATAGTCTATGAGTGTCTCGTAGGTAGGAATCAAGCCTTGAGTTGATGCAGAGAGAGATCTGAGCAAGTTCAAACAGGAGACGACGCGTTTCGGAGAGGAATCCCCGGTCGCGTCCAATTTCTGACTCACAATATCCGTTACTACCAGCCTCAAACTAACCTTATCACTCTGCAGTACAGGCTCGTAGCAGCTGCCTTCGTCTTTTTTCTGTGTTGAATGCATCGCTCAGAGTCATCGACAGCAGGAAAATCCGCTCAAGATCTACAGACTGGGGACTCCGTCACCGTGCCCTGGGGTCCACGATGAAGCCTGATAGCATCAGCTGTCACGCAGCTGAGCGTGCATAAACTTACCGGGACAGTTGAACAGAGCGAAGCGGGATTGGAAAGTGAGCGAATGAAAGTTGGCTTGACCTCGACTCGCTCCCCTACACCGCTCGCACACCAGCCTAGGTCAAACTAAACGGCGTCACATTAGCTTAGCACCCCCTCAGTCAACGCAAAGGACCGTTCCAGCTTGTTGCGATGGCGTCCTCATCCTCCTACTCCTCCCTCCTCCGCCGGTCGAAACTCGCCGCCTACAACCCCGCCATTGATCAGGTCTACACCACCAACTCGGCCAACCTCAGCCGATCCAACTTTGGCCTCAAGCGACCCCTCCCGTCGGCCACCACCAAAGTCTCGCCTTTCGTCCGACTCTCCCAGCTCGACTCGAACGAAGGGCGCACCGTCTTCCGAAAGGCGACTCGAGAAACCAAGTTCGTCAAGCAATGGCAAGAGACGGGCGTCGGACTGCAGAGCGATGCGTTCGTGCCAAGGTCCAATATGTGGAAGAAGTGGGATCGCCTCGAGTTGCAAAGTCGGTTTGTCGACGGCGCTGGGCCGGGAGCGGTCAAGAGCCTCGAGGCGCAGCAACAGGCGAGTGGCGGCGTACCACGCCTACCCAATGTCTTCGCGCTCGGCGAGGAGGACTTTGACCGCTTCCTGGAGGAACTGGGCGAACGGAGAGACAACTTCAAGGTATTCGTCGTCGCAGAGACCAACAAAACTCAGGACGCCTCTGAACGAGTCTCTCTCGAGGACTTTGACCTCTACGAACACGCTCAACGCAACCCGACGGAATTGATCCGCCTCGTCGATCGCTTCCTCCGCCTCCCTTCGTCCTCTACCTCGTCCCTCACCGCTGCCCCTCTACCTCAAATTCACCCCACCCTTGCCCTTCAATACGCCTCTCCCACGCCTCTCGAGTCGGCCCTGGCTCCTCCCGTCCGAGGTCGTCTTCTTGGGCAAAACCCCGACGCGCGAAACCGCCAGGCCTACAACTTGTACTACCAAAATAGCAGGAACGACGTGTACGCTTCCGTCCTCTCGACCGTCGCGGCCGTGCCCGCCTCGGCGACCGGCGGCGCCACGACCACCACCTTCTACCCCGACGCAACCGGTGTCCGTTCCAACGCCCCCGGCCGCGCCTCCTTCCGCCTCAACCCGACCATCAACCCGATCCCTCACGCTCTCCGAACCTCGATTTCGCCGGCAACCTCCTCTGGATCCTCGATCCGGAAAACGCCCGACTACCAACCCCCGACGGCCGAGTACGAGCCGTCGACTCTGGCGCTCCGAGCGCTCGAACTCCGCCCGGCAGTGGTCTCCGACACTCCGGCGCCGCTGCCCGGCTCACCAGCCTACTCGGGTAACCTCCCCGCAGACCTGAGTCGCAACCGGGAAAGCAAGGGCAAGCAGGCCAAGGCCTTGTCCGAGCTGATGTACGACTTTGGAGCGCTCGGGGGTCGGAAGGGGGTGAGGATGGAACCGCGCAATCTGTTGCAGAGGAAGAATGTGAGGACTAAGCAGGAGCAGGAGAATTGGGTTAGGCGGAGGGAGGCGTTGTTGGAGGAGAGGGCGGGGGAGGCGGCTAAGGCTAGGACGACGGGTGAGGGCAAGAGGCAGAAGAATCAGGGTAAGAGGGCTGAGAAGGATAGGGCGATTGTGGATAGGTTGGATGACTTGTTGAAGGGGAACTAGACGGTATAGGTGAAAATGACCATTTAGACGTTGCTGCATCGGCTTGTCCTTTTTTGCGAGCTCTCTCCAATGTCGCGTACGCCGTGCATGATCAGCTCGTCGGCTGACGTACGGTGGGATTGGAGGCTCGTCGGAAAAGACTCCTGCCTCGCTCGTAGCTCGTTCGCCCGTTCTCCTCCTCCTTCCCCTCCCCCACATCGTCTCTCTCCCTCCGCGCACTCCGTTACCAATCGCCATGCTGAAAGCCAAAGCCAAAGCCGCCGCTACTGCCGCTGCTCAGAAGCGCAAAGGTGCGTTGGGTTGATCCGCTCGCCTCTCGCTTCCGAAGGCTGTTTCTCACCGGAACAGCCACAAGAGGGCAGCTGTCGAAAGCGCGCGACGCACTGACGCCTTGGTCCTGCTCCCCTGCCTCTTACACTCGCGCCTCGCGACCTCGACGATACTCGTGACTTGCTGCTCATCGGACCCTCCTTTCTTCTAACCCCAACAGCCGCTGCCGCTGCCGCCGCACAGCAAGAAGCAGCTGCGCAACAAGCAGCCGCAGCAGCATCGGGCGTCGGATTGCAGAGTACGACGAGGAGCGGTCGGGGCATCAGGCCTCAGGTTACTCGTACGCTTCCTCGACGCTGTAGCGGCTCTCCCTTCAGTTCTTTGCCCGGAGAGGGAGCCTCGTTCTTACAGTCAACGTGAGGAAGTCTAATCCTCGCTTCATTACAGAGTATTGGGTCGACTCTGCCTCCTCCATCCTCGCGCCCGGCGGTTCAATCCAACGAGTAGGCTACGACCAAGCCGCCTTCGAGGAAGCCGTTCGGGTTATCATCTTCGGTAACGAACCGAGTGAAGGATTCGAGCTGAGTCAGGCGGGGTTGATTGAGGAGAAAAAGGTGATTGAGGAGGAAAAGAAGGGGGAGGAAGAAAAGGAGGAGGGCTACAAGACAAATAAGGAGGATTTGGCGGTCATCGTGCGTGCTTCACGCTCCATTCTCCTTATGTTCCTTCTAGGCTACAAATAGTACCTCGACCCCGTCTACGTGCCACCCCTCCCTCAACATACCTCTCTATCTTTTCCTGCTCTCGCACCCGCTCCCTCCTTCCGTAAAAGCCTCGCGCATGCTCTTCACTGACTACGATGTCTAATTACAGCTCGAAAACCTCTCCGTTCCCTCTGCGCTCGCTGCACAGACTCTGCGACAACACAAAGGCAACCTCGAAGAAGCATTACGGGATTTAACTTCGCCCACACCGGCAGTGGCAGCGTAGACGATGAACCGGTAACAGCAGTACATATCAAGTGGGAACGGGAGAGGCTGCGGCGGTATTCACCTTCGCTTCTCGTTTTCCCCACTCGAGCGTAAACGTGCTCACGCCATGGTGTCACCCGGCAACGGCTTTTCCTTCTTTCGCCGCAGCCGTGGTGGAACGTCCAGATCTGCTGACCTTGTACCGACCGGACCTTCCGCGTGACCGTTGGCTTCCCTCTCCTTCCGACTTTCCTGCCCGCAAACCCTTCTTCCCCTCGTTTCGCTCGCCTTGGCGAGTCTTCTTTGACCTCCCTATTTCCGTAGCCCTGGATTTAGCCCCAGTCTCACCTGGCTTCTCTCCGCAACCGCGGCAAAACCGTTCCAATCAACCCCGGGCCTCCGAGGACTCTTGCCGGTTGCCTCAAAACCTGATACCACCTTTCCGCTTTGCTTGCTCTCCCTCCCTCTCACACCTAACAGCATGGAGGGAACGCTCGCTGCCTTTCCGGCGGTTGTCCAGTCGCTCAACTCAGCTCTTACCGCTTTACCTTCAACTCTTACCACAGCCAATCTTACGCTCTTGGCTAGCCTTTTGTCGACTCTTTCCAGCGACCTTACTCCCGCCCTCCCCTCCCTCGCCAGTCTCCAGCTCGAAACCATCTTGACGAACACGACCTACCTCGCACAAAACCTAGGTCAACTCTCGGCTGTCACCTCGCAAATCCCTAAAAGCGACGTTTCGGACGCTCCGAGCCCGGCCGACCTCATCGCCGTTATTGAGATTGGGGTGACCAAGTACGACATTCTCACCGTTTGGGCACCAGAAGTATGGGCTGTGGTAGGCATGTTTGCGATTTCTGCCGGGTTGAAAATCGCCATGGAACTCCTCGTCAAGCGGAGCTCCGTCCGGAGAACGCAGGAGGCACTTATGAGAAAGAGTAGCGGTGCGGTGGATAGGGATCGGGCGAGGGAAGTGGTCAGGAAACCGGCGAAAGCGGCGTATGTTCGCGTTCTGTGTCTTCGTTTTCACCTGCCTTATGCTCGTTTGCTGATGCTCTTGCGCGTTCGCTAGCCTCGGACACTCGCTCAACTGTATCACCTCCACGTACGCGCTGAACATGACCGTTTCCAATCGAGCTACCGCCTTGACCTGTACTTTCTCGCATTAGTTTCGCCCTTGTCCTTCAATGCATGGCCTGGCGGCTATTCGTTCTCCCTGGCACGGTATGTCTCGCACCAGCCCTTCCCTGCTCGCGCCCGCTGACTCGTCCCTCAACACAGCCCCTCCGCATGAATGACATTCGCCTTCTCTCGTCTGCCATGAAAATCCTCCTTGTAGGGTATGGCGCCGACCTGCTATTTGGCGACCTGCGACCCGAGATCTTCTTGCACCACTTCTTTACCTTTGCTCTGCTGTTACTTGGACAGCTCGCCGCCTTTGAGACTAAAAGTACGTCGATTGTCCGCTTCGGCGCTTGGAAAAGCCGGTCACTTACTCTGTACCTGTCTTTGGCCGCAGGTCCGAAGTTCTTCCGTATGGCGCAATACCTCATCCTGCAAGCCACAACCGAGCAAACGTACGTCTTTCCTCTTGTCTTGCTGAAACTTCTCTTCCTAACCCATTTCCTCCTACATTCCATGCTCATCACAGTACCTACCTTTCAATGGTTTTCTACCACTTCTACACATACCTACGCGTGCAAGATCGCCGCCCGAAAGTGCAACGATCGTTGCTGCGAGCGGCTCAGATCTTGCTCAACTTCACGAGGTGGATCACTTTCCCACAAAAAATGGCGCCGGCAGCGTTCGCTGTGTATTGGCTTGTAAGGAGTAAGCTCAGACTTTGCTCAACCTGACCTTCTACATTCCCCCTCGAAGCGTCCCTTCGTGTCTACGCTCGAAGATTGTCTTCCGTCTGTCTCGCGCGCTGACGAACCTTTCTTTTTTTCCTATAGTGTGGGGCGAAGTCGACGACGTGGCTTGGGGAAAGGCGTGGATCATTTGCTGCACGATCATTCTCTCCCTCCTTATGATCCTTCAGATCCGATTCTGCGACGACACCTTCCCCTTAGCCGCTTAGTGAGTCCTCTCACCCCTCGGTCTGTCTGTCCGTGGGGGCATGCAAGCTGACATCCTTCCTCCTGTGCAGTATCGGCTACAAACTCCACGGCGGCTCCCTCCCTCCTAAACGAGGTCCGGTCATGCGCGTCCTCCTCCACCCCTTCACCCGCCGCCGCTCCACCCAACGTCGAGGCGAGTCCACCCTCGAACTCGGCGAAGTCGCGTCACCGGTCGCTAGTGCAGCCATGTCGTTCGAGAAGGCTGAGGAACTCAAGGAGGAGAGGAAGAGCTTTAGTGAGGCGGCTAGGGAGGATGACGTTCGCAGGGACTTGGATCAGATCCATGTCTTGGAACGCAATCCTCGTGGGACAGACTCGGGAGGTACGTTCTCTTCGACTCTTCTTTTGCCACAAGGACCGTCCCTGACAAAATCCCTCTCATGCAAGCAGTCACTACCGTCCGTCACTCTTTCGAGACCGCCCCACCCGAATTCTCGAGCCCCGTCACTCTCTTCGAAGCTGAGAACCTTGCCAGCACGCTGAGCTCCGATGGGAGTAGCCAGCGCAGTTTCCCTGAGTCTGAACAGGAGAGGGAGAAAAAGCCAAGGCCGCTAAGCGCACCTGCCCCGCCAGTCGGGTTCAACTGAGTTTCGAGGTCTTCTCCCTCTCCCATCCGCAGTGTATAGCATCTTGACGTTGGAGCCTGCTTTTCGCTTGTCCGTTCGTGCTGGATTAGTTAAGGGTGTATTCGTTTTCTTCTCGTGTTTTCTCCGTAGATCAGTACTGTCGTTTCGTCCCTGTTAGTCGTCTCTTGTTATCCCGGATCTCACGCGTTGCATTCGTATATGTGCCCTCAACACTGGGGACTCTGGGATGACCGTCGCGGCCGTCCAGCCGATACATCTCTCCTTGTTGGTTTCGCAAGCTGCCCTTCTGCGCTTAGCGAGTTCGAACGCGCTATGATGCACAGCCTTGAACAGACAAGAGAATGGCGAGGAAAAGCAGTTCACAACGTACTTTAGAGCCCTCGCATCACTCCGGCCTCAACTACAACATCCACCATGTCCGCCTGTCCTTCCACCACATGCTCCTCCGCCTTGACCCTCCGAAAGCCCACCTCCCCTTCTCTACCCTCGAGACAAACCATCTCATCGCCAATTTTCGGTGTCCTCCCGTCCCGTCGCAGTGGGACCGTCTCCCTCGCTTGCCTAACCTGCGGCCTAGCTTCATGAACAGCCTTGAGAAACTCTGCCACAGGCTTGGAAACCCACCTCCTCGGGCGAAAGAATCCAGAATGCCACCCGAGATGACCGCCATGTTTCGTAGTCGCGACAATGAGGTTTGGGTTATGAGTTGCTGCGGTAAAGGGGATGGAGGACAGATCGACTATGGGATCGTTTATGCAGGAGATGGCGAGGAGGGGTACGGCGACGTTATGTAGTACGTTGGAGGCGGAGGCGGCTCGACAGTACTCGATGGCGGTACCCTGTGTAAGAGGATGGTAAGTCGAGAAAACGGTAGCAGGAGAGAGGTGCGGAATTGGGGCGCACGTATCCGGCCAGAGGAGCTGTGACCAGCGAGTCGTACTCGAAGAGGCTCTGGTACGGATTGCCAAAGATGACTTCCCAATCCAGCTTTGAGTGGGATTCAAAAGTACCGGCGTTGCGAGCAAGAAGGGTTCTGCGATACGACCGCCACTGGTCAGATCGTCTCTCGGCGAGCGCAAAGAAGTATACGAGCATTGGGAAGAGAAAAGCATACCGAAGATTTCGCGCCATCGCCCTCGAGAAGAACCTTCTCATCCAGCCTGAGCAAAGCGCAATGTGGCAGCGGACCCAGTCGAACGGCGCTGCGAGAGCGATCACTGCATTGAGCGGGCACTCCTCGCCTTCTTCCCCTGCATCTATAGAGAAAGAGGCATGGACGACAATAAGCGGGCGAGGGCCACATGTGGGACAGAGGACGGGGACGCGCACACTTTGCCATCTGATTCCCGCCGAGAGAGAATCCTACACCATAGAGAGGAGCATCCGGGGCAAACTTCGAAATGAAGGCAATAGCGGACCGAAGGTCGTCCGTTGTTGCGCCGCTGCAGCAGACAAAGGGGTCAGTCAGTGTTTTGCCAGACGAGGGAAAGCTGACGCGAGCGTACTTGTACAGCTTCTGTGACGTGACCGGTGTATTCGCACATCCTCGCGAGTTGACCACTGCTGCTCGCCAGCCTAACCCTCCGTCTTCTTTCGGTTTTGTTACAATCGCCAAAACTCCTCGTACATAACTCTCGTGCGATCCGCCTGTCAGGCCGCTGTAAAGGGAAGTGGCCAGACGTGCATGGAGACGCAGGCGCTCAGTGAATGGAACGTACTGTGAAACCACCAAGATTGGCCGATCGTCGAAAAGGTCTTCGTTCACGATAGGCGGAGCAAAGTCTATTGCGATGGTCCCGCCATCGGGTACGCGGATGAGCTCGCGGGTGTAAGTGATAGGATCGTAGGCGTAACGAAAAATAGTACAGGCGATGGTTGCGAGATGACCGCTAGAGGGACAACGGGGCGGAGTGAGGGAGCGTAGCAGTCATTGGTGAGTGTCAAGGGGGGGTAGAGAGGTGCATAAAGGGTATGGGGAGCGAGTCACGGTGGAAAGGTCAGTGCCGTCTCGAAGGAGAAGAAAGGTCAGTAATGGGGGACGCACCTAGCGAGCCACATAGTGGGTACATACCACGCATCCTTACCTACCAGACTAGGACACTGCTTCAACAATTCATCCAAGCGGATCGACCGTTTCCTTCCGTCCTTGCCGAGGGAGACAAGCGTTGTGGGTTCAGGATGGTGAACGACTTTGACAGGAGCAGCAAGGCCGAGAGCGTACAAGACCCATCGCACGAGCCATATCAGCATGTTGTGCCGCCAGCGCAGGCGTTTTAGAGAGCAAGAGCTGCCCAGTTGGCGGGTCCAAACGAGCGCTCCTGTTGCGCTTTCCCCCGCCAAACTCCCTGGACAAGCCGAGGGGAGGTCTGCCGAAACGGAGGATGGAGTACGTAGGCACGCCGCTGAGTAGCTAGCCAGCGAGGAAAGTCAGCGAAGCGGAACGAGGCGGCTGGGTAAACGAGGGCATGGATCCGATCGCGAGCGGGCACAGGCTGATGAGCAGAAATGGTCGCCGAGAGGAGGAGGAAGTCGATGAGGGCGGGTGTAGAGGATTGTTGTGGCGAAGTCTAGCTGGTTATGCCCAGGAGTGCAGCCTGTATAATACGAACGAAGTCAAGCCCCGGCCGGTCCATCATCTCATTCTCACCTCGCTCCTTGATCCCATCACTGCTTCAACTTCACGCGAGGAAGAGCTCACTAGTACTGCACGAACTTGCACAATCGAGCATCGCGTGGCGCCCTTGCGTCAATCGCGACGCAGAACAGCCGAATGGCGTCACACACAACTTGATGATGATATCCCTCAAGTGTACGGGCAACACAGGTGCAAGCCAGGCGCGCTTTAGCATACATCTTCCACCGTGGGTTTCTGCTGACTCTTTCGCCGTCCGCAGAGGGATGCGGCTTGCAGATAATCCCCCTCTTCTGGCTTTTTCCCATCCGCAGCGAGCCGCACTCCTCCCGGACGGATCGCCTTTATACCTTTCATGTGCATCCAGCGTCTTTAACCCACTCGGACAGGTCTGCTTTCACCGCGGCGTCGTCGACAGCCATCGGCCGTTCGCGCCATGCATGGCTTTCCGACTTGAACCGCAAATCCGCATGCCTCTTTCGCTGCGCCCGCCTTGCTCGCCTCGGCGCGATCAATTGAGCCGATACGTGCTGGATCAAGGAGCAAACAACAAAGTAGCTCCGTGTACTTCCGCTTGCAAGCACACCGACCGAACCTGCAGCGACGCCTTCTCAAGGCTACTTGGGCGCTGCTGTCTTTCACCAGATTCATCACCGTTCCTCAGAAGGTCGTACCGGCTGTGCTGGCGCTTTATTGGCTTGGCAGAAGTACGTATCCTGTGATTAGCCTCTGCAACTTGCCCCTTTTTTTCGCCGTCTCTCCTCGCCTCTACATGTTTCCCCTTCTCAACATCTACTCGATACTGACAATGATCTTCCTCGTCTCAGTGTGGGGCGGTATCGACGAAGTCGCCTGGGGCCGCGCGTGGCTCGGCTTTTCGACCGTCATGATTTCCCTTCTTCTTATCCAAGTCAAGTTCTGCGACGATGTCTTCCCCTCTCGCAGATCAGTACGTCCTTTGCTTCCTTTCTACATCGCTTGCACTGGCTAAGGCTCGTTGCCTATCCAGTATTGGTCACAAACTGCATGGCGGACCTGCCCCTTCTCGATGAGGTCCTGTCATACATTACCTCGTGCCTCGCCCGTTCTTGCGCCGACACTCGACCGTCGCGAGCGTCGAGGACAAGTTGACGAAGGTAGATGAGGAAAAGCAGATCATAGACTGCGAGTCGGGCTTTACCTTCGGTTCGTCCCTCTTCCTTAGCCTTGCTCCTTCGCCGCTGAGATCTCTCCTTCGCAGGTGATCGTTCGAAACGCTCTTCTCTCACTCTCGAGAGCGTGCGACCGCATCTCCCTCGCGACGCTCCTCAGAAGGACGTCGAAAACTCCCGATAGTATTTCCGCTTCCCGGTGTCGTTTGTCTTGAGTGTTTCGTGCCACAGAGGGTCTTTTTTTGCTTTTCTTTCTTTTTTTGTACCAGTCTGTAAAATCGATATTTCTGCGACAGTCCTCGGAGGAAGCCCGCTCCGCAGGTGCCGGCGAAATTTACCGGCTTGGCTCACTTGCGCTGCTTTCGTTCCGTCTCAAGGCCGCTGCTCTTCCCAAACATGCTGAACTGGCTAGTCCGTCGACTACTCTATACCGTCGGTCTCGCTGCGCCCGTCAAGTTGGTCCATCACCCCGAACCAGCGACGCTCGTCTCGCTAGGAACGGAGGGAGGGAAACGGTCGATCCGCTTGGATGAATTGTTGAAGCAGTGTCCTAGTCTGGTAGGTAAGGATGCGTGGTATGTACCCACTATGTGGCTCGCTAGGTGCGTCCCCCATTACTGGCCTTTCTTCTCCTTCGAGACGGCACTGACCTTTCCACCGTGACTCGCTCCCCATACCCTTTATGCACCTCTCTAACCCCCCTTGACACTCACCAATGACTGCTACGCTCCCTCACTCCGCCCCGTTGTCCCTCTAGCGGTCATCTCGCAACCATCGCCTGTACTATTTTTCGTTACGCCTACGATCCAATCTCTTATACCCGCCAGCTCATTCGCGTTCCCGACGGCGGCACAATCGCCGTTGATTTTGCGCCGCCTATCAAGGATGAGGAACCGCTGGACGATCGGCCGATATTGGTAGTTTCGCAGTGAGCTCTTTTTTTTTCTCTCAGTGTGCGAGTCTCGGAGTACAGGTGTCAATTACCGTTACGGTGTGCAGCGGTCTTACTGGTGGATCTTATGAAAGCTATGTACGAAACGTTTTGGCGACTGTCACCAAGCGGAAAGAGGAGGGCGGGTTGGGTTGGCGAGCAGCTGTGGTCAACTCTCGAGGTTGCGCAAACGCGCCAATTACGTCGCAGAAGCTGTACAAGTGAGTCATTCGTGCTCCTCTCTGGGTTCTAAAGCGTGACTAACACCGTATCATCTTCAGCGGCGCCGTCACCGATGACCTTCGTTCCGCCCTCGCTTTCATCTCCCATTTCGCACCAGGTGCACCTCTTTACGGCATCGGTTTCTCTCTTGGCGCGAACCAGATGGCTAAGTGTATGTATACAGCCTGCCTCACCAGGCCCTGTTCGCTACTGACCTGCCCTCTCTCAAGACGTTGGCGAAGAAGGCGAAGACTGCCCGCTGAACGCTGCCGTCGCTCTTGGCGCACCTTTCGATTTCGTGCTGGGACATATTGCGCTCTGCTCAAGCTGGTTGAGGAGAATCTACTCAAAGGCAATGGCTGGTAACCTCCGGTAAGTTTTGTTCTCCGTATCTTTCTCTTCAGAAACCGCTGATAACTCGCTTGCTGCAGGACGCTTCTCGCTCGCCATGCCGAGATGTTCAAGACGCACCCCAAGCTAGACTGGGACGCTATCTACGGTAACCCGCACCAAACTCTCTTCGAGTTCGATTCGCTTGTTACTGCTCCCCTATCCGGCTTCGTAAGTGCCTCCTCTACCTCCTGAAGGACTTTGGCTGATGTACCTTATCAATAGGGCACCGCGGTCGAATACTACCGCCACGCCTCTGCTTCGAACGTCATCGACCAAGCCGCCGTACCCCTCCTTTGCGTCTCCGCCTTGGACGACCCCATCGTCGACTCGAATGGCATTCCCTTCTCCGCCGCCTCTCGTAACCCTCACCTGGTGTTCGCCACTACAAAACATGGCGGTCATCTCGGGTGGCATTCTGGCTTTTTCCGCCCGAGGAGGTGGGTCGCTAAGCCGGCGGTGGAGTTCCTCAAGGCTGTGCATGAGGCGACGCCAGAGGCTAGGCAAGCGAGGGAGACGGTACCCAAACGGCGAGATGCGAAGAGGCCCGAGATTGGAGATGGAATGGTCTTCCTCAAGGGGAGGGAAGGTGAGGTGGGCTTTCAGAGAATCAAGGCGGAAGAATTAGAGGCGAGGGGAGGAGAGGACGTAGACGCCGATGGTGCTTTGACTCAAGGTCTTTAGAGCTTATCAAGAAGACGGTTGTCGTGCTGGCATAGCTTGCTCACAACATAGAGTGCGTATGTCGGATTTGTATATCGGAGTCTTTTTGCAGCGCAGGTGTATGTTCACAACAAGGTGGGGCTACGACCCCGGGTCTATGGCGAAATTACAGTGCGAGAGACTTGCGCGCTAGGCGAACGATACACGCTTCTTCCCCTCGGAGGACGGGGTTTGTGCTAGCTTGGGCGCATCGGCTGCCTTTCTCCGATCCTTGTTGGCTTTTGTTCGGGCGGCGACAACAGCTCGCGCGGCATCCTGTAATGTAAGAGAGTCTATCAGTTGATCCTGAAGAGCAGCCACAAGGTAGCGAGACAAGCGATTGACTCCGTGCTGTACAAGCAAGTGTGAAAGAGGAGAGTTGGCTAAACTCACCAGTTGCTTCTTCTTCGCCTCGCCTTGCTGATTCTGCGGTGGTGGCGGTGCCTTGAAGGGCTTCTCTTTCTGTACGTGGATACATAGACGCGAGTGAGCTCGGGTCGTGGTGCAAAGCCGAGCAAGGAAAGGAAAACGCACCGCCCGAATCAACCTCGACTTGGCCTTGGCCTCTTCTTCCCCGGCGATAGACGCTACCAGCGATAGCAAATCGCTCTGCAGCACGTATCGGTCAGCCCAGCACCCCAGTCGAAGAACGCGGGAAGACGACGCACTTTCTCCTCGACAAACACCTTGCCCTTCTTGCCCGGTCCGCCTGCTTTCCGCCGTGGCTTCTTCCCCAGCACAGCAGCTGCTGGAGCAGCCTCCGCCGGCTGTTCAGAGCCCTCATCTGCAGACGCAGCGTCGTCCGCTTCCTCCTCGCTCACTTGTTCCGCCTCTCCCTCGCTCTCATCCTCATCCGCCGATGCAATACCCTTCCACTCCGGTTCCTTCGCTCGTCCTGCCCCTCGTAGACCACCTCTCATCTTCCCACCTCTTCCTCTCCCTCGTCCTCCAACCTCCCTCGACCCACCGCCGGCGCTGTTGTTTCTTCCGAGAGTACCGCCAGGCCGCCATCGCTTATCAGTTGAAGCGCGCTTGTGAGGTGCGGAGGTGCGCATTACGTTATTGTGGAGCAGGGTCTTAAGGAAGGATCTAAGCAAGGTTCAGAATGACCCATGGGCAGCGGCAAGGGATGAGTCGTCTTTACAAGTTCCCCCGGAGCGAAGCTTGGAGATACAAAGTTGAAGGGGACTTCATGGCTCCTACGTCGCTGTACTGAGAGGCAGCTAGCTACGTTTGCTCCCTTCTTCCCCGAAACTTGCTTTTTCCGGATTCGTTTCTTTTCTTCTTTCCTTTTTCAGGTTGTTGTCCTCGTATTGACTTCTTAGTATCTCTCCGGAAGCGAAGGGCACAAAGTGGAGAAGCAGAAAAAGATTGGGAATGCTACGACAGAGATGCCAAGGGGTCGCTACGACATGGGAAGTTCTGCTGCTACATGATATCGAAAACCAAAGAAAGAACTGAAAGTCCAACGCCAGGTGGGTACTCTGAAATGGAAGGGTAAAAGGGGGATACCACGACAACTAGGCACAGCGAAATGGGAGATACATGGTCAAAAGAAAGGGAGGAGAGGAAAGGACTGGGCGCCGCGACGACTATAGAGCGTCGATGTCGATAGCGGTCACGCCTTCTCGTAGAGAGCCCTTACGAGCCTTCTCGCCGCCGAGACTGAACATGCCCTTTGACGACTCGTACGCGGCTCGAAGGAAAGACGCCGAACGTTGAGTCCGAACATGCGAGGGGTCGGCGTAATGGTACGAAGGTCGACGGGAATCGGGAGTAGGGTAGCCAGACGAGGAAGATGAAGAGGCGACGGCGATACCAGGATAGGATGGGACCTCGTCCATGGGAGTGACGGGAGAGGCGGAGGAGACGGAAAAGTCAGATTCGGCAGGAGACACCTCTTCGTGGTGAGTGCGGGAGCGGCGGCGGGAAGTGGGAGTCTCAAGCTTGACCGGAGTGCGAGAGGGGCGGCGGGGAGTAGTAGGGAGAGCCTCGACATGGCGCGGGGAAAATGCGGATTCGCGGATGGGAGTGTGGATCTGGGTCTGAACGCGGAGTTGCGAGGTGGAAGCGACGGGCTCGCGAGGGAGGAAGGGCTCGAAGTGGGTGAGGAGCTCAATCTCGTCCATACGAAGATCGAAGTCGAGGAGGAAGAGGAGTTGGCGTTCCATAAGGTTAACCTCGGCTTGGGGGAAGATGGCAGCGTAGCGAGTCCAGTGCTTGTTCTTTGGCGAAGAGTCTGCGGAGCCGGAAGACAAGTCAGTAAGATGTCCGGATCAACAGAGCGAGTGTATAAAACGCACCATTCAGGTACTTGGCCGTGCAGATAAGGCAGGCAAGGAAGACACGATGCCTGGTCGATTCCATCCCATGTGCGACTTTGGGAAGACGGGCGCGAAGGCGGTCGAGGTAGACAAGGGTGCAGAGGAGGGTAGGGACTTGGACGTTGGACTTGTGTACAAGGATAGTGATGAAGGCCTCGAGACTAGGAACGTCGGGGTGGGGCTGCTGCTTGATCTCGGAGAAGTTGCTCCTCTGAGGCGTCGCGGGCGGCGAGGGGGGTTGATCCCGAGGAGCAGGGCCACACTGAATCACGTCGACCGCCTTCTGCGCGATATACGCTGCAGATCAGAAGGTGAATTAGCTGCGGGTCACCGGCTGAGGTGGCAGAGGAAGAGGCTCACTGATCATGTCCGGCGTAACGGGCGAGCGCACCAGCTCGAGCAGACGCGGGTCATGCATGAACTTGGGAAGAAGAGATGCCGGGTGCCGGCGCGTGGAAGATTGTGAACGAGAGGAGTACTCCATTGTTGGAGAGCGAAGAAGGTGCGAAGTGGAGATCGTGGCGAAGGCGGCTGGCTGGCTTGAGTGCTGATGTAGCTTGCGAACGGTAGCAGTGTGAGTGAGGAGAGGCAGAGAAGGGTGTTGTAGAAGCTTTTGAAGTCCGCTCATCAAGTCCTGGAGGGGCGAGATGAACTGGAGGAGCCTTCCGCCCGACCTAGCTTCATGTCGGATCAGGCAAAAGGCGCTCTCTGGGAGCAGGCTCAGGTACGCCCAAAGTTTACAATGGGAGACTTAGACTAGAGTTGAATCGTGGCCAGCTGGGGAAGAAGCGCGCCGGCCATGCCGCGAGAAAAGGAAGAAGGCGCGGCGACGACGGAGCGGGTCAAGAGGTTAGCCGGAGCCGGATAAGGGAAGAATACTCGCTTAAGACAGAAGATCAGGCTCTGGAAGGCCGGTTGGTCAAAGCCGAAATTCCGGTTTGGGAAGGTCAGTCAACCAGCCATCTCACCTTACCAACCTTTTCGTCCTTTACTCGACTGCTGACACATAGCTTGTGCTGTATCAAGCCATGGTCTCGTAAGGAAGGCGAGAGTCCGAGGAGAAAGTTGGTTGATTGCTTCATTCCCCTCCAAAAGTAGCAAGAAGCGCGTCTGAAACGGCCTGCAGGAAAGAAGACTCAGGTCAGTCCGAGAGCGGACTCCGTTGCGGGCGACCCGGTCCCCGAGAAGACATGAGATGGCTCAGGCGAGGGCCAGGCCAGCGCCGAAGAACAATTCGAACGTACCGAAGGAGTCAGGACACCCAAGTCGCTTACGATCAGGGAGATCTAGACGAGGGCGACAATCGAAAGTCTGTATCAGCTGATGCTTGCAGTGAAGCTTGTACTATGAAGGGATGGAAAGGGGTAGATGAGGGGGAGCGCACGTTCTCTGGCGAAGTGTAGTCCAATATCGGATTGTGACGAGTCGCCTCGTCCGACATTTCGAGCGCTCGAGGCATGGCACTGTCGATCATGGGACGAACGGGTGTCGCAGGGATTGCGGGAGCTTTCGGGAACGCAGAATCGCTCGCGGGGGGGAAAGTCAACGGCGCAGAGGGGAGCGAGGAAGGCAGGTCCGTTTGCGACAGGGGGCTGCGAGAAAAATTCAATCAGCGCACAAGCAGAGGATAATATATGAAGTGCGCACAAGAGACGGGTGAATTTGAAGGATTCGGCGAGCGCTGAAAGCGATGTGGACAATCGAGGATAAGTCGCTGATCCGGCGAGTCAACAGCAAAAGACGTACCGTAAAGAGGCTTATTCAGCGCTTTTGCGGCAATAGCCATTTGGTAGCCGCCAATCTGCGGAGGAGGAATGGCCGAAGATGAGTAAGCTGGGAGGGAGTCAGAAAAAGGAGAGAGCCGCACAAAGTTGACGAGTCCGCCCGACTCGCACACTGCTTCAGCGCCCACGATCGCCAAGTCGCAGCGAGACATGATGTAGGCCACCGCGGAATCGAGGACGACGACACAGGGGATGCCGGCGTCCGCGAGGATGGCGTGGGTTTTCAAGCCTAAGCCAAACTGCAGAAGTACTTGCGATTAGTTGAGTCCGCCAGGAATCTGACAGACGGAACGTACTGGTCGAGACTCGGTAACGTAAACCTGGAACTGCTTCTTCTGTGTTTGTGCGGCATACAGCAGAGCTTGCACGACAACCCGCTATTAAGTAGAGAGATAGCTGAGTGCTTGTCGCAACAGCAAGTCAGAATGGAAAGTACGAACAGAGTAGGAGTGTACGAGGATGGTCTACAAGATCCGAGTGTCAGACGAGGCCAAATATGGGCAACAAAACGAAAAGGCGCACACTGCCATCCCGAATGAAATCCCCCATGTGCTCTGCGATTATATCCCTACACCGTCCACTCTCCCGCACGAACTCCCTCGCGCGGTCTACGAGTGCTGTCTTGAAGTTCTCGAAGCTCATGTCGGCACTTGGACGCTGAAGAGTGAGGTAGCGCATAAAAAGGGAAGTGCCGGAGGAGGTCGAGACAGGGTTGAAGGATGCTTTGGCGAGCGAGGCAGAGGCATCGCGCAGAAGGACGAGCAATTCTTGGATTGTTGACGAGTCTGAACGAGAGACGAGCTCTGCGAGGGTTTCGACGGCTGCTATCGGGGCAGGCAAAGGCTGGAAAAAGAGGAAATCGGTGAGTACTTCCCCGCGAACAGCATCAGCGTGCTTTTGAGGCCGTGGGCCGTGTTTTGACTCAGAGACGACTCACCTCATCCTTCTGTAGCAGCTTCCCGTAGTACTGGACGGCGAAGTCGTGGTTGTTTGTGGACGATGGAAGAGGACCATCCTCAGAGACGGTCGGAAGGCTGGAGAGGGCCATTTCGGGGTCGTAGGGTCTTGTTTAGTTGCTCGTGCGGCGTTCAGACGGGTCCAATCCGTCTCGCGCGGGGTGTCACAGTCAGTCGGCGGTCCAAGAGATGAAACTGACTTCCGCTCCTTCCATCTCTCGTCAATCCTTGCTGCCTGCTACACTCGCTTACGTCGGCTCAGAAGCTCCTCACAAGCAACCGCGTGAGGCCTGACTCGCCCAACTTGCCGTTGCAAGTCTTCCAGACGCCTCGTCCTCATTTTCATCAATCCGCTTCAAATCTACCGTGTCCAGTACTTTTAGCGACAGTAAGAGACGGCCAGCGGCGAGTCATCTCCTTGCTCGTCGCTGTTCCGGGCTATTCGCCGAGTTTGGCCCGTTGAACCTCTTCATGTCCAGGTCCTCTCCGTCCGTCGATGACATGGACGCGTGGTTGGACACCAATGGGAAGGCCCAAACCGTACAAGTTCAGTCGCAGTCGACTGAGCACGTCTCTGTAAGCGTCTTTCTTTCCGAAAGACGCGGTTTTCACCCTGCACTACGCCGACTTCCGGACAAAGTACCCGCCCACATCCTACGTAGTCTGCTTTGCAATCGACGGCGATTTGTGCGTGAGCCTGCACTGACTCTCAAGTGTTGGTCCGCTGGCGCCCCGCTGACTTTGCCTGCTGTCCGCCTCGCGTGCGTGTGCTCTTCTTTGGCAGTCTTTCCGGCATTCTCACTTCCTGCAGAGAGGCGTACTCGAACACCAAGCTCACCGACAAGTTGCGCTTTGCGAGTATATGTGGAAGGGCCCCTACAACCGTGAGATCTTGCGCCTACTGTCAACACTGCTCGGCCGGCCGAGACCGGGATTTCCCTGCAGGGTAGTGCCCTTGTGCCGTTCGTACTCGATGGGAAAGAGCAAGTCATTGAGGCAGGCTACTGGAGGGTCAAGAACATTCGGTGCAGCTCCCCGTGTGCACGATCTTTCCACGGCTCAGCTTAGGCTTTCTCCCTGCAGCCCAGTTCGACTATATCGACCCGAAAGACGCGCCCTTCTGCACCGTCAGATTCCGCTTAGGTTAGTACATCCTTCCTTCCGTCTGCAGTCCCTGTGACCCACTTCGTTACTGCCGTCCAGCAGTCTCCTCAAAAGCCCAGCACAAGCAAACGCGTCTCTTCCTCCTCCGCCACAACCGTAGCCCGCCGCACTTCCGGTCGCCTCCAGCCGCCCCGTTCAAGCTCTGCATCAGCCTCAGGCTCGCCTCCTACTCCGCCAGATCTCCGTTCCGTCGCGTCTTCTTCCCACTCGCAACCGCAACAACCAATACGCGCGCTCGCGCTGCAACACCACAGGAGCAGGGAACTCCCGCTGACGAGGAAGACCTCGATTTCCAGGCTACGAAGCTCCGTCTGGAGGAGCAATTGCTCCGGAACCAGCTTAAGCAGGCTGAGGTGAAACAGAAGCTGAAACGCGCAAAGAAGGAGCAGGCGGGTGACGAGAAGAGCGAGGGGAGGGCCAAGAAGGTCAAGAAGGAGTGGGACAGGCGTGCTCGAGTCTGCACATGAGTGCAGACGGTTAGATGTATGTCGTGGATCACTTCGAGCGGTGAACAAGGATCTGCAAGGATGCAATAGCTTGTGTTTTGACCACCTGTTGCGCACTCAAGTCAGGTCTCGCTGCGGCTTAACTTCCACCTTTACCGATGCCAATTGAATGCCATGTCGCTGCTTAGGCTAACGAACAACCCGATAGAAAATCGGAAACTTCGAACCTTTCCTCGTTCGCAACCTTCTCAAAATGGAGCAAGTCGACGAGCGCGTTATCGGCATGGACGGCCAAGGTGCGCAGGGAGAAACCAGCTTCTCAAACGATACTCAAGTATAAGGTGCGCATGAGGGGGACCCAGTCAATTGACTGTACGACTGACCGATGTTGACATACGAAAATGCGAGAAAAAGCTACAAGCAAACAGTCTACGCAAGGAAGTCAGCGTCGCTCAGCAATTCACAGAAGCGGAACCAACGAACTTATCACCAGCCCTGCGAATCGTTCCTTCCGTTCAGTCCGAATCAACACACAAGTCAATCACCAGCGGCCTCTTCCCCTTCTTCCTGCTCTCCTCCTTCTCCTTCTCCACCTTATCTACCTCTTCAAGCTTGACGCGCTTCCGAGCGCGCTCGTCTCCGTCGTTCGGTTCTGCCTTGATGTTCTGCGAAGACCCGCCAGCACCTACGCCTGCGGCGCTACGACGCCGGGCTTCGCGCTCGAGTTGAGCGATACGTTCTTGGCGTTTCAGGGATTCGAGCTCGGCTTGCAGTTCGTCGTCGGCCATCGCGGCAGCAGTGATATTGAGGCCTGCGCCTTGCAAGCCGGGAGTTGCCGGTTTGGACGGATTGGGGCGCGGGCGAGAAGGTCCAGCGGCAGGAGCCGCGGGTGGTGGGTTGAGCTGAAGCGGGGGCGACGAAGAAGCGCGAGGAGACGGTGAGGGGGAAACTGTGCGGCCGAGGGTCAGAGCCGGTAAGGAAGGCAAAGGGGATGCGCGACCCTGGACCTACCCGGGATGAGCCCTTCTAGCTGCAAAATTCCTGAAGAGAAGACTTGTCAACCCTCAGTCCAGATGCTCGAATCCTCAGAAACGTAACGTACTGTGAGAACGGTAGCGAAACTCAATCGTGGAGTAAGGAGTGTCGCGCGGGTCTATCAGATCAGACTTGACTTGGCGGCTCGCCGTCTTCTCCTCTTCTGAACCGAATCTGAAGAGCAGTTTGTGAGCGCCGTAGCTTGGGATGGACGAAAGGAGCACACGTGGCTTGGTGCGACAACGCCGATGCCTTCTTCGCTTGCTCATGGAAAGATCGAGCGGCCTGCGGTGCAGTATAATTGTGGCCCAGGGGGGTGTACCGGACGTTGCTGGTCCGCCATAGCTTTAACTGTATATTGCCGACATTTTTCACCACCTGTTCGTCATTGCAGGCCTCGTCGTCGTTGTCCGTAAGGCGGATGGAGCTGAAAAGTAGCGGGACGACCGAGGTCTGGTGTACTCCAGGATCAGTAATTAAGGCTGAACTAAGAGGCGTAAGAAGCCTACCTGTGAGACTCGCTTGTGCTGGAGAACTTGGTGGCGACCTGGATGGGTCACGGAATGAAGGAAGAAAGGTTCCTTGCATGTGATTGTCATGCCAGCAATTCTAGCCGGTATGCGCAGTCAGTCATGCGAGCACAGGTGGACGGGTTTGGTGTACTCACTTTTCGCCGTCGACGCAGAGCCACATTCTGTAATCATTGTCCACTCGTTGTGCCGATCGCTGGTCGACAAAGTGAGCCTGAAATTGCTGTCCGTCCTTGGCCTCGATGTAGGCCACCATCTTACTCGTCTGCGTTTCCATCCCATAAACTTCTGCGGGCTTCCCATCGACCGTGACCCAGCCATAGAGGCCCTCGAGACCTGGGAAGGAGCTGCGGCCGGGGAGGATGAGGTTGGAGTTCAGCGAGCACACCGCGCGGAATAGCGTGAGAACATACAGACGGTGCTCCAAATCTGGCAGTGCGTATTGAGCAGTCATAACAGGTAGCAGCTTGTAAGCGACGAGAGCCAGATGCGCGAGAAAGGGAAAAGGAGCGTTCCCTCGCGGACGCCGCGTCCCATGCTGTCACGATTCACGCCGGTACAGGATCACTTTGCTGCACTTGTGCTTGTGCTCGTTTCGTCAGCTCTGCCGTCATACTTCTCGCCGCGAGTCTGCGTGGTCTGCCGCTTCTCACAGTCCCAATTGTTTTCCTCCCGACCTGCTCCATTTCTGCTCCAGCTTACTGTGCTGGGGATCCACAAGCTATAGCTGACACCGTAAACGCGACTGCCGGCCAGCTCGCATTTCTCCGATCCTGTTCCCCATCTGCGAGGTCAGCTTTCCTTTCGCCACCTCACAACGCGCTGGTATGGCTACCCTTGCTGACCCTGCGCGCGTCGGAATAGCCGACGCGCTGACTTAGCTCAAGCACCCGACCGGAGGCTATGTACCGGACTTGCGCGGTAAAGCGGGCAGGAAGGGGAAAGGCTCATCGGGGAGGTGTTCACCGTCGAGGTGCGTCCTTTCACCGCACTTCTAATGCTTGTACAGCTAGCAGATTCCTCAGGACAGATGTTCAGCTCACTCGACTTTGACGCTCCGAAGCTCGAGGGCCACTTTGTCCGTTTCCTCCCTCCTTTTCTTTCAGTGATTTGCGGTTTCGTCCGGCTGACGCGGCTTGCTTAGGTCGACCTCGCCGAGCCAGGGACCGCCTCACTCATTGCTACTCCAGTCGGTATGTACTTCTCGCTAAGCCGCTCCAAGCAGCAGTACTTAAGCCTGACCCTTCTTCTTCCCCGTCCCTTTCCTACTTTTTGCAAAGGACCCAAAAGTGCCTTCCTCGGCGGGCTCTTCGCGACCGCCTTGCGAGTTGATGGGATGAGATGAGTGAGTTCAACGGGGCGCTGCCGCGATCTTGCTGAGCTGAACGACCTTGACTTTCTGGTTTGTCGGTGTTTTTTCCTTTCCATGCACGCCCACCTGGCGGGGTCCGATTTAGCCCTGCCCTTGAGATTGTGACATCATTACTCTACAGGTCTATGCTCGCGGCCACTCCATGCTAGGGCAATGTCCCTGCACTCGCGTCTTTCGAGTACAGGTCGCGCTCAGAATCCCGCCTGTTTCAACCTCGCCTTCTTCCGACTTTCCCGCCTTTCCTCCTACCGATGTACATCCGTTCGACATTGCTGTGGCCGACCGAGATGGAATTGTAGTGATTCAACCCGCTGTGCTCGACGACGTTCTGCGGTTGGCAGCAGAGGGAAGAGCGGTAGACGAGCGGTGTCGAGTTGATCTTCTGGCCGGCAAGGGACTGGCGGAGACCTTCAAGCTGCATCGAGGGAAGTGACTTGCTGCCTTCATCGCTGATGCCCGCGGTACGCTGGAACGTTGATAGAGCAGCTGAGCGGGAAGGCGGGAACTCCCTCGGGTGCGTCCTCTCGGCTTGCCCTTCCTTCCTGATCCCATAGGCTTTGACAGACTGACTGGCCTACGCTGCTGTCCATCTTGGTACCGCAGACGACCAGACTGCCTGACTGTCTACCCATTTTGGCTCGCGTCCACCGCGCCCTTCTGCCTTGTCCCCGAGCACAGACTTTCGTTCTGCGGACGTACTTGACCGTTCCTCATGGCTGCATTGATCTACGCCCCCGTCTCACGGCTAGCATGCTCATAGCGCACCCTTGACTTTTGCCCCTGCGGTTCCCTCTAGTGACCTTCTCGGATCAGCATGTCGGATCGCCTCCTAGCTGACTCTGCCACGCTGCAAAGCTCTGCCTTTGCATAACTCTCCGCTCCTCAGGCTGCCCGATGGCGGCCAGCGACACTGTTCAGGCGCCTGTCGACAGGTTCTCCTTGGCAGAAAGCGTTTTTTTCCTTGTCTAGTGACCTTTTTCTCCCAGTCGGGCTTGAGTTGACCCGCAAAGTAGTCAGCTATCTCTGATGAAAACGATCGAGCTGCTCGCGCATCCCTTGCGCAGCCCTGCGAGCGTGAAGGCGCGACGAACTGATCGAAATTCATTTCTCCTTTTTCGGCCGCCTTCCATCCAATCCGTGCTTCTGCCCATCCCGTTTGACCATGACTTTCCCGGATCAGAATCATCGCATGTACGTTGATCTTAACATCACCGAGCTTGTTCAGGCGCAAGCTGATCCTCCTCTTTGAACAGTCAATCGAAGCTTCTTCTCGGTTGCTACGCTTTCGTCAGGCTGGATGGGCTCGACACAGAGGTCCTCGGCGGAGACAGAGTCGAGACTAAGACTTACGGGTATATCGAGAGTAAGGACGGAGCGGTTATCGATGTCAGCTTCCGGGACCAACGCACAACCCCGCCTGAGGACGACTTCGTGCTTAGGCTGTATGTGGATGGGCAACTGTGAGCATCTTCACTCTTTACCCTCTGCTCACATCAATGGTCTCACGTTGCTACTGCACAGTGTCAATGCTACCGCCTTCCAAACTTCCGACCCGCTTTTCCACCTTCCGCCGAAACATGCATCGAGAGTCACTACTTGGAAAGGGCAACTGGCGGGAGACGTACGTTGATCGACCAATCTCTCTTTCCGCCAACTGACGACTCGCTGAGATCCAGCGCGCCGTCCATCGACTCCGCCTTGAAAAGACCAAACTCACGCAGGAAAAGACGGAAGCCGCAACGCAGGAGCGAGAGGGGCAAGTCGGGATTATCCGCGTGTGTTATAATCGTATCAAGTCGGTCCGATACGTCGAGCCAGAATGGCCAGCGCGTTTGGCGGACCAGTCCTTCCTTGAAGACAAGCCGGAAGCCTCAGAAGGTACCCCTCGTTCCAGCCAACCCCGTCCGACGCATCAAGCTCGGTGAGTCCTGTCACAGCTCTCCTTCATTGCACGCAATCCTGATCCTAGTCATGCCATGACAGGCTCGCCGACGAGATCGAGCAACCCCTCCGTGCTTGGCTAGCTTTCGACTGGATTGATGGAGAAGACAAGCCGTACTGCATTTTCGAGTGGAGATACCGCTCTCGAGGTACGTCAAAACTCCTGCTTGCTCGTAGCCCTCTCCGCTGACCCGCCTGGTCTTCCAGCCTTCTTGCAGCAAATCACCTTCATCCCTCGTACGCGTATGCTCACCCTCGTCTGCTGATGCCGTTGCTTCACGCTCATGACTTACCTGCGCAGCCGATCCTTCTTCTCTCGAGGCGCCGTCGCCGCCGGCGTCAGTTACAGCGTCAGCCACCGCCGGTGAGCGCCAAGCTCACGTCGCTAGGCTTCTTGCCGAGCTTGCCGGTCTTCAGGCTGAACAAGCCCAACTGCAGGGAGCATACAAAGGTGAACAGCCGGAAGACATCGTCGTCGATTGTGCGGAGAATGTGGCGGAAAACGAGGGTGTGGAGGACGGAGAAGCTGGGCAAAGGAGTAAAGAAGGAGAGAGCGAATCCCAGGTACTCGTCCTCGACCCCGCTTCCGACGAGGCAGTGTCGTAAGGCCGTTCTTTGGGTGAGGTCCAGCTCGTCTCGGCCTTGTACAGTACTTGGCGTTGTCAGCGGTCTGGTAGGAATTCCGCTTGAAACCGATCTGGGTTTCTAGTTAGATGACCATCAGCGCACGAGCGCGTTGTCTGCTCTCTGACGCCGAATATCTCGTTCACGCTGGCTCGCGAGCCGTACGTAATTGCATTCAGGATAGTCAAAGATGACCTTCTCAATTGCGGAAAAAAATGCACAAAACGATATGTACAAAGCTAGCAAGCGGTCTGAAAAGTAGCGTTTCGTGTCAGCTCATACTACTCGGGCAGTACCAAGGTAACCGGAACGTACCAAGCGATATGCCCTCGATCCGAATCACACAAATCAAACACCATTGGCTGTTCCCCGTCTTCCTCCTCTCCTCCTTCTCCTTCTCCACCTGGTCCACCTGCTCTAGCTTTACGCGCTTACGAGCCTGCTGGTCCGCGGCAGCCTCTGACTTGACTGGTGCCCTGGTCGAAGACTTTCCTCCTCCTTGATCGCCGGGCTGATTACGCTTCAGAGCCACAAGCTCTGCTTCGCGCTTGGCGATGCGAGCCCTATCAGCATCACCTGTGTCGATCGCGGCGTCGTCACCTGACTGGTGAAGGCGAGGGCGGAGAAACCCTGCTGGCTCGATGGGCGCAGCTGAGTTTGAAGAAGACGACGATTGACGACGATTGCTCCTTTCGGGTTCAGGGGAAGGAGAAAGTCGAGGAGAGTCTGCAGCGTGGTATGGTAGTCAGTACTGGCAGCGGTGATCAGGAGCGGAAGCGACGAGAACAGAAGGAGAGAAAGACTGTCCGAGGATAAGGCCTTCGAGCTGGAGGAGTTCTGCGGAAGAGAGCTCAATGAGGCTTAGCGAGGGAAGGAATGTATAACTAAAGGCGCGAGCGATAGCGGAATTCACTAGTGGAATACGGCTGCTCTTTTGATCAATATAGATGGGAGAAAACGCTGCCAGCCTCCTGCATGGTAAAGTATTGACTGGATGTCCGAAGCTGTAGAGCTCGATAGAGTCAGATGACGGAAAAACAGCCACACGGGAACGTTGTGTGCACCGCGCCTGATGTGAAAGAGCGGCCTTCTTCGTAGCCTCGTGAATCGCCGGTTCGGCGTTGACATCGCTATACGATTCCTTCGAACGACTGGGTTTGGACCCCAGAATCCGGAGATACGTGAGCGTGATAGATCTTGAGCCCTTGATCACCGCCTCGTCGTGACATGCGGAGTCATCATCTTCAGTAAGGTTGAGTTTGCCGAACATGAGAGGGCGCCGAGTGGTCTGCAATGGCAGAGTCAGACTGGACGCTGCTTCCGTATCGGGGAGATGGTGCTCTCACCGGCGTAATCCGCTTGCCGGCATACCTTGAAGTCTGGTTGAGGTTCTTCACGATCCCTCGGAGACGTTATCGCGTTATTGCGCCTGTCACGCTGCGACGCCGCACCCAGCGGGTCAGCGGCGCATGGGAGTAGGGCAGGACTCTGACGTACTAAGCACCGTCGACGGACAATCTAGTGACATACATGACCTTGTCCCGCTCGATAGACCTCTGTTCGCGGCAGGGAGGCGATGAAGCAAACCACGAAAGTTTTGCCCTCGGCGGCCTAGACGTATGCGACACATTTGCTGCCTTGCTGCTCGACGCCATAGACTTCGAGAGGTATTCCGTCGACCTCTACCCAGGTGTAGACGTTGTTGAGGACTAGAAAGTGGCTGGAAGAGAAGCGATTACAGCTCAGCAAATGGAGCCTGCGGCACGCGAGGAGTACGTACAGGCGATGGCGGCTATCTGGTAGACCCATCGTCAGGAAGCGGTCGGTATCAAGCGAGTGAGCGACGTCGGTGAAAAGCTGCCAGAGGCGAAAGAGAAGCGAGAGAGGCTCGGGCGTCGCGACGCATTGATCGCGACTGGCAGGATTGGCAATCAAGAGAGCTACGAGTAGAAGCACCCAGCGGCGGGTCTTGGTAACACTAAAGAAGGCAAGCAGGCGGAATGGGACGCTTTCTGCCGGACGCTTTCTGCCGCCTTTTGTTCGGGCAAGGTTCCTCACCGTCGTACGGCGAAATACAGCTCGTTTCCAACGACAAGAAGCTGTACAATGCACTGCTCACATCGAAGACTGCCACAAAGATACTATAGTCAGAAGAGAAGAGGAAGGACACGCAAAGAAGCTGCCTGGGAAAAAGCGTGAGGATGCCGGAGACGTCGACACTGAAAAGCCGGCTTATGAGACTTGGACGTGACTGAAGAAGGCGTGTAGCTCGTTGCGGTCGACTTCGATGCCACCGCCTTTCTCGTCCTGCACTCAGCGGTAAAGGGAACGAATACGAGAAACGGTCAGCCCTTTTCGAGCCGTACTGCCCCGCACAGAAACCAAAGACGTACAGGATAGCACTTAGCCACCAGCCCTTTCCAATTCCCAACCAACCTCTGCATCTCATCCTCACAAGCCTTCCAAACCGTCTTGAGTACCGTAGTTTGCTCCACCGCAGGAGAAGCGACGTCCCCCCCAAAATGCTTGTCGACGCGCTTGTAAAGAGCGTCGATGGCTTTGCGGAGATCTTTCGGACGGACATCGGAGGTGATACGGCGGAGGGCGGAACGGGTGTAGGCCCCATGGAGGGTGACTTCGGTGGGAGGGGTCGTTCGGAGGAGTTGCTCGAGGCCGGCGAAGAAGTCCTGCGCGAAAGAGACCATTGAGCACGCTGCGCAGGAGGAGCGTGCGAAACGGGAGGACGCACGAGAACACGGGCAAGAGGGCGACGCAAGATGAGACGAATGTAGGCTGCAAGATTCTGATCGTACTTCTCGCGCGCTTGAGCGACGAATGGCGACAGGGCTGGTACCTTCTGCTTGTTTGAGAAAGTAGCGATGATGTGATGCATGTTCTCTGCAGATCATGTCAAGGATGTCAGCATGTCTGCCGGCGCATCTGAGAAAGGGCAGCAAGCAGGAACAGAACCGCAACTTACCGATCAAGATGACATGATAGTTGAGCTGATCCTTCCCTTCCCCACCCTGTCCCTGACCTTCCCCATCCATCTTGGCCATCTGCTGCAAACAGTCAAACATAGTCGCCACAATCCGCTCATACTGCGCATTGACAACATTGCGAATATTGAGCCCGTCGCAGTTTTCGAGTTGAGACTCGACGCGGGCGACGAAGAGCTGCGAGCGACGTTGGTCAGCAATGATCAGACTGAGGGGAAGTTTAGGAGGCTTACGGGGAAGATCCGAACGAAGGGAACGACACCCTTGCGCTTCTTCAGGGTAAGCTTGGTCTGCTCAATGCTGCGGATCTGTTCCTTCTGCTCATTGGAAACCGCAAGAGGAATCGAACATACCCAAGTCAGTCGTAAGAAGCGTGAATGATTAGATGTCCTGAAAAGGTCGTAAAAAAAAAAAGGAACGCACGCAAGACCGCTCAAGCGCTGCCAGTGACCGCTGGTACTGCTTCTGCAGCGTCCGCATCAAGAACTCGTTGCGGTCTTCCTCTCCATGCAGGATGAACCGATCAAGGGCCGCGAGAATACCGACGATTTGCCTGTGCGGTCCATGGTCAATACGGAGCATGTCGAGCGAGACAGAAACGAGTCGACGATAAGACGCACATGGAATCCCTCCCTAGCACTCCATCAACCCAATCTCTCACCTCACCCTCCAACCACCCAAACACCAACTCCATCGCCGACCTAATATCCTTCAACTTGCCCCTCTGAGCCTGTCGAGCCAAGAACCCCGAAGCGCCTCTTCGGAAAAACGTCTCGAGCATCATGTAGTCGGCAAAGGTGATTGAGGCGTCGAGGGAGGTGATGTGGAGGAAGTCGGCGATGAAACCTTGTTCGCGGGTTAGGTGAGGGAGGATTTGTTGCAGGGCGTGACCGAAGGCCTGCGACAGGAGTGATCAGCCCTCGCGAGAGACAAAACACAGGGGGAACATGCTTACCTCGCTCGCAGTGAGCTTCCCGTCTTTGTCCTTGTCCTTCCTCCCACCTTCAAGCGGACTTCGCGCAATCGTCCCGACCCTTCGCATGCTCTGCTGCCTGATCGTCGGACTCTCCCTGGCCGTGAAGTCTGATCGATACCATCAGCTCATGCGCAGGAATGAACAAAAAGGATAGCACGCACTCGCATCCAACTCATCCTCCGTCGCTTTCTTCACCTGCCCGCGATAGTTAGCCAAGAGCTGCTGAATCTCCTGTCGATGCAGATCCGAAGTAACAGTGAAGTAGGCCTGTTCGCCATACATGGTCGGTATGTCAGCCTTCTTCCCTCGCAATCAACTTCGGAGGGAGCGAAGGGACGCACGCTGCAAATCGACCCATATCTCGCCTCATCAATCTCCTTGACAAACAGCATCAAACCACAATACCTCCCCAAGAAGTCTTCCAGGACCGAATGGGAAGGGAGTTGACCTTTCGGTCGTGCGGCCGTGTCTTTTGGGTTGAGGAGCTGATCGACCTGCGCGGCTCGAAGGCGGGGTCAATCGATACCCCAAGTAGGTTTGGAGAACAAAGGGGGATGTACCTGGAACTTGAACATGATACTCAAAAAGTCAAAGACGCGCTTGCAGAATTGACTGGCTTTGGCGCGGTACTCTCCGACTCGTTCAGAGGCAGCGGCCATATCCCCAACAGCTATGCAGAGAACATACATAGACGTGATAAGCATTCGACGTAATCAAGGACCCATGCTCAAGCCGAAACGGGCTCGTCCGGAATCAGGGAATGAGATGTGCAGAGCGCACCTGTGTCTCGCGTACTCAGCAACGCCTTGTACAAGCTGACCGCCGCTCTCTCTAGCCGCTCAATTCCTTGAGGGTTCTCGAGCGACTCTTGAATCAAAGCAGTGAGGTCAGAGGCGGGGATGTGTATGGTAGACTGTGTATCAGGCTCAAGGTTAGCAATGTTCGGAAGGAGAAAGGACAAAGGGGAGGTCATGTCGACGCACCATGAGCTTGTCTAGCTCGGCTAAGAGGGCACGCTGATTACTCGTCTGGACTTGGAGACCGCGATTCTGCGACTCGATATGGGCAATATCGTCCGTCATGAGCTGCGAGCGTGAACGGGGTGTCAGCGAAACGATCGCAAACGTCGACCCATCACCTGCTTCGCGAGTCTTACTATCGCACGCGAGGGAGGAGGAGTAGACGAAGACGGGCCAGTTTGACGCACATTCAACTGCGTCTTATACACCCCCATCATAAGATCCATCTTATCCAATTCTGCCATGGCATCGTCAAGTTGCTTGATCACTCCGGTGACACGATCGTCGGATTCCATGATAGCGTGAATAGACGCCTGCCCAGCGGAGGAAAGGAGGAGGTTGACAGAGGGAGGGAGGAAAGGTCATGCATTTGAGAGGCGAGGTATGAAAAGGAAGGAAGAGGAGTGTCACGCGTAGGTTCGATCCAGTCAGCACATCACAAAGAGCCTGTAAACTGAACAGTATCGTAGGAAAGTCAGAAACGCACCGCCTCCAGCGCCTTCAACTCCCCTACCAACCTCTTCTCGATCTCATCCGCCTTACTCCTCCCCCCTTTACCCCTCTCTCCCATTCCCATCCCTCCTCCTCCTCCACCACCACCACCTCCCAAACCTCCACCACCACTCCCACCCGAACCCCCCAACCCACCTCTCCACTCGAACCCTTCCAACATTTCTTCAACATTACTGAGGACGGTATCGTCATCTAGTTGGTCTTCGTGCATTCGTTTCGTAGAGACAAGAGCGGGGGCAAGCGCTTGAGGCTGAGGCGCATTCGTTTTCGAGGTCGAAGGGGAACCGGGCCTCGCCCCCCCAGGTCCCACTTCTCCACCTCCACCTCCTCCTCCTGGTTCTTTCTTCCCCGACGACCTTCCTCCCGCAAACCTCCCCCCAACTCTTGCAGGTGGCGGTCCCGGTTCATCCGCCAAAACCCTCCCGACAGGTGGTCTCCCCGGAATGGAGAGCGGTTGAGTCGGCGCAAAGTGCTGTTGAAGCCCTGACGAAGAAGAAGAGGAAGAAGCAGCGGCAGCAGCTCCACCGGAGAAATCGATCCCCATCCCGATAGGTGGACCATCTTGCGTGGGTCTTCTGGTCGGAGGCTCGCGCAGTGAAGGACCAGCTCCAGAAAAAGAAGCAGAAGAAGACGGAATGGAATTTTGCCGTCCCGACGGAAGGGGTCGACCGGGGTCATGCTGAACTGAAGGTTTTCGCGGTGTTGTCGTTGTCGAAAAGGAGGAAGAAGAAGAGGTAGAATGAGGTGGACCACCGCCGCCGATGCTCCCCACTGAAGCTCTTGAGGGTCCATCTCGATCGAGCGGGCCTTGTGCGACGGAAGGTCGTCGGAGGGGGCTTTCCGGGCGACCTTGTTGTTGCTGGAGGGAGTACGCGGAACCGTTTGAAGGGCGAGGAGCGGAAGAAGGTGGCATGCGGTAGTCGCTCTGTTGGGACTGTGAGAGGGACGGGCGGGCGGAAGAGTTGGAGACGGCAGAGGAGGGGCGTTGCTGGTGCATCGGAAGGGCGGACTGGGAGGAATAGGAAGGTCGAGGTCCTTGGGGGTGAGGGTCATGGGAGGGCCCGCTTTGCGAAGGGCGCGAGGAAGGGCGAGCAGGAGTAGAAGACGAAGGAGTGGCGGATCGCGAAGACGGCTGAGGCTGTGAAGGAAGCGCGCCTGAAGAAGGGTTGGGCGAATCGACAGAGAAGCCGGTGAGGGTGAGGTCGGGCGCGTTTCGACCTGTAAGTGCCACCAGCAATTAGCTATCAGTACTGCAGCTCTTCTGGAAAGCGAAGTGCCGGCTGCGCACCAGACATGAACCTCCTCCAGCACCTGACGACGGTGACCAGGAATTGGGCTTGCTGGCTCGAGGGAAGGTCCGTGTCATAGCGGTACGTCTTGTTGTTGATCACGAGGGTAAACTCGAGAGGCTGAGCGGGTACAAGGGTCAGCGTTGATCGAGCAGCGGAGAAAATCGTGGAAACGGACCTGCATGCGACCCGTGACAAGGCGCTGTGCAGACAAGTGGCGAGCGTGAGTCGATGAATTGGCTGAACCTGACACAGCCCGCGAGTGCCGAGCAGTCGGGAAGGCCCAGAGACACGGCGACGCACCTTTCCGACCTCGACCCTCTGCAAGTCCTCGAGTCCCCAGGTTTTGCCAATGCTGAAGGTTTGGTTGGCATTCTGTTTTGCCTTGTGTAGTTTGAGAGTGCCGTTCCGGAGTGCTGCAAGGCGAGTCAGCAAGGGTCAGCAAGGGTGAGATGGGGTGAGTTGGGGGATCGAGTGGGGGGAAAGAGGGGAAGAGGGGAGTGTTGGCTCACTCGAGAGGATGAGGAAGCGGGCCTTTTTCGAGGCTGTTGCTGGTTGTTCTTCAAAGGTTTGCAGGTAGGCAATGAGGGATTCTTGAGCTGTGTGAGGCGAGAGCGAGGTTGGCCAAGTAGTGATGAGGGGGAAACGAGGGGAGAAGGAGGCGACAGAGAGAGAGAGAGAGAGAGAGAGAGAGAGACTGACGAGGTTGACCTGGTTGAGGAGTAAAGAGCGATGCTATAATGTTACGCGAGTAGTCCATACTCTACCAGCCAGCAGTCCAACCCAGTCCCAGTCGAAGCGAGACGAGACGAGACGAGATGAGAGTCGAGTTAGAGTAATCTCCTCGCTACTCTCGACGGTTGCAAGACTCTCTCACTGAGGCTGTATACATCCTCGAGCAGTTGTACCAGATGGACCAACTGGTCGGAGTCCCTCCCCCGGCTCCTCCCCTGGACCCCACTCTCCCTCCTCCGCTCGCCATCATTCGAACCTTCAGACCCTACTACGCTCCACTGGAACTGGATCACCTCGTACACCTACAAGCCACCACAAGAGTAAACCTCGACCACCAGGGGCAACCTCTGCAGGCACCAGGCAACGCAGCTCCCATCGGGTCAACCACCAGGAAACCCATGTCGGAACACCGCATCAACCAGCACAGGCAACTCGCAGCCGGATTCATAGAGAGGGTCGCAGCCAGGCTAGGGTTGTACGCACCGTCCTCAACTCCGTCTCGTCTCGACTCGGGTCTAACCTCGCATCTCTTCTTTCCTCGCTCGGCTCGCGTCCGCCGTTACCAACAGTCCTCGAAGAACGACCGCAACCGCACAGAAACTATACCATCGCTTCCATCTCCACTTTCCCATCAGTGACTTTGCCTACCAGGTCCGTCGACGTTTTCCTTTGCTCCATCCTTCCTGGCCCTTTCTCCCCTCGAGTATCCGCGTGCTTCTCGCCTCCCGTCTCCCGCTGATGTTACTCACTCGCTCACACTCTGTCCCTTGCGCTACTTCTGTCTTGTCTCGAGCTTTGCAGGACGTCTCCCTCTCGGCCCTCCTCGTCGCCTCGAAACTGGAAGACACGCTCAAAAAGCTGCGCGACATTCAGATTGCCGCCCACCAGGTGCTCACTATGATGGAGGGAGGTGACGGGAGAGGGGAAGGGGATCTGGCGGTGCGTCGTATCTTTCTCTGCTGGCTGCATACTCAGCTCCGTCGGGAAGCATCAAGTTCGCAAAAGCTTTCGAGCCATTTTGCCGAGCTAGATGATTACGGACCTTGACGCTGTGTCTGACGCCATGCGCTCTTACCCGCTGCAGACCCAAGAAGCCCATCGCCCGCACCTCATCGGCATTGAACGCCTCATCCTGCAAACCATTTCCTTCAATTTCAACCTACACCGCTCCCTCTCGCCTTCCGCCTCCTCAGCTGCGCAAGTCAGCAACGATGCTCTCCTCGCCCTCGCCACTCCTCCACCCACCCGCGACGCCTTCACCCATCTTCTCCGACTGTCCGCCGCTCTGCCTTCGCTCCCCGTTCCGCTTGTCCCGACAGCAGCAACCACAACAGCAGCAGCTCACGAACCAATCCGCAAAACCCTGACCTACCTCGCATTTCTCCTCCTCGCCGACCTCCACCGTAACCTTGCCCCGCTATCGTACCCGCCTCATACGTGCGCGGTGGCCACGCTTTGGGTCGCTGGGTTCTTGCTAGTCGAGGGAGCTCGGGTTCCGGGAGATAAGACAGAGCAGAAGGTATGGGATGAGGATGTTCCGGGATGGTGTGAGGAGGAGGGAGAGGGGGACATGCAGGACATTGATGGTGCGTGGTTTTTTTCCCTGGCCCCGTATCGCTCTCTCTTGCTCTCTCTACCTATCGTCACGAAGCATCGACAGTGTTCTGACCTTTCCCTTCCTTCCTCCTCGGTCATGCAGACATCGCCCAAACCCTGCTCAACCTCCTCATCTCCCTCTGCCCCTCCCCTTCCTCCACCACCATTTCAACAACCACCACCTCCCAGATCTCCCCCCTCTTCTCCCCCTCCTCCGCTTCACCCTCCGAACCCTCCTCCTCCTCACTTCCTACGTCCTCCTCGTCTGCTGCACCTGCTGCAGCTCGCGCACTAGGGGAGAGGGAACGACACCTCCTTCAAGCGGGGGTTCCGAATGCTTTCAATCATCCTTCGGCTGTACCCTCCTCTGCAGCTTCTTCCTCTGCAGTAGGGACAACAGCAGCAGCAGCAGGAGGAGGAGGAGGAGGAGGAGGGTGGATGTCTACGGATCGTCTGACGGCAGTCAAGATCGCTCTTCGTACGGCTCGTCCAAGCTCTTCTCCTTTCTCCTCGAGCTCGACCTTATCAGCTTCAAAACGTCCCCGACCCGACTCGAACGTCCCCACTGACGAAGCAGGCCCAGACGGCCTCGACTGGCAAGATCTGGCTGCGGACGCGCTCGAGTTCGAGTCGGAACTGAAGAAAGCGAGACGGTGGCATTCGCTCGAGGTTGGACTGGCGGAAGTGGGTCGATTCAGGGACGAGAGGGATGAGAGGGATCGAGTGAGGAGGGAGGAGAGGGAGGAGAGGGAGAGGGAGAAAGTTGCCTTGGAGATGGAATTCGACGGGTTGGAGGCTGTGGAGGCGGGGAGGAATCTGGCGGGTAGTCGAGGGAAGACGGAGGAGGAACGGGAGAGGGAGAGGAGGGAGAGGAGGGAGAGGGGGAAACCTGGAGGGGTGAGATACAGGTTTTGAAATGGAGGCTGCGAGAAGCCTTTTCTTTTGCACGGCGAGAGGGGACATTGAGACTCGCTTTCGAGGTGACTGGCGTTGTTCACAACGACTGTGCACGTTTTGGAGCTCATCGCCGACACTGCAACGCTTCTCGACGGCTGACCTCCCATGCGCGAGCGTCGTCGAGGTTGTTTGTCTTTGTCGCGTCGAGGCGCCCAAACTTCTCTCGATTTCGGTTTTGCTGGACAACTAGCCACCAGATAACCTACTCACCAAGCAAAGGCTTCAAGCTGTGCGCTTTTCCAGTCCGCTCCGCGCCCTCCCGCTTGCGGATCCATTGACACTTAGCAGCGCCTTCCCTCAACTGCCAAACTTCGCCGCCTGGTTCACCATGGACGACTACCCAGTTCAAGTCTACAGCATCTCACAAGAGGGCAACAAGACTATCGGCTATGTTGACTATCTTTCCTCTGTCCATGAGCCAAAAGCTCGCAGAGGCTCGCAAAGCTGCTCTGGCTTCAAGTGCCACAGCAGAAGCGCCCGGACCACCCGTTCCCCCGCCGTCGACTCGACTTCTAACGCCGCGACACCCTTCATTCCTGCCGAAGGTGACTGTTCTCGTACCTCCTCTCCCTCTTCTTCCCAATCTTTAAATACTCAGTCTCGCACATCGTTCCCTGCCCTCTCTCACTCTGCAACTCAACCACTAAGCTGTTTCCTCCTCTGCAATCATCGACGTTGGCCGCCCAGCTCGACTCCGGCGATCTCGGCGCTTTGCAGGCTGAACTCGACTGGCTTAAGCGGCAAGAAGGGATCTTGGCCCTTGAAAAGGAGATTGGTGACATGCGGGAGGTGGGCACTGGTGCTTCGAGCCATGGTAGGGCACAAGGGGATCCAGCCAAAGTGGTGAGAAGCCAGGTCGTGACGGATGAAGGAGACGAGAGGGAGGTGAAGAGAGAGGTGGACTAAAGGGTTGGTGCGAAGGGAGCTGAAGGAGCAGATGTACAGACGAATATTGGTAGCTTGGAACCCGAGGGGGCTCTCGCGGTCGGACATAGTTTGTACGTAACGGAAGGAACGTGAAGGAGAAAGGTAGAGTTTGTTCAGTGGTCGCTTATATGGTGGCAAGCGCCGCTATATCTTCATCCTACAGTACTGTGATTTTTCCCGTGGCGAGCATATCAAGCTGCAGGAGTGAGGGTGAGGGTCAACAGAGGAAGGAAAAGGGAGTTTGAGAAGGTCATTGCCGATTTCCGTCGTCAACTTCATCTCGCTACAGCGATTCATAGAGCTGCTGTACAAGCAGCTAACCCTCTCTCCGGTAGATGCGGCGTCTGCCGCGAGCGCGATCGGGCAATGAGAGCATAAACGGATGGAGATTGTAGAATTCCAACCCGACCTTGTTAGCTAGAGCTGTGCTGCGCCTCTTTTTCATGCAGCGCGTAAGCTACTATGGACAGACGGACTCGACTTAGAACAGAGGGACGCACCCGAGTTCCTTTCAGTCCTCTCCATCAGACACCAGATCAAGCACTACGACCTTCTTATTCTCGACCCCGTTCTGCGCCGATAAGCCGCCGTCGCTTGCCTGTTGCGCTTCAAGTGGTTGGACAGAGACAAGTAGGTCGCCCTTGTGCTCTCCCTGGCTTGGCTCGCGCTTGGGTTGAGAGGCTTCCGCTTTCTCCTCGTCCTCGAGTTTTTTCAGTTTTGCCCGCAAATCCGTTATCTGTTCTTGACGCGACGCAACGCTCGGGGACGCGCGACAGCTTAAGTTCGAAGGCGGAGTGTCGGCTGCACGCGGCCGGAGCGTCAGCAATGCAACGGTCAACGGCAAGAAGGCGTGCAAAAAAGGTCAGAGCCTACGAGGAAGAAACGTAGCCGTTTGCAGAAATGCTGCCGGATGTGGAATTTCCGTCAGAACGGCTCCGAGGGCAATGTTGGAAAAGCACTCGCCTCGAGGCCGGTACCTCCACTCGAAGGTCCAGTATGGCTCGTCCTCCTCATCAATCCAGTCAAAAGCCAGCCAGGCTCGGATGGGTTGCTCGATTTCGTCGGCGAGGCTGTAACCAAACAACCGTCAAGGGTTGTAGGCAGTGCGGTAACGGATTGTGGCTCACCAAGCTCGATGCGTTGGACGCTGTCCAGGAGTAAAGACGCCTCTCATCGCGTCCGGCTTGTCCTCGAAGAACGGCTCGTCGACCAGCGGGGCCGGCCATTCGGGCTCGGCGTACTGGGTGGTACGAACACGGTTGTAGGAGACGCGAATCGACCCAACCAGCGCTTGTTGGTCAGCACTTGCAGCTTCGTCCTCTTGATCGGTAAAGCTAGCCTCCTCGAGCCGAACACGCTGGACGGCGCGCTGGCAGCGAAGAGAGGTTGAGCTGAGACGTGAATGAACGCGAGAAACATCAACGCACGTCTCCTGCCAATCGCCCTGACCAGGTCGTCACCCTCGCCTTGTGTTGCGGTGGAAGACGGAAGAGCGGGTCGGAGGTTTGGAAGGCGGTGGAATTGACGCTGAGGGAGGGGGGAGGTCATGAGCCGTTTCAAGCGAGTTTGAAGGGAAAGAGACTCACAGTTGGCCGTCCACAAAGAGCCTCAATACGAAATCGTCCTCGCCAGGCGTAGTCCGCCGGTCTCGAAAGCCCACTTCGAGGAATGCTCCATCCCAGCTTTCGATATAGCAATAACTCTTACTCTTCTGGTCGTCATTGACAGAACCGAGGACTTCCGCGTCGCGGCCGTCGAGCTGGACGAAAGCCGAGCATTGAGGGAGAAGGCTGGATTGACTGGTGGGAGAGAGGTCAGCCTGGCTTGCGAGCGGTTCACTGATGCATGAATCGCACTCACAGGCGATGATCCAGGTCTGGGGAAGACATGGCGAGGCGTGATAGGCAGAAGGATAAACGGAACCCGTAGGGAAAGAAGGAGAACGTCGGACCGGGCCGTCTTCACCTATTGTCAAGAAGTATGGGCGAAACGTATGACTCGAGGGGGAAGGAGTGAGTTAGAGGTTCGCCGAGCTATACGAGCCAAGCGGGGACAAGAAGCAGACTGAACCAGACAAATGGTTTTCGATTAGGAGAAATCGCCGACAACCGCTAGTTCAGGGCGGAGGTCTGCTCTCGCGCAGCCAGAAGAAAAGTCTGTGTTGTGTGGACAGTGCTATGCAGCATGGCAGAGCTAGCGTGAAGATCACAGTCCGCCAGCTGATCTGAGAAGGTCACCAGAGGGAACCGCAAGGGCAAAAGCTACGGGTGTACCGCGTACATGCCAGGTGTAGGTAGGTGGCGAAGGCTAGATGGAGGTAATCCGATAGGTCGAGTCTGGCCGCAACACGACAGAGTGTGCCGGCGAAAAGAAGGAAAGATGCGGTGGACTCGGGCCGAAAGTAGTGGGCGGTCAAGGAGTCTAGTAGTCTGCGGTATCAATTGCTCAGCAGTCTGCTTTGGTCAGTCGGTCAACGGCACACGGAGATGGGAACGAGTGCAAGCCGAGAGGACGCACCCGAGGGAGTTCCCGCCTTCCCGCTCGATTGCTCTATCAACGTACCGGCGTACCGCGGGCATCAGCGATGAAGGCAGCAGGTCACTTCCCTCGATGCAGCTTGAAGGTCTCCGCCACTCCCTTGCCGGCCAGAAGATCAACTCGACACCGCTCGTCTACCGCTCTTCCCTCTGCTGCCAACCGCAGAACGTCGTCGAGCACAGCGGGTTGAATCACTACAACTCCGTCTCGATCGGCCACAGCAATGTCGAACGGATGTACCTCGGTAGGAGGAAAGGCGGGAAAGTCGGAAGAAGGCGAGGTTGAAACAGGCGGGATGCTGAGCGGGACTTGCACTCGAGAGACGCGGGTGAAGGGAGATTGTCCCAGAGCAGAGTGGCCGCGGGCATATACCTGCAGCATTAGGACGTTATTACTACTTCGCGGGCCAGGGCCTAACTGGACCTCACCAAGCCGGTCGGCACGGAAAGGATTGAGACCGACGAACCGGAAAGCCAAGGTCGTTGAGCTCATCGAGGTCGCGGCACCGTCCACACGTTATGCAGCCTTTCACTCCTTTCGCCTGCAAGGCGGTCGCGAGGAGGCCGCCCAGAGAGGCGCTCTTGGCATCTGCAAAGAGTAGGAAAAGGAGAGGGAAGAAGAAGGGTCAGGCCTGAGTCTTGCTCCTCACTCTTGCGTAGGTAGTCTTACATACCCACTGGCGTAGAAATGAATACCACGGTGCCGGGCTCGGCAAGGTCGACCTGGGCAGGGCTCGTCAACCGGACTGAACCGCAAATCACTGAAAGAAAGGGAGGGAGAAAACAGACGAAGTGGCCCTTGAGCTTCGGAGCGTCAAGGTCCTGTGAGTCTACCATCTGTGTTCAGGAGTCTGTTAGCTGGATGCGAGGGGAAAGGGGGGCGCTAGCACGCACCTCGATGGTGAACACCTCCCCGACGAGCCTTTCCCCTTCCATCCCGCTGTACCGCTCCAAGTCCGGTACGTATCCTCCGGTTGGATGCTTGAGCTTTATTAGCGCGTCGGCAAGCTAACCCGAGACGTGCAGAATAAGCAGGGTAGCCGACCATCGCGTTGAGGTGGGGAAAAGAAAGCTGACCTCACAGGTGGAGAGAGACGAGAGCAGTGCGAGCTGGTCGACAGTAGCGCGCTTGTCATTCATGGCTCTTCAGGCGTTAAACAGACAGATAGTGATGTAATGCGAGGCGGAGGAGGAAGAGAAAGCTGGAGGCAGGAACAACGGAACCACAACGATCCCGCTTGAAAGGGATGAGGGCTGACAGAGTATGACAGGCTGCTGCCATATCATCCGTGGTCCCCGGCATACTGCTGCGCGGCTTAAGTGTTGGCGCCCGCCTGAGCCGAACGTGTGTTGCATCTTTCTCCTCTTTATTCGCTTCCGTCGACCGTCGAACCTTCTTTGCTGCTTGCTTAACCCGTTACGATGAGAACACCAGACGATAGCTATCGCCTGTAAGCTCTCCATACTCGGTTACCTTGTCGGCGCTACTGCTGATAACTCCACGTTCACTGGCAGCTGCTCGCCTGCTGTTCCCAATCTCTTCGCCTGGGTCGAATGCAACAGCAAGCCGCTCCGTATTCACAAGATAGAGCAGGTTGGCATCAAGACCGTGGCTTGGATTGAAGGAAAGGCAGGCGAAGGATTTTCCGTCGCCTATGTAGACCAGAGGGACAAGGTGAAATCGGCGTACAGAACGGAGTTGTGGGTCGACGGAGAGACGTGCGTACTTCATTCTTTTTCCGGATAATCACCACGCTGAAATATTCCACTCACAGCGCTGAAGAACTCCTCACGTCCCGGAGCGACAGATGCTTTGACCAACCTGCAGACCATCCAGACCGATTCGCGGTCGCGGAGGGAGCGCGGCTTACCCCTGTGATTAGATACTCTAATGTCGCAGCCTTGTGCCCGAGACCTGACGCATCCTCCTCGGCCACGCAGACTAGCATTTGCCCTTTTCGGTTCGCCCCGGCTGCTGCATCGTTGACTGCGACTACTGGCACCAGTAGCGTGACTCGCGCGACTACAAAGGGAACAATACAGCTTCGCTACTGGCGGGTCAAGCTGACTAAGCAAGGGGTCGCCTCGTCGAAGTCGAAACACGAGGACATAGACAAGTTGCCTCTCATGGTGCTCGAGTTCCGCTATCGTGACGCAGGTGAGCAGCCCCCTCTCTTTGTACATCTAGAGCGGGCGCTCATGCGCTCCTCCACGCAGCTTATCTCCGTCAAGCAGGATACCTGACAGGTGCGCAACACCTTCTTCTGCTTTCTCGCTCGGTACCTCTCCTTTTAACCTGATATCGTGACCCTGAAGCGCCAGTGCTTACTACAAAGCCGATGAAGAAGACGAGGAAGCGCAGTGCACCCTCCGACGCTGAGGACCCGAGACCTCCCAGTCGTCGTCCTGGCCTTCGCAACTCTACAACCATTGCATCGGCTGTCTCGCCTATCAACTCGAGCGAGCAACCGGCCCCTTCCCTCTCGAGCTCTCCTAACGCATCACGTATTGCCTCGAAGGTCCTTGTCTCTCCCAAACCCCTGACCAAGCATGCCACTCCCGCTGTTTCGACCGCTCAAAAATCTGCTTCACCTGCCCCTGACAAGCAATTTCCAGATTCTGCAGCTTCCGCCGCTGTCTTCACACACGCCCTGCCTCCTCTCTCGACGCCCTCTGTCGCACCTGTCTCTCTAGGCCCGATGCCGAGACAATCCCCTCCTTGTCTTCCTGCCAGTACCGGTCGCCAATCTACTGCAAGCCCGTCTGTCTCTCCGAACAGAGCGGCATCATCTACGACCCCTATGGCTTCGAGACCACCTGTAAAGCACGCTCCTGCGTGCCCCACGAGCCTTCTGCAAGCCGATGTGAAGCAGTATGTCCGATACGCGGACGAAGAGCGCATCAACAGACGGATCAGAGACATCGAGCACGAGATTGCGAATGAGATGCTGAAGGCCCAGGTCGATAAGAAGAAGAAGCCTGTGGGCGAGGTGCAAAGTAAGGGGAAGGGGAAGAAGCGGGTCAAGCAGGAAGGTTGAGGAGAAAAAGTCGACGAAGCAAACTGACGAATGGCATATCTTGACTTCTGTGTACAAACACACCGTTTACTTGCTGCTGCTTCTGCTCATGATAGACTCCGAAGCCTCACCAACAATCGCAGACTTGTTTTCGCCTTGTGCCCGACTGCGCAGGTGCATGTCGAGGGGGTTTCCGTCCCCTACGGTTTGAGTAGTTGGACTACCGAGTCGCGCTGTGCGGACTGTTGCTCACCGCGGCGCACCCGACAAGTATGGGCGGCTCCGGTGAAAGGAGAACAGTAGAAGAGGAAAAAGTAGACTTCAGGGCGGGCCGCTTCCTCGAGTTTCGTGCCTTTCTCGTCCTCTGGAGGCTACAACGTGACTCGACGACAGTATTGGAGGCTACAACGTGACTCGACGACAGTATCGGAAGTGCGTTACCTACCCTTCCCGGCTCACCAGCTTTTCTTGAGGCTTTCCGCCAGAGTTGCGAAGGCCGACTAGCTTCTGACCGTTCTCGAGCTGGATACACGTCACTGGCATGCGTCCAGCGCGCGTGGTGCAAGTACAGCGGAGAGCACCGCTAGGGGTGGACGGAGGAGCCAGACGCATTATGCAATGAGGACGCGGAGCGAATCTGCGCGGAGTCTCGTCCTTGTCTCCGACTGCCTGCTGCATTCAGAGCGACAAACAGCCTCTCCTCGACACACACGCAGACCGTGCTGATACTAAAGGGAAATTGCATTCCCATCATTCATGCTTTTCGGAAAAAAAGGTTCTAGCCAAAGAAAAAGGTTCAACAACGACGACGACGAACGACAAAACAACCTCGCTATACCTTCTGCTCCCGCTTAGTTACCCTCCGAGATCTCGGCCGCCAACTTCTCGGCCTTGGCACGGGCGTCTTCAATAGTACCGACCTGAGAAAAGGGGGGAAAATCCTCAAATCAGCCTCGATTTCGGCGGCGACGACGACGCCAGCAACAGCCGCAACTGTAACAGGGTGCATATAGAAGCGTGGGGAGGAAGAATGGGCTTACCATGTAGAAAGCAGACTCTGGGAGCGCATCGTGATCCCCACGGAGGATCTCCTTAAAGCTTTGAACCGTCTCCTTCAACGGCACGAGCGCACCGGGGAAACCAGTGAAGACCCTGGTAGAGAGAAGGAAAGGATGAGGGAAGAAGCCGGTAAGTCCTCTGCTCGATCCGGAGGATAAAGGTTCAAAAAACCTCACTCGGCGACAGCAAAGGGCTGCGACATGAAACGCTGGACCTTACGGGCACGCTCGACCTGTACGTGACAATGTTGTCTGTCAGTCGCAGGAAGGAGCGACGAGCGGGAGGTCGAAGCGACGAAAATGGAAAAGATGGCGACTTTCGCTCGCTCCGACCAACGGAAATGCAACTCACAGTAAGCTTGTCCGCCTCGGAAAGCTCGTCCATACCGAGAATGGCAATGATGTCCTGGAGACCCTTGTAGTCCTGGAGGAGCTTCTGGGTCGCAAGGGCAACATCGTAGTGCTCCTGACCGATGATACGGGGGTCGAGCATGCGCGACTTGGAGTCAAGGGGGTCGACGGCGGGGTAGATACCGAGCTCGGCAATACCACGGGAGAGGGTGGTGGTGGCGTCAAGGTGGGCGAAGGTGGTGGCGGGGGCGGGGTCGGTCAAGTCATCGGCCGGGACGTAGACGGCCTGGACACAGGTGATGGAACCCTTCTTGGTGGTGCTGTGGACACGGTAGAGAATGCTTAGCGCTAGGGAGAGAACGGGAGAAAAACGGCGAGACTCACGTGATACGCTCCTGCATGCCACCCATGTCGGTGGAGAGAGTGGGCTGGTATCCGACAGCGGACGGGATACGACCGAGAAGGGCAGACACCTCCGAACCGGCTGTAGACGCACGAGGTCAGCGGAAAGTAGGCGAAACAACGCGAGGAAAAAGGTACGAACCCTGGGTGAAACGGAAAATGTTGTCGATGAAGAGAAGCACGTCCTGGCCCTCCTCGTCACGGAAGTACTCGGCGATGGTGAGACCGGTAAGGGCGACACGGGCACGGGCTCCAGGGGGCTCGTTCATCTGACCGAACACGAGAGAGCACTTGGACTTGTCGTTCTCGAGCTGAATGACACCGGTCTCAATCATCTCGTGGTACAAGTCTGTAGGCGTCGCACGTCAGGACAGCTCGAACGAGGCGAATGAGCGAGAAGAAACGTACCGTTACCCTCACGGGTGCGCTCACCGACACCGGTGAACACGGAGTAACCACCGTGAGCCTTGGCAACGTTGTTGATGAGCTCCTGAATCAAAACGGTCTTGCCGACACCGGCACCACCGAAGAGACCGATCTTTCCACCACGAGCGTACGGGGCGAGGAGGTCGACAACCTTGATACCGGTCTCGAGGACTTCGGGAACAGTCGACTGGTCGACGTATGCGGGGGGGTCGGCGTGGATGGGGCGGGTGCCGACAGCCTTGATCGGGCCACGCTCGTCAATGGGCTCGCCAATAACGTTGATGATACGGCCAAGGCATCCCGGGCCGACGGGAATCTGGATGGGCGCGCCAGTGTCGACAACGTTCTGACCACGGACGAGACCCTCGGTACCTGTAGGGCGGGAGCGAATTGAGCAGCTGTCGCTAAGCGATACGAGATGAGGTAGACGTACCGTCCATGGCAATGGTACGGACGGTGTTCTCTCCGAGATGCATGGCGACCTCGAGGACGAGGCGGTGCTCGAAGCCCTGAACCTCGAGGGCGTTGAGGATGGGAGGAAGGTCCTCAGTGTCAAACTGGACCTGCACAGAGTGGAAGAACAGCGGTAAGTGATGAGGCCGAGGAGCGCGTCTCGAGGCGGAATCGGACGGAGATGGAGGGTGATGGGGGGAGGGAAGAACGTACATCGACGACGGCACCGATAACCTGCTTAACCTTACCAACCTGGGTGTTGGCGGCGGTAGCGTAGGTGCGGGCTGTCAATTAGAGTTGATGTAAGTTGAGGTTACTCGATGTGCGTGTTCGCCCGTTCGAGCTGGTCCCAACCCTCGTGGCGGATTTCGCTCTTGACACGAACGGTGGACCAGGTGTAAGGGTGGACGGGTAGATGGGAGAGTATAGGGTGTGTAGAGTATACTCACTAGCAGTCTGAGTGGCGACAGCGCGAGGGAGAGACGACGCGGTGAAGGTCGGGGTGGCCACCTTGGTCGCAAGAGTGCGGGCGGCGTTGAAGACGGCAGCGTTCTTGCGCGCTGCGCGAAGAGCGGTACGGTTGAGCACCTTGACCTGAGCTCCACGAAGCATGATGAGCGGGATGGGGGAGAGGAGGGGAGGAGGAGAGAGAGCGAGGTCAGTTCCGACCGCCAACTCTGAGCTGGGAGAAACATTTCCCTCCCTTTCTCACCCTCATCATGCTCTGACTGCTCCGATCTTGACTGCAAGGGTTCTCTTACATGCTCTTGCACAACTTTGTCCAGGCTCGATGTCACCCGGACGACGAGAGCGCCCGGAAACCACCGTCGACTTCGTTCCCCGACCTCCCCTCGCACATTCATCGGTCCAGCTACAACCGATTACGCTACCGGTACCCTGCTACGGCTTACAGAACCTCAGTGACGACCCGCTGAACGACTGAACGACCCTGTACGAGCCGGAACGTGTCATTCAGATGAGCCGCAGATGGGGCGATCGGGATGGCAAGCTGGATGTATCCCTCGCGGCGCTGAACCGACCCGTATCGCAAGGGAAAGAAGGGATGAAGACGCTCATGGTTGTAGCTGTCGATGTCAGCACCGGACGCTCCGCCGTTGAATCGTGAAGCACTTCCTGTTCCTCCCCAGCCCTTTTTCATTTTTCGTCAGCTTCAGCTCATCTTTACCCCCGATCACTGCACCGCCTGCGTGGCCAACGCTACTCAGACTGTTTATGGTGCTCCTGTAGCAAGTCGTGACCTACGCCCTCGCCCTTCACGTCCTTCCAGGCGTCCTTCTTCCTGGTCGCGGCTATGGTCGCGGCTATGCCGTCTTTTCACCCCACCAAACCTCGCCTCGGTGTCCTGCGGCTGCCACGACACGAACAGTAACCATACTGGACGGGCGACTCGTCACGTGCCCTAAGCGACGAGCCCGCTCATCAAAGCGAGGTTTTTTGAGCGACCTTTGCTTCTCTGCAGCCACGTACCCGCTGGCCAACCATCAAGCGCTACCCGCATTCCGTTTCGACTGTCTCCACGTCAATTTTACACCTCGCCTTTCCCGGCTGCGCGGCCACTCTGCCTCAGCGCTGCGCTCGAATCCAGCTCAGTGCCTGTCAAACCTTCTCCTCCTTCTCCCGTCGAGCACGCCAGTAACACGGCGCAACTGATCGAGAACCACCGGACCTTGAACGGCTTGCAAGCCGGACGGCCATGCCGACCTTCTCTGCCTGGTTTCTTCGATCTTGACTTCACAACCTAACTTCTCCAGCGGAAGCGACACCCTTACGAAGTAGGTGGCTTCCTAGTTTCTTGCGGTGCTTCCGTACGCATTGTGTCCAACGCTCTGGCTTGGATGGCCTGCAGGCCATACGACCCGAGATTCCCCTTTTCCTCGAGCTTTCGTCGCGGTAACTCTGACTTCTCACCTATGCCGTTTTCGCACCTCGTCTTGCCACAGTCACTAGTAGCAGCTCATGTGCAAGCCATTCTACTCGAACACGTTCCGGGGGCGCCACTTTGTGGCGCAACGCTGTCACCTTAGAACGGCCTCAAGCAGTCCGAGCTCCAGCAAACGGCCAAGGGTCTTGTGTTGCTATTTCATGATATCGGGATAAACTAGAAAAGCGACACCGTCCGCCGAAGACACGGCATGACAAGAAAAGCCCGCTTCGTCTTGTTCACCCAGGCAAGCTCGGCTCCAACCTTCCCCTACTCTCCGCCTTCATTCAAGCCACCCTCTTCACCAACGCCGCCTTGAATCTCTTAAACAACATACTGCCCTGCCCCGACCTCCCAAGTTCCCCGACCAACTCGTCCAAATCGCTGACCGCACACGCCTCCAACTGCTCAGCCGTTGTGATGCCCGTAGCTACGAGTGCACTCGCAAGACCGGCGAAGCTGTCCGCAAAGGGCGGGTCGTGATCGATGCCGAGACGGTGGAGGTAAGGGCGTAGCGATTCGGAGGTGGACGGAGCAGCGGGAGGTGAGAAAGGGAGGGGTATTTGCTGCTGCTGGGGCTGGAGCTGAACCTGAGGAGTCGAGTGCTTCAAATCTACGAGGGATGCCTCGCGGGTGGGTGAGGCAGAAGAGGTGGGAGAAAAGGAAGGAGCACGGCGGGGGTCGTAACCCATTTGGGGGAGAGTTTTCCCGCCGAGGCTACCGACACGCTTGTCAAGGAGGAGAGGATTGATCGTGGATGGCGGAGGCGGGCCGGCTGCCGAGGTCGAGGCTTCAGCAGTGGCGGAATAAAAGGCCGAGAGGGCACTGGAGAGCGGAGAGGAGGAGTCGGTCGCGGCGGGCATAGCAGCGGGCTCAGCACTCTTTGGAGTGACCAGCGATACCGAGTCGTCCTCGATAGCCATGTCTTGAGCAAGTGAGGTAGAACGCAAACGCTCGTAGGTAGAAAAGGTGTCGGCCTGCGGAACTGAGAAGGTCAACCGATGAAGGTCGACGGAGCGGGAGACGATATGGCGCACCTTGCCGCCCTTGAAACGCAGAACAAGTACTTCGTCGTCCGAGTGCTCAGAGGGACCGTCCTCGGAAAAGATGCTCGCCGTCTCGGGCTGGGCGAAGGTGGCAGGGGAAGAAGGTGCTGGATATTTGCGAGAGATAGGCGGGTGACCGGATAGGGTGTCTATGCCCGAAAAGCTCTGCTGAGTCGTAGTATGTGAGACTATGACAGAACGGAACGATGAGAAGATGGGGGCCTTACCTCATCGTCTGACTCGGGTCCCTCTTCGAGCTCGTCCACTTGCCTTTTCTTGCCTTTCTTGCCGCTCGAGTAGCTCGGGCCTGCCATAGCCACATCGTTCGATGTGGTGCGACTGAAAGAACCGCCGAGCCCAGGCTTGATCGCTCCTGAAGAGGCGGAAGTGGCGGATGCAGGAATGTAAAAAGGGGCCGGGAGGTCGAGGGTACTCTGAATCTGTTGAAACGATCAATTAGTAGTCAATACAAGAAGAGGTCAGTATAGATAGTAGCGGAATAAGGTACCGGGTAAGCGTCCACAAGCTGCTTCTCCTCTCTCATCTTCTGCTCGAAACCCCTCGCTTGCTTGTCGCCTAGAGCAACCTTGAGATCCCACACGATATGTTCCTGCTGCGATCTCCTGGTCATGACGACCCCATGCTCTTCACCCTCAAACCCTTGACGGTACGAGTCCCCAGCTTTGATTTCCAGAAAGCGCTTCGCTGCCTGCTCCTTTATCTCCCTCTCGATATCATCGATGACTTCCTGAGCCTTCTTGACCGCTTCCTTGTATTTGTTCGTGGTTGGGTTCGGCAGGTTATGGTTGTGCTGGAGCGTCGAGGCAGCTGTGTAGGCGAGACTGCGGGTCTGATCGTGGGCGATTCGAACCGCGAACGTGCAGTAGCCTTTCTTGTCGTCGTGATGCTTGCATTCGAAGATGTCAAAATGAGGGCCTTGTTTCCTTTCGTGCCAGACACACGCGACGAATCCGCTTTGCCCTGCTCCATGTGCAAAAAACAAGGCAGAAGATGAGCTATATACTCTCGATCGGCTTGAAGGAGAAGACACGCACTTGCTAGGCGCTGGAAGTGCAGCTCAGCGTAGTCTGAGCAGTGCTCGAACGGCCAAGGAGCGCCTACTTGGAAAGATTGAGGAGCGGGTGGAGGTCCGCTCATCTGACTCGAGAGGGGCGTGGGTGCGATGCGCGAGGAGGAGAATGGATGCGAGGTTGCCATGGAAATGTCTGTGAGCTAATTTGAGCGCCAGAGACCCGGATGTGGTGAGCGACAACAGAGAGACGAGAAAGAAGAGCGAGCGGGAAAGAAATGGCAACTTTCTGTGGAGTACCTGCGCTCGCTGTGTGATGCTCAAGAATAACCTACCTCTCCCAGAACTCCCGTCCCGACATCCTCCATCAAAGACGCCTTCATCGGCTCCTTTCCGTCACAAAACCCTTTCCTTCTTCCCTCAGAACTTCCCTTCCCTTCTGTGCCACCCTATGTTCGCTCTCCTTTCTTCGCCGAGCTTGTCCTCTCGGTAAAGAACGCAAGAAGCTTCAAGCTGCAAGCTCCGCGCGACCCGATACAGAAAAGCGCATCCCTCAACGTTTCCTCCCCTTCCTCTTCTGTCATTCCACCTCCCTCTTGACCCTCTTCCCCTCCCCCCCTTCCGCCGGCTCTCCCCCCCTCTTCGTCCGACTCTCCGCCTCTGAACTACCGGAGGAGCTATCCCTATCCCCCCTGCCCTCCTTGAGCGCTCTAATTTCCCTCTCGAGTTGCAAGATCCGTTCTTGCCGCTTGAGCAGTTCAAGTTCGGCTTCGAGGTCGGCCAGGGTAGGAGAGGGAAGAGCGCGGCGAGATGACGCCGACGACGAAGACGACGACAACGAGGTGGAGGAGGAGGCTGAGGTCGAGGTTGTCGCCGTAGCTGGTGCGGGAGACGCTGAGGCGGCTGTAGTACTTGGAGATGCGTACAAACGAGTAAGAGAGGAGGAACGGGAGGAAGAGGCGAAAGCGGTAGTGGAAGATGAGGAAGAGGAGGAGGTGCGAGGCCGGGGATCGACGGACGAAGACCTGGCTGCCAAGTTCGACCTACCGACGCCGAGGGCATCCTGAGTGGTGTGATACTTCGCCAATACGACGACGTATTGCTTTAACTGCTCGATGTCTGCGAACGTCAGGGCATCGCGGCCGAAGCTCTCTTGCAGCTGCTGGTAGTGGCCGCAATGCGCGACCGTCATTCCCGCGACACCGACCTGTGCTGGCTGGAAAACGAATGCTGGCGAGTTCGTGAATGACGGTGAGGTAGGCACTGAGGGTTGGACTCCGGGCACGTTCACGTCCGCCGCGGTGACCCAAGGCCGGGGAGTCGGCGCTGCGACGGAAGAGGAGGCAAAAGAGGCCCCGGGGCGATTGCGGTTCGACGTCGAGCTGGCGGGCGTTGTACACTTGTTTTGGGCTGGAGAAGCGGGAGTTGAGGCGGTGAGTGTCGATAGGGTCGGCTGAGCGCTGGAGGTACGGGAAGAAGAGACAGACGATTCGGAAGAGGAGGACGAGGAAGACGTGCGAGGACGGGTAGGAGCGGCGGTCGGAGGCGAGGCGGTAGTGGCAGGCTGAATCTCCAATGCCCTCGGTTCTAGAGGGTCACAGTACACCGGCGGGGTTTCCTCAGCGTAACACTTGTTGAGGCGCGCCATGTAACGGACGAGTTCCGTGTACCTCTCGGGCGACAGACCACCGTGCTTGTAGTCGAACTGCAATCGAGCATAGGCCCAGCACTCCCAGTGCAGCATGCGAGCGAAGCCTTCCTTCGCCGGAGGAAAGTCGAGCGTGCGCGACGAGATCGCTGAGGTCGAGGGCGCGGTGAGACGGTCGCGGTACTGCTTGACCTCGTCCTGGAAGGCTTGTTGTTCCCGTTCTCGTCGCTCTTCGAGCCATTGTTGGTGCTCTTCCTCGATGCGTTTCTCCTCGTCGCGGATATCTTGGTACAGGGATGAGTAGGACTTGTGCTGTCGCGGTTCTGTCGGGCCAGAAAGCATTGTGAGCAACTTTCACCTCGGCAAGAGATCAAAGGGGACCTACTCGGGATGTGGCCTTCAGCCTCGAGAATGTCTGCGGATTTATCACAAACGAAGTTCGGAAGAGAAGGTCAGCGGAGGCCGCGGTAATTGTCAGCCAGACAGAGACAGGACACACCTTTGCTCCGATAGCGGATCTCGATAGTCGCGAACGGCGCCTTGAGCTTGTCCATGTAGACGCACTTGACCTTCTTCGCCGCCTTGACCTTGACCTCCTTACCGAGGCTGTTGGCGCAATCCATCAGTACCTTTCTCGCGTGCAATCGGACACTCGAGCGGCGACGTACGTAGTACGATGGCTAATCTCAGCCTTCCTTGCCCTTTCATGCACCGGCAACGCCGCACTAGTGTGCGTTTGATTCGTCTTTTCCGGTCCGAACCTGCGTTCTTCCCCCCCCCCAACATCGCAGCCTTCACTTCACCCATACTTTCAATACGACGGTAGCTGAGCTTGATAGTGCCGAGCGCGGCGATCTCTTTCGAGGAGGACAGGGCGAGGTTTTCGTCTTCAGTGAGGGCGAGGCAAGAAAAGGAGAGGGGGCGGATAGATCCCTATTGTAAGAAAGCAGATTGTCAGCAACCCTCGATACGGGAGACTAATAGTGACGCACTGGACCGGCTTCGGCGCCTTTGATAGTCGTGATACGCTCATCTTTCCATGGCTGAGAATTGAAAAAGTCGCCTTCGCGGTTAGTGATACGACCATCGGCACTGCAAATACCCTCGTGCAGAGTCAGCCAGTATTCACAATATGCTTCGCACGATATGCTTCGGAGGAAAGAACGCACCGCTTGCCATCCACTTCCACCCTCACCGCATAACTCTGCTCCGGACGTTGGTCCCGACAATCGGCATAGTGAACCTTGAACCGCTTACCTTCCGCCGCTTCGACATAACCGATAGTCCTGTTCGTTTCTTGAGAGATGCTGTGGACCTGAAGCGGATAGTCGTCCACGGTAATCCAGGCGGCGAAGTTTGGTAGTTGAGGGAAGCGGCTGTGCGAGGGGAACAGGGTCAGCGGAGACGGGGCGGCACGAGTAGCAGGCACCGTACAGTTGAAAGCCATCGCTCGGTATGTAGCTCATCCTATGGCCTGGTTCGCCGCAAAGGTGGACTCAAACGTTTGAGAGGAAGAGCAGCGCGTCTCGACGGGACAACGAAACCAAACAAATCGGGTTCGACATTTCTGACACGGCCAGAGAGTAAGGCGACACCAAGGAAGCGACTCTCAGACACGAGACACGAGGCGAGACGCGATAGTAATTCCGTTCCAGAGACAAGGTTGCTTGCGAAAGTCCTGCATTCCGTTTCCTTCCGTTTCCCCCTCATACTGTACCTACGAATCGACTCAACTTTCAAGCCTACCCAAATTGGTATCCTCCTCCTCCACCACCCTGTCCTTCAGTCCCCCCTCCCGCCGGTCGGAACGGCTGTCGATGCGACGACGCCGATTGATTGGCTACGAAAGAGGGGAGAGGTGTCGAGGCTGGAGGGGTCAGGCCGGCTAGAGTCGCGCGATACGAGGCGGGTGTGAAGCTACCTGCGAGTCGACAGAGGAGGCGTCATTTCTGCGGATCGACGGGCGCCGAGAAAAGGAAGGACGTACCTCTTGCGACAAACGGCGAAGCCGGTGGCTGGTAATACCCTCCATGCTGCCCGCCATGACTCTGCTGCTCTTGCTGAACCTGTTGTGCCGAGACGAACTGTCGAGACCCGCTTTGCTGCGCTATACGGGAGGATCCAGGGACCGGCGGGGGTGGCATCTCCTGATACCCTCTCTCCTCCTCCACGTGCTCGTCGAACCCTCCACTGTAACCTTGTCGCTCAGATTGCGCATACGAGGCTGATAGCTGTGGGCGGGCTTGCTGGGGAGAAGGAGGAGCTTGGTAGAAGAACGGATTCGATCCGGCCGAGGCAGAGGAGGCGAAGTCGGCGGGGTCGCGAGGGGGTCGATACTGGGCTTGCAATCGAGGTTGAGAGGTAGGAAGTGGCTGCTGGAAGCTCGGGGTTGCTGCAGGTTGAGCAGTAAGAGGCTGTCGCGTGCCGGTACGGGTGGAGGAACGGGATTGGGCGAGGGCCGGAGCTGATCGAGGATGGGTCGGTTTATCAGCGGGGCGATGTGAGTTGCGAGAGGGATTGTAGGCAAATTGTCTTGACGATCGACGGACAGTCAGCGTGCGGTGCTGATCGTACAAAGCGCGCGAAAACGCACTGCAAGCGCTCCTTGATGCCTCGGCTTTCGTCTGGACGGGTAGACCTTCGCTCGCCCCCTTGACCTCCACCATCCCTACTGCTTCCGCTGCCCTGTACTCCTACACCCTTTCGAGAAGCCTGTCGCTGCCTCTCCTTCGTTTGATTCGACTGAGCAGGGGTGAATGAGAGGCGCGAGGGTGGTAGCTGAAAATCGAGCGGCTGATATTGTACTTGTGATTCAGTGCGCGAGTGACGAGAGGCAGGGTGTTGAACCTCATCGTGCGGAGTAGAAAAGCCGTAGATTGCCGGTTGTAGAGGTAACCCAGCGTTTCTAGAGACAGAACGTTAAGCTGACGCCGCCTTGTAGACAGAGAGCAGAGCTGAAGCGAAGGCCAAGAAGCTAAAGAAAGAAGCAGAGGCAAAGGCGTGCTAACCGATCTGGCGACCTCCTTGCCTTCCGTTTTTCCCCTCGCGGCAGCTGTGCATCATTTCGAGCGAAGATGTTGTGCTGCACCTGCTCATTCGGATCATGCTGGGCTTGACGCGGTCGTCGAGAGTCCAGCTGGGCGGAAGAAGCAGCGGCGAGTTGCGACCGAAGCGACGCATTTTCAGCGGAAAGCTGGTCGAGCTGACTGCGCGCGCATGGATGAGTGCACCGGGAGATAAATGCACCGGGAGATACATGCACCGAATGGGTGGACGCACGCCTTAAGCACGCCAGCCTTCTTAAGCTTTCCTCCCGCCTCGGCTAGCATTTTCTTCTGATCGGCGCATTTGGTCTTTAAAAATTCGAGCTGCTGTGCCAAGTTCTGCATCTGCCATTCGGTGGCCATTCCTAGATCTCCGAGCAGGTCTGCCACAGGTCGAAAGTAGTGGTCGACGTTGCCGTTGAGATTCGCTTGCGAGAGGAGAATGACGGCGCCTTGTACATGGCAGCACGGACAAGGGGCGTCGGGGGGAAAGGGTGCAGTAGCAGGCGGTGGGAAGAGACATGGCTCGCATATCGTGTGTGCGCAAGTTGTCAAGTAGAACGAAGGCGAGTTGACTGAGGAAGAGAAGGGACGATGACAGGATGAGCACGCAACGAAGTCGAGTGGAGATCGCTGAGTGATGTTGCAGCTGGGCTGGGCGTCCATGTGCGGTTCTTACGGCGTTGTAGACTGTAGCAGTTATGTGAGCGAAGGCAACTCGCTCCTCGCTCTTGACCTCTCTTCTGCTCTACACAGCCTCGCATCAACCATGGCGGGAGTAGCTCACACCCAAGACAGTCTCAGAGACTACCTCAGCACGATACCAGAGTACTCGACTCCCCGCATTCAGTTTTACTATTCTTCCCTCGCACCCAAGAAGCAATCAAACCCGGCAGGTTACTCGTCAGCCATCAACTGGTGGAGGCATACACTCGTCAGTCTCGTACAGAAGGGACTACTCTCGGATGACAAGCTCGTCCTGACGGTGGATGAGGACTTGCGGGAAAAGCTAAAGTGGGATAAGGTGGGGAGGCCAACCAGTCTAGGCGTCATCGTCGTGCGTGGCAATATCATACTCTTCCTTCATTGAACGCTAAAGTTCTCCTGGTGTAGGCCGAACTCGCTCAAACGTCAGACCTCACTCCCCTCTCCACCTACCTCGCTTCACCTCTTCCGTCAGCCGATGAACCCTCCTGGTCCGTCGCGTCCCTGCTAACCAGGCCGTTCTGGTGGGGTCTGAGTAAGGTGTGGGGTGATGGAGGAGATGGGCCAGATTTGGGCGAAAAGGCAGATGACAACGAGTGGAAAAGGCGGAAAGGGGAATGGGTAGTCCCGGAATTGGTCGAGGTGCGTTTATCCCTTCGGCACCCTTGTTGGCTGGCTTACAGGCGATGGAAGCGAGCTTACAGGCCGTTCCGTCATGCAGAAAGCTGCCACTGCTCTCCTGCCTCGCCTCCCCGACCTTCACGCCGATGCACTCTCCCGCCTTTACACCCTGCGGTCCTTCCGAGAAAAGCTCGGCCCTCTCTGCTTGCCCAGAGTCACGCTCAGCCTGAGAGACTGCGAAGTCCTGGCACGATACCTTGAAGTGAAGGGAGAGTGCGCTTTCGATGGCGAGGTAGGTTCCCGTTTTTTCGCCCAGCAGTCGCGCTTGACGCGCTTTAAGCTTCCCGAAAACCGTAAATGCTGTGCTTACTCGTGTCTTTCCGGTCCGAACCCTTGTCGTGCAGGTCATCAAGTTCTCCGCACCTCTCAGCACGCCAGCTACGTCTACCCTCGAAATCACCCAAAGCGACCGTTCGACCCTCTCCCTCCTCTCAACCCTCTCCTCCCTCTCAAGCTACATGACCTCTCTCGAAACTCGCATCTCTTCCGAACAAGCCCTCGTACGAAAGTACGCTGCCGGGGAGAGTAAGAACCTAACGCTCGCCAAGAGTCATATGGTTGGAAGGAAGAGGTTGGAGAAGCTTTTGGAGGAGAGGGTCGGGGCGAGGAGTAAGGTTCAGGAGGTGGTACTTGCTATTGAGCGTGCGGCCGGGGATGAGGAGGTGCGTCTTTCCTCTTTTGCTCGACTCGCTAGCGTCGGCCTTCTCTTTTTCCCTTTCTACGCGCCTTTCCTCGTGTTTTCTCTAGGGCATAGTGTTCTCAACGTACTGATTACCTACTGACTTGACTCTCCTGTCCCGCAATGATCCGCAGACCCTCCAAGCCCTCTCCCTCGGCACCTCAACCCTACGCGAAGTGCTCTCCTCCCCGACCTTGCAACTCTCCAACATCGAAGCTACCACCTCAGCTTTGGACGACGCTCTCATCACTTCCCAACAAGTCGCCGAAGCGGTCGATTCGGCTGCGACGCCGTTGTCGAGCGAGATGGAGGGTGAAGTCGAGGAGGAGTTGAAGGAGCTGGTCGAGGAGGAGAAGAGGGAAAAGCGGGAGAAGGTGGAGAGGACGGAGGAAGAGAGGGTCAGTGAGATGGAGAGGAAGATGGAGCAGATGGGGAAGGTGCCGGAAGCGGGGAAGGTGGAAGACAAGGAGCAGGAGAAGGTTGTCGACAAGGCGGACCAGTTGCTTGCGTAACCTGGCATCGCTCGACCTGTGTCCATACTGTCTACATGTCTTGTAGAACCAGCTGTACGATGAGCGTTGTCCCCGTACTTGTCCCTGCCCAACTTGATCAGGACTGACTGTTGACAACTATCAGCTCCACGCAAGTCAACGGGGCAAAGGAGCATGATCTAGTGCTCTTCGAACAGCTGGTAAGCCCAGTGATTGGTTACGCTTGGCAGTATAGTCTGCAACTAAGAGGCTCGAGGGCGAGGCGAGAGGGGCTCGTCTTTGTTCGCACTCCTGCTCTCGTCGCTTTCACTTGATCACTGGTCTGTATACTTGGAATGGAGTTGCCGGCTGACACGCACCGTCTGTACGTTCTTTCACAACTCCGCAAGTTCTCCTCACTGATTTACAACATCGTCCTCGCACAGCTCCTTCCCAGGCCTCGAGGGCCTCTACGGCTGGGTGACGGTCGATGGGCAGCCTGCGGAAGTCTACGGAGTCGAGCAGACAGGCGGCAAAACCGTCGCGTATATCGAAGCCAAGGACGGAGTGCCTTTCGAAATCTGCCATTTCGACAGCCGGTCCGCGCCAACCGTTGAACCATACCTAATCCAACTTTTCCTCGATGGGTCAAGGTGGGGTCCCGTCGCTCACCTGAGCGGTACGCGTAGGCTAATGTCACGCCTTCAGAGTGGATGGTTGTCTATTCCAGCCCGACGATTGCATGTTCTCTTTGTCTACAGACGCTCCGCGGCGACTTACCAGATGCCAGGGACGCGAGGAGACTGATGTATGTAGCATTGTCCAGCGTCAGAGAGTTATGTTGCTAAGACGGTTCCCGCAGACCACTATCCGGCCCTTCCATTTCGCCAAGCTACAGACAACAGACGATGATGAAAACGCTTGCAAGGACGAGCAAGTCGTCAAGAACATCGGCACAGTACAGCTACGCTACTGGCGCGTTAAGCACGTCCGTACCGTGAAGACGAGTGTCAAAGCCGCCGTACAAGCTAAACCGGTCCACGAGCGCTCGAAAAAGGCGGCGTTGTCACATCAGGCTGGGTAGGCTTTCTCTGGTCTACGGTATACTCCGACGACTCGGCCAGAATGTCACTTCACCGCAGCTACGGCGCGCCCGTGGCCGTAGAACCAAGTTCCCGCTCGAGCCACGACTGGGTAGATCCGTATGATTCGCCTTTCTCCGTGCTAGAGTTACGCTACCTTAGTCGCTGTAAGAGGTGCTGCCTCCCTGTAGCAAACATGTTCCCGACTCAGGCCTTGCAACTGCACTTCTGCAGCGATTTTACAGTTCAAGGACTTCATACCCGGTTTGTCCGATTTCTGACCGCTCCTGCGTCTCCCCTGTTCACCGATTCCCCGGACAGCCTCGCCCTCTCCTTCGCCTGAGCCTGCACGGTCACCTTCGCCCGAACGCGCAACTCCCGGCTCCCCCGCTGCAGGACCTTCCCAACCCCGCCGCTCTTCCAGCACTCAAGCCGCCCGCTCTCCCTCTGCCACCGCCAACCTCTCCCGCGCCTCTCAACTGAAGGAAGAGCTCGAGTCACTCGAGCGCCTCGAACGTATTGCCAAACTGAAGCGCGAGCTCGCCTTGCTTGAAGGCGGCGCTGAGGCGTCTTCTACGCCGACACCCGAACGCGGTGCCAAGCGCGCCGCAGTTGCTGCGCTAACCGCCGAAGAGATCAAGAAGGTCAAGCTGGAGGAGGGTGCGAAGCTAGAGAGGGAGAAAAAGAGGAACAAGAGGAAGGGGATTTCGTCGGAGGTGATTGATCTGTGTGACTCGGATTCGGATTGAATCGGAAGGGGTGCTTGTGCCTGTGCTTGCTTTGTGTGGTGGGTGGACCTGCATGGTGCGTCTCTTTTTTGGCCCCTCTATCGTTCTCAGCTAATCATTCGCGGTCACGGCCAGCTTTGGGTGTTGTACCGTCATTCTGCACTTTCCTTTACTCGCAGTCGCCATACCGCTTTACAGCTCGTCTCAGGAGGGCTCGCGAGATGGACCGCAGGCCTCGGAACCGAGCACTGGACGTGAGGGCGAGAGGGCACGACTGTAAAGTCAAGCGACTCGCATCCCTCCGACAACGTTCAGCGGCGTCTATATTGGTATCAGCCGTGCGGGTAGCAGAGCGCCAACGCCTGTCAGCTACAGCAGGTCAATGGCCCAGGAAGCTACTGATTGCACACTGGAACGGACCCGGAACAAGGGAACAAGGAGAACGGATTGTGGCTGCCGGCGTACTTCGTAGGTCGGAGCGTGGGGTCCTGATTCTCGTGTAGTAGCACGTTGCACGATTGCCTACCAGCAACCCTCTTGAGCCCCTTCAACCGGACTTGGAGCTTTGGTTAGCGGGACGTTGACGAACGCGGTCGGGCCTCTTCTCCCTTTCTCGCATATCGCTCTCGTACCAGAACTCTTGTCAGTATTTCTCGAGCGTACACCATGCAATTACCCGACGCAGAGCACCGCCTGTACGCACCCTTCCATTTCTTGGTGAGCTCAATTCGTTGAACTCCACCTCGATTCTCCCGCAGATCCTTCTTGGGTCTCGATGGCGTCTACGGCTGGGTCTCGGTCGATGGAGCGCCGCTCGAAGTCTATGGCGCGGAGGAGCTACTCGACAAGGCGGTCGCCTACATCGCTGTGAGCAGCGGACAGCAGTTTGCGGTCCATCGTGCGGATATGAGGAAGGGTTACCCTGCCCATGCCCACGTCGTACAGGTGTATGTCGATGGGTCTCAGTGCGTGGCATCTCCCTTTACGCGCGGTCTCGAGCTGGAGCTGATCTGGTGGTATTGCGCAGCGTGGCAGGATCAGTTTACAAGCGGGGCCACAGCCTATACGCTTCCCCTCAAGGGTCCGAAGCCCGTCATCGCTGCTTCAGCGGTCTTGACGAATCAGAGGTACGCGACATTACTCCGGCGGCCTTGCGTTGCGCAGACCTGATCCTTCGCAATGGCAGACCGTCCTCCGCCCCTTCGCCTTCAGCAATCTCGCGCTGACCGACGAGGACGACGAGGCGTGCACCGACGAGCAAATTCTGAAGAGCAGAGTACAACCAGCCGAGGAACGAAAAGCTCACGCCCACCCTTGAGCCTCTTCACGAGCGAGCGAAGAAGGTCGCCTTGTCTCACCGGACTGAGTAAGATCGGTGTATCTTAGCTGTATACATACTTATCCACGCTTTGGCAGGTTCAAGGCTCCCGAAGCCAAAGAGGTCGAAAGCTGGATCACCTTCGACTGGACTGACACGCCCGAAGACGCCTTTTCCAGCGTCGCGTTTCGCTACCGCTCGAAGGGTATGTACGTCCTCGCACGGCTGGGGCGGGAACTCACACTTCCTTCTGTACGCTTCGTCAACCTCCGCAGAATTGTTGCAGCTTGAAGGGTACATCTCAGATGAGTCTCCCTACTTCGGCCTCCTCCTACGTTAGCTCACTACTGAAGCTGCAGTAGACTCGCCGCCCGGCTCTCCCCGCGATCCTTTCTTGCCGGCTCATCCTACAGCGTCTACCTCGCCAGCTACGCAGGCGGGACCTTCTCAAGTCCGCCGCGCATCCAGTCTCGCAGCGGCTCGCTCGCCCTCCCATGCCGCAAGCGCCTCCGTCGATCTAAACTTCAGCTCGATGGCTGGAGTCCACCAAGAGCGCTACCGCCAGGAGCGCATCGCCAAGCTCAAGCGCGAACTCGCTTTGCTCCAGGGTAGCGAAGACGGCGCTGCCACGTCCCCGGTTGTCCCAAGTTCCGCTGCCACAGGTCTCACGCCTGGGGAGCGTAAGAAGGTCAAACTCGAGGAAGGGGAGAGGCTTGAAAGGGGGAAGAAGAGGAACCGGAGGAAGGGGATCCCGTCGGAGGTGATTGATCTGTGTGGCTCAGACTCGGAGTAGAAGTGGGGTAGATGCGGACTGTTCGCTTGGTAGCGTACTTTGAGTGGGTGGGGTAGATCGGTGCGTCTCTTCGGCTGCCTCATGACTATCTGCAAGCTGACGATGCTTCGCCTTCCCAGCTTTTGTTTCGACATGCCTTGCTTTCTTCCTTCTTTCCCTCGCAAATGTAATGTCCCACTTCGAGTGCTCTCTGGCCAGCGTAGCGTTGCGCCCCAGGCTCTTTCACCCCGTGAGTTGGCGGGAGAAGGAAAACGAGGTTTCGTTTGCGTCTCCCCCCCCCCGGCCCCATGTTTTTGTTGAATGTGTTCCAGCACCGGGTGCGACTCTATTGAACTAACCCTATCCTCTTCGTCAGCTCTTTCAGGTGCGGAGAAAAAGCGAGAGCTTCTCTCTGACGGAGGCCGCGCGAGACTCCTTTCTCTCCCTCTTCTTCCTCACTCTTCGCCTCACCCGGCTTGACTCGCTGCACAGAATCATGAAGATCCCTGATGTATCGCACCGCATGTGCGTCAGCCAAGCGTCCTCACCTTGCTAGTCAGCCAGCTGACAACCTGCCCGCAGCTGCTTCCCGAGTACCAAAGGTATTCACGCTTGGATTACGATCGAGGACGAACCGGTCGAGATCTACCATGCCGGCGTGACAGCTGATTACAGCAAGGTGGTTTGCTACATCGAAGCTGTCGAAGGCGCGCGCTTCTCAGTGCACTGGATCGACTTGCGGCGGAAGAAGCCGAAAGACCCGTACGAAATGTATCTGTACGTCGACGGCACACAGTACGTTCGCTTTCCGATCGCTCACCTTCAAAGCTGAAGGGCGCTTTTCCACAGCGCCAACGGGTCGGCCTTCCTTCTCAAGATGCACCTTTCCGCCTGCCATTGTCCGACGATGCTCGCTTGAACGTCTACCACGGCTATCGCGCCTCAAGAGTACGCAGCACGTGGCGAGAGGCAGACCAGTACTGACTTAAGCGCCAAACAGACAACCGACCGACCATTCATTTTCGGCAAAGTCCACATAACCGAGAACGACATTGAAGCTTGCACGGATCAAAGTTTCCTCGAATCTCTGGGTAGTATCGAGCTATGTTACTGCCGTGTCAAGGGTTTCCGGCCCATGACGGAGCAGTGGCCTGACTCCGAAGTTCAGCCGATAGCGGAGACGTCGAAGAAGGCGCTTCTTTCTCACCAAATCGCGTGAGTTCCCCTCTTCGAGCTTGCCTCCCTTGACATATGCTTACTTCATCTCGCAGGTACGGCGAAGAAGTGGCTGTGGACGAGGCAGACATGCTGGTCGCCGATCTTCTCGATTCGCCCTAGGAACCCCTTCGTAGTGTTGAGTTCCGTTACAGGTCCCGTCGTAGGCTTCTCCGAGTCGTAACTCATTGAAACCGCACAAGCTGACCCGTGCGCACTAATTCAGAAATCCTCGAGCTGGAAGGCCATATCAACGGTATGTACCTTTCTTACAAACCTTTTCGTATGGTCCTGATTCCGGTGGCTATATCCTTAGTCTCCCCTTCTCTCACGCCCCTTTCCTCTGCCTCACCTTCGCCTGAGCCCGCTTCTCGTACTGCCTCAGCTTCTCCCGAACTCGGTGTCAACCCTCCCCTCCTGCCAGACCTTGCCATGATCACCACTCAAGCTCACCTCCCCCTTCTTCGAGCAGGAATCTCGGGGGCCGTCGCTCAGTCAAGAGCCTCACTGCCCAGGAGTTGCGCGCCGAGATCGATTCCCTCGAGCGGCATGGTGAGGACGGAACTTCGGCGCGAGGCAGAGAGGCGTGAAGGCGGTCCCGGCTTGCTTCATCAAGACGGCCAGGGCCGAGGTAGAGCCGAAGATGCCGATACTCGCAGGCAGGAGGATGCCCGGGAAGCGAAGAAAGTCAAGAAGGAGGAAAAGCAGAAGATTGAAAAGGATAAGGAGGACAGGCGGAAAAAGGGCATAAAGCCGGAGATGATTGACCTGTGCGACTCGGATTAGGCGAAAATTGGATCTTGCAGTGTGGCTCTGTCTGCGCAAGGCTCGGTCCGTTTGTTACGCAGCTGCAAGCTTTCCTCCTCTCTTACAGCGCTCGATTTTGGCAATTTCCACCAGCGTATCCAGTAATCCCCATTTGAGTCAGCTGTGTGACTTTGAGCTCTGCGACTCGAGTACAACTAGTCCGGCAGGCAGTCTGGGAAGGACTCAATGTCCTCTGCCTCGCCTTTGACCTTCTCATTTCAGATCAAAAAGGCTTGCTCTGCTTGGCTGCTTCCTGCACTCAACAGCGAAGCTCCACACTGAATAGGGAGCTCCGGATCGCCTCAGGAGACGCCCACTTCTAGCAACGCCGGAGTCCGCCTGTCTCACCTCCTTGGGCTTTCTTCCGCTGTCGCGGCTGCATTCCCCTTTTCACCGGTTTCACCGATTGCCCCTGAACGTCCAGCTGTAGCGATCCCGAAATCGGTGATAGCAGAGCGCCCAGAAGCTCATGCTCTACCTCAGCTTCCGTCGACCTCGACTTCCTCGAATCCGGCTGCAAAGGTCAGTCGATGGTCGAGGTCAGGGAAGGGATATCGGTTTTAGGTTGGAGCAGGCACGTGAAGGTGAAGAATCGGAGCGACGTAACCGCTGTTGCGCTCCGGAACCGCGCCAAGAAGAGAGTGGAATGGAGGGGAACGTCGCTTGTCAAAAAAGAATGATGTCGGGCGGAGGGGGAATGGGCTACAGCGTGCTGTTCGTTGGATCGACGCTTCATGGAAGCCGACGACGGTGGCGAAGCGTAGAGTGTTGTGCTCGACTCGCTCGTGCAATATGAGTCGAATACAAGTCGGAAGCGAGGACGCTGCATTGGCGACGACGGCACACAGAGTCGAAGACTTGCAGCCCCACAAATGGTTGCTTGAGGCTTCAGCAGTCGGCGGTTTTCGTAGCATGTCGGCCCTGCTTCCGGCAAAGCAAGAGACAGTGAGGCGAGCTGAAGAGTAAAAAAGGAGTATAAGAAAGGAAGGCGTTTGGCAGGATCGCCCGATCATGTCCTGCTCGTGGCGGATACGCCTGCGAGCCCGAAGAGCCTGTTGTAAGCACGTGGCGGAAACGAGCAGAAGCAGCGAGCAGTGCTTCCAGTAGAAAGGGTCGATTCGACGACTCGCGGTTAGAGGAATGGGTCGTCCACCGTTGGACGAAGCAATGTTAGGGCATGTCCTGTACAATGAGATGGACAAGCGCGCACATGTTTGCGTCGACTTCGAGCTGTGTACCCATGTCATCCCTCGACCAGTGTCGCAACGAGAAATCCCCGGTCTCGACGTCGCCTCAGCGGATGCAGCTCGGACAAGTACATATCGGCGGGAGATACCCATATGTCGAGGTGAGTTGACCAGAAGGACGGCTCAGCGAAGTGAGCAGTTGTAGCAGCAACGTTACCGCATCTCCACATCTAGCTCTCGCTTCTCCACTCTCGTGTCCGGCTTGATTGCCTTGAGACAAACACTAGCACTATGTCGGCATCTCTACGCACCTTTGCCAGCACCCTACGCTCAGCCCCGTCCAGATCGCCCATTTCTGTCTCGACTTTCGCTCGCCCAATCGCCCGGCCTCAGTCATCCATAGGCAGCCTCGCAGACGCACGATGCGCGTCCGCCGCCATGTTAGCTAAGCGTGCCTTTCACTCGAGCACCTGTACGTGCTTTGTCATGAGCTGTGAAGGCGGTCTCGAAAGCTGACTCTTTCCGTCGGCAACTTCACTGTACACTCGCAGCGGCACTCCACGGCGGAAAGGGACGACCAAAAGCTGGAGAAGGGTGAGGGATCCACGGCGCAATCATGCCGGGTGCCTGACTGACATTGGGTTCTCTGCAGCATCACTCTTCATTTCAAGCGAGCAAACGGTGAGATTACGACGGTCGAGGCCAACGAGGGCGACGACATCGTCGATGTGTCATGGGAGTATGACCTGGACATCGAAGGTAAGGTGTCAATCAGAGATGGGCATTACGGCGAGGTGAAAAGGGACTGATTGTCTCCTCTTTGCCCTTATTGCCCTGTACAGCCGCCTGTGAAAAGTCTGTGGCTTGCTCAACTTGCCATGTCATTCTGGAGGAGGACGTCTACGACAAGCTGGAAGAACCGGATGATGATGAGAATGTGCGTGGTCTCCTCTCCTTTTTGGTTCTTTAAGTGCCTTCGCCTTCGCCTCCTCTCCGTGGGGCTCTCTCTTCTGCAGCGCGTAACATAGCCATGCTCGAGCCGAATCTGACTCTTTACTCTTTCCGCAGGACATGCTGGACCTTGCATTCGGTTTGACCGACACGTGAGCTCTTCTTGCCTTATTTCACCCCCGACTGTTTCCCTGGTAGGCCCGCAAACACAAAGCTGATCCTGCTGTGCAGGTCTCGACTGGGTTGCCAAGTCAAGGTAACGAAGGATATGAATGGAACGACTATTACCTTGCCGAGCGCCACTCGGAATTTGCGAGTAGACGGTACGTGCACCCTTCCTCACCCTTACCCTTACCCTTTCTCACTCTCCTCTTCACATGACCGACGTCTATGGCCCGTCCAGGTTCCAAGCCGACCCCTCATTAGCATCTCTGCAACATTGCTGCGTCTCTCGGAACTAAGTCCATCTTTCGTCTGACTAGCTTGTGGCAGTCTCATCTTCCGCAAGTGTACTCTGCAGCTTTTGCTGACTCGTGCCGGCAAGCGTGTTTTGCGGCATCATGATCTCCCGACGACTATAGCTTCTACGCACCTTCCCGCCACGTAAATCGCGCCTTTTCCCACAAACTCGCCTGTTCAATCGACTCGACCTGCCACTGGACCCCCCTCAGCTCCAACATCTCTTGCAACTGCTGCAAGTAGTACCCCGCCCCGGGCTGAGAATACTCCTGAAAGACGGCGTCGTGCCCCCAGCTGATGGGCAGAACCACCTTACTCAACCTGGGAAAGATGGGCCCTTCAGCCGTGCCCCGCTGTTCGTCTCGCCGGAACAGATCGACGAGGTTCTTGACCAGTACGAGGACTTGTCGTTCGCTGGGTTGGTAGCGTTCAGCTTCGGCTTCGACGAGGAGGGTAGGGTGTAGTTGCTTCCAGGTGTGTGAGCCGAGTGGGGGGTTGTTCAGGTCGAGGTAGATGGCTTGAAGAGGGGATTGTCGAACTTGAGAGAGGGAGGAATTGTCGAATGCGGGGAAGGAGTGGTCGTCGAGAGTAAGGGAGATTGAGGTCAGAGTGGTGAGGAGGACTGGGGAAGTGAGGAATACAGAGAGAGGGTGGGAGAGTAGGGCTGCCGGTGGGGCGGAGGAAGTGAGGGAAGGCACAGCGAGGGGTTTCTGCGTGTAGGCCGAGAGGGAGAACTGAACGTTGTGGCGGTAGGACAGGGCGAAAGAAGGCGAGGTTGAGGAAAGGCCGGACAAGAGATGCTTCTCAGCTGCCCAACCGAAGAAACATCCGTCGAGGGTGAGATGTCGTAACGTAGACAGGCGAGGGCGGCGAGTCATGGCAGTCGGAGGAAAGGCGACCTTGTACCACGAGATGTCGTCGAAGATCATGCAGTCAAGCAGGAAAAGGCAGGCGAGGTCTGCGCAGAGCAAGGGTGAGAGGCCCGGTCGCGTCTCCAACGAAAGGGAGTGGACGTACTGTTCTTCTCGCTCAGAGCGCTGACCTGGAAGCTTCCGCCCACAACGACCAACACCTCGAGGTTTTTGCACACGCTCAAAAGCGCCTTCATCGCGCTCTTCTCCGGCGTCTCGCTGCGTGTTGGCTCGGTGTCCAAGTATAGCAGTCTTCGTACGCCCTCCACCTCGCTCTTGCGTTTCCTCGCGCAATTACTCAGCGCTTCCAGTTTTTCCGGACCCCTGACCGCCACATCCCGCCAAAATGGCTCTTGTAGCAGAGTCCGCCAAGTCTGACAGACGCCTCGAAGTCGGGAGATACAGGTGGTGCGGTGGACGAGATGAAGGGCGTCGTCGACGGGGTCTCCACTGAGTGAGACGGGAATGGGGAGCGAGTCGAGGAGAATGTCACAGAGGACGTCGAGGGGAATGGCAGCGATGCCGCCTCCCGTTTGAGCTCGTCTATCTTTGTCCGGGACGGTGTGAGCGGCTCTGGCCGGTGCGTTGCCTGGTGAGAATAGTCGCATCGGTTTGTGGAGCAGGTGGGGGGCCGAAGGGAGGATGTCAGGCGCTACGAGTCACGTCGAAGAGGGTGAACTGCGAGGCCAGGAATCCTGTGGCTGAACTGGACAAAGCAGCAAGCACGCAAGCTCGAAGAGAAACAACCGGTGCCTTCTTGAGCCTTCGCGTTCGGAGCAGGTGGGCCCTCCGCGGTCATCTCGGCATGCTGGAGGACCGCACAGTAAGGTGAACAGGAGCTAGAAAGCTTGACGAGGCAGCCTCCGCACACGTCGGAGCGGACGGAAGCGGCGGACGGGAGGGGGACATTTGCAAGTTGCGACTTCGAACATTTTTGTCAACTTCGACCACACCCTACTGCTGCCCTTAGTTTCGCGAAGGCAGTGCCACGCTGCAGTGCTGTCCCCACAACGAGACCCGTGACGCCCAGCGAGCACACAAAACGGACGACTCGTGATTTTCCGCTCCGTACGGGAGTCCTCTCTCCCAATGCGCCGGCGGCGGGAACCTATACGCAGCTGTCGTACAGTCGGTATTGATCCAGTGCAAGCCGAAGCGAAATGGAGGACGAGGTACGCTTCGTTCCGCGACGCATACCCCGTGTTACAAAGGAAAAAATCATGCTGCTGGCAAAGAAGGGTCAGCTCAGTGGCTAGTCTGATAGGAAGGGAAGACGTGCATGCGCACCAATGTTCAAGCTCTGCGCATCCTGCTCCGCATGCATCAATCCGAATCATCACACAGATCAATGACCAGCGGCTTCTTTCCTTATTTCTTTCGTTCTTCCTTCTCCCTCTCCACCCTAGCGCCTTCCTCCAGCTTCACCTTCTTCAATTCACCTTCATTCGACGTGCCCGTCTCGCGCTTGACTGCCCTAGCTTGCGAAGAGGACCCTTCGCCGACGTTGCCGCGAAGCCCATCCAGCTCGGCTTGTAGTTTCGCTATTTGATCCTGGCGACGAAGGTCTTCGAGCTCGCGCTCAAGTTGAGAGATGCGCGAGGTATCAGCGGAGAGAAAGCCTGAAGGTGAGCGTTGGGCTAGTTCGTTGGAGGAGGAACGGCAAGGTTCGGAAGGTCCCGCGACGGGGGGCGGAGAATGGGCTAGCTGGATTGCCACGGCAATTTCGGGCTCATGGTGTGCACAGAGAAGTCGTGAGTTCGCCGATGACCCTGCAGCGAACGTGAGCCGATCACGACATAAGAACGGAGGGAACGATTATACGCACTTCGAGCCGTCTAGGAATAGGCGAACGACGTGCGTGCCGGGATGGACCGTACGGCAATCCATCGTGTTCACCAGAAAGCGCTTCCCCTCAATCGCCTCGATGTAGGCCACTGTCTTGCTATCACGTTCTTCGACGCCCAAAAGTACCGCGGGCTGTCCCTCAACAGTTACCCACCCGTAGACGCCGTCGCCTCCGGGGTGAGGAACTTCGGGAGGACGAGGTTGTAGATCAGCGAGCACGTCGCGCGGAGTAGCGAGAGGACATACAGACGGTGCTCCAAATCTGGCAGTGCGTGTTGAGCAGTCATAGCAGGCAGCAGCTTGTAAGCGACGAGAGAAAGACGCATGAGAAAGAGGAAGGCGAATGGTTGCCTGACGCGTGCTTGAAAGACAGCAGGCACGAGGCTACTTGAGAGGTGGGATGCTGTCTTGTAAAGCGGGTCAGCCCCGTCGCGATAGAGTGCGCGTGCTTGCGGTCGTCGGACTGCGCTGCTGCCTCGCTTTCTCTTTCTTCTCCCCTCTGCCTTCACTCTCTTTGTGCGCTAGGTCGCTTGCGCAGCAGAATGCACGAAGCGAGCCACAAAGCGAAGAAAATTCGCCCTGGACCGGAGAACATGGTCCGCTATTACTGTTTATACGAAGAGACACGAGAAAAGCTCCTGGCTGCGCCGCCTCTTATGCTTCTCCCTCCTGCTTCTGCCCCGCCGCAACCCTGCCCGCATTTGCCTTCAACAGATCGGTGATGAGCGAATACGGAGGCCCCATCCAGGTCGCCTTAGTGGTCTACGTGTGGGGCAGATGTGGAATACCGGAGACGGCAAGGAAGCACAGTCAGTGAAGGGTAAGAACGCGCTAGCATCGGAGCGGGAGCGGGAGACACGCGTACGTGGTCTGCCAGCTCGTCATCTGTATTAGGGTGGATCCTGCATCGGACGACAGCGAAATTGTTAGGCACCTCGCGACGGCTACATACCGCATGAGAAGGCAGCCAGCCAGGGGCCACTTTTGAGAGATAAAGCGACGCACAAAACACTGAGATTCCCTCTGTACGCCACCAAGAAGCCGAAGAACGCGCCAAACTGGGCGGGAGTGAAGGTCTGCAGAGCGGGACCGAAGCGGGCAAGTTTGTCGGGCATCAATTTACAGCATCCCGTAGGGCCTGCAAGTGACTCGCGCTGTAGGCAGAGATCAGAGGAGAACGCAACGGACATTGACCTGTTAACGAGTGTCGAGTGAGCAAGTCATGCCGATCACAGGCAGGCAAGGGAGAAAAGCGCACCTCGAACATCGGTACCGGATGCGGTCCTGTACGAACGAGACCATTTAGCCCGTGTTTTAAAAAGGTGATTCTATGAACCCGAACAGTCCGAAGAAAGGATGCTGGGCAAAGGAATAGGAAGCGCACCAACTGGCTGCTCCCAGAATCGATACACCCGCAATTCGGGGAACTCGCGTCGAATCCGCTCGTGCAGCTTTCTGCCATGCTCCCTCTGAGCAGTCGACGCGTAGTATATGTGGAAGCTGCAGAGGTGATGAGGTAGCGAAGGACAGGTGGACGCAGCAAGCATACAGCGGCGGTAGGAAGAGTGAGATCGAGACGAAGCGCGACATCAGCTCATTCCTCTTGCGAGAAATGGAACGACGAACTCGAATGCATTGTTGCTCTCGTCGAGCTCTTCTGGGTAGCTGTCGTACCACACACTGCGGTCTTGTCCCTCAGGTCGAGGAGGGTTCACAAGCGATTTCCCGTCCGGCCCCCTTGCTTCGTCGTTCAGGGGCGGAAGGGCGGAGAGAGCCTCGGGTAGCGGGTTACGGTACGAGGCGGACATGGCTGCTAACTGGGCGGATTGAGGCGGGGCAGGGGAGGTCGTGAGGAGTGCGGATAGTTGACAATAGTCGGACAGAGGTAGCGGAGTCAGATCCGAGCAAAGAAGTCTGGAGATGGCAGAAAGCCTGCTAGGAAGGTCCAGTAAGCGAATTGAAGAGCTGACGAGAGCGTTGATCAGGATGAGCTGATGAAGATTGAGACACTCGTCAGCAGCGCCGATTAGGCATGCGGAGTAGGCAAAACCGCTGCAGGCGATTAATGAGCGCCAATGCGAGCAATAGGCTTCAGTCAAGTGCGTCTAGCCACGTTGGCGGTGTGAGGTCGAAACTCGTCCTCCGCCGCCAGGAAACTTTCTTGCCCGCCGCTCTCGTGCTCGTCGTACTGCTCGAGAAGGTCTCTGAGCCATGTCAGATGCGCCAAAAACCGCAGGGGCACAGCCCGCTGCCACAGTACCAGCTCCATCAGCCCGAACGCTGCCTTCCAAACCGCCAAAACCGACAAACCCGTCCGTCCCCTTCCCTAGCTCTACAGCATGTTGAGTGAGCTGACACGCATTGACAACACAGCTTCGTCTACCTCGGTATCCCCCAGTTCGTGCTCGAATGGCGCCCCTCCATGCCAGGCCCTAAAATGGGCGCATTCCTCCTCTTTTCCGCTTCTTTGACCGGAGCCTACGTCTACGACCGCCGGGAGACCAAGCGGATACAGAAGGAATACGTTGACAAGGTCAAGTTCTTGAGCGAGGAGACTTTGCCGACAGAGGAACGAGCGAGACGGCTAAGAATCTACGGAGCGAGGGTACCGGAAGACGGCGAGCTGGAGCGTAGCGCGAAGTGGTTCAAGCGGTACATGCGAGTACGTGGACCTCCCCCCGCGTCTTCCCTGCCGCGCTCACGCTTTGGTTGCGACGCAGCCCATTCTTGTTGCATCAGGAACCGATTACATCCTCAAAATCGGTACCAACCCTGGTGGACTGGGCCGCACTCTCGTTCACGACATCCGCGCTCGGCGGATAACCGAAGCAGCTCAGCAACAACCCGGCACGGTCCTTCTCTCCAACTCGCCGCAGGCCAATGTCAATGCCGTTCTCGCCGAACGAGACCTAGTTGACTCTGCGTCTGAAGAGAGGGACGGGAGTATTGTCTTGCTGGGACGAGGGGCGCTGAAGGAGTATTTGTGGGCTTTGCGGAAAGGGTGGGGTCAGCCCATTGACTTGCGTGAGGAGGCAAAGCTGGAAGGGCTTGGGCTCGGTGCCAACGAGAGGAGGAAAGATGGGCGCTGGGAGAGGGAAGAGGAGATCCTCTTGCGGGAGCTCGAAGCGGAGGACGAGAGGGCGCCCAATGGCGGACCATTTGACGAAAAGGCTGTGCCGGAATCCCTCGCCTCCGCCGCTTCCACCTTGTCCCCAGAGGACGCCGACGCACCTCCCTCCTCGCAACCCGTCTCTTTCCTTTCTCCTTCGTACTCTTCTTTCCGCCCGATCTCACCGACTCCCGCTGCTCCCTCGCCTGCCGACCCTCCTGCCGTCGAAGAACCGCTTCTTCTGCCTGCTGCTCCCGTCCCCGCCCAACCGCCCCTCTTACTCGTCCCCTTCACTTACCCCTTCGGCATCCGCACCTGGTTCCCCAAGCTCCTCCACTTCTGGAACCACCGTTCCGACGCTCGCCTCGGAGGCGAGATGGCGCTATCGCTCATCCTGAACGAGACTCGTTCGTTCGACCCGCCCCGGAACCGCACACCCGAAGGAAACCTCGACGGTATGCTCGATGAGAAGTTCGTTCAGGAGGTCAGGGTCGGAGAGCACCACCTATCTGAGATGGACGACGGCGTTCCGACTGGGTCGAAGGACCTTGATTTCCTGAGCGACACCGATGAGCTACCGCAGCACTTCAAGAAGAACTACCGCAACTTGCCCAAAGGTCACGAGTACTACCGCCGCAGCTACTACACGGACGACCTCCCCCCTCGCCTTCAGACTGCTCGTGAACTCGCACGAGGTGAGCGGGAACCGACGAGTGCCGAAACCAACTACCCGCCCAAGATTGAGAGCGAATTACGTAAGGAGCGTTTGGACAAGGAGTTGAGGTGGAGGAGGGAGCTTGAGGGCTGGGCGATCCAGAGGGCCGGTTCGGGTGTCGCGTGGGAGGAGGGATGGGAGGACAAGCTCAAGGTGGTGCAGACCCCACCGAGCGAGGCAGCTACCGCGGAGCTGACCCGGAGAAAGGAGGAGTGGGAAGAGGCGAAGAAGCGCGTGGACGATGAGCGAGAGGCGAGGTGGAAAGCGACGGACGGCTTGAGGAATTTGGCGGACGACGACGAGGAGTGAAAAAGGGTTCGACGATTTCTGGATCACGCAAGGGCCATAGATGGATGTGACATTAGCAGCATGACTAACAGCGCATTTCCCTCTCCTCCCTTCGTGGTCGTCGCTACTTTCAGGTTGAGGTCGCAGAGGCTTTTTCTCTTCTTTCTCCCTTTGTTCACAATACTCTCGCTATCGAGTCATATACATTAGTCGCGTACGCTACAGCATCTCTAACAGCATCAGCATGCATCCCTCGTCATTCCCCTCTCGACGCGCTTTCTCCCAGCATTCGACCTCGTCTTTCCCACCTCCCGCTCAAACTCGCTATCAGCAACCGCACGCGCAGCCTCACGACAGCTTTCAGGTCTCGCAGCAATACACGCGCAATCAGCCAGGGCAGTCGAGCAGCCCGAGCGCAGGAAGACGGAGCGTTTGGGATGATCCCGTCGAAGACGAGTTGCGAGTAATGCTGGCTGACGACGATGACTTTAACGGGGGAGATGAAAACGAATGGAAGGGAGGTGGACTGGCTCAAGGTATGTCTCAGGACCCATCTCGCTCAAAGGTTGCACGGCTCACCCTTCTTTGTAGACTTTTCCTCCCCTTCTCCCTCGCCGTCAACCACCTTCAATGTTAACGCCCCGGCCACCTTCGCGCAGCAATCTTCTCACTACGGCTTGCCACCGTCGAATCAGCAGCAAGCGAGGGATCTCTCGTCTTACTATTCCCAGTCTGCATCCGTTCAGAGGGCGCCTCCCCCGTCTCAGCCGTCCTTCGCCCCGGCTGTTGCAGCACAAGCGAGCCGATCTACGCAAGCACCAGCACAGCCAAGCTCAGGTGTTCAAGGTGGTGTTAGGATGGGCGGAGGTTTGATTAGGCCAATGCCCGTCCGCTTTGCTCCCGCTCAGACGGCTCAGCGCTCAATGGGCCATGCGGTCAAGATGTCCTACCCCTCAACCACCCACAGTGAAGTTCCTGTCGGCTCAATCTCGCAAAGCAGTCATCCCGGCCAATCTCAGCAGGGATTTGCTCAACTTGAGGAAGTCGATGAGGATGAAGAGGACTACTGGGGTGGTGAGGCGGAAGGTGACGGGTTTGAGAATGCCTTGGTCGGATTGGAAGCGGGCGTCGTTCCCACTGGTACGCTAGTTTTACCTTACGCCGCCCAACGATTGCTCCGACTGACCTTCCCAACTCACCCTGACCGTCACTCGCAGGCCCCGTCGCTTCCACTTCTCGCAGTCAAGGGAAACCCACGAGTGCCTTCCAAGCTCTCGTCGGTCGCCCGCCTCGGTCGCAACCACCTTTCCAATCTCAGCCATTTCCTTCCCAGCCTCAAGCTCGTCATGCCAATCTCCCCTCTCAGCCTCGCTTCTCGCAAGCTACTCAGAATCCGCCTGCTCTGCAGCGCGCGGCCCAAAGTGGCGCAATCTCGCAGACGCACTCGCATGGGCGGGCTCACCAGCAGCGATCTCAGCCTGTGCAGGAAGTTCAGTACCTCGAAGATCTGGACGCTTTCGCTGCCCCTCGCCAGAATGCTGAAGGGAAAGCGGGAGAGGTGAGGAGAAAGGGGCTCAAGTTGCGAATGGTCAGCGAGCTACGTGAGTCGGCAAGTCCTCGCGTTCTGTCACTTCGCCTCGTTTCGCTGTCGACAAAGGAGACGAAGAGTGTCATGAAGAACGCCGTTGCTGACCGCTGGCATCTTGCCCTGCGTGCACGGGCTGCGCCGCAGCCGATATGTTCCGCTCGCTCTGGCGCTTTGGCGTTTTCAACGCTGTTCAGAGCGCTTGTTTCGACGCGGTATGTTTTCTCTCCTTCGTACAGCGCGTTCTCGTCCATACTAGCTCACGCTCTTCCCTAACTACGGTGCAAAGGTCTATCACTCGGATGCCAACGTGGTCATCTCGGCGCCAACCGGGGCTGGCAAGACCGTGCTTTTCGAATTGGCGATTCTGAGGCTGTTCACCAACTGCCCCGACGGCGAGGCGAAGGTGCTCTACATGGTACATTGCGTCACTACAGTAGCCTCATCTGCTCTGAAGGCTCGGACTTCGCGTTCGCGCTGCGTTTACTGACCAACCTTTCCTCTGCCTTTGCCCTCTTCCTTCGGCTCTCGCAGGCCCCCACCAAATCTCTCTGCTCCGAGCGTGTCCTCGACTGGAAGCGCAAGTTTGAGATCGGTTTAGGGTGGGGCGTGCAAGAGCTCACGGGCGACAGCAGTAATGAAGCGGGAACGGCGGCGTGGCGAGATGTGGCGAAGGCGAGGATTGTCGTCACGACGCCGGAGAAGTGGGATGCTATGACGAGGAGGTGGCACTCGCATGGAGAGACACTGGGAAGCTTGAGACTGTTCTGGTACGTCAGCCGCTCGTTTCCCCCGGCTCTTGTCCCTTTCTGGGGGAGCCGTTCGAGAGAGCAGTCTCCCGTGTAACATTCCTGATCCTTTCGCCTCGTGATCTTTACTTCCCGCCATCGTTCACCCGGCCCCAACAGTGTCGACGAGGTCCATACCGTCGGCGCTGACGTCCGCGGCGCCGTTCTCGAGGTCGTCGTCTCCCGCATGAAAATCCTCGGTACCGACACCCGCTTCATTGCCGTGTCGGCTACCGTTCCCAACATCGAAGACGTTGCCGGATGGCTCGGCTCGAACCCGCCTGTCGACAAGGGGCCGGACGGGAAGAGGAGTAAAGCGGAGGTGTTTCGGTTTGGCGAGGAGTTCCGACCTTGCAAACTGCAGAAGTACGCTTGGGTCCTCCACACTACGTAGAAGTGTGACATACTAACCCTCAGCACGCAGACTCGTGTTTGGCTACCCGAAGAAGGGCGACAACGATTTCATATTCGTCAACGTGCTCAACACGAAGCTGTACGACCTGATCAAGCACCATTCGTCGGGCAAACCGTGAGCGCTCTCTTCTATATGCTGCATGCTTCTGCTTAGCTGATCACTGCGCCGAATCCGCTCAGCGTGCTCATCTTCTGCTCGACAAGGAAAGGCTGTACTCAGGCGGCCGACGCCCTCGTCAAGGAGTATAAGCAAGCACTATCGACCTCATCCTCAGCTTACAGACAATTCAGCAACCTTGCTTGGCCAAAGCCGCCTCGTTCGAGCTACAGCACAAGCGATAAGCATCTCGCAGCGCTTATCGAAAATGGCGTAGCGGTTCACCATGCCGGCATGGAGTTCAACGACAGAAGGCTGGTGGAGCAACTTTTCATCGAAGGAGTCGTCAGCGTCGTATGTGCGTTCTTCTTTCTCGGAAAGTCGGCTTGTCTTCGTCATTTATCGTAAGCAACCTTCATAGGTTCGACCTCGACCCTCGCTGTCGGTGTCAACCTTCCCGCCCGCATGGTCATCATTCGCGGGACAAAGGCTTTCGTTGATGGACAGATGAAAGAGTATTCGGAGCTCGACGTGCAACAGATGATCGGGAGAGCGGGAAGGCCGCAATTCGATAAGCTGGGTGTCGGTGAGCAACGTCTTTGTCCTCCTTCCCCGTCACAAGCTACATGTGCTACAACTGACTCTGATACGTCTATGTAGCGTGTATCATGACAGACAAGGAGTCGCAATGGCGTTACGAGGATCTCGTGAGCGCTTCGGTATGTACCTTCACGCCTGTCAGACGAGTTCGTGACGCTGACGAGGACCTTATGCCCCGTCGCCTACTATCAGAACAAACTCGAGAGCTCGTACGTCCTTTCGACTCGACTCATAACGGAAAGCGCAGGTCGGCTGATTTTCGGGTGCTTCAGTCTTCACAAATCCCTCACCGAGCACGTCAACTCGGAGATCACATTGCGCAGTATGTTCACGTCCTCATTATTCTGCTACACCTCTCCTTGCGGCATTCACGTACTCTTCCTCCTTGAAGCTATCACCGACGTCCCAACCGCTCTACACTGGCTGCGATCAACGTTCCTCTTCATTCGCATCGCTAAGAATGCGCCTTACTACGCCATTGCGAACGGCGCTTCGAACCCTGACGAGCGACTCGAGGAGATCTGCGTGCAGGCCATCAATGAGCTTGTTGATAGCGGAGTTGTCGAGAAAGAGGGAGAAGAGCTGGCACCGAATAGTGCGTGTTACTCCCCATCCCGTGACCTCTCATGTACTGACACAATGCTTACATAGATTATGGCGATGTGGGTGCTCAGCTGCCGCTCGCTGCACCACATACAAGCTCACCTCCCCTGACCTTCTCAACTCTGCCAGATCATGAGCAAGTTCTACATCTCGCACAAGACATTCCTATCCTTGAAGAACCTTCCAAAGAAGAGCAACATGCGCACACTCCTCGAGACGCTCGTCAAAGCGGACGAATTCGCCGGGTTTCGGTGGAGAGCGGGGGAGAAGACGGTTCGTCCTGTTTCCGAGTGGGCCTCGCATACATAGGTTTACACATCTACTATTCAGGTGCTTGCCAAATACAACAAAGTGAGATTTCTTCGTTCACTGGATGTGGGCCCCCTCACTCACCTTCGACAAGCAGAACCTTCGCTTTCCAACGGAAAAGGTGCTCACAACGGCGGATCGCGTAAGATCTCACCTCGTCGTCTCTCCGCGCTGGTGTACGTCCTGAGCCTGTTCGACCTCAGGTAATGATCATCATCCAGCTCGTTCTCGAATGTATCTCGAGTACCGAGCTCAAAAACGACAATATCAACCCACTTCTGGAAAGCCGGTCCATCTTCTCTTCAGCTTTGCGAATTGCCAAAAGTCAGTGCTCTTCCTCTCCATTTCTCTCAGAACGCGCTATTGACACCGGTCACCTGGACAGCCATGGTTGAGGTCGCTATCGAACGCGAAGACGGTGCGATCCGGACTATGCTCGAACTGTGCGTTCAAGCTTTTCCGATACCGATCACCTCATCACACTTGAGCTAGCGCTGATGCCTGCTTTCTGACTCAGACTGCGGTCTCTCGGCGGATACTGCTGGGATAATTCGGCTTTCGTGCTGCGGCAGCTTGATGGAATTGGGGAGAAAAGTGCGCCGCGCCACGACCTCACGATCGCTCAGCATTGACAATATCGTGCATTGTAGGCTACAAAGTACTCGTCGACAGCGACATTCGAACTTTCGACGATATCAGACAGGCAGAGCCAGAACGCCTCGAGATCATATTGTGCCGGTGCGCTCTTCGGTTTCCATTTCTTCGTGTCTCCCTCTCTTTGCGGTACGCTCTCTGACGCAATACTTCACCAGGAAACCCCCATTCGGCCGCAAGCTTATCACTCAGGCCAAACAGCTTCCGCAATTTGAAGTCATCTTCCTCGGCAGCAGCGAGAATGTTCTCGCCGAGGGGGTTCAGCTTGACGTGCAAGTCGAGGTCAAGCTCAAGGAGACGAAGCCGCCGAGCGTCACGAAGAAAGGGTCGATGAAGCTGTGGGTGTCCATTGCCGCCACCACTTCCGATGGCGTTTTTGTCGAGTGCGTGATCGCTTCTTCTTTTCCCATGCCTTATAGGCTACCTAGCTCATAAGTCTTCCCTTCCCTTGCTTGGCGCAGCTTTCGACGCATGCGCCTCGACCAACTACAAGGCAACCCTAGGCAATTTGAGCTTACTGTCACCCTGATCAAGCCATCGCAACGTCTCGTCGTGTCTGCGGCTTGCGAAAGCTTCGGTGCGCCCCTTCTGCCCTTATTTCCGTACCTCAGTCTCACAGCTGTAGGGTTTCGTAGCGGGGTCCGAGGTGAAGTCGAGCTACAAGCCCAGCACCCGCTCGTCCGACTTTCCGATTCCGAGTGAGCCTTCCCTTCGCTTCGGGTTCTCGTCCGCTGACATTTGCGTTAACGTTGTGAAAGATCTAGGCCCCTCTGCTGCGTCCGAGGAAGAGGATGATATCAACGAGCCGAAACCTGTGCGTATATAAGCCACTTACGCCCTTGTGAGCGTTGCTAACGATCTTGGCCTCGTCTTTCTGTGCAGCTCGAGCGGCCGAGGAAGGCGATCACTGCCCAGCGCGAGCTCCTTGCTGTACAGAAAACGGCTGGAGATCAATTAACGGTCGCCAAGTCGGCGCCATCGCGCCAACCGCCAAACGTGGACGAGGAAGAAGACGAAGAAGATCCTTGTTGGGAGCCGAAGGTTCTGGCGAACGGCAAGTACGAATGCGGTCATACTTGTGGTAAGCCTGAGCCATCGATCTTGAACGCCGGAGTATAAAGCGAGCTGACTATCTTTTGATCGCCTGTGCAGCTGACAAGGCGAAGTGCAAGCATCTTTGGCACGTTACCTTTCATCCTGCTACGCTTTCTCGCCTGACGCGCTGGTTATTCACAGCTGCCGTGAGGGACGCGACAAGCCACCGCGTCGCAAGCCCAAGTCCGCCGTGGCAGGCAATCCCAAGGGAGGCAAAAAGCCGAAGACGCTGATGACGCTCGACAAGGCATTTTCAATCACTTCAGACGCTCAAAGCAAACCTTTGCGCTCTTTGCGCTTGGAACCAAAGGCAAGCTCGGGTGTCACGCTGTTCAAGGGGGCCGGCCGGACGACTACGACGGTCAGGGACTCCGACGCGGGGGTTGACGGAGAGGACGCCGGCGCTCTGCCGTCTCTCGATCGAGTCGTCTCGACCGCTAAGAGGAAGCCAATCCGTCGTACTTTCTCAGCCTCCAGCCGTCTTTTCTCCCTCTCCCCTTCGCCGCCCAAGCCTTCCTACCTCGATATCGACAAGTCGGATCCAGGCGACGAAGCCGGAGAACAGGACCCGCTTTTCTCGAGCCCGTCTCTCCCCTCTGCCTCTCTCCCTAAAGCCCCGCACCCTTCGTTTAAGCGCGTTAGGTCCAGCATCGCGAAGGAGAACACTACCCTTTCCTCAGTCACAACCCCTCACAAGCGTCGCCGCGTTTCCCTTCGCGAGTTTGCCTCAAGCTCGTCGGTCGATCTCGATGCCGAGCCCGCCAGAAAGCCAGCCTCGAGCTCTGCGAAGCTCTCGACACCTCCCCTCCAGCTTGAGAAGGCCACCTCGCCTTGGAAGGAACCGCTTTTCCGCCACGACCCGTTCGACTCGCCTGTCACATCCTCACCTCCCCCGAGTATGCTCTCGGCGCTCAATTACCCCGGCACGCCGTCCCCGCCGGAACGTACGGACGCCCCCGCGAGGCAAGAGCCGTCGTCTGAGCCGGTGGAACAAGAGCTCGGCTTCGACGACGCTGGAGATGGGGATCAGGCTTCAATTGCGCAGAGTAGCGAGAATATGCTTGCGGTTGTTGAAGACGACGAGTTCGATGCGTGGTTGGAGGAGAATGTGGTCATCATGTAGCTTTCGCCTTTTGCATGCTCGCATCATTGTACCGCTCTATCTCTGCACTACGCGTCCCGGTGAATTTTCCGCTGCTTTTCTGGTGCATGTGGACGCAGCCTGAGGTGCTATGGGGGCCGCTGCGACAACAGCGTTGGCTACGAGTTTACCGAAACAATGGCGCTCATCTCGCAGTCCAATCTGCCTGCGCAGCCCACCTAACGTCAGTGGAAGACACGGCAGGGCAACGCTGTCGAGTCAAGCCAGGAGCATGAGGAGCAGAAGACGGGGCGAGAGAGAAAAAAGAAATCGACCAGAGCAGGATTTGAACCTGCGCAGGCAAAGCCTATTAGATGACGATAAGATTCGAGTCTAACTCCTTAACCGCTCGGACATCTGGCCAAGTATAGGCACAGCAGTCCGAGATAAGCGTATATATACTTTCTAAAAAGCGCTCACACATGAATCTCTCGTCTCCAGTTGACGGGTTCGTTCCATCTGTCGAATGCTCCTTCGTCGCCTGGCTTACAGGGGACCGACGCCAGCACATCGCTCACTCTCCACCAGCGCTTGCACACACTGGCTCGTGCCCACCTCGCTCACTTCCCCACCTCATCATCTCCATCGCCGTCCGTTCCTTCAGCCAATCTCGCACACGTCGTACAGCATCGGAGCACTCCGGTCATGCTCATTCTGTGACCTCGGTCTGCTTGGCGCAGGTTGTCAAGTCGAGCGAATAGATGGCAAGGTGGTCGCGAGATGGAAAAAAGAAACGATGACAGGCGATACCAGTGCGCTACTCTCCTTGCTCTCGGGGCCAGCGTGCCGCTGATCGAGAACTCATAGCTAGACCGACATATCTTAGCGACCTTGAGCTCTCTTCGTCGCGATCGTGGACTGAAGGCTGCGACAGCAAGTGCTCAATCCTCACATTGCTTCCAAGCATGCTCGAGCTAGCATAAACCTCTCTGCCTGGTGCCCATCACTCATTCTTCTGGACCCGTCTCACGGCCACCATCCGGCGTTGCTGAAGTCTCCTCCTTGTCCCGTTTTCTGTCGGCATCAGCAACCTCGCCGTTCTATTGGCCATCCTACATCCGGGTATGCAGCATCAGTTGCGCACTGCTCCGAGCTCTGACGGTGCCTCCGTCGTCCGACAGCGCGCTGTGCTCGCACAAACCCCACCCTTATTGTCCTCGACTTAATACCTCGGTCCATGCTCCCTAGGGCAGTCCTGCCCTTCATACAGGTCTCGTGCCGCGTCCGCAATTCCGCCGAGCTGTACCGCCGGCGCCCACCGACCAATACCGGATCGCGAGCACAGCGCCGAAACTTTTCATCTTTACCTTGACCTTGCCGCTCTCGCGACCCGCTTTACCGACGCTCTGCAGCCTGCCGGCTGTAAGCAGGTACCTCCGCTTCTACTTCTGGACCTCGTGACCGCGTCCTTTGCGGGCATTCCGCTGTGCCTTCCTCCAGCTTCCTCCCTGACATTTTTCAAGGAGGAATAAAAAAGTCTCCCGTCGTCAAGCACACCGCTCGACTAGCGCCGGTTTGCCATTTCTTCAACAGGCGCTATCTGTTTCGTCAAGGTGTCGTAGACGCCCGCGTTGAAGCGTATGTACATATGACCCAGGTTATTATCCATGACCCGATACACTCTGTCGGGAGGAAAATCCCAACGTCATCCCAATGTCTCATCAGTTTGACGATCTGGGCTAAGGTGGTTCGTTCATTCTCTTCTTCGCTTCTCACCCACTTCCAGCGCGACCGCCTTCCAGCGCGACCGCCTTCCAGATCGACATTGAGTCTGAGATCCCGCACCATCTTAGCAAGCAAGTAACTCCCGCCCAACTACCGCAAACATGGTGTATGTCCTCGACCTTACCTCCCTCGTCCCGTCCAGCTTGTTCCGCTGCTGAGCGAGCCAGCGACGGCACTCGCCCATTAGATCAGGCTCCTGTGCCGCTGTTCAGCCCCTGACGCCTCTTATATTTGCTGCAGATCTGCACGCTTTATTCGAGTAACCATCGGTCCCCTCACCCTTCTCTCCTTCCTCGCCAGCGTAATCACCCTGGCTATTGCCGCCTCTCTCGAAGCACACTGGCTTAAAGTCGGCTTCCCGAACAAGAGTTACCGGGACAGGGAGCGTATTCTGTTGGCTGCGGGTATTTGGGGCGTGATCGCATCTCGTGCGTTGTTCTCTCTTGACGCCTACTGGTAGTCACATTTGCACACATGGCGACCTCGCACTAATGCGCTGTACCGCCATAGTCTACTCCCTTGTCGGAGCTTTCTTTTTCCCCGACCGCAGCGCTTTCGGTATCATGTTCCACCTTGTGGCCTTTACCATCGCCTTTGTACGTTTCCCTGTCCTCTTATGATGTAATCTCGCAGGTAGTGACCGTCGGGGAGAAAAGAAAAGCTAACGCGTTTTTTCTACAGATCCTCTACCTCATCGGATCTTCCTCGCTCGTTGCCCTCACGGACAAGGTCAACTGCGGTGACGTCGACTGGTCGCGCTGCAACATCACCAAGGGTCTCGTCGCCATTGGGTGAGTCGTGTCTTTCGCCCTTTCTTCATGTACAACTTCTGACTCCGAGTCCTTCTTCAGCTGGATCGAAACTATCTTCGTTTTCGCCCTCCTCATCTTCGTCCTTATTTTGGGCATCAAGTCTCGTAGCGGTGTCGGCATGAGGAAGAGCGCCTTGACCGACGCCTAAGTCCACGAGCGGGCAGGGGGGGCGACAGTTTCATTGTCGTGGTGGTCGGACAGTTTTTGCAGGATGTACGCAGCCTGCCTGGTCGGTGGCTCAATGGACCACGAAGTCAGGGTCCTCGTTTTTCCCTATTTCGATGCGCGCATTTGGCGCGTTCTCGTAGTTTTCTATACCCTCTTGATCATCTCATAGTCATCAGAACCTAATGATTGCAAAGCGGATCTATCGCCATTGTTTAGCACCGACGTGCCACGCTGCAGCGTCACCAAGAAAGAGACACTGGAGAAAATTACGTCAAGCCGCCTTCGTCTTCCTGGTTTTCCCAACCAGAGTTGTGCCGAGTGCCCTGGCCATGATCCACGATACCAGCCGACGTGGCAGTCGCTCAAAGATCCACATTACGAGAGACTTGCCTCCTGCGGTGTAGTAAGTTGCCGGACAAGGGCGTAAAGAGCGAGAGACAATGCCTTTGGCAAGGACTGCCGCAGGGGCGGAATGATCTGAGCGAGGAAAGCTGTTAGTCGATACTTACATGATAGATGGATGTTATAGTGGCCGAGGCGAAAGCGACGAGAGCGGGGTCGAACGCGAAGAAGAAAAGGTGCAAAACCCACCGCCTCGTTGTGACAAGTTAGCCCTGTCGACTATCTTGTCTGCAACGTCCTTATAAAGCGAATCTGTACTGCAGGAGCAGAATGAGGGCTGGATTATTGTGGGGAGGAGGATGAGCGAAACGCACCTTCAGGCATTTTTATACTCTCGACCTGCTTCGAGCCGAATTGGCTAGTGATAGCCCCGGGAGCCACGAGCATGACATTGACACCGAAGCCCTGCACTTCCATGCGTAGAACCTGCGGCAATAAGAGTCAGGGTGTCGTCAGAGTGAACTGGACTGGCCGCTGAGAAAGGACTTGAAATACCTCTGTGGCGGAGTGGAGCGCCGCTTTCGAGGCACAGTAAATACCTGACCACGGAGTCGGGATGTTGCCTGCGAAGGGGAAGAAGAGTATGGGGAATGTTGACAAGTTAGAACGACAGCTCGAGTGTGAAAGCTTGCGGAGAAAAAGCAACCTCGGCTGTTTGGGGTGGTAAAAAGAGGCGTGACTTGCCCACCACCGAGCCGACGTTCACCTATGTGTGTACAGACGTAAGCGTACATCAGCAAGAGACTGAAAGAACAAACCAAGGATCGAAAGAAAGAAAATGCACAATCAATCCCTCTCGACGCTCCGCCATATGCGGCACTACCAGCTTCGCAAGCCTCAACGGGGCCCAGAAGTTTGTCTCGAACTGTGTGTGAAGAGGTTCTCAGTTGCGGTAACAAGCCAGTGGACTGAGAGCGAGAAAACGAACCGTTGCCTTTGCCCCGTCTTTGCTCTCCACATCTGCATCAAGCAGCGGACCAGTCCCGCCCATTCCGGCGTTGTTCACCAGTACGTCGATACGTCCTTGCTCACTGATCACGAGGTCGATTGCGTGCTTGCAAGACTCGGGGTCAACAACATCGAGTTCGACTTTGTGAACATTCTCGGGTAACGAGCTGAGGCTGGAGAGTCGCCGAGCGGTAGCGTAGACTATGCAGTCTTGACGGGCGAATTCTTCGCAGATGGCATGGCTGTATGGCAGGAAATGAGCGCTGGAAGGAAGTGGGGAAAGAGGGGGGGGGAATGGAATGCACCCAATCCCGCCAGTTGAGCTGCCAGTAACGACGACGACCTTTCGTGGTGCCATTGTATTCTCCGGTATGATGCAGAAGGAAGAGAAAGTTTGAAACGTGAAGGAGTCAAAAGAGACAAAGAGAAAGCGAAAAATCGCCCTCGTGACGGTTTTCGCGGCTGTCAAGCCGCGCTTACTCCCGATTAGAGACCAAGTATGCACGAGTGGATCAGGTTAATGCGATACAGCTGGGCAAGAGAGAGAGGGGGGGGAAGTTGCTACAGCAGCTGCAAAAGGTGAGAAAACAAGCATACAACGACCCCTGGCCCCGCAGGTCGCCTGCGCCAATACGAGAGACAACATGCACGCCTGAACCTCACCTTGACTCACTCTTCCACCTCCTCCGCCTTGACCTCCACGATCGGATCTTCCTCGTCCCTCTCGACTTCCATTTGCCCAGTCCTCGCCGACGAGCCTTCTGCCCCCGAATCGCGTCTGGACCCCGCCTGCGCCCTTGCCTGAGCACCAAGATCGCGCGACTCGTCCGTTCGACGGACGGTCCGTCTAGAAGAGGAGGAAGCGCCGGGGAGGGAAGCGGTCGAGGAAGAGGCGGAGAGAGGAGAGTCGGCAGGATTGAGGCCGTCGGCGCGGAGACGGGAGACAGAGGAGGCGTGAGCTGCTGAAGCGGTACGCGGGTTGGCGAGGGGAGTGGCGTCCTGAGGTGGGAGATCCGACATCGTCACGTCTAGACCTGCGCCGCCTCCTCCGCTTCCGCTGGCGTTGAAGGTGCTCGAATACCCATAGGGATCGCCTTCTTCGTCTTCTTCCCGCTTGACGGCGTGGAAGGGAGAAGAGGAGTAACGCTCGAGAACAGGAGGATCCGGCTCGACGCTGCCAAAGTCAAGCACTTCGAACTCGCTATTGTTGTTTCGAGAAACGGCCGCGACGCAGAATCGTTGGTTGAAGGACACTTGCCAGACGCCGGTGAGGTTGGTGATGAGGTCGCGGATGAGTTCGCCGCTCGCCACGTCCCACATCTTGAGCGTGCCGTCCGAACCGCTGATGACCTTGTGCTCGTCGTGCTGGAAGCAGGTGATTGCGCCTTGATGAGCAGCCAGGGCATGCTTGCATTCGCCGCTCTCCGGATCCCAGATGCGGAGCGTCCAGTCTGCGGCGGCCGAGACGAGGTTACGGTGGGAGAGACCGAGAAGACCGACGAGGGAGGTGTGGCCTTCAAGGGTGGCGCGGCACTCGCCAGTCTCGGTCGACCAGAGACGAACGTGGCCGTCCATCGATCCGGAAGCGCAGAGTTGGCGTCGATGATCGTAGACGACCGAGTAGACCTTCTGGGTGTGACCTCGAAGTTCGTGGCGGCATTCGCCGGTGATGATGTCCCAGACTCGCACCGTCGTGTCGTACGATCCGGATACCAGGGTACGTCCATGAGCAGCGAGAGCCCGTACGGCGTGATTGTGCGCGGCGAGGTGGCGAAGGTGGTAAGGATTGTGATCCGGTGCCGTGTTCTCCTCGGTCGGGCTCTGCGGGACGATGGGGTGATACTCGGCGTCCTTCCCCGGCATCGGCAGTTTCCAGACGCGGAGCGACCAGTCGCGCGAGCCAGTGGCGATGAGCGGGTACGCCGGCTCCCAAATGGGCGCTCCTCGGGGGTCGGGGTTGATGTTCCGCGGCTCGACAATTTGAAGGCAGCGGACGGTTGAGGTGTGTCCGATGAAGGTATGCGTGCAGCGACCGGTGTCGAGGTCCCAGACCCGGACAGTGCGATCCGTCGAGCCCGAGACGAGAACGTTGCCGACATACTGCAACGCCCAAACGCCGCCTTCATGCCCGGCGAGACTGGTTCGAAGGGCACCGGTCTGAGTATCGAAGACATGGATGAGATGATCATCTGAGGCGGAAACGATCTTGTCTTCGTCGAACTGCAGACAAGTGACGACGTGGTTGTTGTGCGGGTTGTTTGCGGCGGGCGGATTTTGCGGGGCGGAGGGGAAGGTGGTCCGCTTGGGAGCGTTGTGCTTCCAGTTGTTGCGAGTAAGGAAGCGGCGGCGATAGAGGAGTTTGAAGGGGTGGACGCTCTGGGATGGCGGGAAGGGCGAGGCTTCGCGGGAGGAGGAGGGCGAGGCTAGGCGGTGGGAGACGGAGAAGCGAGGCAAGTCGCCGCCTACGCCGCTGACGTAGAGGTTCTCGTATTCGACTTTGCCGTTCCAGGCGCACGGCCGCTGTGAAGCCAGAATCGGCGGTTAGACCAAGGTGGGGAAGAAGGGAAGAAAGAAGCGAACCTTCTGGTCCCATACACCCGCTTTCCATCGCTTCAAGAACAAGTTCTCCGTTCCTCCCGTAGCGATCTCCCTCGCCTCCTTCTCCTCACTCCCGTCGCCGACCCACAAGTTTTCTTTCACAAGCTGTCCCTTCCAGATCCGCCACTCACCGTCGATCAGTCTGCGCCATTTCCTGCTGACAAGCGACGCCCTGCAAAGTGTCTTAGCGTCGAGGTAGCAGAGGATGTGCACGCCTAGCTCGGGAGGCAGGTCGGAGAGGAAGTCGCGTCGCAGGGAAGGCTCGATGATCTGGTTCAGAGTCTGGAGGACAGGAATAGAGGAGCGACGCAGGAGCTGGAAGATGAGATAGGACTGGAGAGAGGGAGCGAGTTGATCGAAGGTGTTGACGAGGTCGGGGAGGGAGAAGAGGCCGCTCAGGGCAGCACCGCTGCCAAAATCGAAGGCCTGGGCTTCAAGCTCGTGCGTGCCGTCCTCGACGAGCTCATCATCGTCCTTCAGTTCTTGACTGTCTTCCCCGCCAAAGGTAGGCACTGGACTGGGCGGGCTTTGGTTTGGCGACGGAAGGGTGTTGATGGTCGTCGAGTTGGCGGAGGGACCGAGAGGGTACGAAGCGGTGTAGACCTGGCTCGGTCGTCTACTAGCTGTTGCTACTCGCGCTGCTGCTGCTGAAGCGACGGCGTCGAGTTGCGCGTCTATCGAGGCACGAAGGTCGATCGAGGCGGACTCGGCACGAGGTCGCTTCCGAGGCGGGCCGGGAGAAGACCGGTCATGTCGAGAGATGCCTCCTTCAGCGTCGACCCCGTCTGCGATACCGTCTTCAGAAACTTCACCGATCCCTCCCATGCTTCCTCTGCTCCGTCTCGCCATCCGCCGGTGGTGCAGCGCGCCTCTGTCCGCCCGGGGCAAATGGGGCGCTCTCGTCAGCTCGTCCTCCAGCTCGTCGTCCTCGAAAGAGCGCTCTTTTCCCTTCCCCTTCGGATCCCGCTCAGATCCCTCAATCGACCCCGCTCCTGCTGGCCGCCAACCCGCTTCGGGCGGCACTTCCGCGGCGTTTTCTACGAATACTCCCTGCATACCGCCCAAGTCGACCTTGAAGCGCTTCAGGCTGCCCGGCCATTGCGCCTGACTAAGCGGGTAAAGCATGGGGTTGAGGCAAAGGGCAGACGATGACGAGGCCGCATCGCCGTCTTCTGCATCGAGGAGGCGGCGAATAGACGAGCGAGGTGTGAGGGGAACGGATGAACGGAAAGCGTCGGCGCCAGATGGGCCGGAGAAGGAGGAGTAGGAAGGGCGGATGGAGCGGGTCTTGGGAATGCGAATGGGAGCGAACGAGGTTTTGGTCTGGGTCGTCGTGGTGACGACTGTGGTAGTCACAGCGGGTTCGAGGTGCAGCAAGGCGTAGCCGTCGTCATGTGACATGCGGGAGCTGGATGGAGCGGGTTCGAGTGAGAGGGGGAGGTGCGAGGTTCGCCGCGGAGGGTGTGTGGTTGTGGTCTCTGTACGGGTTGTTACAGTCTCTACTTGATGAGAGCTGGGTGTTGTGAGACCCAACTGAGGTTGACTGTGTTCCATTCGAGAGAGCGAGAGTGAGATGAGGGGAAGAGGTGGGTGCCCCTGATCAAGTCGGGGTACGGCAGTCAGCACATGAATGTAGCGAGTGGAGGGTTGTATGGTCGGGCGATGAACTTACGGAGTATCACGGTGGTCCAATTATTCTACCCTTGGGTGTTCAGGGAGTAAGATCGAGTTGGAACTGTGGAGGAGGTGGGTGTCCTTTGTTGTACGAGTCGGGGATGGTGGGGAGCCGGCGGAGCAGCTGGCAGGGGTAGTTGGAGGCGTAGTGTGTGTGTGTATACTAGTAGCCGCGCAGCTTGTGCAGTTCGACGACAGTGAGACGGAGTTGATGGAAGAGAGAGGGGGCGCGTTCACAGGTCCCCCGCCCGCCGGTGTCTACTTCCAACAAGTTGTACGTAGTATGAACAGCATCGACGACTCTTACTTTGCCCTCGACGTCCCAATACGCTTTCCTGGTTCCTGCCGCTCTCACCTCTCTCCTCCCTCGAATCTGAATGCCCACCAAGCCATGCCTCGAGACTGCTCATTGCGCAGAAGTAGACGACTTGAACCCAGAGACTGTACATGTACCAGCCTAGACCTCGCTGCCGAGCGACTGTCAGGTCCGTTGTTTGCCCCAGTTCCGTCCAATTTTCCGTTGTCCATCCTCCATGGCAATCTGACTCGACTGCAACACCCAGTCACAACTTTGCAGAGATCCGACTTACACAAATAAGACCGTCGTAGCGTCCCAGCTCGAAAGCCGACAAGGCCGCGCCCCGAAGAACAAGTGCGCCTGTTTGGCGGGGTTTTTCTCCGCGACCGCAGCTGCACGTTGTTCGCCCATCGACCACTCTGAGGCACGCCTCTTAAATCCATCCCATGCATGTACGGGCCGTGACTTCAGTGAGCGCCGTCCGGCGGTCCTCGCTCGCTTCACTTTGCGCAACGACAGGTGACCTCGAGCACTGTTGTAACGAGACTAGCTGACGTTCCGTCTCTCGGCAGGTCACCACCAGACGACTGCTAGTACTCCGACCCTGAGCAAAACGGGCAGAGAAGCAAGGCGCCGTACGCAAGGGGCAAGGAGATCATATGGAGAAGGGTGTTTTCTCATAGCCTCCTTGTCACGGTTGGCCACCTGCCGGCGGTACTCGGCGCGGCAGGCTTCGCGTGCCAATCCTTGACCACAGGCGGGGCGTTGTCGAGACAGAGCACGGTTCAACTCGGAAGGAGGCTCGACTCAAGCACAGCGGAGAAGCGCGGTTGAGAAGGTCATTGCAGTTAGTTTTCACCTCGCTGAGTTTTCACAGCAGCGCTACATTCACTCATTCCTGCTTATCCAGGTGGTGACATCCGCGAGCCTGACTAAGCCCGGCTTGTCAGTACCGGCGTGGAAGAGGCAGTGCGGGTCCGTAAGCCTCCTGCGAAGGGATAGCCAACTCTGCACTTCTCCCAAAGTTTCCGGATCTCTTCTGTTTACCCACCTCAAGCTCCCTTCCATCACAAGACTGACCTGCGCGCCCGCCGACTCCGCTATCATGCCGCCGCACGACAATCTTTGGGCCATTTTGCTGGCCAATCTCACCTACCACGACGAGAAAGAAGCGGCAGAGTACCGTAAAGATATCTACAACGAGCTGCGTGGCTCAGAACAGAAAGGCGAGAGAAAGTGGGAAGACACTTGGACGGGATGTCGAAGCCAGATCCGGGATGATTGGCTTGGAGACAACCTTCGTACCCTGTCAAAGGCTTTCGCACCAGCATCATCCACGGGACGCAGCAACGAGTCGTGGCTGCCCTGGAAGCAAAAGGTAAGCGACCTGCTGGTCAACTTTTTAGGTGTTACTGACATGTATTCGGTTGTCTCTCGGTGTGGTAGCACGAGGACGAGGACTTCTTCAAGATCTATCGCGACGGGGTCAGTCTCACTCCCACCCTTCTGACGTGTCCTGAGATTCAGAGCTGATCAGACAATCTCCTAACCTACTTTGAAAAGGTGGAGTGGTGGGCGTTCGTCAACGAGAAATACGATCAGAGATCACTCGAGAACTTGCACAAGATCCAGATCGAGCTGTCGAACAGCCTAGCCGGCGTCTTCCTTTCGAGCCTGAAGTATCAAGGTCCGCTAGAATGTAGCTAGGGTTTCCTTGGGGAGGAGAAGTCTGAGGTAGCGGAAGAAAGCGATATTTACTTTTGGACTGAATTGGTTTCCCTTTGATCCCCCTGCACACTGGGTTTTTCCCGTCTGTTGTCCGTAGCTGTCTTGCGGATGCGCTTGTAAGGAAGTAAGACGAAAAATGACTCACGCTTGTGTAGCTGTGACAATGACTCACGCTCGTGTAGCTGTGAAAGGGAGGTCACCACAGGTCATGATCGCTAAGTCCCTCTCTACAGATGCGCCTGCGCACCGAGATCCTCCTCGTATGTCTCCCTAGGCTTGTAAGGCTCACCCCGGGTGAGAGAAGCACGGAAAGTATCAATGTCCTCCTCAGCCAACTCCCTCACCCCGTCCGGAAGCTTTGGAAGCCCTCGCAATTGTTCCAGTTCTATCGAGACCTCCTCGGCTATTTCGTTGTTCGCTTCGTTGCTGAGGGTTGCCACGAATGCTTCGACCTGCGGGAGCGTTGGCTTGCCCGTAGCAAGAGAAGCAGCTGCTTCGGCTTCAGAAGGGTAGGCGGTTGAGACAGTTGAGACGAAAGATTCGAGGGTGGTAGGCTGGAGGCGCTGAGAGCGCAGAAGAATGGCGAGCTTGGTACGGGAAGGGGAAGACGGCGAGATGTAGCGGTTGAAGAAGGCGAGGATGGCTGCCTTGTCGAGCTGTCGTATAAGGGCGGCTTGGCGTTCGCCTGCACGCGAACTCTGTTAGATGAGCTGCAGACGGACAGGTAGGAAGAGTGCTCACGCCCGAAGAAGTCGAGCTCTCCAGTCTCGATTTCTTGCCAATATCGTCCAGTCCTGCCGAAAGAAAAAGCGGGTGTCAGTCAGAGTCCATGACTGCATGAGTAGGGAAAAAGCACTCTTGTCCCAAGCTCTTTGCTCTTTCAAGCTTCTTCAGCGCCAGACTCTCCCTCTCCTTCGAAAACTCCTCCTCCGTTATCTTGTCGAGATACTCGCCAAACCCGGACCACAGCGTATCAACCCGCTCGTCCAAGTATTCCGGGTTTCGCTCGCTCTGCAGGACGACTCGGAAGCCGCCGTGAGCGTTGATCACCCAAGTGGAAGAGGCGACGATGTATCCGAGTTGCTCAACGGTCCGAAGCTGGGCAGATGCTGTGGTCAGTTGACCGGTAGAGCGGGCAGGCATGTGTTAGAGGCGTACTGTAGAGAAAATGGGCACTTTGGCGATCTGGGCAAAGAGGGCAAGCTCCGCCATGAGCTTGTCGTCGGTCGACGAGCCTACATCGTAGTAGATGCTGGCGGCGCTGTTGACGTTTTCCGGTGAAGAAACGGGCGGACGGTAGACGGTAGTTGTACCTGGTGCATCTCGATGTGAGCGGTTAGTTGGAGGCAGAGAAGGGAGAACAACTCACCTGAGGGAAGGATCAACGCCCGGTAGTAATCGTTTTGCGCCGGATCAGCTTCGTGTGCCTGCAGTACCCGCTCGACCGCTTCAAGCATCTCGACAGCGTCGCTCTGGCGGAAGTTGCCGTGTACCAGCGACTTGACGCGGAGTTCTGAGAGCATGGAGGAGGCATGGCTTTGGACGTCGGTCGGTCTGAGGCCTGCAAGGGGAAGACAGGTCAGACACACGCTGCTTCAGTTCATACGGCAACCTACCTTGCAGAGCATCCAGGCGCTCATCCCAAGTCCAGGAAGTCTGACGAGTAAAGTGGCGGAGATGGCTGTCTGCGACCTGGTACGGGCTGATGAGGAGGTGAAGTAAGCAAGGGAAGGGAGCAATCGGGGAGCGGACGGGAACAAAGCTTACTTGTTGAGTTTCGCGTTCCTGTAGGCCCTAACCAGACGATCGTGAACCAGCTCGAAAGCTTTCGGCTCCACCTCCAATCCCTTAACCTTCTGCATGACCACCTCCGCAAGCAGCGGTAGTTTCTCGGTATAACCTGAGACACAGAGCATGACACCGTCTGACTCAGTACCGAAGGAGTAGTCGAGGCCAGCGAGTGAGGCGTCGTATAGTTGTTTGGCCAGCGCTTCTTCGACGATTAGGGTGAAAAGTTGCGTAAGCACGGCATGACGGGGCGTCTGGTCAGCGAGAGGCCTGCAGAAAGCGACTCTAGGCAGTCAATTGTCATCGCTCGGTGCCTCAGTAGTCAGAAGTGCACGCACGACTGTAAAACGAAGTAGGCAGTTCCTCGTGGAATGCACCAGATGTCGTCTTCTTTCATCCAGAGCTGGGACTTGGTGCTCTTGCGTGCGAGGGTAGGGCGCATGAACGGCTGAGTATTGACAAAGGGGTCAGTCAAGCTAATCGATTGCAGAAAATCGGCAGGCGCACCTCCCGAGCAGGCTCCTCCGTGACGAGCTCGAGGCTGGACGGAATGAAGATGTTCTTGTCGGGAAGGGCGAGGTCGGCAGGCGGCGACAGCGGTACCTTCGCAAAGTAGAACAGTCAGCGGGAGAGGAACGCAGGCAAGCGAAAGGGAAATACCTTAAGTCGCTCAACATCGAGAGCGTACTGGTCATACTCAGTCCCATAATACTATGGCGCAACGTTTGTCAGCGCTCCGCTGATAGAAGCCTCGTCAGGAAAGCGTGCACCTTCTCCGTTCCCTTCCAGAATGCCCGACCCGGCAACGGATCCTTTGAGCCCACGAAAACTCGACAATTCTCGACCTTGATACACTCCAGCACTCTGCGGACAATACCACTGTCCCATTTTGTCGCGTACCACGGGCCGACGAGCATCTTCTCGGAAGGATACAGCGTCTCCCCTAACTGGCTGGCTAGATTCCTAGCCGTTGATTGTGGCTGACCTTTCTCCTTCCACCGCCAACCGATTTTGCCGAGCTGCTGCATCTCCTCCCACGCCCACTGCTGCGGTAGCAGAGACTTGAGGAGGTCGAGGTAAGCGAAAACCACGGAGAGGACGGATTTGTAGTTCTCTATCGCTCATGTAATAAAGGTTCAGTTGCGGCTTAAAAAAAGCTTGGGGGGGAGCTCACCGAGACCGATAGCTGTCAGACTAATGTTGATGCGGAAGAACTCGAAGCCCCGTGTGCCGTTGTCGCAAGACGAAGAGAGGGAGGAAGCCCATCCACGCGCCTTGAGATCAGCCAGAATCGAGCCAGGTCCTTCGTGGCCAACATAGTGCGAAAGATAGCGACCCGGCTGCACGGGAAGAAGAGTCTCAGCTGGACAGTACACGTCTGCTTTGAGGAGGCCAGAGCACTTACTTTGGTTGCCCAGTGCGCGCGCAGATCGGGAAGCCCGAATTCGATGCGAAGCTGCGGCGAGTCCTTCACGGTGCGATATGAGATTTCGGTCTGGCGCAAAGAGAAAGTCAACAAGGTAAGCCTGTAACGAAGCGAGAGAAGGAAACTGACCTTGCCTTCCTTGGCCGAAATCGGCGGCGCGAGGTATTCCTCCGGCGCGAGGTTCGAATTGGCCACATCGGAGTATTCATTCACCACCATCTTGGCAAGGTCGTCAAGCGTGTCTGATACGACCGGAACGGAACAGAATCAGAAAGCTGGTAAAGCAAGGGAAAGAAGGGTGCACTCACGGTTACTGATCACGACCAGATTCATGAGATTTGCCGAGTAGTTCTCGCCGTACCATTCCAGCAATCTCTCCCGCACGTCAACTCCTCGAGCTATAGGGTCTTTCCATAACGTCTCTGCAGAGCCCGTCCCGAATTTATCGTATGGCGAAGCGGGAGAAGACAAGGCCTTGCCCAGCTGGAACAAGCGGCGGGCGTCCAGCTGCAGGTTTCGCCGGAACTCGCTATCGACAGCGTTCACCTCCCGTTCGGTACATGATGCGTCGAAGAGAGGAGCGGTGAAGAATTGGGCGTGTCGGGAGAGGGCCCCGGGAAGACCTTGAGGAGAGCAGTCGAAGTGATAGACGGTTTCCGCCAGGGACGTATACGCATTCGATGCGCCAGAGTTCTGAGAGAGGTAGGTCTTGTACTCGCGCTCGTCCGGGTATTCCTCCGTACCGAGGAAGAGCACTGAGAACCGCAAAATCGGAAAGATCAGCTGCCACGGATGAACGGACGTCAGACGAGAACGCACTGTGCTCGCAGAAGTGCGCTAGACCGGGAAGCTCGTATGGATCGCTGAGGTGCCCTACTTGGACGCCAAGAGCCGCAGCGGCCTTATCCGTTTTTGCATCGGCTATGAGCAAAGCTCTCAGGCCATTACGAAGGATGATGAAGCTGTATGATATAGATTGAGCGGACCATCTGAATCTTCGGATAAGGGAAGAAGCGCACCGGTACTGCCTGTCATCGTTCGGCGACACCTCGACCTCTTTCTTCAACCTCGCGAACGCCTTGCCGTCCTCTCGCTCTTCGAGTTTCCATTCTGCGCCAAGCTGCAGAAAGTCATATCGTTCACTGCCACGCATGAGCGGAGTGGTCGCTATGGTGTACGACGCGCGTGAGACTAGTTGAACGGGCCGACAGCGATGGAGACGATGAGGTGGGGACGTGAGCGAGGTGGGCACGAGCCAGTGTGTGTAAGCGCTGGTGGGGAGTGAGCGATGTGCTGGCGTCGGTCTCCTGTAAGCCAGGCGACGAAGGAGCATTCGACAGATGGAACGAACCCGTCAACTGGAGACGAGAGATTCATGTGTGAGCGCTTTTTGAAAAGTATATATACGCTTATTTCGGACTGCTGTGCCTATACTTGGCCAGATGTCCGAGCGGTTAAGGAGTTAGACTCGAATCTCATCGTCATCTAATAGGCTTTGCCTGCGCAGGTTCAAATCCTGCTCTGGTCGTTCTCTTGTTTTTTGCGCTCGGCGGTCCCAATGGCCTCTTTTCGTACAAATGCCCGCCTTCTTTTGGTCGAGAGGTGTCGCGTGACTCGGCTGAGCTGTGCTTGCCTGCGTGCGACGTCGCCCGGGATCTATGAATTTCGTTACCTCAGAGAATGTATTTGGATTACGTTTGATCCAGTTGATCGCCACTGGATATTCGCTCATCAACCCGAGCTTGCCTCCAGCTCTCTCGCTCTACCTCTGCTCGATCCCACCTTGGGCTACTCAGAGCTTCTACAAGTCGTATAGACAGTACTGCGCATCTCCCGCACCCACTCGGAACTCTGACCAGCCGCCATGTCGACCATCACCGACCAGACGGTCAACTCAAATGATTATCCCTACACCTGCTTATCGTGCCAGCTCGCCTTCAGGGACGCAGCCTCGCAGCGGGAACACTATGCCACCGAACTCCACCGTTACAATTCTCGCCGTAGGGTGGCCGGCCTCGGTCCCGTTACGCAAGAACTCTTTGACGACAAAGTGAAGGAGCGGTCGACACAGCTTGGCGGACAGGAGAAAGAGGATGAACCGACCAAGAAGCTCGCTTGCAAGGCCTGCAAGTAAGTCGGCGCTCAGTCGCGTCGCAGCACAACATGCTGACCTGACCTTGCCATTTTCAGCAAAACCTTCGCCTCCCCAGCGACGCATGAAGCGCATGTCAAGACCAAGAAGCATAAAGATGTTGTCTTCAAGTCTGCCTCGAAGCTAAAGGTAGCGGACCTCGCCGCCCCCGCCCCCTCTGCGTCGGAGGACGTCTCGATGGCTTCCCCCGTTCCTTCCACCTCCACCGCTCCTCCCCCTCCGCCTCCCGCCGCTGATGCGCCCTTTGAGTCGTCCGGTGACGCCGCCCTCGACCGCCTTGTGGCAAAGCGATTGCAATACGCCCCTCCCATCCCCGTCACTTCCTGCCTCTTCTGTACCGCCCGCTCCTCGACTGCACAAGAAAACGTCACGCACATGCGTCAGGCGCACTCGTTCGTCGTCCCAGAAGAGGAGTACCTCGTTGACCTCGAGGGCCTGTTGAACCGCTTGGGCGAGGAAGTCGGAACGTGGAACGTTTGCGTGTGCTGCGGCAAAGGGTACGGAGGAAACATCGATCTTGGCAAGGAGCAAGAGCTGGAACAGGACACTCTGGCGAAGAGGGCGAGTAAGGGTGTCGAGGCCGTTCGGGCGCATATGCAGTCCAAGGTGCATCCCAGCGATTTGTCCCTTCCTCCCCAGCCCGATCCTGACCTGCCTTCCCTTCTGTGCAGTCTCATTGCCGTCTTCGTTACGACACCGAAGAAGAGCAGCTCAACATCGCCGACTTCTATGACTTCAGGCCCTCGTACCCCGACTACGAGGAGCGACAAGCGAAGAAGGCGGCGAAGCGAGCGGAGAAGGCGGCAGCACGTGCTGCCAAGAGCGGCGCTGCCGACGGGTGGGAAGATTTCGACGGCGCAGAGGACGCCGAGATGGATGGCGAGGGTGGAGAGGATGTCGAGGTTGTTTACGAATCTGCTTCCGTCGATGACAGCGATTCGGACTCCGACTCGGACGACGAGGAGCTCCCGAGCGGAACGAACGTCAGCTATGGCGACACCGAATACGAGCTCGTCCTTCCCTCGGGCGCTCGCATCGGCCACCGCGTCCACCAGCGTGTTCACAAGCAGAACCATCTCCCCTACCTCGACGGCACTCCCTTCAAATCTACCGCCCACTCTTCGCCCAAGGATGCCGCGAAGCCTTCTGCTCACTCGCAAGCCCTCCTTGCACTCGTCCCGGCCCTCCGTAATGACCCGAACAAGAAGGACCGCTCGCACGCCCGACCGAAGTTGCATGACGCGGCGCTTGTACCGGCCAAGGGTGCTGGCTTTGGTGGTAAGACTCAGAACGAGGTTATCAGGGCCAGGAATGCTGGTGAAGCGAGGGAGGCGGGTAAGGCGACGAGGGAGTTTACCCAGATGAGGCGGTACCACGATAGGCAGTTGGCTTTCGGTATCAAGGGCAACAACCAGAAGCACGTAAGTCTATCACTCTCTCAGTCGTGCGTACGTCCCGTACGCATAGCTGACCCTGCCACTTCCTTACCTGTTTCATTTCTTTCTTTTTCCGTTCCTCTCTTTTTCCTTCATCTCGCCTACAGTTCCGCGACCCCTTCCTCCAATAGATATCGCAGCATCCCACCCGCTCCAGACAGAGCGGCACCATTGTATACCGATGTTATGCCATCCCGGGTGACCTTTTCTGCCTGTGACTCGCATTCTTTCCGCATGAACCGCTGGACCGAGCCTTGTCGCAGCCCCTCAAGTGCTGCTGAGTACTGATGACGTCGAGCGTTCCGTACAGTGCGCACATGCCTGATTCGTGACGAGGCCGCACTGGGCTTGGTGTTAGTTTGTGGGCGGGCTTGCCTGCAACCACAAAGCACATTTTCGACAGCATGGAGGATTGTTCCTAACGCCGCGCGTTGAAGGTCGCTGAGCTCCAGCTGAGCAAGCGAGTACCGGTAATTTGCGAGTAAGCTCAGAATCCTTAAAAAGTGCACTGTGTGATCGAGGCTAGGAAGAAAAAGAAGGAAAAAAGCCACGAACGGTTCGCATGTCTCGCTCGAACGCCGTTCAGGACACGCTCGAGAAGGCGAACTCGACTCTTCATTCCCTCGTCGTCTATTGCTCTTGCTTCAAGGTTGTCTGTTCTGCCCTACTCCCTGCGCACATCTCCACGTCCACCCTACCGCGTTACTCCAGCTCAGCTTCTTCAGCAAGTCGTCCCGGGATGAGGAGCATCAGCTCTCTGCGCGCGAAGGCGATCGGACTCGCACTGCTCGCTCAAGGGACATTGGTATGCTACATCGCTGTCTTATCTGACTCTCTAACGAGCCAGGCGTCACACTGCCCTGGCCATCGAGACGAGTTCCACTGACCTCTCATCCTCATCCTCATCCTCATCCTCATTCCCCGTTCTCACCTTGTTTCTCTCATGACAGGCATCTTCTGAACTAGCAGCACCACGGCAACCTTCAATTTCATTCTTCTGGGCAACCTACCAAGATTCCAACTTTCAGATCCCTTCTTGTTCCGGTTTTCAAGTCTACACCACCGCAAATGGTCAGGCGGCGGTGCAACCTGTCAAGCCGTTCTGGTTTACAGCGGCAGCACCAGGGTACGAGGTGAGTCATCCTTCTTGCTCTTCGTCGTTCGGACGCGGCGCCGTCGAGGTAAGCATTTGTCGGCCGTCGGGCACCTCGGCAGGATTGCAGGATTCGAGGGGAGGAAGGGCATTAGTCGCGTGCTATTTTATAGCAGGATACTAACTCACTTCCGCTTATCATTTCTCCTCCCATACAGCCGAGTGTCATGGAAGTAACGGAGGACATAGGCGGACAGTTTACCTGGAATGCTCAGTACCCGACAGTGCGCTTTTCCGCTTCCCCTCCACGGTCCGCCCACTGACGAGGAGCGCGTTCTCGTGTCTTGTAGGGCACAACCCTCACCTTCGCCATGGCGGACTCTGCAAATAATTCTGGAGGAGCGGTTGATGGCTGTGCGTCGCTCTTTGCTTGTTCAACATCCTCTCTCTTCCTTCCTTCTCTCAACATTGAACCACCATTGACCGCTACTGTTCACTCTTTCGCAGACACCATCGTACCCGGCTACAGCAACTGTACTGTCTTCAACGAGACCATGCCAGATACCGCCCCGATCACCTACTCGTACTCCCCTCACGACCGACCGTGCGATGAAATCGACCTCGAGCTGAAGGGCGGTACGCCGCCATACTCCGTCAGCGTGCTAGCGGGAACGAGTGGGGCGTATGCGAACCTTACAGGAGTGGAGGAACGGAAGATCAAGCTGAAGAACGTCGTGCCAGCAGGGCAGACTTTCCACTGTGCGTCTGAAGAAGTCGCTACTTCATTATCACTGTTTTTACCAAAATTGACTCCCCGTTGCCGTACAGTCTTCATCACCGACTCGCAAGGTCAAAGCTCCCCGGTCACGACCGGGATTCAGTCGGCCCTCAACCTCAGCACCTGCAACTCCCCCTCGCATCCTTCGAAAACACCTATTGGCGCCATCGTCGGCGGCGTAGTTGGGGGTATCGCTCTCGCTCTTCTCATTGCGCTGCTCGCATGGTGGCTCGTTCGGCGTCGCCGTCAGCAAGCCGCAGCACAATACCGAAAGGAGCAAGCCCTGCAAACAAGCGAATTCCGCGATGCGCAAGGGCAGGCCCCGCTGGTCGAGCCGTTCACCATTCCGCTGGCTGCTTCTGCTGCGGGAGTCGGTGAGGGAGGCCGTGGAGAAGCCGCAGGATGGGAGGACCATTCGCCCTCGAGCGGCGATGGAAGTTACGACAAGAGCCTCATCAAATACCCCTCGCCCTCACCACAGGGTGAACACGTTCACCTCTACCCTCACACTCAACCATCTCCGCCGCATCCCGGTACAGGGCACTACCCTCGACACCCTTCTGACCCCGCCGCCACACTGTACGACTATCCAGAATCCCACCCTCACCACCCATCTCAGTACGCTTCTTACGACTCGAACCATTCCGGAAACACCGTCATTCCCTCTACCGGTTCCTACGATCCGACCATCGGTGTCCCACCCTCTTCAGCAGCAACGGAACCGCACCCTTCTTCCCTTGCGCTCCGAGACCCTCCACCTTCCTCTGCTCAATTACCACCTGGCGCTCGACGAGAAACGTCGGACGAGCTGGCGAACCCGGAGGAGTTCAACTACCGGTTATTTGACTCGGCTGCGAATGGGACCTGGCCGTCTTCGGGTCAGCAATTGCCACCAGGTGCTCGGAGGTACGCGTGATCGCCGAGGGCGGGAAGGGTGGGAGCTTAGCGTGCGCAGGCGTGAGTGCGTGCGAGGGTGCCGGTCGCCCTAGTCTACGATAGAAGGTCCCTGTTTCTACTACTTTTTCTGCCCTTTTTTTCCTTGAATACCAACCCCTTGCCGCTCGCTCTCTCTTTCTCTCTCCTTTTCTCTTTCTCCGCTTACGGTTTCCTGTTCCCCTCTTCCTTACTTAGTTCAGTACCTCCCACCGTTGTCGTTCTCTACGTTTCGCCTTTTTTCGTCCACACAGACACGCTGCATATACGAGAAAACCACTCCGGGCTCGAGTTGTAGTAGTACACTTTCTACGCGCCTGTAAGCGTATACACTCCGACCGACCCGTCTTTGGCCCGTCTGGAGGTTCGCGAAAGGAAGAAAATGGACAGGGGGAAGATCGCGTCCTGCGCCTGCTGCGACTTCCGAGGAGCGCAGACCTCTCGAATCTCGTCCTACACCCATTCCTGCTAAAGTCAGCTGAGCTATAGCCATTAGGGATGGCACCCTATTCACCTCTACCCAGCAGTGCCAACGATTCCAACGCATCGTCATCCACGCGCTCCACATCTCCACCCACCTCAAATCCACTACTACAAAAACTGCACAACTCGCTACCACCCAACACAGTAGAGGCCCTCTCCTCCCCACGCGTACTGAGAGCACTCGCCTACTCTGCCGCCGCTCTTGTCGTGCTCGCCCTCCTCTCACTCTCCTCTTCCGCATTCTCCTCTTCCCTACCTTCCTCAGCAGCCGACACAAGGGGAAAATGGGGAGCCTATGCGAGTTGGGTCTCAGATTGGCGGGCGAGTAAAGGGGAAACAGCAGGAGGAGGAACTGGGGAAAGGGGAGATTGGAGGGATTTACCAGAGAATGAGGGTTTGTTGGATCCTCCGTTGGTAAAGGATCCCAAGAGTGGGTTGTTGATGCCACCGGATGTCTACCCGGCTGCGCTGAATCCGTACGTCTAGCTTCGCTTTTGTCTTCCTGAGGCGTCCCGCATGGGGAGGAAAAGAAACAAAGCGGACATTCTGTTCCTTTTCTTTTCTAATTGCGCAAGAACGCTCCGAGACGCTCATTCTGTTCTCATCACTCCTGAATCCTGTATCCTGCAGCTTCAAACGCGCCAACGCCGCCCTCGTCGCCCTGGTCCGCAATAATGAACGGGAAAGTATGCGGGATTCGATGAGGCACCTTGAGAGTCGGTTCAACAGGCGGTTTGGCTACCCTTGGGTGTTCATGAACGACGAACGTGAGTCTTTGAATTCGTTTCTGCTGAGTCGGCCGGCTTGGCTCTCCTCAACGCTTTGCCAGGGTTGAGGCAGGGGCGGAAGACGGGGTCTGTCGGATGATGGCCATACTAACCCTGCCCCTTTGCAACTCGCGCATCGCAGCGTTCGATGAAGACTTCAAGAAGGGCGTGATGAGCATGACCCGGAGCGAGGTCTTCTTCGGTACGTTACCTAGGCTTGTCCCCTCTATCCGTATTCCCCGATCTTCGTCTTTGACCGCTATGCCGTTCTGGATGCTCATTGCTCGCTCGCTACAGAGACCATCCCCAAGGAGCAGTGGAGCTATCCCGAATTCATCAACCAGACATATGCGGCGGAAGAACGGCAGAAGATGGTGGATGAGCATGTCATCTGTACGTTCAGTCAAATGTCCCCTTTCCTCGTACCTACGCCCTTGCGAATGTTCCTCGCTGTATGCCGAGTCGGTACTGACCCGTTTGCTCTCGCTGTGGCAGACGGTGGCTCGGAATCGTATCGGTATCTTCATCTCTTTCCTCGCCTTTCTTCTTGCGCACCGCATCGCAACCTTCCCCATTCGTCGTGCTCACCCCTGATGCTGTTCTTCCCGCAGTCACATGTGCCGCTTCAACTCGGGCTTCGTACGTGCCTTTCTTCTCGCTTGTCCAGGAGCTGCTAAGTTGACCTTCCCAAAAACGTTGATACCCCTCCACTTCGCCTTGCTTGTCGCCTCGCTTGCGTCCATGCAGTTCTTCAAGCAAAAGATTCTACAAAGCTTCGATTACTACTGGCGAGTTGAGCCTGGTGTGGAGGTGCGCCTTTAGCGACCTTGACCTTAGCCACTTGTTTGCCATAAAACTGAGATGCATTTCCACTCGCTGCAGTTCTTCTGCGATATTGACTACGATCCCTTCCTCTTTGTACGTTCTTTCTCCCAGCACCCCCTTCCTACACCTCCTGAGCGTAACACCCGTCCATGCTGACCAAGCCCTGTCCGATCACAGATGGAAGCCAACCAGAAAACCTACGGTTTCACCGTCGCCCTCTACGAGTACCGCCGTACGGTCGAAACGCTCTGGGACGCGACCAAGGAGTTTGCCAAGTTGCACCCCGAGCACATTGACCCGGACAGCGCGTTGCACTTTCTGATTGATGATCAAAGTAAGGGGTTGCAGGAGGGGGATTGGAATCTGTGCCATGTACGTAAGAACTTTCTCTTTGCAACGCACTCAAGCTACGAGGTGTGGGTGTGCCATGCTCCTTTCTGCTGGGTTGGACCGACCTGTTAACTTCGGTAATTCCCTTGCGACGCAGTTCTGGTCAAACTTCGGTGCGTTCTTTTCCTTAGATCAGCCCAGAACACACGCACTGGAGCTAACAAGACGTACCTCGCTGCTTTTCGTGTGCAGAGATTGGTGATATGCGCTTCTGGCGTTCGAAGGCTTATCAGGACGTGCGTTCACGTCTTCCTCCATCTTCCCCTCCCGCGTGGCTGCAAGCGCAAGCTCAGTAGCCAGTATGCATACACTCGAGCTGACCCCGCCGCTTTTTCTACAGTACTTCGACTTCCTCGATCAAAAGGGCGCGTTTCTGCCTACCCAGTTTCACCTCTTTCTCTCCTCTTTTGAGCTGACGTGTATCTCTGTGTGCTATAGGCGGCTTCTTTTACGAAAGGTGGGGGGATGGTAAGCATGCGCTTTGTTTGACTAGAATCTACCGATCTGATTCCCGTTTTCCTTCACCCTCGATGCAGCGCCCGTTCACTCGTTGGCTGTCGCACTCTTCTTGCCAAAGACTTCGGTACATCTGTTCGATGACATTGCTTATCGCCGTGCGTCTTCCCATTGTCGAGGCGGACACGGAACGGGGATGCTGATTGCCCGTTCTCTTCTCCACCCGAATGCCCGTTGGGAGTGCGCAGACAATCCCTATACACACTGTCCTAGTACGTGCTTCCTCCTTAGCTACGTTCGGTTCCCCGCCTCCGGCTGTGCCTTTTCGCCTAGGGTGGAAGCCGCCGAAATAAGCGACACTGACTCGACCTTCTCAACATTCTCCCACCTTTTCTCACAATCTTCTTTTACCACTCTCCCTCTCGCACCTACGCTACTAACCCGCTCTCAGCCAACTCTGCCACCCTGTCACGTAACGGGAAATGCGAATGCTACCCGGAGAATAGCTTTGATGAAGACGGGGTGCGCGACTTTGACCCGATCACTTTCTTCGATGGTTTGGCTGATCTTACCCTTGTACGATATGGCCGTGTGTGTGTATGTGCATATGTATGTGCAGTACTCCTGCATGCGTGCGTATTCTCTACTTGCTCGAAACGCGCCCGCATACGAAAGCTGACCCGAGGTTTCTCCCGCAGCTCGCTGGTGGAAACTCATGGGCAAGCCGACCTAATCTGGCACCCGGTTCGCCGTCCAATCCACTTGATGCTTCTCGTTCGACCCTACACCTCGCTTGCAGTATAGATGTACGTTCCCTCGTATGGACCCTAGTAGGTGGTGGGAAAACACTGGTTGTTTCCTCGTCGCTCTTCCCTCCTCAAGCAGTCTCGACAAGTCTTGCCCTATTCAGCTTGCGCGCTTGTGGCTCACCTGCAACGCAGGGTCCAGTTGTGCCGTTTTGGAACAGATAGCCGATAACAGGGGGAGACAGGATTATGCTTTTGGGGCCGTGCCATTGCTGCGCTCTGTGCTTCCCTTTCGAGCGGGCAGCAATGCTCTACGTACATCTCGATTGCACACACGAGTACGTCCTTGTAAAGTATAATCTGCCGACTCAGGTTTTTCTCCCCGGTACATTCTCACTTGCCCTAACGCTCTTCCTCAGCTTCAGCTTGCCCCCGCAGACCCTTGATCATCCTCTCACTACAAGGGTCCTCCGTCGCACAGCCTAGCGAACAGAGGCGACCTGTAGTACTCACCGTCGCTATGGTGAAGAGCGACTCCCCGCAAGGCGCACACCCTCGCCAACTTCTCCCTCAGTGGTGTGCACTCATCCGCATTGCTTGGCGCCAGAAAGCCCGTGTTGGGTAGACAGAGCGAGCGGAGAGCCGTCGTCGAAGATTCGGCCGCGGGCGAGAAAGCCGGGGCTAATAGGTTTTCACCGTCTGTCGGGAGGGGAATGTCGGAGATCCAGTCGACGAGAGCGTTGAGGCTGGCTTGATGCTCGCGTGGGTGGATCATGAGGAGACTGCAGACGGTATTGGATATCTGTAGGTGCTGGACATTGCTGGATCTCAGAGCGCTGTGAAGAGGGAGAGCGGCTGCCTCGAACGTAGCCCTCCACAAGACTGTCACACTGGACGGCGCCAAATCTGCCACTTCTTCCATGAGGTCTTCATCGTCGTCTAGAAGGGCTAGAATGCGAAGGCGACTGAGGAGGACGGGGTGATCGAGGAGAAGGTACAATAGGTAAGGCGAGGAATCGACCGAGAGGTGGCGGAGACTCGGAGTAGAATCAGGCGAGAGCAGATTGCCGAGCAGGTAAGGCTTGACGTCAACCTTGGTCACCCCGAGGGAAGTGAGAATGGGAAAGAGGGCTGGCCGGCTCATGGTGAAGTCGAGCTCGCAGATTTCGAGGTGACGGAGCTCTGGGGGATTCATCATGTTACTTGGGAGCACTATAGTGAGATGCACAAGAAGCGGACGCACTAGGGGAAAACCGGAAAGCACGCAAGTTGACTTTTTCCCTGATTGCCAGGAGAATAAATTCCTTCACCTGGGAACAACTTCCGATCACCTTATGCACTGCTTCGGCCGTCACCTCGGCTAGCGTGAGCTTTTGCACCATGCCACCACGTCCACCCTGTCTGCAGCCCAACAAAAAACGTTTGACATGCAAGTCCGCGCAAAAGTTGACTTCGTGGTAGAGGAGCGGCAGGGCTATTTCGCGCACCCGTCTAGAGACCAAGCAAAGGCTTGGTAAGGTCACTGGGTCATGGATGAGGTTGGAAGTGGTGCTTTCGGCGGCGAGGGTGAATATCGGTCCAAGCAGCTCGTTGGGCAGGCTCAGGAGGGTGAAAGACATCGTGTTGCTGGTCGAGTTATCTCAGAGTTAGCTGGCGAGACGAGTAAGCCAAAAGAGCCAGAAGGAAGAGAGAGACAGAGAGGAGAAGGCAGCCGGGACCTTCTCAAATTGGCCTCCTATCCGTATTTCCACCTCGCAGCCCGCGTCGAGCGGGTCCAGCGCGAGCTTCAAAGCGAGTTACTCTGCCACCCTCATGTAAGAAGCCGTTTCGCCCTCTGACCTGACGCAGTGTGTGAATGTGCCGCCTAGATTGCCGTTTCTTAGCTCCTGCTCCTTTCTGTCCGAACAACCACATCGCTCGAGTACCGGATACCGAGCTATGGGTACTGTTGCCATGCTCGAGACACGCCTCTACTCTCCCTAACGTCACCGCAGGAACGCTGGCAAGTACATTCTCCTTTCGTAAACGACCCGTTCTCGAGCAGAAACGCTCTTTTCTGCGGACGCTGACACCGATCCTACACTCTTTCTCACCAGCGCTGCTCTTGGTACTCCAGGAGCCCTGTACTGAATACATCTCTGTACATATGAACCGCCGGCGTGGAGTGTTCCTCCTTGCCGATCCCTTCCTCTGCTTCAGCCAAGTCCCTTAGGCCCCCAGAGCATCCTTGTCTCGAGTGCGTCCTTCCCCACACAACCGGGTGAAGACAGGTAACCTGAAGTACTCATCATTGCTATAGTGGAGGGTGATCCCGCGCAAAGCGCAAAGTCGCGCTATGTTTTCCCTTGACGACGTATACTCGTCTTTGTTGCTTGGGGCGAGGAAGCCTGTGTTGGGGAGACAGAGGGTCCGGAGGGGTTTCGAAGAAGGCTGGGCAGTGGATGAGACAGAGAGGGGGAGTGTTCCACCTTCACTCGAAGTGAATGCGTTGGATAGCAGGGGGAGACTCGACACCCAGTCAATGAGGGCGTGAAGGCTGGCTTGATTGATGTCGGGGTGTTTCATGAAGAGGCCGAATTCGGTGTTGAAGACTTGAACGTGCTCCACCTCACGGCTACCCAGAATGCGACGAGAAGAGAATGCCGCCGCCGCAAATGGGACCGTCCAAAGGACTGTCATGCTGGACGGGGCCAGATTCGTCACTTGTCGGACGAGGCGATTGTCGTTGTCCCGTAGTGCGAGAGTACGAAGACGTGCGAGATCGTCAGGGTATTCCAAGAGATGTTCTAGGAGACAAGGCGAGAGGTCGATTGAGAGGTAAAGGAGGCTCGGCGTCGAGTCAGGCGATAGCAGATGGCCTACGAGGTACGGCTGGACGGAGACCTGGGCGACCATGAGGGACGTGAGAACTGGTAAGAGGGCAGGCCGGCTCATGGTATAGTCGAGGCTGGAGAGTTCGAGGTGACGGAGTTCTGTGGAGCATCCGTTCAGACCTCAGAACCACGTCAAATGCACACAAAGTCGACGCACTGGGGGAGAAACGAAAAGCACGCAGGTTGACTTTCGCTCTGATTGTCAACAGGGAGAATTCTTCAACCTGAAGACAGCTTCCAATAACCTTGTGCACTCCTTCCGCAGCTGCGTCCTCCACGGTGAGCTGCCGAACCATGCCACCACGTCCGTTCTGTCTGCCAGTTGACAAGAAGCGCTGTATCTCGAAATCGTTGCCGAGATGGATCCCGTGAAGGAGGAGAGGTAGCGCCAGGCGATGGAGGCGTTTCGAGACCGAACAGACGCTTGCAATGGTGCCTGTATCGCGTTCGACTTCGGACGTGGTGATATCGTTGGCGGGGTTCATACCGGCGGCGAGGGTCAAGATTGGCTCGAGTAGCTCGTCCGGCAAATTGAGGAGAGTGGAAGACATCGCAACACTGTGTAAGGCGCAACGCTCTAAGACGAGGTGAGCGAGTCGGAAGTAACACAAGGGAGACAAGATCAACGTGTGCGCTGAAGGAGTGTGGTCTGGTTGCGAGACTGGAAGGGAGAAGCTGGAGAGAGTAAGGAGAAGGAGTCGGGACCTCCACGAAAGTCGCCTCCTCTCCTTCGGTCTTTGCTTTTCCTTTCGGGACTACTTTACCAATGGACAGTCACGCGACAGTTTCCGGTCAATGTACCTTGCTACGAGTGAAAGATAAAAGGGTCAGAATAAAGGGGTGATCAGAAAGAGAAATGGAAAGAAGAGCGAGCTAGTCGGTGACAACCTCGTCCCCGCTCGTTTCGCACCCTCAGGGAGACGAATCACGAGTCAGAGAAGGAGAGATGAGGTAGGGTGGGTGTATTGTTCAAGTGCGGAAGGGAGGGGGCGGCGGCGAGGCTATATAGACTGGGAGAGGTAGAGCGAGCGAGGGCGGTGAGGGGAGATGCAGTATCAAGGTGATTATCGATTACGAGACCCAGAAGGCGAGGGCGATGACGATGTAGAGGGCGACTGCAGAGAGGTTGGTAGGTTAGCATGCCGCCAATCGCTGAGAAAAGACGGAGGCCACCGCGCATGATGCAGGGGAAAGTCGGCCTTACTTAGCATCAAACCCTCGAGATAGTTACTGCGGCCGTCAGACTATAGACGAGAGCACACGGGAGTCAGTGAATTCAGGCCAATCGGTAATCGTGGGTAGGAGACGCACGACGAGGATGTCCACCAGCAATACCGAAACGAAAAGCACGATCGTCTCAAAGTTCCTGCGAGGACACGACGGCAGTCAGTACGCATAGTTTGATAGACGCGGACCGAGTGAGGAAACAAGCACCGTAGCAAGCGAGACGCACTGGAAGAAGAGGGTCAAGTCCTGGTTGATAGCCCAGCCGACAAGGACAAGAATGGGGATAAGGCCAACGGCGATCTGAAGACACAAGCAAGTCGAACCAATGGCTTTCCGTCAGCTCGCGTTCGCCTTCGAAGCAAAGCCACGAAAGAGTCATGGCGTACCTGAATGCTAGAGCCGACGGCGACACCGATGGTAAGTTCCATCTTGCCCCTGCACGAGCGCCGAAAGTGTCAGTACCTAGTCATACCGGGCCTCCTGCTGTCGAAGGTCTGGCTTACTTCGCCGCCATCCAAACGCTCGTAACGTGCTCTACAATCCGCAAAGTATGCAGTGTGTCAGCAATGAGGCGACAGGGTAAACTCAGTGGAAAGAGATGAGCGCACCAGCAGCGTTGCCCACGATGGGCAGCAAGATCAGTCCGATGAACGCCTTGGGAATGCTGTAGTTTTGCGCAAACTCGTCGATGGCGCCGACGACTATACGGCCGGAAACAAAGACGTCAACCACGTCAGCGCGACTCAGCATGCAAAGAAGCACGCTCAGAGCAGAGAACCGATCGAACCGGACGTACGGTAATCCGCGCAGAACGACGTAATAACGGTAACCACAACCAAAGCTCCCGTCGCCGTATAGATGTTCATGCGTGCCTCTTCCTCTTCGTGCTCAGAAGGGTCTTCGAAGAGGTAGGCGTGCGAGCGAAGTTGGAAGAAAAGGTCTGCGGGCGCGGGATGGGGTGAGCAGGCTGTCAAGTCCGCGAAGGGAAGGCAAGGACGAGTACGAACAGGAAGCGTAGCAGAGGAGCAGGACCTGTACACAATGATTGTTCAGCGGTTTGTCAGAGGTTGAGAGGTCAGGCGATAACGAGAGAGGCAAAGGTAACTCACGATAGCCGTTCCACGAGACAACTTCAACAGGCCCCCAATGTCACTCTTGTTTCCAAGCTCTTCGAGCACGCCAAGTCCGCCCTTGCCGTCAATCTGGTTCGCATGGTACGCCGCAGGAATGACAAGCGTCGCAACGGCGAGAACCATGAGCGACGAGGAAGCCTGGGCAGCGGTCATCTGAAAGGTTTGCTCCTTGAACTTGATCCCGCCGGCGAGGAAAGAGCAGCCGAGGACGAGGAGGAGATTGGAGAGGATAGAGCCGAGGAGGGAGGTCTGAACGATGCGGAGTTCGCCGCGCTTGAGAGCGAGGACACCTAAGGAAGGGAGAGAAAAGTCAGCCAGAACGATGGAAGAGGGCGGTCTTGCTATACTCACCGACAATGAGTTCGACCTGGTGGGAGAGGACCAGAAGTCAGTCATGTCACGGAGTGTGCACGATCAAGCCGCCTGTCTCGGAAACCACGACGAGGAGAGGTTTGAAAGCGAGAAACTGGCAGAATGACTTACAGCATTTCCAAAAGTAGCATTCAGCAGTCCTCCTACCGTCTGTCCAAGCTTGAGTGCGCACTGCTCAGTCGCGTCACCGAGCAACGAAGCGAGCGGGACAATGGCAATGAAAGACAGGATGAAATCGGCGGTCGAACCTGCATGATCAGACGTCAGTCGATCCGTCCGGAAGATATAGATCGAGAAGCAGGAGCGGACGCACCCCATCCGGCAAAGTGACTCGCAAAGCTCAAGGGTACGGCGATGAGAAGAATGTTGAGGTAGCCCGACAAGATGAAGTTTCGGATACTGGTGAGGGTGTTGGGTGCGATGCCAGTGCTAGGTTGACGAACGCCGTCGTCCTGTGTCCGGGTCGGTGTTCGGTGTGACGGCGCGGGAGAGGTAGAGTGTCGAGGAGGAGAGTCGAGGACATTTTCGGGAACAGGAACGGGCGAAGGGATTCGAGGTGGTGGTTCAGCCGCAGAGGAGTAAGAGGGAACAAAGGGATGGGGATGCGAGTTTGGGATCTATTCCCCGTCAGCAAATGGCGTGTTCAGTGCGATGCCTTATCAAGTTGTGGTGTTGACCGCCTCTCTGAGGTGTGAGGTGTGGGGAGAGAGTGAGAGTGAGAGTTGAACTTACATGGTAACTGTGAGAGCTTGAGCGGTTGTGTCTGTTGCCGAGAAGGCTAGTTTGCTCGTCTGCTTGTTGTGTGCTCGCTGTGATGTGTCCAAGACGGCGTCAGTGTCAAGACGAGGACGAGGACGAGGACGAGGACGAGGCGAGGTGCGACTGAGGCTGGTATGGAGGCAGCCACTGATCGAGGTGGGGGCAATCTCCGAGGCCGCAAGAGCTTACCCATCCTTGTCGTGCACTCTGTCGAGCAGCCCAGACCAACGTGAGCGAGAGGATCGAGAGAGGTGTCAACGGTCGATTCTGAAACAACGCTGCTTTCGTCTCACAATGAATAGGAGAATTTTCTTCCGCAGAAGCCAGCCTGAAAAGTAATTTACCATGCAAGATGATCTACAACCCAACCTTTGTCCCTACGAACGAATTCCCCCTTCCCGCTTTTTCTTCCTCCTCTTTTTCCTCCCTCACTCCCTCAAGCAGCCACCTCCTAACCCTCCCCGCCGCCCTCGCCGCCGCCGGGCTAACCCACTCAGGCACAAGCGGAAAAGCATGCACCTCCCCCTCCGCTTCCATCGCTTCAACCTCGAACGGCTCCTTTCCAGGACGACCAGCCTCGACCGCTGCAGCGCGCGACGCGGTCCGGAGGTTCCCTATAAGGGCGTGCACTTCGGGGTAGAAGAGCTCGGCTGTGCCGGTTGTGATGAAGAAGCGCAGGGGGCGGGTAGGGATGGAAGAGGAGGGCAAAGGTTGGGAAGGCCGGGGGGAGAGCTGGATGTTGCCGTCCTCCGTGGGAGGGGGCAGAAAATAGGCCTTGGCGACAGCGGTGAGAGTCGGAAGGGCAGAGGGGAGCGAGGGGGAGAACCAGGGATGGCTGCCCTTGCGAGCGTAGACGCTGTCGGGTGGCAGAGAACCGCCGATTGACTTCAGGAAGGACGCGGTGACCGGCACGTGGACGTATCGTAGGTAAGCTGTAGTAGTACGAGTGCCAGTCAGCTCAGCTGATAGGTCAAGAACACGAAGACAAGATTCATAAGAAGGGGAAAAAAATAACACACAGCGAATCGAGTTGGTCGCCATTGAAGCGCAGATGATGTCGTTCTCAAAGTCTGAATGCGTGGCTTTCTCATACGAGCTTGCCGTCAAATCCGTCCAAGGCGAGAAGAGCAGCAGCCCGGTCGGTAGAACCAAGTCCGGAACCTTCCCATCTTTTGTCGGAACGGTAAGGGTGAGGTACTGCAGGAGGTTGAGCGCGAGGCCGCCTCCTGCGGAGTCGCCTGCCAAGACAATGTCGCGGTATCCGAGGGTGAGAACGAGATAGGCATAGGTGGTGAGAGCATCTTGCAGAGCGGCGGGGAAGGCTTGTGTCGCATCGACGGCTTTGCGGAAGTTGGCGCCTGCAGATAGGAGTCGGCAGTATCGAAGGTTCAGTAAGCGTCAACTACAATGCTTGGCAGGGTTAAGTACGCACCGACGACTCGAAGGCCAGTTTCTCGGGCGAGCTTGAAGCATCGACTGCCTTCCGCAGGGTTGCCCGTACTGTGTGAAGGGCATAAGCTACCTTACTCCATCTCTGACAGACATGTAGCCTGGGAGCCCCTCAGCTCCCTGGCTCAGCCTTTTCAGGCCACGAGTGGGGGACTCCCTGGCGGCGAGAAGGGAGAAAGAGAGTGCACGCACACGAACCCTCCCCCGACAAAGTACAGTACCACCCGATCGTCCTTCCCTCGAGCCTTCCATCTCTCCGTCCCCTGCGTACTGTCACTGCCTTCATCCCCCTCCCTTTCAAACCAAAACACCGGAACTTTCTCCACCTCAATCCGTCCTCTCGGGTCGAGTACCTCCCCCTTGACCCAGCCATCTTCCCACGCACGCTTTGGCATCTCGGCGTCCAACACTTCGACTTTGACGCTCGCCCCACCCCCTACGAGCACGGTGAGACGCTCGAGTGCCCATGCCCAACCGGGGACTTCGTGCTCCTCAGCCGGAGTGAGTGCGCCGGGCGAGCCAATGTCGCACACTGCCCAAATGAGACGACGCAACAGAGGGTAGACGAGCTGCTGAGGTGGAGTCCAGCGCTGTTTCTTGCCGGGGTAGAGGAAGGTCGGGAGGAAAAATCGGGAGACAGGAAGGAGGGAGAGGCCGACGAGCCAGAGGTGCAAGGGGAAGGTGAGGGCTACCCAGGTGAGACGGAGAGCGCGGTAGGCATAGATGAAGCGGGAGTTGGCGGAAAGACGGCGTTCGAGGAAAGGGAGAGAGGGTGTCCAGAAAGAGGGTTGAGTTCGCGGTCCGTCCCAGGTCATGTTGTCCGGGGTCGTTGACGACGTACGGCGCGTCCGCACAAGCTCCGGTGCAGCACAGAGCACTCGATGCAGGGAAGAAAGCTCCGTCATTCCGGGGTGAGAAGGTCCCACTAGGTGGCCTCCCCTGAACCGGCTGTCTCATCTCAACGGCAGAGATGCCCGAAGATCCGAAGTCCCCCTTCGGCGACGCAAAAGGCTTCGTACGCTCATCCATTGAGATCCTTCTTCCTACGTCTCACAGCACTCCATCATGTCCCTCATTCTCACCTCTGACATCGCCTACCCTATTGCCGTCGGTACCGTCGGCGTCTATACCCTCCTCACCTTCGCCTCTGTCAAGGTCGGAAGGGCGAGGAAGGCCGCCGGGGTCAAGTACCCTGCTTGCTATGCTGAGAACAGTGTAGCTGAGAGGGACGCCAAGGCCAATAAGTTCAGTGCGCCGATCTTTCGAGTTCCCTCCTTAGTTGCCGAGGCGGACGAGCGACACGCTCTGCCTATGGAAGGAAAGACGCCGACTGATCCTGTTGTTCCACAGACTGCGCTCAGCGTGCGCACGCCAACACGATCGAGAACCTCCCCGTCTTCCTCCTCACGTCCGTCCTGTTCGCATTTCCTCTCGCAACCGTACAGTCTACTCACGCCTACCCACCTCTCGTAGTCTCATCCACTCAAGTCTCTACCACCCCAAGTACGCCGCCGCTGCGGGAGCTTTGTGGATTGCCGGTGCGTCCCTTCCTTTCCCTTGCGTTCCCCTTCCCCTTCCCCTTCTAGATCGTTCTGCTTCACTTGCTTCCTTCCCGATTTGACAGGTAGCTGACGCTCTACATGTAGGCCGGTACGCCTACATCATCGGCTACTGCTCCGGCGATCCGGAAGGACGTCGTCGCGGGTACGTCTTGTTTTTCCCTTCCCTCCTCTCCGTCTCCTCTTTCTACCCCTTCAAGTCGAGCTGACGACCTTTACCGTGCGCACACGCACAGCTTCTTCGGTTACGCTGGTGGTCTCCCCCTTCTTTTCTTCTCCATGTACAAGGCCGTCAGTTCGCTGCCGTTCTTGCAGTAGATTCCCTTGTCGGTCTGGCTTCCACTTTCCTTCGCATCAGCATCTCGCAAAGCAAAGCAATCGCAAAAACATACTCCCGCACACTCATAAAAGCAAAGAGCGAGTCCTCCACGCCGATTCAGACTTATAAGGTGGCGGTCTTCCGAGCGCTCGCAACGATCGACACTTGCAGCTCCCCTCCTTCACGTCACAGAGGACACACAGAGAAGAAGGTTGACGGCTAGAAATGACAAGTTTTGCACCCCACTGCTCCACTCAGTATACCGGTGGCCTCCAACACCTCATCCACCTCGTCCACCTCGCCCGACTGACCCTCTTACTCAAGCAAACCCTGCCGGCGGTGGTGGCGGCGGTGGGTACCCTCCCTGACCCGGAATCCCTCCAAACGCATTGGCGCCTGTCAGGAACCCAGGCGGGGGCGGCGGAGGCGGCGGCATCCCCCCTGCATAAGCTTGCATACCTGGCATTTGACCGTACGCCGATACCGGGGTGGGGGCGAATCCCATGGGTGGAGGTGGAGGAGGAGGAGGAGGAGGGGCGAGGAGACCTGCGACTGGACCAGAGGGGCCGAGTCCATAAGGTTGTTGAGGAGGGGGTGGAGCTCCATAAGGCGCTTGTTGGAAGAATGCGTTTGGGGGAGGGGGAGGGGGAGCAGTAGGGAAGGCATTGTTTTTCCTCGCTTGAGCGGCGAGTAACCTTTCCGCTGGGGTACCGTGTCGTTCGCCTTTGGCATCCTTCTTGAAGGCGTACCCGACCGTGATGGGTTTGTTGGCTAGGAATTGATTGTTCATGGATTCGATGGCTGCGTCCGAGGCTTCGAACGAGTCGTACGAGACGAAGCCGAACCCTTTCGAAGCGCCAGTGCCGACGTCGCGTGAGATCTGAGGGAGAACAACCCGTGAGCGGTTGTTGGTTGGAATCGAAAAAGCAGACACACCTTGGCGGGTTGTACCAATACCCCGAAGGCGGAGAAGGTGTCATACAGCGTTCGCTCGTCTACGTTCGGATCGAGGTTACCGATGAACAAGTTGGCGCCAATGTCGAGTTGTTTTCGGTCGCTCGAGGCCTACAGCGAAAGATAAGCCGTACATGTCAGCCGTCTGCAGTGCAATGTATAGCCAAGTGCCAGAAGAAATGGTTTTGACGGCGAAGTAGGAGGACGGGCTGACCTTGTTGACCCTGATCGGTTTACCGTAGAGCTTGATCTGATTCATAATCTTGCACGCATACTCTGCGTCGTCCTCGGTCAAGAACTCGCAAAAGCCGTAGCCTTGATGGGTCATGCTGATGCGGTCTTTCGGGAGGTGGACGTTGGCTGTCACAGGGAAAACAAGGAGCGTCAGCCCAGAGGGTGGTTGTGAGATATGCAGGGTGGCGGCGTACCGACAGGACCAGCCTGGAGCATCAACTCCCATACGAGAGCGTCGCTTGCCCGTTCATCCAGGTTACCCTATTTCGTTTCAAGGTCGAAGTCGAGAAGCCCAAGTCAGCACGGCTGCACGTGAGGCAGTAGAGAGAGTTGCTTACGACGTAGACTGTTGCTTCCTGATTGCGATCTTCGTTGGGCTTGCCCGACATGGTGGAGGGTGATCAAGAGGAGCGGCGCGGAGGAGGATGGGTGAAGCGCGAACGAGGGCGGCGGGCTTTTTGAGTAGTAGGCGAATTAGAGAGATGCTCGATTGGCAGTCTTGCTTGTCAAGGGCAGCGGGCGAGCTGTAGTGGGTGCGAGAGATAGGGAATTACCTTGGTCTGGCAACTGATGAAAGTGGTCACTGTACATCTACACAGTCTGAACTGCTAGAATCACTCGAGCAGGCTTACAGTAGCATCTAGTACTCTCCCCAGCTACCCACGACAGCTTCCCTTGCACTTCCCCTCTTCTCCCTCCTCGCTCTCGCTTCCTTCTTTCCCTATTCTCTCCCCCCACAGCCTCTTCACCATGCCCCGCGACCCCGATCCTTCCCTCAACGAGTCCGAGTTTCTCCACTCTTGCCTCCGAAAAGGCTTGCGTCTCGATGGCCGTTCCATGCTCGACTTGAGACCTCTCTCGCTCAAGTTTGGTGAGGAATTGGGTTGGGTTGAATGTGGCTTGGGACAGACGAGGTACGCTCTTGCTCCCTTCTCCTTCATGTCGGTTTGTCTGCTGGCATGACCATCCCGCGGGGTCGCCACAAGAAAAAATCCGCTAAACACGCTCTTTATTTCTTTTCCTCTACTCGAAATGGAAAACAGCGTGGTGGCCCAGGTTTCAGCAGAAGTTGTCAAGCCTCAGTCAGATCGACCATACGAAGGTTTTGTCAGTCTGAGTACCGAAATCAGTCCCATGGCGAGTGCGGCGTATGAGGCAGGACGGTGCGTTTCCTCCACGCGACTTGGTTTCCATCATTGCCTTTCCCCAAATTGTCAGGAAGAGGCTAACTGTTCAGGTCTACAATTGGGAATGTACAGACAAAGCGACGACGAGGTCTTGATGACACGATTACTGGAGAAGGCTATCAGGCGGAGCAATGCGGTCGATCGGGAAGCGTTGTGTATCGTGGCCGGACAGAAGGTGCGTGATCTTCCAACGTCCCACAGCTGCTCCCTTACCTCCCTGTCTGCGTCCAAGCGTCCTCTGTGTCGCTAGGCGCCTGGAGCAGCGACATGCAGTCGTACTGACCGCTTTTCTTCCTGTGTGCAGGTCTGGCACATCCGCATCGACGTCCACTTCCTCTCCGATTCTGGTAACATGCTCGACTGCGCTTCCATTGCTGCCATCGTTGCGCTGCGGCATTTCCGAAAACCAGACGTGACGGTCAACGGGGAGGAGGTAACCATTGTGCGCATTTTCTTCGTGTTCGTCCACTTGGTGGGATGTCAAGTCGCTGATTGCTTGTGGTTCACCTTCAGCACTCTATGGACGAACGGGTACCGGTGCCACTGGCAATCCACCACTCACCAATGTGCCTGACCTTTGCATTCTTTGGCGAAGAGTACGCTTTGTCCCTTTTTCTTCTACGGTCCTCGTCTTCGAAACCTCACTCACTGACATTGTACCCCTCCTCCTGCACAGATCTCTGGCCCTCCTCGACCCCTCACACCTCGAATCCCAACTCGCAACCGGAACCCTGACCCTGACCCTGAACGCCCAAAGCGAGATCTGCGTCCTTTCGAAACAGGGTGGCGCACCGTTACCGGCAGATGCAATCATGAGGGTGGTTATGGTTGGGGTTGAACGGGTCAAGGAGTTGGAGGAGAGGGTGGGCAGGGCGTTGAGGGAGGATTTGGCGGGGAGGGTGATGGAGGTGCGGTGAGCACCGAATCTCTTGAAGGCGCAGAAGGGAGAGGGGTTTGTTAAGGAGGGGTTGAGGCGGCAATAGAGGAACGGCATGCTTCCTAGGATGGAATCGGTCGAGTAACGCTTGTTGCAGTCAAATTGGGTTAGGTCAGGCCAGATGGAAGGGTCGAGACCCGAGATTTTCCATCGAGGGCGTCTTCCTATTACTCAGGGGCACTCATCTCATGGAGATGGAAACGAGAGTAGGTACCCGTCTTCACTGCAGCTGGCTGCTTTCCCGCCGGAATCGTGTCGAGAGTAAAGTGAGACCAGCATCGCCTTGCCGGTGAGTTAGTGAGTTTGGAACCTTCTCACATTGAGACGACGTCGTGTCACGCTCTAACGCTACTCTCTGACACGGGGTCACGCGGTAGGCTGACTGTGACTGCTCACAACGTCGAGCAACTGACCAGCTGAGTGCGAGATCGAGTGTACGCCCGCCCGGATTACGACTCCGTCTGCCAAGCGATCCCCACTCCGACTCGACCCTCTCTCTCTCTCGCGATCTCTCCTTCTCATACTCAGTACCCGCTTGTCCGAGTCAGCTCTGCAACAGCCAGTCACTCCAGCCAAGCACCTACGCAAGCCTCGGCGAACACTCCCTCACATCCTACCCCGACTCCGAGCCTCTCTCTCTCTGCCCCCGGCCCCGGACAACTACCAAGAGACCGGATCACCGTACACCAAGAACCTCCAGCCTCAACCTCAGCCTCCACTTGGTCACACTCGCACCCATCAATCCTCCCCCTTCTCTCCTCGACTACCACTCCCACCTTGCCCCCGCCCTCGTCCCCCCCACTTCGTGACCTTCCTCCCGCGCCGACCCTCCCATCTCCCCACCACGCTAACCCTTATATACGCCTATTCAGAGAGCTACCATGGCAGCAGCCGTCATGCGAGCCGTCACCTTTGGCTTGGCGGGCAGCGACTCGGATACACGCGGCAGGAATGAAGGTAGACGATCCCGTCCCGGTAGTCGTCAGGGCAGCCGCAGTCGAAGCGAGAGTCGACCGGCACAAACGGGCGACAAGGATGCGGATGGGTTGTTGAGCCCGGACAATGGAGAGTTGGGGACAACCTTGAGCCGGAGTAGCTCGAGGGTCAGCTTTCATTTGAGGGAGCCACCTCCGCCGGGCATCTTACTCAAGTGCGTTCCTTTATACCCTGTACTTGTTCTATGCTCAACCTAACCTGCCCACGCGCACGTAGCGGCGCCAACCGAAATTCCCCACTTCCCTCGCCCTCGATCTCCCCACCTTCCTCTGCCACCTACGCCGCTCCTCCCCACGCGTCTACAAACGATCTCACCCGTACAGTCTCCTCTCCTGGCCCTTCGACCTCGACCTCTCCCGTTCGACCCGCCCATCCCGGCCGGCAATTGAGCGAAACTTCCTCCATCGGCCCCGCGACTCCGACAAGCGGCTACTTTCCCCCTACCGTCTCTGTCGCTTCTTCGACGCCTTCCAAGCCTGCTTCTCGGCACCAGAAACGAGAGTCTACGATCCGCTTTGCGCCTTTACCGGAAATTCGACCCAGGTCGTACTCGACGGGCAGGAACGTTTGGCTCGAAGATGCAGAGTTTGATGGAGATCAGCCGGCTGGGGATCGGCATTGGGTCCGGAGGGAGAACGCTGGAGAAGAGGAGGATGACTATCCATTTGACGAAGAAGAGGAAGAAGAGGACGGGGAGGGAGAGAGTGGAAAGGGGATCAAGTGGGGGAGTTGGACGGAGGTGTGGGGGTTGAAGAGGCCGGTTGATGATGATGCGCTTTCTACTACCTCGAGCGTGGGTGGGGATGGTACCCCCTACGGAGGTTACGGGCACGGCCTCGAACGGACGACTAGCTCGACGTCTTCGAATGGCGCTTCCGGGGGGATCGCAGCCGGCAGTGGTGGAACGGGAGGTGGCAGTTCGAGTACGCCATCCAAGAAGCTGCTCAAAGCTCTAGGTCTAGGCGCCCTGAGCGGTAAGAAGAGCTCGAAATCTCACAAACGAGGGTCATCGACTACTTCGCTCTTTTCCTCCTCTGCCGCCTCGTCCTCTTCCCCTACCTACTCCAACGGCAACGGTGATCTCTCTCGCATCTCTTCCGTTGACTCTTCCCACACCCATTCTACCTCGGCAGCTGGAGAAAGCCTCTCCCGCCGTTCTAGCATCGACACCGCCGCCGTCCCCGGGCGGCCTAGAGGCTCTACCGGTATTCCCATGCGGAAAGCCTCGACTTGGGAAGCAGGCGATATGGACGCTTCCCGATCTTCCGCCGCTTCTCGACGCAATTCCTCCTCGACTGGTGGACCGGTGTACTATGCCTCCCCTTCGAGGTCACAGAGGAGACGGAGTAATTATCCTCCGGTGGCTCAACGAAGGGGGAATGCTGGTAGATCGGTTAACGCGGCTAGGGCAGCTTGGGAGACTGGGATTGAAGAGCCGGCGTTTAGTGAGTGGGGTGCGGCGGGGCATGGAAGTACCCAGAGTAGGAGTGGTGGTAAGAGGAGGTCGAGTACTACGATGGCTGCTGCGGGAGAGGAGGACGATGACGATGATGGGAGTGGGTTGGCTTGGTTGAAGAAGAGGCGGGCGGAGAGGGAGAAGAAGGAGAGGGAGGACGCGGAACGCATGGCGAGAGGCGAGAGTGCGGATGAGATCCAAGAAGACCAACCTTCTCAACCTTCTTCGCCAGTTTCTTTCTCCGCCACTTCCACTTTCACTGTGGAAGGGGACGACGACCCAGAGTCGGACTGGGACCGAAGCATTTCTGCCTCAGCTCCAACATCCAGCAATATGCGCCGTCATCATCCTCTCTCTCGAGACCCCTCGTCCAGATCCGGCACTCTCGACTCTACCACCTCGGCCGCCTCAAGCGGTACCATTCGCCCTTCTACTCCTCTATCCACTACTTCCTCCTTCCCAACCGGCGCATCAACGCCAACGAGATCGTCCTCTTCTGCTGCAGCTGGAGGAGGGCCGGGGGCCAAGAGCAACCTCACGGCGACTCGACCAGCTTTGTCGGTCTCGCTTGAACCGACTACAGCCGTTGCTGCTGCGGGTTCAACTTCCTCTCTCTCTGAGTCGCTCTCGACAGCTGAGGGGTCTGCTTCGCCGGTGTCGGACGAGTCGAGGATGTCGGCGAATGAAAGTCGGGAACAGGAGGAGGATCAGCGGCAGAGTAGCGAGAGTGAGTCGGAAGAGGAGGAGGAAGAAGGTGAGAACGACGAGGAGGATGACTTGGATGAGGAAGAGCTGGCGAGGGAGGAGGCATTGGCGGAGGAGGCCAAACGGGGGGCAAAGGGACTTGGTGAGCTGCCTTTTCTCCGTGTCTTCCAACAGAAACAGCAGGTCTGACTTTCTTTGTGCTACCAGGCGCCGAACGCTATCACTCTGCGTCGCATCAGAACTCGCTACGCCAAGTTAGCGGTGCAAAGGGGGGAAACTCGTCTCCCAAGCTCGCTTAAACGTCCTCCCGCGTCCCCTGTCCTCTTTTAGCTCATCGTTCTGTACAACTGTACCTTTCGCCGTGCCGTTGTACGACTATTACTCGCGAATTTTGCCGTTCTTTCCTTTTGGGTCTTGTCGTTAACCTCCTTTTTGTTTTTTCTCCCAATCTTTGATTATTGCTGTCGTTCCTGCCTGTACCTACCAAGCCGTTCCCGCGCTGCCTCGTCTCTCAGCCAGCCTAGTCACCCCTGCATGCGTATCCTTCCCATCGTGCATACACATGCCCACCGTATCATTCCATCATCCCATGTGTAGTAACCCTCTTCACATGTCTCGTGCCTCGCAGAGGGAACCGCTAGTTCTCGTAACCCTTTCATTGCCTTTTCGAGCGAGAGAGGTATGCATGCGCTGGAAGCGAAAATGCAGTACGAGCGTGGTGCTACAACAAAGGCAGAAGATCCCTCTTCCTCAAAAACAAGACACGCTCATTCCGCCCTCCGCTTCTTCCTCCCGCCTTCAGCCGCGCCCTCGCCCTCGCCCCCAGCCCCAGCCTCAATCTCCATGTCAGCGCCAGCCCCTTCTCCCTCTCCATCCGTCTCTCCTGCATCTGATTTGGATCCGGGCTTGCGCTTGAGACCCTTGAATTTGCGAACTTGGAGTTTGTCGAGATCCTGCGCCGCATGAAAAGGTCGGATGAGCGACTGCACAAGAGGCAGAAGAGAGGGAGGGAGAGGCAGAAGAGAGAAGGAGACGCACTTGACGGTCGACGTGTACTCGTCCAACCTTGTCGCCCATCTCGTCGATGTCGATGTTCTTGTTCTGCTCACACCACCACCGATGAATCAAAATCAGTCACTCGCCGCCCTACTCTGACATGACGACGAGGAAAAGACGAAGTAAACAAAAACGAACCTTTGGCTTGCTCTTCTCACTCTTCTTCTCCTTCTTCTTCATCGCCGCCTTCCACACCTCAACCGCAGGCAACTGACTCCTCCTCAGACTGAACGTGAAATGCGGTCCATGCGGTTCTAACTCAACCCTAGGTTGCGGCAACCCCGACCTCATAAATTTGACCGTGTAAGTCCGGAAGTGAACCACCGGCAAAGTCTTGTCTTCGTCGTAATCCCCTCCTCCATTCTGGGGCTTGATCGCTCCAATCAAACTCTCGACCGCTCCGACTGCGCCCGCGCCCCCATTCGCAGCTCCTTCAGCACTGGCCCGAGCCGCGCCTTCGGCCGTTGACGAGCCCCCGATCGTGACGGAAATGACGCGTTCGAGCCCTTTGAGCGCGACACCGTCCATTTCGTTGCCGCGGAAAAAGTCGAGGAGGATGGATTTGAATTGGGTGAAGGTTGGGTGCGTCTCCCACAGGTTGGAATGGGGTTCGACGGAGGAAAAGTGGAAGAGAGGGATTCCGCCAACGGTCGATTTGATGGACTGCGAGTTTCAAGGTATCGGGTTATAGAGGCACTCACAGTGACTAAGAGGAAGGGAGAGGAGCAGAATGTAAGGCGTACCTTGAAACTCGACATTTCCATGACCTCGTCGATGCCCGTCTCGAGCATTTCCATCACCTCTCCGGCAAAACACCTGACCCAGACGAGTCCGTGAGGGCGTTTCTTGGTGTGAGTGCCGACGAGGAAAAGCGAGGCGTCGTTCTTGGCACTCCAGAACTGCAAGGACGAGGCATCTTCAAAGGGTCGGACCGTGTTGTTGGATTTGGAGAAGGGCACGGAGTGGGGCTTTTTCAGTTGGTTCTGCGCGAGGGCTCGAGTCAGTATAGGGTGTGAGAAAGGTGCGACCAGAGTCAGCGCCAGCAGAGCATGCTCGGGACGCAGGACAAGTGGACAAGGGAGGAAGCAGTGAGCGGGGCGAGCGAGGGAGGCTCACAATCTCGCTGAGGGCAGTTTTGACCTTGTCCGAGATGCCTGCGGTGCGTACAAGGACTGCCGTCTTTGCGTGCTTCTCTACGAGTTGAGGTTGGCGGTTGTCGGCTGCCCTCTTTGATCTGGCATTCTTGGGTTTCGAGGGAGCGATCAGAGGAGTCGACATGGCGAATGGGGATGCGGGCGGGGTGCTGGTGGGGTGCAGAATTGACCGAACGTGAGCTGGAGTGCTCTAGAGGAGATCGAGCGGTGGTATCAAGCGAGATGCGCCAAGGTCAAAGGCAAGCTCGAGTCGATGAGAGACAAGTCGCTTACCTCGATATCTCGACACTGGCTACACAGGATCGTGCCAGCGACTCACACCGGTTACTAAAGGGCTAGACCTTAGCAGCGCAACCCTCGGCAACCTCCCAATCGGACTTCCCTCCACTTTCACTTGTTCACCCACTCGTCGCGACCACCTCGCGTGCCCGACCGTCCTCAGCCCCATGCACTCACAATGCTGCAACTACATCGACCACTAGCACCCTCAACCCGCCTCTGGTCCCCCCGGCTCCTCTCGACCCAGCTTCGAACTTTCTTGCCCTCTCCCTCCCCCACTTCAACTTCACCTTGCCCCGTCAAAAAGCCCAAAAAGCCAAAAAAGCCAAAGGACCCTCTCGAACACTTCTACTCGACCTCGCTCAATCTCCCGCAAACCGCCTTTCCACTACGGGCAGAAGCGACAAAGCGGGAAAAGCTCTTTTGGGAGAGAACAACCGACGAGCTGTATCGGTGGCAGGCGAGCTCCTTCGCTGCGTTGGATCGCACTTAGCCGTGCTGACAAGGTTTCTGAGCAGGCAAAACGAACCGACCGGCCTCTGTGGGTGTTGCACGATGGGCCACCCTATGCCAACGGAAACCTGCATTGCGGTTTGTCGCTTGCTCGCTCTCGGCCAGCGCTGGCGCTGACTCGATTGACTATCCAGGGCATGCTTTGAACAAGATCACGAAGGACCTGATCAACCGGTCAAAGCTTATTCAGGGTTACCGAGTTCAGTTCGTTCGTTTTCCCGCCTACCTTCTCGGACGCAGATCGTCCGTTTCTACCACCTTGAGCTCATTCGCTCGTGCTTTCCTGAACTAGTTACACCCCAGGCTACGACACACACGGACTCCCTCTCGAGCTCAAAGCCCTCTCTACCCTCAAGAAACCCGCCTCCTCCCTCACTCCTCAAGAGATTCGAGCCGCAGCTCGTGCCGAAGCAGAAAAGGGCGTCGCTACACAGACAGAAGAGTTCAAGAGCTTTGGTGTACTGGGGGACTTTGAAAAGCCGTATCGAACCATGGACTGGAGCTATGAAAAGAGGCAATTGGAGGTTGTCAGGGACATGGTGGGAAAAGGTGCGGCCTCGCTCCGCTTTTCTTTGTAGCGCGAACTCTCTAGCGAGTCTACTGACGGCATCTGCTGGACCAGGCCTCATCGTAACGCATTACCGCCCGACCCTCTACTCCCCTTCTTCCCGTACAGCTCTCGCCGAGGCGGAGCTCGAGTACCGAGACGACCACGTCTCGCGCTCGGTCTACGTCTCTTTCCCAGTCTCTGAGCTCGGCGCGCTGCAAGGGGTGCTCGAGCGGGCCGGAGCGAAGGGGGGGAAGGTGGGGCTGGCGGTTTGGACAACAACAGCATGGACTTTGCCGAGTAATGTCGTGCGTTGTCTCCCTTTCGCCGTAGAACAAGACAAGGTACTTATAAGTATGGCTGCAGGCAATAGCCGTCTCTCCGACACTCGGGTACTCGCTCGTCCGCCGATCAGACGATTCCACTCTGCTCGTCGTAGCGAGTGACCTCGCCTCTGCACTCTCCGATCTACTCTCCACACCGCTCACCACGCTCGCTACCTTTTCTGGAGAGACTCTCCTCCAGACGACCTACACCGACTGCCTCACGCCGTCTCCTTCCACTTCTGCCCCCTCAGCATCCACCTCGTTTATCCCCGCTCCTCGACCCATTGTTACCGCCTCTTATGTCACCTCGACCACTGGAACTGGTCTGGTGCATACCGCCCCTGCTCATGGTGTGGAAGACTGGGAGGCGTGGCGCGATTACCGTGCCTCCTCTTCCCCTTCCTCGCCCTCCGCGAAAGCCCAAGACACCCTTTGCGCCGTCGACGCTTCCGGCAGGCTCTCCTCCGTTCTCGAACGGATGGTTGCGCCCGAAACTGCTCAGCGGTTGCTGGGCAAGGAGATTTTGGGGGAGGGCACGGCCGAGACGATTAGGATTTTGGAGGAGAATGGAAAGTTGCTCAAGGAGGTGGAGGTCAAGCACAAGTACCCGTATGATTGGCGAACCAAGAAGCCTGTCATCTTCAGGTGTGCCTCATTCTCTTCCTCCCTCCTTGTCTCGTCTGGGTTAAGAGGATGGGCGCGAGGTGGCGAATTGGGAAGGTCGATGAGAGGAAGGACGCGAGGGGCTGACTAACCCTCCCCTCTGAACACATCGCGTGACTAGGGCTTCGAGTCAGTGGTTCGCCAACCTCGAGAACGTCAAGGATGATGCGCTCAAAGCGCTCGAGAGAGTCAATTTCTTCCCGTCTCGAGGTGCGTTCCTCCTTTTCACGCTTGTCGCTCCAGCTTCGAGCAAGACCTTAGCAATCTCGAAATATGGGCAGGTTCGCGAACTTTGGAGATGTACGTCCGCGGTCGCTCGGAATGGTGCATTTCCCGTCAACGTGCTTGGGGCGTTCCCATCCCCGTCGTCTATTCTTATCCCGCATCCGCTTCCGACCCTATCGCCTCCTCAACGCCTTACCTAACCCCCTCAAACATCGATCACATCGTCAGCGTCCTCGAACGTGGAGGCAAAGGGACAGACTACTGGTGGGACGGCGAGGCGGAGGAATTTGTCGAACCGGAGGAATTGGAGAGGTCCAAGGCTGAAGGGAGGGTTTGGCGCAAAGGAACTGACACGATGGATGTGTGGTTCGACTCGGGATGTTCGTGGACTCTGCTCCGAGAACTTGGGTTGGAGGGACGAGACGCAGACGCTCCTTTGGCCGACGTTTATTTCGAAGGGTCGGATCAACATCGAGGTTGGTTTCAGAGTAGTTTGTTGACTAAGGTTAGTAGTCAACATGTAGGGGAATCACCGAAGGCTCCGTATAGGGATGTGGTGACGCATGGGATGGTATTGGATGAGAAGGGGAGGAAGATGAGCAAGAGCTTGGGGAATATCTTGAGTCCATCGGTGGTAATCCGGGGGGGAAAGGTGCGTTTGGTATCCTCGTCGAACTATTCTCATGCCTTACCTCGACGCCCAGCGCTCACGTCTCTCCCGTCGACGTATGGTGCAGGACAAGAAACTTCTCCCCGCCTACGGAACCGATCTCCTGCGCATCTGGGTCGCCTCCGTCGACTCGTCCCGAGATGTCCTGATTGGTCCCGGGATTCTCGCTCAGACTTTCGAAGGTCTACGGAAGATACGGAATACGGCGAGGTTCTTGCTGGGCAATATTACGGGAGAACCGGTTGAGGAGATGAAGGTTGAAGAGCTGGGTTTGGTGCGCTTTCTGTTCCGTGCCCAACTATCTCTTTTTACCGAGGAAGTGACTGAGTTCTTCATTGGTATTCGCGCCCCAGGTTGAGCGATATATTCTCAACGAGCTATACGAGCTGGACCGAACCGCTCGCGAAGCCTTTGAGGAATACCAGTTCAACAAGGGCACATCGTCCGCCCTGATATCTTCGAGTTGCTGAAGCTGACTGTGTCGGTTATCGCAGCATACCAAGCCTTGTCGACGTTCTCCAACTCTACCCTTTCGTCCTTGTACTTCGACATCACCAAAGACACCCTCTACGCCGATTCCAAGTCGTCGCTAGCCCGAAGACAGGTGGTACATGTTTTGCAAACAGTGCGTTCGACGGGCTACTTGCCTTCTAGCCTGACTTGCAGTGGACTAACCTGACCTCTTCTCCTCGTCGATGCAGGTCTACAACACTTATGTCTCTGTTCTCGCTCCGCTCGCCCCTCTACTCGCTGAAGAGATCCATCACTTCGCGAGTGGTGCTATCTCAGATCCCGACCCCAGCATCAAGGGTGCACCGTCAGTCTTCAACAAGGTTTGGCCTGAACCTGTACGTGCTTTCTTGGCCTTTCTTACCTGTGCGGCTACGAGCACCTAGACAAGCCTTGAGCTAACGCTTCCAATGGCCTGCAGGACCAACAATGGAATGCACCGCCAGTCAAGGAAGAGATGAATGAGCTTCTCGCCGTTCGAGCTGAAGTTAATAGCTTGCTGGAGCAGTCTCGTAACGACAAGTCAGTGCTCCACCTTCTCGGTACCGTCGCTGATTGTCGCACTGACTTCGAGAGCGCGCGCAGGCGGATAGGTAGTTCTGCGGAAGCGCAGGTCGTTCTCGAGAAGCCCAGCGGGGTGATACGCAAGCATTGTGAGCCGTTCCCTCCGTGTCTCCGCCCCTCAGTGAGGAATCTCTGACGACTTTCGTCGCCGCAGATGACCTCCTCACGAACCTCCTCAATGTGTCGAGCGTTTCGTTCGACCTCCCATCATCCACCCCAGAATGGAACTATACCGGGACTGTATCGGGTACGCTGCTATCCTCTCTTCGCAGCAAACCTCCCTTGGACGCAAGCTGATCCTGCCGCTCCGATAGATTCTTCCCGCCTCACCATCCTCCCCTCACCCCATGGCAAATGCCCCCGATGCTGGCAGCACACCGTCCCCGCTTCTTCCATGTCCGCCTCCGCCGTCAACGAGCTGGCGACCACCGCCTCGACAGCTCGTACTCAAACTCCACAAAGCGTCTGCGGTCGCTGTGCCAACGTCCTAGCAGAGCTCGAGCTGGTCCCGCCAACCGAGGCGGCGGGACGATCGTCCGAGTTTGCGAGTGGTTTCTCACCGATTTCAGGGTAAACAGTCTCGAGAACAGAGACGATGGAGTAACGTAAATTCGGGGAACGCAGCAAAGTGGCAGTACCGTGTTGTAGCATACCTGGAGAAGCATCGGAACGCATTTGCCCCCCTACCTTGTCCGCTCTCGCATGTGTTGAGAGCGCAAGGGATAAAACAGTTTCTGATAGAACAACAGCAAACTGTATATACGTCGGAGTAGGAATCACAAGCATGAGAAGGAGAAAACGAATCAGGCAGAGATATGCGAAGGAAAGGGAGCCCAGTTCAGTTTCCCAAGCTCGAAGGTGTCCCTGTCGACCAGGTTCTCGGTGAGCGAACGACCGCTCCACTAGGTAGTGGTGAAGCTGCAGCCAGTGCGCGGTTGCTCGCGGAGGGTCCTGGCTCCGGACTGGGCGAAGACGGGCCCGACCTTGTCCCGAGAGAACCTCGGCTCGAGTTGCTGTTCTTGCGAGAGCCGCGGCCTAGGCGAGAAGTCGGGAGCTCGAGCTCGAACGGGACGGCGGTACCGAGGGGAGGTGGAGGAGGGACGCCGCCCGTCGAACTGAGGGAAGCGCTGCGGCGATTGAAGGCTTCGACGAGGGCGTTGACGAGGTCGGGGACGAGGACAGGCTACGGCGAGATTCGAATGTCAGTAGGCTCCTACAGAAACAACAAGAGGCACGAGACGGACTTTGGACAGATAACCATCCGCCCCGGCGGCGAAGCAACGCAGCTTGTCTTCCGACATCGCATTGGCAGTCAGGCAGACGATGGAGGGCCTGCAATACAAGAGAGAGGACACGAGAGAGTCCAATTGTCAGCAACGATTCACCGGGCACGGCTCCCAGAACGCAGCACTCACCGCTGCGCAGGATCAGGCATCAACTCGATGATGTCGCGAGTTGCTTCCAACCCGTCTTTGTTCGGCATGTTGAGGTCCATGAGGATGAGGTCGTAGCGCTTCTTCTGAGACTTCTCAACCGCAATTGCGCCGTCTTCGGCGATGTCGCAGCTGGTGTAGCCAAGACGCTTGAGCAGGTGAGTAATGACCTTCACATTGATGGGGCTGCAAGTACCAAGGGCTCAGTCGAGAACAGACCAGAACATGTGAGGAGAACAGCGTACTTGTCCTCCGCACAAAGAATTGAAAGCGGATTCTTCGCGCCGAGGTTGGACGGAAAAGCCGGGCTCGCCGGCGCCGGCGATGACGGACGCGGAAACTCTCCTGATGGGAAAACGATCCGCAGGGTGTGGTGAAGGCGATTGCGCTTGATGGGCTTGATTAGGTAGGTGCAGTCGAGAGCTCGCCACTCTTCCAGAATCGGGGAGCCCATCCTGGTGAGGGCTATCGCGGGAGCGTTCAAGCCCTTTTGCCGGAGACGACGTAGGAGGATTTGCGCACCGAACTGCAAGGCGCCAGAAGTCAGCAATTGAAGGGAGAGACGGGAGCGCAAGTTCAGCGAATATGTGAGGATGCGCACCTCTGGCAAAAAAGCATCCAGGATAATCACCTCGTGCGGCTTGCGAGCCTCAGCAGCGGTGACGGCAACGTTGAAAGCCGCGTTGACGTCGTCGGGCGCATCAGGGGTGAGACCGAAGGACTTGAGGAGCTGCTTGAGGACAGTACGACTGGTTGTGTTCGCGTCGACGATGAGGGCACGCCGGCCGATGAGGTCGCCATTAGATTGCGGAGAGTATGGGTCTTTCTGCGGCGGTGGGGCAGCGGGCACGATCCATTCTACCGTAAACGTCGAGCCCTTGCCAAGTTCCGAGTCGACCGTCAAGTCTCCGTTCATCAAGCGGGAGAGCTTCCGAGAGATAGCCTACAGCGATATGAAGGTCAGTTGTCCGCTTGCGTCGCGTAATGGAGGAGAGGAGGGGCTCACAAGGCCCAACCCGGTCCCGCCGAAGTTCCGGCTTGTCTCAGCGCCTTCAGCTTGCGAGTAGACGCGGAAAAGGCGAGAGAAGTTCTCCTTGGCGATACCGATGCCTGCGGAGGACACCCTCAGCGCACAAGAACAGAAAGTAGAACGAGATCAGCTTGCCCGTGTCCTTGACACTTATCCGGCAGCGTTTCCGTGGCCGATCATTTTCGTCCGGCTCGACAGCTTCGGAAGACGCGATGACAGTGATCTCGCCGTTTGCAGTGAACTTGACGGCACTGTGTCATCGGAGTTGGTCAGCTAGCATGGTGCGAGGTCGAAATGGAGGAACTTGCTTGGAGAGGAGATTGACGACGACTTGTCGCAGCCGCGTGGGGTCGCCCAGAATCTGCACATGACTCGACGTGAGAGAGGACAAGAGGGAAATCCTAGAGAGCGCCTACGGATATATCGCCCTCGTCAATCACGAGCGCAATCTCGACGGATTTGGTGGCAGCACGTTCCGCCACCATGTCCATCGAGCTCTCGAGAACGTTCCGCAGGTGTACCGTTTCGGAAGACAGTTCCAGATGGTCGAGTTCAATCTTGGAATAGTCAAGAATCTACAGAATAGTCAACATGGTCAGCAAGGGCAAGTGCAGCAAGAAAGGAACAGCGGACATCGTTGATGACGACAAGCAGCTCCTGCGACGAGTTCTTGATCGTTTCGACATAGTCTGCCTGAGTGGGAGAAAGCTGCGTCTCGAGGAGGAGAGTCGACAATGCGACCACAGCGTTGAAGGGCGTGCGGATCTCGTGTGACATGTTGGCTGTGAGAGTAGATTCAGCAAAGAGCCACGGTGGGTAGTGCCGAGTAGGAGGAGACTTACCTAGGAACTGGCTCTTCATCGCTGTGGCCGATTCAGCAATCTCTTGAGCCGCCTCCTTCTCGGCAACTTCAGCCTTGAGCAACGCATTATTTTCCCGGAGCTCCTGCGTCCTGTCGGAGACGATTTGTTCGAGGTTGCGGTTTGAAGCTTCGAGGGCCGACTGCGAGTGCTTCAGGTCCTCGTTGGTCTTCCACAGGCTCTGGACCAGGCGAGCTTTCTCGATTGTTGAAGCTGCTTGTCCAGAAATAAGGGAAAGAATTTCGAGGCGGTCGGGGGTCTGAAAGATCGAGGTATGTCGGCAAGGGGGGCGTCAAAGAAGGGAACGAGGAAAGAGAGAAATGACAGCAGAAGAGAGAGGAAAGAGAGGAGAAATCAGCCAAGCTCAGAGTACCCGCGTCAACGCACACTCTTCATCGCAGGAAGTGAGAAAGAAAAGAGAAGAAGAGAAGGCCAACTGACAAAGGCATTCGTCGTTTGCGAATTCTCCATGTACAGAACACCGACGACGCGTCGTTGAGAAGCGAGAGAAAGAGCAAGAATTGACTTCGGCCGATGCTTCTTGGTATAAGGGTCAGGGACAGCGTCGCCAAGGGCTTCGAGAGTGTTGATAACCATTTCTTTCGAACGAGCGGTGTAATGGATGACGCTGCAGGGGACTGTGGGGGCGGAGTTCAGTTCATATAGAACCTAACCAACGAGAGAGGGCTGACATTTCTCCGGGCTTGCGTCAATCGCATCCGTCCGCCGTAAGTGCTGCACTTCCGAGTCACTCCGAGCAATGGCCTCCGCACACAGAGTACCCTCCTTGTTGAGGACGAGCAAACAGTAGTCGGCACCGGCGGTCCTCAAGGCGAGGTTGAGCAGCTTCGCAACGACACTGATGTTACACCAGAGTCAGTATATGCTCGAGGGGACACCGGCGAGGCAAAATGAGGTGTAGACGACTTACCCGTCGACCGAATTCTCCGAGGTAAGGACGCCAGAAGCCGAGACCACCGTACGGAGGTCGAGCTCGGTAGCGAGATGCGAGCGACCAATGTCGGAATGCTCTACGCTCCTCGTACTCACCATCTCATCGCGAGGCTCCGAAAGCAGGTGTGAACCGTCGCGAGAGTCCGAAGATCCACGCCGCCCATTCATCCCATTGACCCAGCCCTGTACCGACTGATGCTCGGAGGCTTCCGCATGCGAGTCGCCCGAGGATGCATACTCGAGTCCTTGGTACGACGAGCTGTGTAGAGGTGGCGTACTCGACGTGATGGGGCGGATGGGAAGGCTGGTCTGCGGAAAGAGGCTAGGATAGTTGGTCTCCATTTGGCAAGCCTTCGGTAGACAGCCCCATGCCCGCCACGCCGCGTGCGCCTCGAGAAGGTACCTGCAGGAGAAGGTAATGAGCACCCCGCAAGATCGGGAGAAGGAGAAAGACGCACCCAGTCGCGAGCTTCAGGTTATTCAAGCACAAAGCAGCCCTTTCATTCATACAGGCGCTGAGGTGCAGCATCTTCTGTGCCCTGGCTGCCGCGATTGCCTCGTCGAATAGGGCGATGGCAGAGACACAGTCGCCGACGGCTCGAGCGTGCTCCGCATTTAGCCAGAGATGGAAAGCGAGAAAACCGTCAGGCTGCTCTACAGCGAGCTCGTGTATGACGGTGCGAGTCTGCTCGAGGATGTCGTGCTCGGCGGGGGAAAGGGAGGCGTAATGGTCATAGAGCGTGATCGCCTCGAAGTGCTGGAATATGACGGTATAGACGAGACCTTGACCCTGCAACAAGAGGAGGGAGTCAGACTTTCTCCGCTGTCAGAGACCTCCGAAAGCCACGGGAGCTTACACCGGCGAGGTTTTCTCGCCCAAGTCGCCTGGAGTCTTCAGCTCGTTTCGCATCGCGAAAGAAGACCGCAATCATGAGGCGGAACATGTGGAACTCGAGCAGGGTAAGGGCATCTATGAGCAACCAAGATCAGCTAGAATCAAGCGGAGAAAGAGCAGAGATGCTACTTACAATTCTTCTCGCTGCACGTCTGGTAATCTGCGAGACTGAACGCCTCCCCATCGAGCTCACAGGCGTCCGAAGCTCGCCCAGATAAGCAGAGGACGACCTGTTGGACGACGCCGATGTCTAGTGAAGTGATGGTGAGTACGCAGACATCGACGAAGGAGTGGGAAAGAGCCGTACACTTGGACGAAAGCTCATGTCGATATTTGCGAACAAGCACAGCATATCGCTCAATATCGCTGCCGATAGAAGCGAGACTGACTCCCTGCAGGGTGCGAAGAACTGTCAGTCTCCAGCAGCTTCGCATGGGACAGGCTGCTCCAAGCGTAGAAGACGGAGACGACCTACGGCAAGCAAGCTGTAGCCGCAAAGCTCAGCGCAACCAAAGCCGAGGTACTCAGCGTCTCGATACTGCGAGAACGGGATAAGAGGAGACAACGTACAGATCAGTATCGTCCGTTCTCGAAAACAGCAGAGTGCAAAGCATACCTCGATCCCGAAAGCCACAGCCTTCTGAAAAGTTGGCAGTGTCTCCCTCAGCGTTACTGCCCAAACCGCGACGTGAGACGAGTACACCTTCAAAGCTGGACAAGCCCATGCCGACCCGCCGTGTTTTTCGAAAAAGGAAATGGCGACTTTCCCATAGGCAAGAGCTTCTCGAGGTTGTTTGAACTTGCTATGGATGAGAACAGCATGTAGAGTGAGAACGAAAGCGCCGGCCGCATCGATGCCGTGCTTGAGGACGAGGTCGAGCGAGAGAGAGGAAAGAGCACCGAGGAGGTCGATTCGAATGAAGTAGACGGGCGGGACGAGAGCGGCGAGGATGGCTTGACAACCTAGCGCGATCGGATTGCTGCATGTAGAGGATGCATCGAGAGCCTGGAGACAGAGCAGCACAATCAGTCGTGAGCGAGGCAAACGCGAAGAGAGATGCGGCACCTCAATCGCCTCCACTGTCAATGCCCATTTTGACCTCGTTTCCTCGACAAGCATGTTTGCTGTATCAATAGTATCCGGAAAGATAACGCCTACCAGCGCTAGGCCTTCCCTGCCGAGATCGATTGCTCGTGTCGAGTCACCCACGGCTGAAGAGCACCGGATCGCCTTAGCGTAGACCCTGAGCTTGGCGACGTCGTCTTTAGCGTGCGAAAGGAAGATTCGGATGTATTCTTGGGCGGCGGCGTAGTCGCTGTACGCAGTGCAAAGAGGGAAAAGCAAATGAAAAAAGGTCAACACTGCTGCCGAAAGAAAAGGGCGACAAAGAAGAGGGCGCACGTCAAGCTATATTCCACCTCGATCAAAGCTTCGCTGACCTCGCTCATCAACGAGTACTGCCCAACCCAACCCCCAGCTCCCAACAGAACCGCGGCAATCTCGAAGTATCGCCTCGCCGCCTCAAACGCCGTCGACTGATTGGCCTTCTGCCCTGCCATAAAGTTGTACCGAGCGAGGGTATCACGGTCATAAACGCTCGAAAGGATGTCGATGCCGTGGTTGAGCTGCTGAACAAGATCGAAAATCTGCTCCTGAAGCTCGGCTTCGGAAAGGGCCTCGACGAGTCGCTTGCCTACTTGATAGTGAAGAGCACTTCGAGTGGAGTGAGGGATGAGGGCGTAGGCAGCTGTAGTTCAGGCGATGTCAATGAAGTCGGGAGGAAAGAGAAAGAACGGGAGAAGACGAAAGACACACCTTGCTGGCAGCGATCGTGAAAAAAGGTGTAGCGCTCGGGTACCGGCGGTTTCTGAACGATCGACTCCTTGCGCCGAGTCAGCGGTGGTCGCCTGAGATAACCGAGGCGTTTGTCGAGCTTTCTTGGCGAGCTTTCTGGTGTCGGTGCGTCGCCGCTAGGTGCTGCGTCTCCGTTCTCGCCATCGTCCTCTTCGAGTCGAACGCTCCCGTAAGGAATGAGAAGCCCCTCCTGGACCGCTTCAGCGAGGTCTTGCAAGGCTACTTGCTCGACCGTCCGGCCGGCCGCCTTGGCTAGCGCTTCGACCGCGATCTCCTCCTTGCCCAAGCAAGCTGCGATCTTGAGCGTCTCCTGCGCACGAGGGGAGAATGACATCATCTGCCTCTGGAGCAGGTCGACGACGTTCGTTGAGACGGACCGCGAAGCGATCTTGTCGAGGTCGTACTCCCACTGCCCGCTTCCGAAATTGAAGGCGAAGAGACCTTCGGCGTTGAACGACTTCAGCAGCTGGGCGACGAAGAGAGGTGAGCCCTGCGTCTTCTGCAGAATGAGCTCGGAAAGCCGGTGGACGTTGGCGTCGACGCGCTCGGAAGAGAGACGCTCTTTCGGTGCAGCGATTGGTGTAGACGGGTTGCGGAGGGTGGAGGAGACAAACGACGAGACGTTGGCGAGGGTGAGTGGTGCAAGGGTGAGAGTGAGGTTGATGTGGGGAAGCCGAGGAAGGAGCTGGGTTTCGACGATGTGGTCTGGAGAGACCTCGTTGTCGCGCCAGAGGCAGAGAATCATCATCGGGTTCGCCATCTTGCAAGTGAGAGGATCGTTGTCTTCGTCGCTGCCGAGCATGGCGAGTGACCGGATAAACGTGAGGTCGGGGGACGTTGACCATTGTAAGTCATCTACAAGCAAACAACAAAGTCAGGTTCGGTAGAAACGCAAGCGTCGGACGCAAGCATGTAAAGCAAGCGCACCGAATACGATGACCAAGGGCTTGCCCGCCCTCGCAAACGTTCGCAAAACCCCCTGTACCAAGCTCTGGAACCGCTGAGCCCCTTCTGCAGCACCGAGCACCGGCACCTGGGGCTGCGACTCCAGCCATCCTCGCTCGTAGAGGTGCTCGAGAGAGGGTAAGACCTCGGCGAGAACTCGGGCCTCCTTCCCCAGCGCTCGAGAGAGCCGCCGCCGCCACAGGGAAAGGGATGCCTCGGGTTCAGCGAGAAGTTGACGGAAGAGGCCGGAAAGGGCTTGCGTGATGGCGAAAAAGGGAACGGGAGACTTGATCTGGTCTGCAAGTGCATAGGAATAGGGACGGTCAGTCAGCGTGTCCGGGGTGGTAAAGCAAACGACGCACCAAACTTGACCGTCGTGAAGTATGCCCGGTTCTCAGCGACCGGCACCCTCAAGGTATCGATGAGACTCGTCTTCCCTATACCCGAATGCCCCTTGACCACAACGACCGCCGGCTTATTCTTCTCCTTGACCATTTCAAAACTCTCTCTTAGGGCCTTGATGCTTTCCTCCCTACCGAAGAGCTGACTCGCTGGCGGCAGTCGAAAGTACGCCGCCTCGTCGAAGCTGCCGACGACGAATCCGACCGCCCCCGCCAGACCGAGCTGTATGTCAGCGGTTCCCGCCGTCGAGGCGGCTGGAGAGGGTGACCTTGCGAGTGGCGATGAAGCGGGCGCGAAGGAGACTCGACGCTCGAGTAGCCCTGGGGTCTTTGCCGTCGATACGAGGTCGCGGACTCGTTCAAGGTCGACGATGAGACCTTGCGAGGTGGCATATCGAGCTTCGGGGGATTTTTCCAACAGCCTGCCCTCGCAACGAGTCAGTAGGAGGACAGAAACGGGAAGAGCAGCGCCAAGTGGAGTAATAGCCTGGCGGAAAAGGCACGCACTTTGCGACGATGAGAGAAAGTGCATGGGGGACTGAAGGGTCGATGGCAGTCATGAGCGGAGGACGCCTCGTGCAGTGGGCGTGGACAATTTCGAGAGGGTCAAGGGCATCGGCAAAAGGTGTTCGCCCCGTAAAGACCTCGTACAGCGTCGCCCCGATAGAGTAGAAGTCACTCCTTGGTCCCGCCACCTCTCCTACCCTGCCCGTGCACTCCGGCGCCAGATAAGGCAAGCTCTCCTCCTTCATTCCCCGCTCGCGTATGGGCGTAGTCTCGCTCGCTTCGGCAATGGCACTCGACGTGTGGAAGGCGCAGGAGAAGTCGTGAAGGTGGACCTCGTTGAATAACGAGTTTGAGACGGTAGTCGGACGAATAGAGTTGTGGACGACGCCAGCTTTGTGTATTGAGGCGACGAGGCGAACGAGACGGATGGCGTTGTCGACGGCGCGGATCAGAGAGTGACCGTCGTTCCAGAAGGGTGGGGAGGGGCGATCGTGTAAGGAGTAAGCTTCGGCCCAAAACTTGAAGTCGTCGTTGGCGGCGATGATCATTGCCTGGTTCATGAAAGGAGGTGAGCGAGGTTGGGTTATGAGGATAATTGAGCGTACGCCGTATCTCCCGCTTTCCCTTCCTATGATTTTCGAGATATTCTCAACTCCAGCGTCCCTTAGCTTCGCCAACAACGACGCTTCTGCCTTGAACTGTGCAGCAACACTCGACTTGGCGGACAAGCTGAGCTTGAGGAGTACTCGCACATCGCCACGAGCTATGCTGATTGCGCGACAGGCAACCACGTCGTCGTAATGCACCGAAAGGACTTGCACTAGTTGCGGAAGTACGAAGCCGGCAGGGGATGAAGAAGCAGGGAAGAGAGAAGGAAGTAGGTTGAACGAGAAAAAGCGTCAAAAGGGTATGCTTTCTCCTGCTCTCACATGAGCTGGTAAAGAGGGAAATAACTCACCATCTCTGTACCCATCAATCTTAAGCTCGTCGCCCGGCACCGGGATGGCGGCGCTCGTGGCCGTCTCGTTCGAATGATGGGAGTGCGGCCTCGGCCGCTGCAGCTTTCCCTGACCTGTTCCAGGGCTATTCCCATACGTCTCGCTACCTGGTAGCGTGCTAGAGAAGCTGCTTAAGGGCGTTCCCAGGCCTCCTCCATAGCTTCCTCCGGCAGGCGGAAGAATACTTGCGACTGGTGATCCCGCCGGAAGGGCAGGCGACGCCGGCGGAGAGGGGTGAGACGACGGGGAGTGGAACGGAAGCGTGAAGGGAAAGGCGCCGTTCGAGTTTCTTGCATGGCTTGCATGGCTTAGATTAGGCGAAGGTTGGGAAGCAGCAGAACTACCCGTGGCCCTCGCGCCGGACGAGCTGTTGATGGCGAGATGCGGCAGGTTGTGTGCACCATTCGACTGTGTCACCGAAAGCCTACGACGCTTCTCCGCTGGTGCCATTGGCTCTTGTCTCGATCGAGTTCCGACGAGGCGGGGGCGGATGTCGAACTCGATGAGGGAGGCACGGTAGATCGCTGGTCGAGGAAGGCGAGCTGTGAGTGTACTGGTGGCGTGTATGCAGACTATACAAGGCGGATCGAGACGAGCATAGGTTGTTAATTCAAGTTCCACCTCGGTAAACAATTCTGATGAACTCCGCCTGTCCATCGCGCTGCACCATGCTGACAGATTTACCGCTGAAGCTCCTGCCGCAGCTCCTGGCACCTCTCGTCAACCGAAGAGACCTCTACAACGTCTCGCTCGTCTGCCGAGAATGGCGAGATATCGGTCAACGCCTTCTGTACCGTCGGATCAGGTTGTTCGGCAAGGATCTGGTGCGTTCTACCTAGCTCGCAGCATGCCATCGTAAGGCTGTACAAGTTTTGCACACAGTCTATTACCCGGATGCTTTTCGAGACCCTCGCCGACATACCTCGTCTCGCGAAGATGGTCAGAAACCTCGAGGTCAGGGTCTATCCACTCTCCCTGATCCTCAAAGAACGCCTCGAGACAGAGCAACTCGCAATCCGTATGCTCAAGAACTGCGTCAACTCTGAGGAGCTTGTCTGGACGAGAAAAGGCTCGCTCACAGATGGGTATTTTCCACCTTTTCTTGGCCATTTGTTGTAGTTCCGCAGGGCTGACTGCCTTTTCTCGCAGAGTGTTCGAAGCCATCACCTCCCTCCCGTATCTGCGCTCTTTCGAGCTGAACGCTCATACGAATCTCAGCCCGGGGGCATGGGACGCCGACCACTTCCTGCGCCTCCGCCCTTTACGGTCCCTTTCCCTTATCCTGCCCGATAGGAATGTCGCCTCCATTCTCCCCTCCTTCTTTGAGCAGCAAACAAAGCTGGCTTCGCACTCGACGGCTGGAACCGACGGCGGCGAACGCCTCCTCTTGGAAGAACTGAGTGTTCTCTGCCGAGAGAGTACAGTCATCAACGACAAGGTCGTCGCGTCACTCGTACCAGCTCTCTCCGGCGGTCATCTCCGCTCCTTGGCCTTGGCGGGTTGCGCCAAGCTCACCGCCACCCCTCTTCTCGACCTCCTCCCGCATCTTCCGAACCTGCGCAACCTCGCCCTGGAAGCGTGCAACATCGACCCTTCCTTCTTTCCCCTCGCGGCTCCGTCTCTCACTCAGCTTCACTCCCTCAAGCTCACCCACCCTGGCCCCCATCATCCCACTCTATCCGCCTTCTTCCCTTCCCTCGAAACCCTTCTCTCCCAAACGACCAGCCTGACTGCCTTTACCCTCTACCATTCGGGCGCCTCTTCTTCCGGTTCTCGAGAATGGCCTCGTCTGCCCGAGCACTTTGTGCATCGTCTAACTGCGACTGTCGGACTTCGATTGCGGAAGTTTGAGGTTTCCGGGATCTTGGTTTCGGTGGACTCGATCGAAATGCTGGCAGGTGGAGCGCAGGAGTTGCGGAATCTGGTCTTGCACCTTGAGCAGGAGTTCGAGCTCGTACGTACCTTCTGTCTCGGCCTGAATTCTTCCTCTGCTGATCTGGGCAACTCCGTTCCTTTCAGCCTCGACTCGTTGCCGCTTTTGCCCCGCTTTCCTCCCTTCGCACTTTGCACCTCCTCTCGCAAAGAGCAGATGTCTCTCCAGACGACGTGCTTGAGATTGCAGAACAGTGCGTTTCGTCTTCATCCCTTTTCTCATCCTTCGCTCGTTTTCGCTGTTATACCGGCTGATATCAAGCTCTTATCCCCGCAGATGCTCTCCCACCCTCCGACAAGTCGGCTTCCGGAACCGAGTCTGGGTCGTCAAGCGTTCTTTCCCGCCGTCGCTCGACAGTCAGGAAGATGCACCTCGTTTGCCCAAGGTTAGTCTCGGCACTTATGATCTACCCTGGTGGCCGGAAGCTCTGCTGGTGGTGAGAACGTGATGCGACGGGGAGATCGCCTGTACTGCGATTGTGAACGGGAACTGCCTCAAGGGAAACTCGAGGTAGGTTGCTACACCTTTCGGTTTCAACCAGCTCCTCCCCTCCTTGGTTCAGGATGTACTCAGCACGAATACGCTCAATCACTGGTGGACGAGACCAGTCCTAACAATCACTTCTTCTCCGTTGACACCGCTGACTAGCTCTTCATTCGTCTCTTTCCGCGTCCATCGTCCGCAGATCCGCTTTCTTGAAACAGCAGCGGCTTTCGGCGCCTTTCGCCGGAATCGCTACGGGGCAGAGTCGGATGTCGAGACAGAGGTGGAAGAGGGTAGCGATTCGGACGGAGAGGAAAGTCCGGGAAGTGAAGGAGTCGTGGGTGGGCACAGCGAGTGAGGGTGTATGCTATAGCACTTCAGAATACTCGGCCTTGGCAGACTTGCAGATGTCGCACCGTCTAGCGGAAGCTCCCGCTTTCTGCTGGACTGAGTCGGGTCCAGTCGGGATTGGGCGAGATGTGATCTCATGTTGGTTCATCTCGAGCTTGTCTTTGGTACCTCCACTCGTTCAGCTTCTTGTGCTGCTCTTCTCCTTCCATAGCCTAGCTAGCCCCTCTTTACCCTATCTATACCCGTATAATGTCCCTCCTGGAGAACCTGCTCGACTTCGTCCTCCCTCATCTCGTAGTTCAGTCGCGGCGCATTTTCTCGACTGATGAGCCTGAGTACGTCGTCTTTCCCGCAATAAGCGTGTGCTTTGATTGACACCCGCTTCTGACAGCTCACGCGCCCTGTCAAAGCCATCACCTCGAATCCCACCCGAACTCGTCTCCCTCATCTTGGCGAGCTGGTCTCCTTCAAACTGGGGTCGACTCGACGCTCGCGAAGCCTACGATGAGCGCATCTCATTCTACAAGACCTGCGCCCAAGTGCACCGCAGCTGGACTGCGCTGGCGTTGCGCTTGCTCCGCCAGAAGTTGAGGATGACGGCCGACTTTGACGAGCATCTCCGCTTGCTGCGTGAGAATCTGGCGACAGCTTGTCAACTCAAGGAGTTGGAGGTTGATGCTGGAGAGCCGTGCTCATGGAAGGCGCGAGATGGGGTGGTGGACCAGCTTTTCGCGACGTGCAGAGCGCTGGAAAAGCTGGCGCTGACCAGGACCGGCAACTTGGCGGTCGATACTTTTGCTCACCTCCCGAGTACGTACTTGTATCCTTGTCCAGCGCCGACAGCGAGCGTATTGACACGATTTGCCTACATCAGACCTGTCCCAACTGTCGCTACAGCACATCTTCCTCCATTCCTGCCAAGATGCCGGGAGCCTGGCGCCCCTCGCGCATCTTCGACACCTATCCCTCGTCAGCTCTTCGATGCACAACAGCCTGCTCACAGAGCTTCCCCACCTTCTACCCAACCTGACCGCCCTGGAGCTGGTCGATTCGCACTCCGCCTACTTTGGCGCCTTCCCCAACCTCACCTTCCTTTCCCTTCACGACGCCTGGTTCAGCAGCTCAGTACATACTACCATCACTCACGGGCGCCCCAGCACCTTCCCGTCACTTGACTTGCTCAGCATCTCTCCCTCCGCCCTTCCCTCCCTCCTCGATTACCTCACCACAACTCACTTGACCTTATCAGTTGAGTACCTCCGCCTCGACACGCTCTATGCGCATACGCCTCTCGACCAGCGCAGTCTTGCCGGTTACGCTCGACTCGCAAACATGCTCGCGCAGGACTCGAATGACCTTCCCAACTGCCCTTTCCTCGACCTCGAAACCGTCTCTCTTCCCTCCTTCTTGGCACTCAGCCCGGAATGCAAGGTCGACTTGAGTCGTATCTTTGAAGGCTGTCATGCGCGGGGCATTCGGGCCGTCTACCACGACGCTCAGGAAAAGGTGCTCGAAGGCAGGAGGAATGCCAACTCGGCGGCGTTTCAGACTGGATTCTGGAGGGAGGTTCGCAGGCTCGAGGGTGCGGTATAAGACTGGGGTATATGGGCGAAGCGATGGGGCTTGTGCCTATCTATCTCTGCGTTCTCCACCCGGCACTTCCTTTCCTCGCATGTCCCCTGTTCGAGTATCAGCGTGTACCACCCTTGTTGTTTTGCAATACCGTTATACAGCTATCTCTGTATGTGGAAAACTACGAGAAGAGCTCGAATCCCCACCCGAGTCCAAGGACTAACTGGATGAGATTACCCTGAACACGAATGACGCAACTGAATGTCAGCTCACACTGAAAATAGGTTGCACCGCATCCACAGACACAACAGTACTAGCAACAGACTGTAAATACCAATACTAAGCCTCTCTAGCCCGCTCTCCGCACAGCCTGACAAACAGAGGCGACTCGAAATAGCTGTCATCGTCGAAGAGGACCCTCTTCCCCTTCTTCCTCACCGTCTCAACCACGCCCTGCATCAACACCCTGAGCGAAGAACGCTCCTGCAACCTCACCGGCTCAAGATAGAGCGGCAAGATCAAAGTCTCGCGGTAGTCCAGCTCATTCCCTTGCGCCAGCGCCGACAAGCGCAGTACATTCGGCTCGAGAAGCATCGCAATCGAACTCGAGGCTAAAGCTCCAAGAGTTGGCCAACCTCCCAAACGTTGGCTGACCAAGGAGGGTATGAGGTGCCCGAGACAGTGCCCCTCCGAGCTGGAGGATCATGTCGAAGATGAGAGCATTAGGGTGGGTGATGAGGCGGTTGCGGAGGGCAGTTTTGGCGGGGGAGGTAAGGTTGGGGAGGCAGTAGTAACGGAGGGTCATGGAGCGCAGAGCGGGGAGGTTTTCGGACCAGGGAAATTCGGGGCCGGCTTCGGATCGCTGGGGTCGAGCGGGTTTGCGAGACAGTCGTTCAGGGCGAGCGTCGGCAGGTCGGGGACTGAGAAGCCCCGATATGGGACAGTCAGCGCAGCTGAAGGGCAAAGCAAGTGAGAAGGTTGCTTACCCTGTGCCTTGTCCGGAAAAGCCGCACACCCAAGCCTTCAAACGGACGGAGACGAAGCAAGCGCGTCGAAGCTCTGCGCAGAGAGTAAGAGCGAGCGAAGTCAGTCAGATGGACAAGGGGGACAAGGCACTCGTAAAGCCATTGAAGGAGGCCACATCGAGTTTGTTATCCGGGAGAGTCTGTACCGCCTTACAAAGGCGTAGAGCCCTTCCTGCCTCCTCGAGTGGCGCCGGTCCATCATCCTCCCGTATCAACACGCCCAGTAGTACAATCTCCCTGACCCAACCACGCTTCCTCTCGTCCTCCTCAAGGACATCGCAGAACTGCTCCAGCTTCTTACCATCGCGTATGACGACAGTGCGGAAGAGCCACGATTGAGCGAATCTGAACAAGTGATGGGAGGTCAGGCAGAGAGACACGAGCGGATTGTGAGAGTCGGCCGAGGGTTGTGGTGCGCCATCGCGGTCGGAGCGGTGATTGTCGGCTCGAACCTCGGGGAGCACCCGGTCGACGAGCTTGTTCGGGAGCGTGAGCAGCATGCCGGTATGTGCTACGCTGGTGCAGCCCGAGGGCAACGTAGATGGGCGGTGGTCGAAGCAGAGAAGAGGACCTTCTCAGATTAGTCGCATGCCACTCCCGCACTCTCGAGTCCCGTTGTTCGCTTGATAGGGCGGGGAGGCTCTAGAAACACTTGCGATAAGGCAGCCGTTGATGTGTCACAAACACGCCCGTGCAACCACATATCGCCCGACATACCTACCTGCTAGGCTGCAGAGGGATGCGCGAGAAAAGAAAGTGAGGTAGAGGAAGACAAATTAGGAGGAACAAAGACAAACTCGTGTATAGCACGTCCCGAATCTATAGACATCCAACAGGTCTCAACTACATCGGCAGCCGCTTGACCTCCTCCAGAGTCCAGTCTGCAGAACGCAAAGCGTCATTGCTTCCCATACATCGCGCAAGAATCAAAGGGTTACGGGACACGTACATCGGCGCAGAATATCAGGTTTCAACGTCGCAACCTCGGCATTCAGGTGGTAGAACAGTACAGGTCCCCAGGCCGCGAGGTTTGCGCGAAACTCTTCCGGAGAGTACGACGAGGGTTCGGAACGGTATTTCTCCACGAGGACCTGCGATGTAGATTGTGAGACCCTGGCTGCGAATTCGCGTAACCGCCCCATCACTCTCGAAGAGAAGACTGGGTGCTCACCTCAAATTTGTACATGCCTGCGTTATATGGAACGAGAATCAGCCTAACTCGAACGAAATGCCTGGGGGCGAAAAGTTGTGCGCACCTTCGTGAATAGTATCATGTTCCTCCTGGTGTTCGTCAGCGAACTGCGGCATCCGCTTGGCGAGGACAGGGAAGATGTAGCTACACAGGAATACTGATTCAGTTTTCAGCCGGTTTCAGGAGCAGCAGACGATCGCTTACCGCTCTTCGATGCCGTGGTGACCCTCCAGATGCCGCAGGAAGGACTCGGCCACGTCCATGAAGTCCGGTAGGGTTAGACCGCGCTTCTCGAAGGAACCGTCGGCTAATTCGAAAAGTTGCTTGAAAGCTAACCTGACTGAGGCGCGGAATGGCGGGTGGGCGGGTCGATTCATTCAGGACTTAGCGCGCCACACGACTGTCACGAAGGCGCGAGAGAGGCGTACAATGTGTGTGGAAGCCTGCAGCAGCCGAAAGTCAGTTGGAAAAGACTGGAGGTAAAGAGAGAATCAAAGAAGCGAGACTAACCTTCCATTCTACTGCTCATCCTATCCCACTCCCTTCTCTCCATAGCGTTCTTGGGCTCGGGCGAGATGTAGTCTGGCAGTTCGACGTCGTCTTGATCTCCACCCTTTTTCCCCTTTTTGCCTCCCTTGGCTTTCCCAGCTTTTGCGCTCGGCTTGACGCTGGCGCGAGATGGGGTGATGGCGGACTCGAGCGTAGGGGCAGAGACGGGCTTGGGAGCGTCAGAGGTGGATATTGTGAGGTGTGAGCGGGTGGAGAGGCTCGAGAAAAAGAGGGGGAAGGTCGGAGGAAAGAGTGGCGAGTTGCGGGCAAGGGTGGGTCGGCGGTAGGTTCGCCTGCAGGAGCGTAAGAGCAAGCTGTTGAAGCTAGCCAGGTTGAAGTTCAGGTTGATAAGCGGAAGACGGATTTGGGAAACGAAAGAGATGAGGTTGGTTCACCCCGATTACACGCCGTCGACATCCACTAGACAGTAAGCTGACCCTCCTAGCTGCTAGATAACATATCTCAGGTCACCCTCAGCAATTACCAGACTCAACTGACCTGTTGTCGTTGTTCTTTCCGCTCACTTCTCCCTCATCAGTCATGCCTCGCCCTTTTCCCGGTCACATGGCTTTGAAGGACTTTCAGGCTCGTAAAGCAGTAGCAGGCACGTCTAAACTCCTCCTCAGCCCGCTCACCCAGTCCGGAAAGTCCCCTTCACATCACAACCGGAGACGACTGGAGGAGGAGTTTCGGCTGCTTGACAATCTCCGAGCGCGACAAAGCTGACGAGACGTTCCTCTGCCCTCAGCCAATGAGCTCACCCGCCGAGCCTACCTCTACATCATGCGCAACACAACCCTCGACCCCAAAGTCCGCTCCGCCGCTATGCTTAAACTCAACGCTTTCCCCAAAAACGTGAGCCGCAGTCTCTCAGCCTTCTGCCAGACTTGGCGCTCATTCGTGCCACCTCGCAGACCCGACCAACATCGATCAAGAACCGCTGCACGGAAACTGGACGAGGAGGAGGTGTTTTCAGCGAGTTTGGGCTGTGCAGGGTGAGTACTGTCACTCGAACCCAACCCTTTCACTATGCAGACCTCGTCCCGCGCCCTGTGCTTGCTCGGCAATGTCACAGCACTCACCTTCCGATACTGACTTTTCCTCCCGCGCTCGCGCCCTTTTCTTCGCCGCAGCACCGCTTCAAGCTCTCAGCGGAAGCAGGCGAGATCCCTGGCGTCAGTTGGGCATCCTGGTAGAACCCCGCGGGATCCCTTAGATAGCAGTATCTTGTTTGTAACATTAACGTTTTTCCCGTCTTTCAAAGCCGTTTCTCGATGCCTCATGCTGCTCACGGACAAGGTTCCGCCGTTTACAGTCATCCCTCGTCAAACTCTCTGAGACACAAGCGGATGATAACGATACCCTTTCAAGCCCATCTATGCTAATGCTACACTCCTCAAAACAGACAATCGCGAAAATTCCTAACGAACTCGCCAATCAACCATTTCACAGTTCCCTCCTGCCCTGCTGCAGTCTCCTCGGCACCCCCGCCCGTCGCCCCAATCTAAGTCCCTGCGCTTTCCGCTCCGCAAAGGTCAACCGGGCAGGTCGAATCGCAGTTCCTCCAGCCGCGGCTGAAGTCGAAGTGGACGCGATCTCACTCGACGGCTGCAAGAGCTTCCATCGGATCCTGCTTGCGGTCGCGGTTGCGGTGCGTGTGGGCGAAGTTGACGTCGAGGAAGGTAGGGATTGAAGGGCTGCTTCGCGGTCTCTGAGCGGGATTCGCGCTGCTCGCGTAGGGGTCGCCAGTGCTTGCGAGGTCGACAGCGCGGCTTCACGGTCTCTGAGGGGGATGCGTACTGCCCTTGAGGGTGTCACTGCTTCTTGGCTTGTGCCCGTCGTCAGGCGGGTGGAGGAGGCACGGGTGGCACTGGATGATGCGGTGGTAGCGGCCGGTGTGGTGAGAAGCCCGGAGAGGGTGGGAAGAGAGGGTAGCGGGAGGTTGAGCGAGATGCCGATCGAGATGAGGGAGCCGTCCGTGGATGTGGTAGAAGCGGCCGAAGGAGAAGGGGTAGAAGCAGCCGAGGTGGAAGGGGAAGTCGAGAGCAGGGTGGAGGATGTCGACGTGGGTAGTCGTGAGGTTTGCGACGCAGCAGAGGATGCATAGGAGGAATCCGATGCTAGGGTTTGTGAGGACTGAACAGGCGAAGACGAGTGGGATGTTGCGCTTGACATGGGATCGGTCGAAGTGGATGTGAGAATTGCAGACCTGCTTATGAGCCTCCGTGAGCGTGGACACCGGGCGCGGAAGAATCAGAACGCACGTAGGGCCCATCCCACTCGCTGCCGTCGCAAAGATGTCATCTTGCGCGCCGTCAAAAAAGCCCCAGGTATCATCGTAGCGCGGTCGATCATCTGAGCCGAAGTCGACGTAGACGTTGGTCTGTTTAGCAGCGAAAAAGGCAAAGTGAGAAGGTCAACCGGTCAACTCATGTCAGTCGATCGGTCTGAAATCAACCCGCTGTATTGTACGATCGAGCAGCAGGAAGGAACAGAGGGGCAGAGACTTACCGGAGTATTGTAGACCATGAGCATCTTTTTTGCGCCGGTTGTGCAAGACTCCGGATCGCCTTCGCAAGGAGCCGGGTCCTGCGGAGAAGCAATAGGCGTAGCATTCTCTTGCGAGCCAGTGACTCTGCAGCGGAAGCTGGACCCAGGGACGAGATCGTCAGTCGTCGCCAGTATAGAGCTGAAGGTGCAGAGGAAACGGACTGACGGAGTATGGTAGGCATTGCCAGTTCCGGTCTGAGGTTCCCAGACCCAGCCGCAAATACAGTACTCGCCTGTGCATGGTGGCATCCTGGCAGGTATGGCGAAGGTGGTATTCCTCGTCAAAACACACTCTTGCTGGACAGAAAAGATGACCTGCATGTAAGGAAACGGTCAATACTGCGGACTGAACGAGAGACGGCAGGAGGACCGTGCGAGCAGGCATGCGCCGCCGAACTAGAGTAGTTGAGGAGGGTGACGAACGAAGTTGTCTGGAGTGGCATCATTCGGGTCCATCACGTCGGCGATACCGAGCGCACAACCCGCAAGCCATTCCCGCTCGACATTCAAGGCATCAGGATCGGCGTGATATGGTCCTGGGTCGTCGCAAGCAACATTGCCGTTTGAGTCGCTGCAAAAAAGAAGAAAGACAGAAAAGTTCAGTTGCGTAACTCATCAAGGTTTGGGCAGGCCACGTGCCCTTCCCTGGGCAGCAGACGGGGAATAGTACAAACGATCCGGCGTGAGGGCGGGAGGAGAAAGGGACGCTGCTCACCTGCCGAACATCGTGGTATAGTAAGGTCCACACGCAATCTCGAGCGTCGTGTCTCCCCCAGCCGGCAGGTTCGTCACTGCCCCCTCCTCGGGTACCGCAGCACGGACCTCAGGTCCTCGAAACCACTGCAAAGAGAGATCATCAGAGATGTGAAGGGAGAAACTAGGGAAAAGGCAGGAGGAGAAAAGAAGATCTTGGCGCACCCAATCGTCGTAATCCCATCCTGGTCCCAGAGGGTTGACCGGGTTCAAGTCAGGATATAAGGCTGGATTGCCATACATGGACGGCATGAAAGGGCTGCATAGTCAGATTCCGTCGAAGGTCGAGGTAAAAAAGGAGAAAATTGAGGTCGAGCGGCGTCGAAGATCCAGGAGACGAGAAAAGAAGCGTCAGTCACGTGTCCAAGGATACGGAGAGCGCAGTGCGCGTGCTCTCGTGCTGGCGCACAGCCTCGAATCAAGAGCTCGACGCGTTGGCAGGACGCGAAGAGAGTTGGTGAGAGCATGGCTCAAGACTGACCTCATATGTCCCGACACTGTGTGTACCAGCACCAGCAGAGCGCTGAAGGAGCGTAGCATGTCGTGCACCGAGCAGTATGTAGGCAAGGAAGGTGAGGAAGCATCGCGTCTCCCTCGATCTCGTCGCGTTGACCGCGACTTGTTTGCGAGACAGTAAGCTGCAGGCGCGCACTGCAGGCAGGATGCTCGACGGCGTGGCTTCAGCTCTGGCAGTCTACGAATCAGCGTTCGAAATGTCGAAGATTACTTTTGGCTAGCACAGGAGGGGAATATTCAGCTTTCTCGATTTTCCCTCGCCTCTGATCTCCACGCTCTGACCAGCTGCTTTTTGAAGGGTATACATTAGGCGCATTGCAGGCTCAAAGGGTAAGGTAGAATTGTTAGAATCGTAAGGACGACATCATGTTCGAACAAGAACAGGGTATAAGGAGATATGGAAGAGGTGTTTGCGAGGGTATGGCTCGTGATGCGGTAAGAGAGATGGTGATGGAGGAGAAGGGACGGAGCTGTATAATTTGGGTTGTGGGTGGGAACCGGGGATGCGGAAGAGTCGAGAGGTGGGGAAATGGGGAAGGATTTACGAAGAGAAAGAGGAGCACGCGACGCTCAGTACATCCCACCAAGCCCGAGCAGCAGCTCCGCGCACTCGTTCTCGTCGTCCCCTTTCGCCGTCATCGCCGCCACCGCTGCGCCCAAGGCGAAGTACCCGCCGGCCCTGTCCGGGACCGTCGCCAGCGAGTCGACCGACGTCGCCGTGGAGGTGGAGGAGAAGCTGAGGTCGCCCATCTCGGCGCTACGGTCTCCTTCGTCGATGTCGGTGCAGAGGGCAGTGATGGACGAGAGTGCCGCGCTCGACCGGCGCCGTTTCTGGGCAGCAGCCGACTTCTTCGACGGACCTTTGCCCTTGTTCTCCACCACTCCGGTCCTCTGCATGCGACTACCGTCAGACACGGCCTGCGGGAAGTTCAATGCGGCGGGACCATTGTCGAGGATCTGAGCCCGTTTCCTGCCCAGGGCTTCGAGAGCGCAGGCCATTTCGCCGCCGGTTCCAGGCGCTCGAGCTTGCGAAGCGCTGTGCTCCAACGCCGTGTCGAGCGAGGCGGAAGAGGTCGTGGCGCAGGAGACGGGCCCGAGAGAAACGGAGCGTCCGAGAGGAAGGGAGATGCTGCGGGCGGTGAGAGGGTGGGAGGAAGGAGCTGACGTGAAGATGCTCTGGGAATGGGTGCGAGCGGCGGCAGGCTTGGGGTAGGAGAAGGAGTTCGGGGCGGAGGCGGTGGAGAAAGATCGGCCAGGAAGGGAGGGGCGCTGGGAGCCCGATATGGCGGAAGGAGCGAGGTCGAAGGAGGGTCTCACGTTTTGCTCGTCGTCCAGATGAGTAGGCCGTCCCGAAAGCGCAGCTTCGTGGGCGTGCAGGCGATGGCGAGAGAGTGGCTGAGGGGACGATTCCGACGGAGGGTCACTCTGCATGTGATGAAGCAGGTCTTCCTTCGACTTCGCGGCAGTTGTCGCCAACGAGTAGGACGATGGTCCCGCAAGCGATGCTTGTCTGGCAGCAAATACACCAGAAGAACGGTTCCCAACCTCGTGTTCGCTGCTATCCTTCCTGGCCACCACAGCAGCTGATGACCTTCGTCTCTTCGCCATCGTTTCGCCCTGCGGACAGGCAAACAGCCCACCTACCGTCGCACCTGCCTTGTCTTCCTGCCGACCGATAACCTCGTTCAAGCTCACTCGACGAGTGACAGGAGGGCGTGAGAGCTGGGCGTCTCGGACCTTTGCGGTGGGCTTCGGCGGAGAGGGCGGGAAATTGAAAGCGTGGGTAAGGGAAGGTGTTCTCGCCACCAGGGCGTTCGAGCCGAGCGGACGCTTGCGAGTGTGCTTCTTCGCCGCGATGATGCTCGCATCGTGCGGACGGTGTAGATAGACGGAAGGTGCGGAGTGGGAGAGCTGGGATGCGGGAAGACCAGCGGACGGTGCGGCCGAGGCATTTTGCGAGGCGGATGCGCCCGAGGGATAAGAGTAGTGATACGAGTTGGATTGTGATGTCGGCTGAAGAGGTTGAGGAGCAGGGCGAGAGAGAGGGTTAGTGGTTCCCTTGTTCAGGTTCCAGGTCGATGCGGTGACGAGAGGACGCGCGTGAAGAGAATTGACGTTCTCATCACCCTGCGAGGACTCGGACGGAAGCCCAGGAGAGAGGAGAGGAAGACCAGGCGACGGCAAGGGAGAGGACGAGAAGGAAAGCACCACGCCGTCGAGGTCCTTTGGGTCGGAGCCGCTGCTTGTGACGGAGGAAGCCGTGCTGCTCTCGCTAGTGCCAGCTGGCGCGTCCTTCTTTTCCTTCTGCCTGTGGGTGATGTGAGGGTTAGCTCAGTCTACGCTTTGCCTGTCCGTAATGTTTACTTCGTCTCTGCGGAGGAGGAAGAAAAGGTCGAAAGACCAGAACGAGTCGTCAACGTACCGGCGGTTCTGGTACCACACCTGGACAGCCCGGAAGGTCATTCCCAGCCTATCGGCAAGCAGACCCCTCTGTATCGGCGTCGGTCGAGGGTTGAGGCGAAACTCGGTTTCGAGAATGGCGAATTCGGCGGGAGTGGTCCGGCGTCGACGCTTGGGTATGAGCGGGTGCTGTGCATTGGCCTGATCCGTTACGATGGAAGTGTAGGGTTCGGTAATCATGCGAGGAAGGTTGAGAGGAGGAAGAGCTGCTGCTACGCGAGAATGTGGTGGGAAGAGGGGGGGAGCTGGGTGATGTTGGAAGTGGCGGTAGGGCGCAGAGACAGGCGGTACATGCTGAGACGGCGTTGAGTACGGGTAAGGAAAACTCGGCGAGGTATACGACGGGTGAGACGGGTAGTTGTCCATGTTTGGCGATGCGAGAAGAGGAGAGCTGAATGAAGAGGAGACGATGCCGTGTGGGCGACTGAAGGTGAGGTGTAAGGGTAGTATCGAGACTGGCTAGGGGGTATACCAGTGTGATAGAGTGGAAGGAGTGCAGGGAACGAAGCACTGGTTCATGTTTGTTGAAGCCTGACCTTCTCGGCGACGCGACTCACCGACGCGACGCGACTTTGCCAGGCGCCGCTTTCTGTTCGACCAGTTCTTCCCCCACCCACAGCTACGCGTCCTGCTGGCGTCCTGGCTACAGCCTCCTGGTTCCGGGCGTGTAATCTCGCTCCTGGCGAGCCCAAGTTGAGAACCAGACGTATAGCCGGGCGATCTACGCAATCTGCCTTTCCTGCTGTTTCACGCTTTCTTTCCTTGTCTACGAAGGCGCTCGGAGGACGTTCCTTCCAATGACGCTAAGAAGCTCTCGGCATCCTAACATCAACAGATCCGCAAAGTAAAATATGGGTAAGAGGGCGCGCATGAAATCACGAGGAGGGAGGAAAGGCGAAGGGGGAGTTGAGTCTGAGTGGAATAGACCGGGCGCGGCTGGGTGCAGCGTTCAGCGGCGCCTGATTACTGGGCGGGGCGACGGGAGGACGAGATGTTGCTGCAAGGAGGGAGACGTCAGTCACGAAAGCGGAGGAAAAGAGGGAATGAAAATGGGCTTGCCTCGTCGTTGAACCCACATCGGTCGCGCCCGCAGGAGGGACCGCGAGGGCAGACATGGCCATAGATCTGCAGGTGACGAGCCGAGGCAGGAGAGGGCAATACTGTATGTCAACTCAAGGCTCGAGATGGTATTAGGGAAGGGCAGCGTACGCAGTCCTCCTCGTCCGGGCACGGTACACCGTTACGGATAGCATTACAGACGTGATGCTGTAGACAAGTGAGGGAGTGTCAGCCGGGGGGAGAGTACGATGGAAAATATCGAGGAAGAGGACGGGAGAAAATAGTAAACACACCTTCGCTCCTCTGCGCATCTCAGCTACCTGCTCCTCCTCCAGCTCGTACCCATGCTCGAATCGACAACGAGGAACGTCGCAGTGTCCTGCCCCTCGGCAGAACGCGTCAATGACCAGCCCAGAGCACGAACGACGAAAGGAAGCTCACCGACCAGGTAAAATGCGTTACATGGTGGAGGGTTCTGTCGCGACATAGGCTTGTTGGCATCGATCTTGGGGCGAGTAGAGGGCGTGACTGATGCCCACCTGGCACCGGTCCAGCGACCAGGGGTTGGAGCACGGCAGGTGGGAGAGCAGTCGCAAGCTGGTTGCGTGGGGGTAGAGGCGGTGAACGACGGAGCCGTCTGTCGTCGAGAACTATGAGCTCAATGACGGCCTTGGAGAAAGGGAAGCAGGGGAGCATCCCGCGCACCTGAACCTCTTCAGTCACCACAGCCGCTTTCTTCATTTCCTTCTCTTCCAGCGACCTCACCACCGCCTGCTTCTCCCTGTCGAGCAGAGCCACCAGTCCCGACAGCCTCAGTACTTCCGCCTCCAACGCATCACACCGGACCCTCCATGCCCTAAGCGCTGTTTCTTGCCCGTGGTTCGTGTGGAGGAGGTTGGCGATGAACGAATCGGTGTTGCGCTTCAATTGAGACCACTGACCTCGCACGTCACTTGGAGAGCCGATAGATGATGGGGAAGTCGACCTAGTGCTGAAGGATGGGGAGAAAGCCGTGGAGAAGACGTCCGCGTTGAGCTCGTCGACTGAGGAGGCGGATCCGGCGTATGACATTGTGTGACGAGGGGCGTGATGGGTGAATATGATCAAGAGAGACGGAAGTCTGGCAGTTGCTGGGGCAAGCGGAGCGGAAAAGCGCGCGGCACATTCCCTTGCCTTCGCTATCTTCTCACGTCCCCATCCGGCCTTCGCCCCCGTCGGCGGCCTCCGGGTGCGCGGCGAGCACGACGAGCACTTCGGTACACCGACGTAGGGTAGAGAAGGTCACCGAAGGCGAATTGAGAAGGTCATGACACAGTTTGCGAGCGCAGTATCTGGTGGCAAACCTCGCGAGCAAGCAGGAGCAACTACTCACAGACAGAGCAGGACGTATATCAGATCGAAACAGGAGTAAGAAGACGCACAGAGTCGTCTTGCAACAAGGACACGGATTCAAGCTGTCGAGGCCCGAATAAAGTGTATGATCTGCTCTAGGTAAGACTCCGGCAAGGAGTGCTGCTGGATAAAAGCGGTTGCGACAGTATGCGGATCGTCTATAAGACAGAAGAAGTCAGCAAACACAGCGCCCGAGGGAGGAAAAAGCGGACCGTCAAGATTGTACGGCAGTCTCAATGGCGGCTCATCGTCCTTGACATCGATGGCGAACACGTAGTCGTGGAGAGTACCTTCGTGCTCCATCTTCGAAGGCGCCGCAGAGGCGGAAGGAGCGTCTGCTTCGGTTTCTACTTCTGCGCTGACAACCTCCCCGACTTCTGTCCAGCTTGCGCCATTCCACTACCCGAGCACGGTCAGCCAGGTCGGCGGATAGGACGACAAGTTTACGCACCTGGTATGCCTGGACATGCTCCTCGATTCGCACGAGCTTGACCTCGCCCTCCTTCGAGCCCGGCTTGTTGAGGGCTTCTTTGCCCTCTAGGCGCGGCGAAGAGCTAGCTTGCTTGGACGATCTTCACAGACAGTCAAAGTCAGAGGGCCCGAACGGGGACAATGTGACAGACGTACTTCTGTTCTGACAACCGTGTCTCGTAGTCTCTCGTAGTCTCCTCATCGGCAATTCGGGATGCATCGCGCGTGAAGATCCAGATGAGGTTGTCCGAACAGCCGCAAGCGAGATCTCCGTTTGGAAGTGCGGCTAGAGACCATACTGGAAGGGTAAGCAAGGGTCAGCGTGCAGCAAGCACTAAAAGGCGAAGAAACGGCGACTTACCGGAAAGTGCTGGCACGACAATCTGCTGGTCCTCCTCTCCGTCTTCCTCGTTCCAGATCTTGATGATACCATCCTCCCCTGACGATGCGAGACCACCTCCGCTCGAGGAGGGCAGACAGACGAGGGAGTAGACGAAAGAATCCTGATTGCCCAGGACAGTGAGGGCTTCGCCGGTCTCGTGGTTCCAGATTCGAATGGTACTTCAGATAGATTGATTCAGCAACCAGGATTCCAGAGAGAGAAAGATCGAGCCAACTCACCCGTCGTTACTGGCGGAAGCGAATAGGGCACAACTGGCATCTTCCGGCAGCAGCTTTGCCAATGTCCTGACCGGACCTTCGTGACCCTTCAAGACGAACTCGACTTCGACACCGTCGAAGATACGAATAAAGCCATCGGCGCAGGCTGAAGAATCAAACGGGATTCGGAGCTCAGTTCAAAAGTTACCGGCGCAAGGAAGAAAAGCGCAGAAACGCACCGGTCAACACGGCATTCTCCTTTCTCTCGAGCAAGAGTACGTCCCAGACTGCCGCACCATGCCCAACGAGCACTCTCTCGCATTCCCATTGCCCTTTCGAGTCCTCATCCATCCCTTCGCCTAACCCATTCCGCCATTCCCAGACCCTCGCAGTCATGTCCCAGCTAGCGCTGACGATCCTCCTACCTTCTCTCGAGCACCGTATCGCACAGACGTTGTGCGCGTGACCAGCTAGGGTGTGAGAGGGTGTCGACGGGGCCGAAGAGGGATGAGAGAGTGGATAAAGGTGGATTAGTGAGTCGGCACCAGCAGCGACAAGATGGCCTGTACGATTGCAAGTCAGCTATCATGTCCAGGCGTGGGCCCGGCGCGACATACCTCCCTGATCTTCCTCGTTCTCCCTTGCTGGCAGGAAACTGACAGCGTTGACCCATCCCTCGTCGTCCCAGTTTGCGACTTGCTTCCAGCCATTCGATGGGCCTCCTGAGACTTCTCGTTGTTCCCACAACCTCGCTGTGCGGTCTCTCGACCCGCTGATGAAGCGATTGTGAGTTGATGTGGGGCTGTTGACGGCGGCGAGGGAACGGACGTCGTTTGTGTGGGCTTGTAGCAATGCGCCCAGGCGGTAGAGAGGTGGACGAGAGCCGTCCTCGCGAGCTCTCGAACGTGCCATGAGCGATCGAGCGAAGTTGCGGCAGAACCAACGACGTCAAAGCAGAAGAGGAGATACTGTATTTGCGAGATAAGACATGAAAAGGGTACACGAGGTATCATCTACAGAGTTTGCGACCTATTGCTGCTGAGGGAATACACTTGGCCAGAGGTGGAAGGGAATCTACATGTTTTTGCATGGGAACAGTCTAAGATTGGCGAAGCGATGGCGGGAAGAGGTGTGCGAACTGCAGGACGAAAGGCTAATCAGTACTGCATGAGGACGAAACCGGAGGGCTGAAGCCTACCTCCTCAACCGGATGCGCGGCCGGAGCCCTCTCCTGCTTTTCCCTCCATTCATCCCGATCCTTGATCAGGTCATACCCCTCGGGTACAGGTGCCTTCCTCATCTCCTCAATCTGCTCGCACACCTTCCGAACCTCCTCATCGCCCTTGCCATGCCCACGGAGGAACTGCTCCGCAAACGCCTTAGCTTGGGCAACGGTCGGGCGGGTAGCAGCGAATTGACCCAGTTGTTCTGCGTCGACGGGGACGTTCAACTCAGCGAGAGCGGGGCCGAGGGTAGAGAGCTGTTCGGCGTGAAGGCGTTGCGAGGTGAGGTGGATGGAGAGACGGCGGATGGGGTGCTCGGGGCTGTCGAAGAAGTATTGGTCGAAGAAGGCGAGGATGTCGGACTTGGTAACGGCTTTGACAAGCTCCGCGTCGCGGTAACGTTGCTCGAAGTCGTACCACCACGCGTGGATGTGGGTCCACATCTGACTGCATCTGCACGTAGGCAATGGAGACGGCTCAGCGTTTATATCGCGCGAAGGAAAGACCATCGACGCACTCTTCCCACATGTTCTTGAAGTCCTCAAGCTTTCGACTGACCACAGCCGCCTTGTACTTCTCAAACTCCTCTTCCGGCATATCCTGCAACTTGGCGCGGAACTCGGTCCAGAAGGCATCGATTCGAGACTCGACGTGGTTCGCATCGCGCTCGCTTTGTACGATGACACGCATGCCCATGAAAGCGATGGACTTGCGAGGACCAGACGACACCTGTGGTGTGCAGCGAGTCAGTATAGTGGGAGCGTGGTCGGGAAGGGTCCACAAGAGCGCACGATGTAACCGAGCTGCTGCTTGCCACGCAGGTCGTCGAACAACGGCTCGGCGATGAGGGTGCCGAACAGGGAAAGCTTGGCACGGAGCTCATCGTCGTACAGGTTACCAACGTAGGTGAATTGCTCAATGCCGTTGTTGACGTCTTCAGGGTTGTCGACCGGGCGACGGGCGAGAGTCTTGCCTGTACAATGGTCCCACGGATCATCAGCGTCCACGGTCCGGAGAGGGAACGTGCAGGAGCAAGGCCAAGCGAAGCTAACGTACCTTCCGGAACAAGCAGCGCCACGGGAGACTTCAACTCCTCCTCCGTCAACGGCGTCGGCGCCAAGGTCTCCTCCACCGTCTTAGCCAACTGCAACGCATCCTCCTTTGTCATATTGCCATGTACCAGACTCTCAATATGCAAGCGAGACAGCAGCTTGGCAGCGTGCTCTTGCAGGCTCGCGGGTGTGACTTGTCCGAGGACGGCGAGGCGTTGTTCGACGGTGGAAGAACGGGCTTGGAGTAGGTGTCCGCCGTCTGTACCGACATGCTGGTAAGGGGCTTCGAGGCGGAAGTTGGTGTATCGGCGACGCATCTGGAATGTACAGCAGTGGTGAGCGAACAGGAACAGAGGGTACGAGCTGACCAGTCCGACGCACCTGGTCAAGCACAAGCGCGAACCTCTTCTCGTCCACCTTGTACTCCATCATCCGCTTGACAACCATCTCGATCAACACCCCAAGCTTGTCGTTGTACCCATCGGCGGTGAGGAGGATTCCATCGCCGGCCTGGTCGAAGGTGTAGCTGATTCCAGCGAGCTCAGCATCGTAGGCGTATTCTTGCAACGAGTCGCGAACAAGGTCGAGGTAGAGACGGGTGCTGACGGCGTTGAGCGGGGTCGAGTCGATGAGAGGGCTAAGGATGAGAACGCGAGTGAATACTCAACCACTTCAAAATGCATCAGCAGGACAAAGGAGGAGAACGCACGATCGCAGCAAGAAGAAAGTCCCCGCCCTCGGTACCCACCACTGGTCATCCTTCTTCCACCAAACCCTCGACAGCTCCGTATTGAGGATCGCTTCGGGTTTGCGAGCAGGCTTGTCAACCTCGATCTTGCCCGGCGGCTTGATGTCGAAATTCTCAGGCACGAGGTTGTTCGGAGCGGGGAGGGCGAGCTCAGGATAAACGGCAGAGCCAGACTGTGATCAAGCGTGTCCCATTAGTATAGGAGGAAATCGAAAACGGGCTGAAGGCTGAAAGGCACGCACAGAAAGAATTTCGTCCGACATCTTCTCAATGGTATATTCCGTCCCGTACCATTTCTCCTTGTCCCCATACACCCTTCCACCGATCTCGTTTTGTGCCTCGAGGAAGATCCTGCAGTTCTGTGGCCTCATCAAATCCAACAACTGGTTGACCATAGCCGGGTACCATTCGGTGCAAATCCAAGGTGCCGAGAGGAGCAAGTCGCGCGGGTACGGCTTGGACATGTTCATTGAAAGACGCATGGCTGTCGAGATCGGAGGTGATTTCTCCTTAAAGCGGAAGGCGAGCTTGGAAAGAGCGGAGACTTCGAGGAAAGCCCATTCAGCCGGAGGGTGAGAGCGGAGGAGAGAGATGTAGGCGAAGATGGCGGAGCAGACATGTTCGTAATTGTCTATTTCGATGACTAGTCAGTCTCGAACCACGCAAGAACGGAAAGGAATTCGGCACACCCAATCCTTCCGTCGTCAAGTCGACGTGTATCTTGAAGAACTCGAATCCGACTGCGCCGTTCCCGCAGCCTGCGCTCATGCCGTTCGCCCAGCCTTTATGCTTGAGGTAGGATAGAACGCTGCCCTCTCCCTCGTGCCCGACGAGGTGCGAGATGAAAGAGCCAGATTTTGACGCATAGAATGCGGACTCGTCCGGGAAGGGGAAGGTAAGCTCGAGCATACGGTGATCCCGAACCGACTTGACAAAGACAGTAGACTGCAGGTCGCACCATCGGGATCAGCTTCGCGTTAATGGGTAATTCTGGAAGAATGACGCACGCCCAGCTCCTTCTCCGTCAAGGGTGACCCCGGAAACTCAGGCGGGGTGAGATGGCGGTTAGGAATAGACGAGAAGTGCTGGACGACCATCTTGGTAGTCTCGTCCAGCGAGTCTGTTTTAGGCAAGGTATCGAAATAATTGATGAGAAGGTCGGATGACAGGACGGAGGAAAGGGGATCGCACGCACCCTTGCCAACAACAGCCAGCTTGCACACATTAGCCGAATAATGCTTCTCACACCATTCGATCAACCTCTTCCTGACATCCTCTCCCCTCTTCAGCGGTTCGTCCCACAGCGTCTCCTTGTTTCCCGTTCCAAACCTCCAGAACGCGTGACTCCGACTGCTCGTGCTCTTGTCAAGTTGGAAGTGTCGCCACATGTCAGCGTGCAGGTTCTTGCTGTTCTCCGAATGGACAGCATTGGCTTCTCGCTCGGTGCAGGATGGGTCAAAAAGAGGAGAGATGAAGAATTGGGCAAAGCGGTCGAGGGCGGGGCTGAGGTGTGCGGGAGAAACGTCAAAGTGATAGCAGGTCTGGTCCATGCCGGTAAAGGCGTTAGAAGAACCCGAGTGCTGGTTCAAGAATTCGCTGTATTCGTTCTCGGCGGGATACTGTAGGCATGCAAAGTTAGCACACTGCGCAAATACAGGACGCAGCCAGGAACACACCTTCTCCGTTCCCATAAACATGAGATGCTCGCAAAAGTGTGCCAGTCCGGGAATGTCCTCCGGGTCACTCAAATGCCCAACCTTGACGTCCATGGCCGCAGCAGCCTTGTCCGTCTTGGGGTCCGAAATGATGAGGGCCTCCATTCCGTTCTCGAGCAGGATGGACCTAGAGGCAATTGTCTCGTAAGCAAACACAGGAGGAAGGTGAAGGAAAAGAGTAAGAGAAACAAACCGGTACTGCCTGTCGTCGTTCGGGCTGCGCTCAATCTCGCCGGTAAAGACAGCGTGGCGCGGTTGCCCCTGTTCTGACTGCTCGACAACCTGGTAACCCTCGGGGAGATGGTCGAATGCTGAGCCGGGTCGGGTAACAAAGGCATAGGGAGCGTGAGGTTGATAATGAGGATCCGAGATGGTCATGATGGGAAGGTCAAAGATGGGTTTCGAGGTGTAGGACGCGTAGGTTCTTCGTTGGGCTGGAGCTGATCGAGGAGGGAGTGAGGGAGTAAGGCGGTGAAGTCGGGGAGATGATGATGAAGATGAGAAAGTGGCGAGGGTGCGTAGTGGAGGTCGGGGTAAGGGACGGGGAGAGTGAGGAGCAGAGAGTGTCCGTCGTAGCGTGAGTCGGAGCATGTTGAACCTGAGTGAGATCGAGAACAATAGAATGCGAACAAAGGGAATTCACAAGTCTCTGACAGTTTCACAAAGTCCCGCTAACTGCTTTCCGTGCCACCTCCCCTCAACAAACCTCGATTCCTCCCCTCTCTTCGAACGCAGCTCCTCACACTTTGCTACGTACCACTACATCGCCGTTTTGACCACTCTGATCGACCTCCCTCCCGAGCTGCTATTGCACGCATTGGACCTTCTCCTCCTCGACGATTCCTTGTCCCCACACTTCCTCCTCGTCTCCGTCTCTCGGGTCAATCGCTACCTCAATCAGCTCGCACAGCCACTGCTCTACTCGACTGCCGCATGCACCGTCACTAGCCTCACTCAGTTCGACCGCCTCCTCCGGACCCTCGAGGACAGGCATCCGGGCAAGCAATGGGCTCAACTCGTTACCCAATTCAGGGTTGAAGGCAGGGTCTTTGCTAGTAAAGGCTACGGCGCAAGGGTACAGCGCGCGCTCAAAGTCTGCACGGGTTTGCAGGAGCTCGAAGTTGTCGGGGTCGACGACCTTCGCTCCAAGTTCTTGATTGGCAACGGCTGTACGTAAACTGTCCAGGTCCCCGCTTGTCTCTACTGACAGCTGTACTTCCCATAGCCCTAAGCCACCTTACGCTTCTCAATTCGTCTTTCCGCGCCAACTCCCACACGTGCCCACCCTCCCTGCCTCTTTTCCTCTCCTCAATCCGCTCTCTCACGCTCGCAAACGTCGGCCTCCCCCCTCCGGCAACACACTTGACCGATATCCTCACCCATAGCGCTCCTACCCTCGAGCACCTCGCCATCTCGTCCCTGCGCGATGCCGACTTGCTCGAGTTTAAGAAGGCGGCACGCATAATTGTGACCAAGTGTACAAACTTGCGCAGCCTCATGCTGGGGTTCCTCACCGACGAGCAAGTCCAGGCCCTTACTCTGCCTCTGCTCCAGGCCCCTGCCACGCCCTTTTCGACCGGACTCTCCGCACCGCCTTTGTCGCCCTCGACCATTTCTTCCTCCCTTTCTTCCTCCCTCGCCCCGGCCTTGAGTCACTTCCCCATAACCCACCTGACCTTCACCTTACCACATCCTTCCCTCCCCCTCCTGCTCGCCCTCCCCCTCACCCTCCGCGTTCTAACCCTCCGACCTCCCTACTCCCGCTCCTCCGCCTCCTCTTCCTCAATCTTCGGCACCTCGAAATCTTCTCTCCTCTCCATCCTCAATCGCACAAGAGCGTCCTCGTCGTCGACCTCGAGTTGGAGGAGCGATGGTCTACGTGGGCAGGGGTCGTTTACCCCTGCTGCGAGTTCGGGAAGTGCGACGCCAGTTCGAGGGAGACGGACGAGCGTCACCTTGGAGCAGTTGGAAGAGGAAGAGGAAGTGCTACTCGCGCTTGAAGAAGCCCTGGCGGTACCTTCTCTTTCTTCCGCTGCGACGCGGCGTGGAGGTGCAAAGGGGAAAGAGCAGGAAATGGGAGAGGTGGTGGCGCCGAGGTTGGAACGGATCAGGTGGGAATGTAGGGCTATGAGGTGTGCGAAGGAGAGGGTTCAGAGGGTGGTGGAGAGGCGGGAGGAATGGAGAGCCAGGAGGTATCCTGAGGACTGATCGAAGACCTTCCATGCCATCGTAGCTTCCTTTTTCCGCTTCGCCGTTGGGTTGGATTTGTATCCTTCAGCGAGCAAGTAGGAAGTGCTCATCGGCGGACAGCTGTCTTTGCTCTGATACAAGGATGCCAATGTGTCTCTGCGGTCGTGTTTCTCTTCGACCAGCGCCAAGGTGTCACGCTCAGCTTCACATAGCCTCAGCAGGATTGCAACAGTTTAATTTTGCCTCAATCACGCTACATCGATGACGGAAAGCGCGGTATAACGAGAAGAGCTTGTAAAGGAATGGACAGGAAAGGAAGGATAAAGATCGTGGAAGGTGAAGAGCGGAAGCAGCTTGCTGCTGCGCACGCTTGGGACTTCGTCGAGGAGCGGCCGCTTGAATGCAGCGTATCCTACTCGCAATGGACTTCGCCGTCCGAGTGAGTGTGGCAACTCTCCGCGGCCGAGGCAGTCGCCGAAGTTTGCCCAGGCGCAGTGGCTTCCGCGACAGCTGCTGAACTGCCCGTCGTCGTCGCGGTAGACTCGGTGCTGTGGACATCCGGGGAGTTGGGAGAGGCGCTCGAGGTCGTGATGGCGCCGTGGCTATCTCCCGAGGCAGCTGCGATCTCCTCATCGGTGCCGACACATCCGTGTGGTGGGAAGGCGACGTCTCGGGCGTAAGCGTCGAGGGCACTACGAAGGAGTCGCAGGGTAAGACTACTGAGAAGGAAGAGGTGGAACGAGCGGACGTACTACAGCTGAAAAGTCGCTTGGTTGAAACCGGCCAGCGTAGCGTTCGAAGCGGCGAGGGCGAGGACATCGGCGTAGGTGTCGGCAGCGTGGACGACGTGGCGGTTGGTAATGGCGGGTATGTGGGTCAGGCGGTGCACTATATCAACGGCTTGTCAGTATTAAAGTGCAGCAGAACTCGATGCAAAAGGCTCACGAAGGTCGCCTGCGAGCCAGGTTGATGAGGCGTTCACTCCTACCTTGTTACCGTCCCAGCAGAAGGATGCAAGATGAAGGCGGTTTGTGTCTACATCGTGTATGCAGGAGATTAGCAAGAGAGGGTCGGAGAGGCAGTGAGAAGCGCACAGGTAGGTGGGCAGATGACGGTTTCAGCTGTCGCATTTGAGCCGCGCCAATGACCGGCTATGAGAGCGACAAGTGGATCAAGACATGCTTGAAAAGGTGCAAGAAGGAAGGAAGGGAACAGCGACCCACCCCACGGCCCAGCTTCGGTGGTTTGCTCGCAATTGCCGTCGGGCTGTATGGCATGATCATATCATCAGCTTGCTGCAGATGTGAGACAGGCATGTGAAACCGCACGTTATCGCAGCGAAGCAGCGCCCCAGGCTTGTTCCCCCATAGGATTTGCGCGTAGAAACCACTTGTCGTCGCGGAGCTCGAGTTGCCAAAGTAGCGGATGTACAGGTCATCCGCTTCGCCGAGGCGCAGAATACGGTCGTGAGCATGCTCGGTAATGATATTCACTGCAGGTCAGGGTGAGATAGTCAGTCAGCAGCTTTCAGCATAAGTAGGAAGAACAAGTCGACGTACTCTCATGGAGACCATTACGAAGGTAGTGGGTCTGGGCTGCATCACACGAGTCGCTGCAGAGTGAGGTACGTCGGGCAGGGTTTGCAAGGCTGAGTAAGGTTCAAAGAAAGGGACGCACTGGATCTGCACCTCCTGAATCTCGACACTGGCTTTGTCAACCTCAGCCCGCTTAAAGAGAGCCTTCTTCGCGAAGAACGGCGCAGCCTGAACAGCAGTCACGGCGAAAAAAGCGGAAAGAGCCAGAGTGGGGAGCATGCCGGAGCGCCTGCACTACAGCAATGTGAGGAAGCGAAGAGCCTGTGTTGTAGAGCCTGCCCAACCCATGCTCGCCGCCGGTACGGTCCTTGTCCAAGAAGAAGCGCCCGAGCGCATAGCTTGGCACAGAAGAGCCTTGGCGAGTTGAAGAAGCTGGAGAAAAGATATCGAAAGCAGGGGACCCTCTCGGTTGGCCCTCTTCGGCGGCTGCACCAGGCCAGGATCGAGCATAGCAGGTATACCTCGTGCACCTTGTCTCGAGGGTCTCGGTGAAGAAACCGCGCAAGGGATGGACGGCCTTGTGAGGACGATACGGAACCTGGGATAAAAGGGCGTCGATCAGACACGACTCAGCTCAGGCTCAGCAGGAGGGGTGAAGGGACATTGGCTTGATGCGAGATTGTCTGTGGTTGTGGGATGCCCGTCAGCATGCTTGATGATGACAGAGGGGGGAGAAGGCACACCTCGACCTCCACTGGCTCATCGACGACGCCCGCTTGCTCGATACAGCGAGTGTGGTGCCCGACAGTGGAGACGGAGAAGAACCACTCCATCGCTGCGTGGGCTCAAAGAGGATCAAGCAGTGCTGAACGAGGCCAGCCCTTCAGTAACTCCCTACGAGAAGTCGCCGGGAGTTTCTGTAGCTTTCTGTAACCCGAATGGGAGCGCAGTGGTAGGTCGATTCCCACGGTCACGCTGTCCCCGGGCTACACATATCTGTAGCGCACTTGTAGGTCGTCCGCCAACGTAACTCCCCCTCGGCTCCCATTTCACCTACAAGTGCCTCCTAGATCCTTCGATTTTCTCCAAGTCGCTACAAGTGCGACTTCCCTGCTTCTCATGCCTACAGCTTGCCTACGAGTCTCGCTACCATTCCGCTACACCTAGTGGGACATGCATTACCATTTCTGGTGCTCTTCCTGCAGCCTTTTCCGCAGCGTCATTCCGAAAGCAGATTTTCTCCTGTTCAGTTATCGGACGCTTGCCCATATTGTCGCGCATACTATGGCACAGAAGTAGGGTAAAAAGCAACAGGACTTTGCAAGTGACCAAACTACAAGGGAAGCGGAAAACCAGTGCACGATAGACCCTCCGAAACAGGAGGAGGCATCAACCGGATCCATGGCGAACTCTGTGGAGGGATACCTGTAGACCCGGAGAGAGACGAAGGTCGGCATGTGCAGTGAGCAAGTGTGGGAATAAGATTCACGCAGCAACATACTACCGAGAAGAAGCAAGAAAGGATGGTCAGCCGAGATACCTGTAACGCCATGGAAGCGCTGAACAAGCCGACAAGGACTTACAGTGACCTTGAGCCTGACCTGCCGCAGAGCAGTGTCCCTATGCAACGGAGGAAAGAGGGAGACAGTGAGGTTAGCACTGCGCGGACAAGTCGCGAAGAGAGTGGTCGAAGGTGATCGTCTATAACCAGGGGAGCGCGGTGTCCAACCGACAGCGTGTACGAGCGGCAGTGATACAAGGGGAAAGGGCGGACAGAGTGGGAGAATGAATGGGACGTACGTTCGAGCTCAAGGAACGCTCCAACAAGCGTAACTACAGCGCTATTGTCAGTTCAACGGCGACGGTATGTACCAGCAAATATGTATGTCGTGTCGACACTCGACGTTGGTGAAGTCGAGGAAAGTGATGAAGCGGGAACGAAGAAGCGAAGTCGAAGCGTAGGCCGGTGACAAGCTGAACGGGACTTAGCGAAATTTGGGCGCAGAGCGGTCTCCATCATGCTACCGCAACTTGTAGGGTCCGGTCAAATAGTTGTAGCTGAGTTGTAGGTGGAGTTGTAGCGAGCTGGGAGAAAGTGTGGAGAAGGTCGTTCGGCCAGCAGCGAAGGGCTGCGTCCTAGAAGTTGTAGCGGATTTGTAGGGTTGCTGTAGGTCGAAAGTTGAGCGGTACATTTTTCTGCAGCTTCATGTAGCTTGACTGGGAGTGGCATGAGGAGACCTACAAGCGACTTCTCGTAGGGAGTAACTTCAGTTGCTCACCAACTGCACCAACGCACACGATCGTCGAATGCTCTGCGTAAGCTCAGCTGGCTGCTGTACGAGACGCGGCATTCTCATTCGCGTAGCTCTATCAAGCGAGCACGAGGCCTGGGCCCCCTCCTTTGCCGCCACAGACACACGCCGCCAGACTTGCTCCCTCTTCCCAACGACGGCCCTCCCCGCCGAGTCTTTTCTCACTCCGGAGCCATAGCAAACGTCGCGGCCGAAGAAGCAGCGTTGCGCAGTATTAGTCGGACTCTGAGCAGACGTCGCGGCTGGAGGAGCAGCGGTGCGGAGTGTTAGTCAGACTCTGTTGTATGTGGCCATTCCCTCACGCGGTTCTACCATGTGGTTGCCGGGGTCGTTCAGCAGGTGTCAGATAGTAAAGCAGGCATGCACGCCGTTTAGGGAGGTACAGGGCAGAGGGAGAGAGAGAGAGAAGAAGGGACAGAGAGCAAAGGGGAAAGGGGAGAAAAGGTCGGCACAAGGTCAAAGGGGTCAACGCGCTGTAGTTCGCTCAACTCTCGCGCCCAGCGGGAAGCTGAGCAGTGAAGGCTGTGTGCCCACTCGGTAAAGGCCAGGGGGTATTGTGAGTGTGATAGGGATTGACTGACGGAAGATCATTGTGAACTCTCTTACGAAGTCCGGAATGCTTCTGGCCGCCCACAAGGCTGTCCTCATGTCTCTCCTACCCCACACAGATACGCGCCTACGCTGGAGGGCATTGCTTGCATCCTGACAGCCAAGTGCAGCAGCAGCCAGTGTACGAAGCGGCTGCGACAGCCGAAGAGTCTCATCCTGTAGCAGACTGTGTTCACACCGCTGCAAGAGCGAGAGATCCTTAAAGGGCTGAGGTAGCTGAAGAGACAACAGACTGTGTCAGATTCGTCAACAACGTACGATCGCAATCCCAAACCAGATTGAGAAGGTTCCGGCTTCCAGCAGATCTGCCGGCGCTGTACGCTGTGCTTTGCCATGTACCGGAGGGCCACTCATACCTCTGGACAGATGTACCAGCTGGAGAGGCCGTAGTATGATACAGTCTTGAAATGATCTGTTCGTAAGGAGACTCCCTTATCGAGGCATTTGACATGGCTCTGCTAGACTGGCTTGTCGGCGTAGCATGGCCAGAGGTACTCGGCAGCTACGGGGACGCTCGACTATAAGCAAAGACCCCTCACGGGAAGGATTAGGAAGGCTCAGAGCTACATCAGGAATGCGGCAGGACGGACGGAAGGAAAAGATGGGAAGCACGCCAGCTGAGTGAATACCCAAAGGATGTGCTGTGAAAATCCTCCAGTCCATACCCATCGGGCAGCCTCTGCTTCGCTGCTGCCATCGCGGCTCAAGGGCGACATCACGAGCGCACAGACATTTACCGAGTTAAGCTAGCTCGACTCTGCACAGCGGCTATATACTCTGGCGGTAGCGCGCGCAGCAAGCTGTTTGCAAGAGTCCTGCAAAGTGCTGCACGGACGGAACCAGCTGGCGCCCAGGAACAAAGTACTTTTGGTAGCGGCAGGAGGACAGGGTTTGTGCACAGCTTCAATCGCCGTTCCTGACCGGCGCCATCTCAGACTGTACCGGTGGTATCCCATTGAGGGAATGGCCAGAAGTAGTGGCAGGGCAGAGGACATCCGCGTTGCAGTTCAAGGGGAACAAAGCGACAAGTTTACTCCTCGGCCTCCTCGTTCTGGTCGAAGGACTGCAGGAAGGATGACGCGCTTAGCGCGAGCCACGGGTAAGTACAGAACAAGGGTACGTACGAGGTTGTAGAACTTCTACTCGGATCAAGGCGGAAGGAAGTAGAGGAAAAAGAGCTTCAGCGCCAAGTACAAGAAAACGGCGATGGCGTCAAACGCCCGGAAGGCCTGAAGCAAGCATACCAACGTGTAGACATCCTTGCCCGTAGACACTACCCTGAGCCATTCCCTCATGAGGTTCTGAAATTTGGACGAGAGGTCGAAAATCGGGACGAAATGGCGAAGTTCCCAAAAATCGCGGAGTTCGGGCGAGATCGAAAGCAGAGGCAAGGAGAAGGAAGACGGAGCGGCGTAGAGGTATCGCCGTTCAGCGAGGTGCAGAGCAGAGATAGGAAAGAGGGAAGGAAAAGAGAAAAAAGAGGAAAAAGGGAGAAAAAGTCAGAGAAAGGTCGAAAGGGTCAGCGCACTCTTCTTGGATGTACGAACGGGCCCAGGTAAAGACCGGGAGTGAGAGGAAGACGACCAGAGATCGTAGCGCACCTTCTTGAGGAACTTCTTGGTAAGGTACTTGAGGTAGCGCTTGGAGAAGGGGATGGTAGAGGTGACCGAGAGCTTGCCAGCCGACTCGCGAGCGAGCTTGACGTCGTCGCCGAGCTGGCCGGTCTTGCCCTCGACCTTGATGTGGTCCACCAGGAACTTCTCGTAGGCAGCGGCGTCGAACTACGGACGCCAACGATAGCCAGTAGCAGACACGGTAACGTGGGACCACATGGAGAGAGTCAGAAGAAAGAAACAAGGTCAGTACTGGGGACATGGAAAGACAAGGAGAAGAGAAACGCACGATCTTGTCGTTGGCCGGTCCCGAGTAGTCAATGACGAACTTGTGGGGGGCGGTCTTGACCGGGCCCTTCTTCTTGAGCTACTCAATGCAAAGCCAGAATACCAAGCGAAGCGGGGGCGAACACGAGCCAAAGGGAAGCACGGGAGAACAAGGTTAGCGCTACGGGTCGGACAGCGCCTACTGAGACGTCCTTGGATCCTCGCCCTTCCCTGCCGTCAGCTCAACGCAAGGTCAATGCTGCCGCCTGCCGAGCCCCGAGACGTCTGCAGAGCAGGCAGCATCCGGACTGACAGGACGGCGAACAGTTGACAGCGATCTGGACATGCAGGCAGGTCTGGGCGAGGGGACCTCAGCAAAGCGACTGGGAGGGTAGACTGACGGAAACGACAGAGGGAGCCATTGCTGTACGAGGGAGGGGGAGGGAGGGAGACGAGGTGAGCGATGTACGCAAAAGTTGGGAAGGAGGACCAGAGAAGAGCGACGAGGAAAGGGGGGAGGGGAGGGCGCACCTGCTAGAGAGAGTGTAGAGTCTGGGACGACGTTCAACAAGGGGTGGGAGACTGGTTAAATCGCACACACGAAAGAAAAAACAGGACAAGTTGGAATGGCTCCGCCCAGCTCGAGGACGAGACGAAGCTCGACTTTGGACTTGGGTCCTCTTTCTCCTCGTCTGCTCGCTTGTTTGCTTGTCTGATCAGCCAGGACTAACAGCCAAGGGTTACAGGCTCACCTCTCCCCTTCCCCTAGCACTCCTTGTCCCCCCCCAACGCGATTACCCAGTCGCGAAGAGTTACCCTCCAATCACTTCCCCCTCTCCTCCACCTAATCCCTCTGTGCCAAGGTAGATACAATGTCGGACGCACAGACTAACAGCGAGTGCGCTACATCCCTCTCAACCCCTGACTGAGTGAGCCGAAGCTGACGTATCTCTTCTGCTCTTGCAGCTTCGCTATCAAGCCCGAGTCGGTCACCCCCACCTTGAACACCAAGGACTGGCCTCTCCTTCTCAAGAACTACGACAAGCTTCTCGTCCGCAGTCAGTTCTCCTCGCCTTGTCATTCTCCTCCCCCTCTTGCTCACGTTCCTCTGCATCCTCACAGGCGCTCACTTTACCCCGATTCCTTCTGGTTCCTCCCCGCTCAAGCGTGACCTCAAGAGCTACATCAAGCTCGGCGTCATCAACCTCGACAAGCCCTCCAACCCCTCTTCGCACGAAGTCGTCGCCTGGATCCGTCGCATTCTCCGATGCGAGAAGACCGGTCACTCTGGTACCCTTGACCCCAAGGTCACGGGTTGCTTGACTGTTTGCATTGACCGTGCCACTCGATTGGTCAAGAGTCAGCAGGGTGCCGGCACGTCTATTTTCCCGCGATTTTCCTTCTCTCTGTATCCTGACCGACACCCCTTACAGGTAAGGAGTACGTCTGCGTGCTCCGCCTTCACGGCGCCCTCACGGGCGAGAAGCAGCTCGCCCGCGCCATCGAAACCCTCACGGGAGCCCTCTTCCAACGTCCTCCTCTCATCTCGGCCGTCAAGCGTCAACTCCGCATCCGAACCATCTACGACTGCAAGCTCATCGAGTTCGACAACGACCGCCACCTCGGTGTCTTCTGGGTCTCGTGCGAGGCCGGAACCTACATCCGTACCCTCTGCGTGCACCTGGGTCTGTTGTTGGGAGTCGGTGGTCACATGCAGGAGCTCCGTCGTGTTCGTTCGGGTGCCATGAGCGAGAACGACGACATCGTCACGATGCACGATGTCCTCGACGCTCAGTGGCTCTACGACAACACCCGCGACGGTCCGTACTCTTCTCCTCAATCCTTCGTTGACTCTTCCTGACCCGCCGCGTAACGCAGAATCCTACCTCCGCCGCGTCATCCGCCCCCTCGAATCTCTCCTTACCGGCTACAAGCGTATCGTCGTCAAAGACTCGGCCGTCAACGCCATCTGCTACGGTGCCAAGCTCATGATTCCCGGTCTCCTCCGTTACGAGCAAGACATTGAACTCAACGAGGAAGTCGTCCTCATGACCACTAAGGGTGAGGCTATCGCGATCGGTATCGCTCAGATGACCACGGTCGAGTTGAGCACTTGCGATCACGGTGTTGTGGCCAAGGTTAAGAGGTGTATCATGGACGTGCGTTTCTTTCTTCGCCTTTCATCGAGCGCGTGAACGCAGTGGCTCACCCTATCGGGGCTCACAGCGCGACACCTACCCGAGGAAGTGGGGACTTGGACCGACTGCTCAGAACAAGAAGAAGATGGTCAAGGTGGGTCCTTGCTGTTCCCCCTTCCTCTCTGTCCTGCTTTCATACCATTGTCGCTCAGTCGCTGACGAGTTGCCCCTCCCTCGCCCGCTTCGACCCTCGGCCCGTCCGCACTTTCGTCTCCTCTCTCCATCCACCATGTCCTCGTCCTTCTTAACCACGATCAGGACGGCAAACTCGACAAGCACGGCCGCGCAAACGACCAAACCCCTTCCTCCTGGAAGTCGGAGTACGTCGACTACTCGGTCCAAGGCGAAGGCTTGCCCGCTCAGCAAATCCCCACTCAGCCACCAAAGGAGAGCGAGGCGGTTCAACCTCAGCCGGTGCCGGTGCCCGCGGGATCGAGTGAGGAGCATGCGGTTGAAGAGGTTGTAAAGGATGGGGAGGACAAGACGGCCAAGAAGGAGGAGAAGAAGAAGAGGAAGGCGGAGGAGGAGGCGGGGATGACGGAGGAAGAGAAGAAGGCTGCCAAGAAGGCTCGAAAAGAACGGAGGAAGAGCGAGAAGGGCCAATAAGGTGGTCTTGGTCCGGAGAGGGTGGGTTTGAGTAGTTGTGGTTGGATCGAACGTGAGAAGGCGTCGCTCGTTCGCACATTGTGTTCTGTTGATACTCCTGCATTGTATCTCTACCTTGCTCTACACCATGTTACCCCCGTCTGCGGCATTCTTGCCGGTTTGAAATCTCTCGCGGCGTCCAGGGTGAGCCCGAAGCGTTAAGAGCTCATCAATCGTGATAGTGCCGTGTTGCCTGTGCATTCGACGTCCTTACGCTACGCCAACCCCCGCCTCGACCGGGTTAAACCTCCACAGCCCATAATTCTTGGCCACAGTCTGCCACAACCTAACCGTACCATCCTCACTCCCACTCGCATAAACCTCCCCATCCGGACTATAACTAACAGCATGAACCGGTCCATGATGACCCTTTCCGACTTCGAGTTCAACCCCGGAGTGGGCGTCATGGACTCGAACCCACTCGTCGGTCGTTGAGCCGGTTACGAAGGTTGAGCGGGTTTGAGGGTGCAAGGAGGTTGAAGAAGGCGCGTAGGGAAGGGTGTGGGTCAGGGTGGGGAGGCGGCTGCGGAAACAGGAGGTAGGGTCAGTATAGTGTGCCCGAGCCGTCGCGAGAGCAGCAGAATCCAACAACGGATCAGGATCAAGGGGGAAAAAAAAGTGGAGGCAAAGAAGCGTTCGGACGACATACGATTCAAGCGAGAGAAACACGACGTCTTTGCCGGCTGTGATGGCTAGTGATTGCCCATCATGTGACTTTTCCATGCTTGTGATCGGTTGATCGTTGAACGAGATCTCGTGCGATTGTTGTAAAGTTCGGAGGTCCCACCATCTGTGCGAAAAGAGACTCTTCAGCAACAAGCGCGGCGAAAATGCGCGTAACCGCCTTGAAGAGACGCACCGAATAACGCGATCCTCACCCATGCTGATACATTCTCCTCGCACCTCATCAAACAACACCTGCTTGATCGTCCCATCGTGCGCTGTCCTGCCTCCTCCTTCCCTCAAAAACTCAACCACCCCTTGCTGCGCATCTACCTCTGTCCCATCCCGGCTTGCGTGCGACAAATCCCACAGTCGCAGTCGCTTTTCGTGCCCGCCTGTCAAGAGGAGAAGGGAGGAGGAGGGCGACGCGGAGATGTCGACTGCGCGGACTATGTGCAAGTGAGGGAGAGTAGCGAGGCAGGCGCCGGTATGGGCGTCCCAGAGCTTCCTGTGTCATCAACGAACGACTCTCCGATCAGTCTGACGTGCTGGACACAGATCGTCCTGGGGACGGCGGGCGGAGGATCCAGGTCAGAAAGAAAAGGCACGCACGCTGAAAAATCGGCACTTCCCGTTGCGGCCAACGCTCCATCCCGACTCAGCCTCGCACTCCAGACGGCACCCTTATGGGCAGTCTCCTTGTCTGTTGCGCCAAAGGTTCCAAGCCAGTCTCCGAGCCTGTTTAGAGATTGCATAGGGAAAAGGCAAGAAAAGCACAGGGGAAGGGGGAAAGGCTCGAGGTCAGCCTTGAATTGAGGGAATGAACAGAGAGAGTATGAGTGTACCAGTCTCGTAAGATGGGTTTGCCATCCTTGCACGCAGAAATGAGGAGGTAGTTTGGGTCTTGAGGGGTTGAAGGTGCGGAAGGGAGCAGGGCGGAAAAGTGAAGAGCGGGGACTGGGCGGGTGTGTCTGCAAGAGTCGATCGCATACGCACGTGATACAGGGTACAGTGGGAGTAACCTTGAGCTTACCCTGAGCAAACGAGAGGAGTACTCTACCCTCCGACGAATCCATTTCAGATGGACGAAGGTGGGTCAGCCAGGCAACTGTCAGGTAGAAAACCAAGTCTGTACCTTGACCGCCACTCCTGTAACACCTGCAGGCATACTAACCTACTCAACCGCGGGACGAGCGAGAACAGCTAGAGCGAAGGAAGCGGACGGACGAAGACCAAATCCGCTCTTTCGAGCGACTTTCGAGCGAGCTACAAAGCCCGGTCAAGCTGAGTCAGCCCGGAGCGTAGCACGAATGCGTTCGTCAGGACAGCGACGAACGAACCTGGGCAACAGCGTAGCAAGCAGACAACCAAGGTTTTCCTTTCCTTTCCTTTCCACCCACAACGAGACGCACTACAACCCCTCGACAAATTCCCACACCTCCCCAACCCCATCCTTTCCCATCTTGACACTGCCCAAAGCCCACCCAATCTGGTTCCCTACCGCCCTCTCCAATTTCTCCCACTCGACTGGCCCTTCAAACCCAAACACATCCTCATTGGAAAGAACTTCGCCTTCGTCACTCGGGAGACCTGCTGAAACTTCTCCCCTCGAGTCCTGCGACGTAGAGAACGAGGACGACGGTGCTGAGAGTCCCACGGCAGCAAGGAGGGATTGGATCGCTCCCCCACCGCCGTTGGAAGCGCCGCCTGGGATCGCTTCCAGCCCTTCCAGTTTTGCGCCTGCGCTCAGCCGCCCAGTCGAAACAGAAGAAGGAGTGCTGCCGCCCGAACCGGTGGCAGCGAGTCGTCGACGCTCGAGTTCGCGGAGGAGGGATTGTTTGGCCCGGTCTAGGGCCAGGGTCGGGGATTTGATCTTGCTAGAGGGGGAGGCGGTGGAGGAGGAAGGTGCTGAAGAAGAGGCTGAGAGGAGATCGGATTTGGTCAGGAGGATCAGGATTGGAGGCAGGATCGATCGACGGAGGGAAAGGGAGGCGAGGAGGGAGAGGAGGATGTGAAAATGTCTGCAGGGAAGCGGTATCAGCGACTGCAATTGCCTGCATGACCAACTGCGGCAGCCAAGTCAGAGCGACGCGGATTCGGCATGCAGAGGTAAGAATGGCACAGGTAGTTGAAAACCTCGACTTACTCTCCAGCATCCCGCGCATTCTTCCCCGTCAAGCCCGAGGACGCGTCAACAGCAAAGACAATGCCGTCCGCCGCCGGAAGGTACTGCGCAAGGGATCGGGTGCGAAGACGAGGGTGTCCGGGCAGGTCGACGAGGTGCAGCGGGGTTGACAAGGGAACCGCGGGAGGCTGCACGAAGGGACAAGTCGTGAGTACGACTCTGGTTGCGCGAGGAAGCCACGGACCTCTTCTCCGTCTTTTGGCACCGAACGGGCTTTCTCGCCGTCTTGCTCGGACTCGCCGGCCCCCCACTTTGCCTTGACGAGCCCTTCGTTCTCCTTGATGCTCGTGTGGGTTTGCGTTGCATTGCCGTATACCAGCTACGGAGAGCGAGAGTGCCGTGAGCCTGACTGGGAAGAAGAGATTTGATCGCAGAGCGAGCGAACCTTTGAAAACAAAGCCGTCTTCCCACTGGCCAGGGGCCCTACGAGCAGTACGGTCGAAGTTCCCTTTCGTCTTGCTTTCACTGCGATTGGAGATGCGCGTTTCCAAGCGGCTACGAGGAGGAAGATGAGGAGGACGTTGAGGGAGAGAAAGAGTCGGAGGAAGCTGAAGGAGGAGGAGGGGAGGTCGAAGAGGTTGGAGGCTTGGGCTTGCGGAGGTGGTTGTATGCCATCTTGAGGCTGGAACGGTTGTCGAGGTAGCATAGTTCAAAGGTTACACACACCAGAACGGCAACTCATGAGACGACGAGGGGAGCAACGTTCAACTCGCCGCTACATCTCCTGCTTTGGCCTGCGCACCGGTGCAATGCCAGGTTGAGTCGACAAGCTACCGCCAGGTCTCTATCAACAGATGGCACGAGCCCCGGCATCATGGTCGTTCCCCTCGCCTCGCTTCATCATCATCTTCCCCCACGTCTCACCGTCCTCCCGCGTCCGTTCGTCCGCTGCAGCTTTGACATGGAGCGTCTACCACATACGATCGCGTACGGACGGGGGTCGGCGCTCGCCTCGTTACTTCGGAACGTCCGTCAGCCTTCCGCGGACCCGCTATTGCGTTCTCCAGTCCTGCTTGGCTTCCGGTTCAGCGTTTCCCTCGAGTCCGCTTCCACCGTCTTTGCTGGAGCTCTTTCGCGCACGCTCGTCGCCTGCCTGAGACACCCTTCGTGCCCCTCCTCCGTCTCCTCGACAAAGTAACGCATGCTTGTGAGCGGCATTCTGGCCTTGACGGCCGTCACCATGGCGCTGGCGGGCTACCCTCGACCAGCCGAGATGACGGGCGACTATGAGGTGGTGTGTCCTACCTTCACCCACCTAAAGTGCGCTTGTCCTAGGGACACGTTTTCATCAAGATGCTGACGGCCTTGTTTGTAATTCTACAGCAAGACCCTTCAATGGTCAAGACGCCTGAAGGGACGTATATCGTAGCTGGAACGTGAGCTCTTCAACTGTTCTGCAGGAAGGAGGATGTGCTGACCTTGCGGAATCTTTCTTGCTTCCGTCTGCGTGTTGTAGTGGTTCCAAGATTCCTATAAAGACCTCGTGCGTCCCTGTTCTCCCTTCAGCCCCAGTATTGGCCCGACCTCCATGCCTCATGCTTCCATACCCGAGCCTACGACGGCTCTCCGCCTGCCTTTTAGCTGTTACTCATACTTCGATGCCACAGTACCGACCGCTTGCATTGGACCGCCGCCGGCGACGCCTTTCCGGATGGTCTACCTGCCGACGCGCTGGCCAGAGCAGGGAACAAAGATGCCTGGGCACCGTTAGTCTCATTCTTTTCATTGCCTGTGCTCTCCAGACACGCCATGCTCACGCTTGAATGACCTCAGCGACCTCTCCTATGTCGATGGACAGTACTTGATGTACTACTGCGTGTCGCAGTTTGGTACGCAGATATCGGCCATCTATCTCGTGAGCTTTTCCTCCCGTGTCGTATTAGCTGTTGCGGACTGTTGAAGCTGAACCTCGTCTCACAGGCAACGTCTTCGACGGGAATGCCCGGGAGCTGGACTGATAAGGGCTTGGTGGTGGAAAGTGTGGAAGGCGACCCATACAATGCTGTGCGTTCCTTCGTTTCGCTTTCCTCCAATCTTTGCTGACAGGCATTTCTCTCCTTTTGCATGACCTACTACCTTCTTTCTCGTACAAAGATCGATGCACAGTGAGCTGCCTCTCTGCGCGAGTCTCTCTCACGCTCACTGACTTTCCCTCGTCAATCGCGCCGTAGCCTTTTCGTCCATTCCAACGGCTCGCAGTACCTCACCTGGGGCTCGTACTGGGACGGCATCTTTATCGCCACTGTTGATGCCTCGACCGGTATGCTCGTCTCGAAAGATAAGAAGGACTATACGAACTTGGCCAAACGACCAGGCGCCGGTGTAATCGAGGCCGCGTTTTTGTACGAGGTGCGCTGATGTTTCTCCCCGTCTCCTCTTCGGCCACAAAAAGCCCTCCATATGCAGATCATACTGACTCTGCTTTGTTCGTCCCACCTAGACTAAGGATGGGTTCTACCTATTCACGTTCGTCTTCACCCTGTTTCCTGCCTTTTCTTCCTTCTCCTGGAAAAGCTCCGCTCACCGCACCGGCTTACTCCACAGCTCATGGGACGTCTGCTGCAACGGTACAAGCTCGAACTACAACAGTATACTTGTCCATTCTCTTCCTGCGACCCGCCGCCAAGCTGACCATCCTGTCTCACTCAGTGCGCGTTGTGACTTCTGCCTCCCTCCTCGGTCCATACTATGACAGCGAAGGCAAGAAAGCGCTCGACGGGGCAGGGACTCTGCTTATGGACTCACACGACGACATCTATGGACCGGGAGGTAAGCGCTTCAAGCGTTCCGAGCCTCAGTTGCCCATACGTCCTCGTGCTCACGCTCATGCTTTCGCTCGCTCGCAGGACAATCTCTACTTGTGGACGATGACGGTGTCTTACTCGTCTATCACCATTATACCAACGAGCCAAGTGAACCGACAAAGGCAATGATGGGGCTGAATTATCTGGCTCTGTAGCCGGGAAAATGGAGAAGAAAGGGCGGGACGATGCATAGAGCTTTCCGGTACGTGACTCCGTGCTGGGCGGGGCTTTGTGCGTGAGCGGCGCACAGGGAGGACAGAGTACTCGCCAGGGAAGAAAAGGAAAATAAAGTCGCTTGATCTCGTATCTCGCTTCTGAGAGCGTGCGAGCGCAGCCCGAGAAGCTGTGCGACTGCCGACATAGAAGCGATCCCTGCCACCTGTCACGGTCGAGTCCTACTCACTGAGGCTGAAGCGTCCGACGGTAATCCCTCCGGGAACGGCAAGTCATCTCGCGCCGCTTTCTGTCCGTACCTCGTGCTCTCGGCGTAACTACCACCGCTTCTGAGCTTCTGCACGACCTGTAACACCTGTATACACGACGACCCGATCTCAGCCAATTCGTCTCCTGCCAGTCCGGTTCGGCATCCTCATCATCATATAATTGGCCTTCTCGGCCACCTTTCGCTACCTTTTCCAGAGCCCACTCTACGGCAGCGACGAGAAGAATGCTGCACGTTCAGCGACACTCTGATCAAGACCCGCTCCTGTCGCCTACCGCTTTCAGCCCCCCGGCTCCCCCCACATCCCGAGGGCCACTTCACCCTGGCGCAACATGGGCAGGCGTACAACGCAGCGGTAGGAACAGCTACGAGGTCGTGGTCAAGGTCAACACGTGAGCTTGCTTGTTTTCCGAGGCGGATTCGCGGCTGAACAGGGGTTGTTGCAGCGTCGACCTCAATTGCGGTACGATGTGCGGAACGCTCGAGATCAAGGGGTTGACGCCGGAGCTAGATAGTCTGGTCACATTCTTCGAGTGCGCCCCTACCCTTGAATTGCTGCTGAAAGATTCTCATCGCGCCTTTTCTTTCCGCTTGCTCCTTTTCCTTCTGCCCCACCTCGCACTGCAACGTCATTGGTCTGTAGAGGGGAGATCATTGGCGCAGAAGGACTGCCTGGCTTCAAGACAGGCAAGTACGGGGCAAACCCGCTAGACGACTTCAAGCATTGGCGCAGGTTCCCAGCTTTTACCCGCAACCGCCTCGATACCCAGCTTGTAGGCTCCGAGGCCAACCTGCAGGACTCGCGGAATCAGCCTCAGCTCTTCATGCGGTGGAAGGAGAAATTTGTGGTCGGGGTGGAAGGGCAGCACCGACTTTCCGAGTCTATACATGGCGCGTCGTTTGCAGGCTTTTATTACTGCTGCCTCGATATGGAACCCGCCTCTTCTCCTTCCAACTCGAGTGGGTCTCCTCACCGCGGCATCTCACCCGCACCCCGACCTGGTTTCCGAGCTCGCCGTTCCTCGTCCACCTTGCTCGCCAACAGCTCTTCCTCCCTTTCCACGCAATCTCGCTTCACCTCTTCAGTCTCCCTCAGCTTCGACGCCTCACCACTACGAGTCAACCTAGTTCAGCCGACCTCGCCGCCCTCGTTCATCGACCTTTCCTCGTTCGCGACTTCGCCGATCGCCTCTTCCTCGTCATCCGCTTTACCCGCTTCCACCGCTTTACCCGCTTCCACCTCTTCTGCCTCTGCCTCTCTGTCCACGCCGCCGTTGGATGCTGCCACGACGCCGCCGCCCACAGAGGTCGCGACACCCAAACTCGAAACCGTCGAACTCGACATGACCTTCGCAAGCGAGTTGCCCGCGGAGTCGCCTCATCCCGATCCTTCCCCTGCTACTGCGCCCCAGCTTCCGCCTCTCGTCACCCTATCACCCCTCTCCGAATCAACGGCCGCAGCGACCTGGCCCGCCTCGTCTGTGCCTCCCCTTCTCCCGAACCTGCGGAGAATGAACAGCGACGCAGCCGGTTTTGTTGCTCAGACTCGGGGTCGGACTGCACATGCGCATAGAAATGAGTACAGCATCTCGGAGGATCAGAGGGAGGAAGATGCAGGGACCGACGATCGGGGACTGACGAGTTGGACAGATGCTACCATCTCAGGCGTGAGTTTTTCTTCGGCGCCTACAGCTTGACCTAAGCTGATAACACTTTGCCCTTACGATCAGTTCTACTTCCACGCCAGTGCTTCCCCTTACCAGGAACTGTCGCTGCGATACGTTCCGACGACGCAAGGCGGATCTGCGCAGTTTTCTTTCCGGTGACATATCACCCTGCCTTCCTTACTTTCTCTTGACCTACTTGCCTTGGCTTCGTCTTACTGTACTGCTCGTCTTGTCGTTGTCTCCATCTTATTCTTCATCCTCGATTCTTTCAATATCAATCTCTTCCCCCATCATCGTTTCCTCTCGTCCTGTCGGATGCCGCATGTACTCTCTTCCCACGTAGCGCAAATAGTCTGTAGCAGTCTCTAGCATGAACAACACATCCGCCCACCAACATTTTTGACATTTTCGGTGGCAGTGCACCGCCTCGCGCCGTCATCGTTTGACCTGCTTTTCTCGCTCCCCATTCTGCCACAACCGCTCGATGTCTGCTTACACCGTTGCTTGTGCGACCTACAATGGACACCTCGCTAAGGGTCACCACCACTCGCAAGGCAACCCCTGCGCATGGCTCATTCCTGCCTTTAGTGACGGTACGAGCGGTGGGATGGGCAGGATTGTCGATGATGCGCCGGCGTTCGTTGCTGTGGGCTTCCAGGAGATCATCCCCCTCGTACGTATCACCCACCGAGACCCTTCCTTGGTATGCTGACACCGTCTCTTCCAATTCAGCACCTCGCCCTCGCCGGCCTCACCGACTCCGCCTTGAAACAACACGACGAACAGCTCCTTTCCGCACTCGAGTCTCTCTACACTGCCTCGCAGACTTCCTCCAAGCCCAACAGCACGAGGCGATACAAGCTCCAGAGCCGGAAAGCGCTAGGCGGGATTGCTTTGCTCGTTTATGCTCGAAGTGACGTCGCAGAGCGCGTGCGGAATGTGCAAGTCTCGACTGTAGGATGTGGGATACTGGGGCTGATGGGGAACAAAGGTGCAGTGGGGATTCGGGTTACGCTCGTCGAGCCTGAGTCGGGGCGCGAAGAAAAAGGCAGCGGAGGAGGGGAGAGCAGCTGGACGTTCGTTTCGGCGCATTTGGCGGCGCATCAGAGTGACAAGTGTGTGAGGAGGAGGAATGAGGATTGGAGGAGCATTGTCGAGAGGTTGGTATTCGTTGGAGAGAAGGGCGAGGAGAGGCAGCTGTTCGACAGCGGGAATGTATTCTTCTTCGGGGTGCGTAGCAAGGCCTTCTCTTTCTTCATCGCTTCGATGCTGACTCAAAAGGGAGGACTGCAGGATCTGAACTACCGCATTTCCCTCACCTCGCCTTCACCTCTTTCCCTCGACCTGCTCTCCCAGCACATCACCACCCTGACCTCTTCTGCCTCTTCTACCTCCTCACTGTCCTCCGCCTGCTCTACCCTCCTCTCACACGACCAACTCACGCAAGAACGCCGCGCCGAGCGCACCCTGCACCACCTACGGGAAGGTCCTATCGCCCACCCTCCCTCATACAAGTTCAAACTCGGTTCGCGAGACGAGTATACGAGCTTCCAGAAGCGAGTACCGGGCTGGACAGATAGGGTTCTGTACGCATCGGCAGGAGGTGACGAGGTCGAGGTGAAAAGCTATCGAAGCGTGATGGACTGTACGATGAGCGACCACAAGCCCGTAAATTTTCCGCCCCTGTTACTTCCTACCTCTTACGCGATGTCCCTGCTGGTCAGACGCTGAGTCCCTTCGCTCTTAGGTCGCTGCCGTCTTCTCCCTCCCTTCCTCAGCCGCCTCATCTTCCCTACCCTTTTCCTCCCCCTTCCCCATCGACCCCTCTTGGCGAACAAAGCGCCTCATCGGCCTCCTCTTGGATCGACTCGTAGGAAGCGCATGGTGTATCCTTATGATGGCAGGGTTCAATCGAAGTGCGAAGTGCGTCTTCCCGGCTCGATTTTTTCTGACCTGAGAAGGTTGACTGACTGAGTTGAAATGGGTTCTGCGACGCTTCGTTCCGCAGACTCGGGATGTTCAACCTTTTGGCGGCGGTCGTGGCGGCTTACTATGTCTGGCGATAGCGGGTTTAAGTGTCGTATTCTTTGCCTTAGTTCCACTTGGGGCAATCTGTTTCTGCAGACATACGAGGGTGACGCAGGGCACTCTCGTCGTCTCGCAAGGGCTTTGGGAATGGATGTGGAAACGCTGCTCTTGGTTACAACTTGGGAATTTGGGACGTCGGTTAAGGAGGAAGGTACGAAAGGAAAACAAGCAGAGACTCGAGGTATTCTTATGACGCGAACTACGGAAACAGAGCCGGTCAAGAGAAGCGAGGACGCGGTATCAAGCCAAAAGCATACCTTCTTGACCCAGTCTTGCGCCTGTAATATCGCCAGGGAGGACAGTCAGCATGACCGATCGGAGCGAGCCAGACGATGGGAGAGATGGGCTCACGTTCTTGGTAAAAGCGGCACGGTCTTGGTTGTACACCTCGGCAATGGAGGCAACGAGGGCGTCATCCGCTGCAGGGAAAGCGATCCAGTCAGTGCGAGCGAAGGTGGAAGAAAGGTTCGAGGAAACTTCTGCTCACGGTTCGGTTCTTGCAGCAGCTGTACAAGCGCGCGGAGAACTGCAACGCGGATGGTCAGTCATGTGGAAAGGGAAGAAGATTGGGGGAAGTAGCTTTACTCTGCTCAATTTTGGTCGAAGGCTTCCATGCCTCAGACTGCCGAGAACAGAAAGGGTGAGCGATCCGATACAGGCGGGAGAGAGAAGCAAGTTGCACCTTCAACAGGCCGATACAGATAGCCCCGTCATCGGTGACGTTGGGATGGTAGATGCGGGTAGTCTACGGAGCGGGATTTCAGCGAGATTGCCCCCCCAAAAAGGGAGAGAGTGAGGGACACAACGTACGAACTTGACCTGTGAGCGGTTCGATCAAGCTGGTCAGCGTTTTACCCTCGATGAAGGACCCTTGGCATCGATTGTAGGCTCACTGTGGGCGACCTGCACGACGGAGAGAGAAGATCAGCGACTTTTCCTTGAGGGTAACTCAGTGTACCGAGCTTACTTGAAGGGGTACTCGGTGGGGAAGGTGATGTCGATGCCAAACTTGCCGCCTGTGGTCATAGGAAGCTTGTTAGACTGCTGCTGCGAGCAAGGGAACAAGGTTGTTGGCAGCGCTGCCTCACCCTTGTAAGACGAGTCGGGAGGGCCGGTGATTGTGCCAGTCTGCGGGAGGACATGTCAAGACTCGCCGGTGCGGTAGAAGGGGCCAGAACGCACCCAGTGAAGCAGATTACTCTCATCGGGAGCTGCTGTGACATAGGCCGGACTGTCGGCTTGCAGTTCAGCGTACTCCTTGGTGATGCGGCGGGCGGCGGACATCTACGGACTAGTCAGTCAGCTGTCGTGCTTGTTGGCTGATTGACTGAGCGCAGCGTACTGTGATGAGGTGGGGAAGGAACAACCTCTGAAGTTGAGGCGCGGCTCCGCTTCGTGCCAAACCTTGCTTGATTTCGCGAGAGCCAGTACCTGCCCGCAGCCGCACCAAAGATACCTAGTACACGCTTCAGTGTCTCCACAAGCTACCCCGACCCGGTCGTCGTCGCCTGGCCGCTCGTTCCTTGGTGGAGGAGGTCGCTGTTTCTGCCAGATTCCCGCAACTCTCCTGTACGTAGAGCTTCTCCTTCCTACCTCGATTGATCAGCTGACGCATGTCTACCGCAGCGCCAAACCCCCGCCAACCCTTTCTTTCGTCTCGACTTTTCCCCTTTCATATCGCCATGTCCGACGCTACGACTCTGCCACGCCGTGTGACCATTAACGACTTGCCCACCGAGATCAAAGAGCGCATCGTCGAGCTCTGTGCCGAGCAAGACGAGCGCTTGAAGCAGACTCTGGCCAAACTCGATATACAAACTCATCTGTCAGAGGAATTGGATCATGCGGAAGAGGTCCCCTTGATCTTATCGGACTATCGACACTGTCGGCCCACTAGCCTCGGGACCCTCTTCTGTTTGTCAACGTTTTTCGCTAGGATCGCGGCCCCGTATCGCTTCAAGGTATGTTCAGACCCGTAATGCGTCTTCAGGTCGTGGCATCCGCTGATTTATTGCCAGATGGAGTAACAGACTATCAAAGTATCGCGAAGTGCTTGGCCAGTATTTGCCTTTCGCATCGCCGCAGTGCGAGCACAATACTTTACGATGCTCGATATCGACGAGTGTTCGAAGGCCACCCTCGAAGGCTTCCTGCCTTTGTTTCCTCGGTTCCCCAATATCAAGACCCTCAAAGTGCACTCTAGCGCCACACAGCACATCTGCGGCAACCACTGGTATCCACATATCCTTGGTGATCTGGACACTCAAGAAGGTTATGCCCGTGTTGCCTTCGTGGGTTTGCTCGCTCGTCTGCGCAGCTTAGAGATCCAGCCCCATGCCGATCTGCTATACCTCGACGCGTTCATCGGTCGGGCGGAGCGCGTACGCACTTTGGTCCTCGATGTCACCAATCTTAGTTCCCCTCACACGGCAATTCGCAGTATCGCCAAGCTTTCCTCCCTCGAAGAGCTCGAAATCACCACTTCGGCGAGCACTGCCATCAATTTTGCGGCAGCATGTAGCGGCAATGTGCGGTACCCGCCGCTACAGAGCTTAACCGTCCGAGGCGAGCACCTCATGGACGACTTCTTCGACTTTACCGCCCTTTTCACCGGATCGTTGACAACGCTCGTTATCGAGATGCAGCTCGCGGCCTCCGACGAGCCGTCCGACTACGCTCAGCCCCGCGAGCTTACCTTCCCCGCCCTGACCGACCTCAGGCTTACCGGCTGCGCCAATCTCATTCTCCCACTCTTCTATTCCTTCACCGCGAATCATTACCCTGCCCTCACGACCGTCTACCTACACCTCAACGCGACGCCCGAGCTCGACGAAACCGACCTCGTGACGGTGCTGCAGGGTCATGTCGAATCGCCACGCCGCCATTTTAGGACCCTTCACATCTTCGACCTTGCCTGCCCGCTCTACCCGAAGGAGATTAGGTACCTCACCAGCTGGGCCGCAACCAATAGGGTAGATCTGGTCCACACGCCGACTCGGATCTATCCTGAAACGCCCCTCGTCGTCGCGGACCCGCTTCGAAACCTCAGAAACGGAGAGATGGCAGAGCAACCGCTTGTCTCTGCCGTTGATCAGACTATGGACTTTCTTGTGCAGTGGTACGGGCGGGCCAAGCAGGGACAAGATTGGGACGGATACTCGAAGCTGGCCACAATGCTTCGAAGGGCGGAGCTGGAAAGGGTTGCTATGGCAACTTGAGGCGCTGGCAGCAGGTGCGTTTGCGAGGCCTCGTAGCTCTTGCTTCTGTCCCTTCTATACCTTGGCCGCAACATCCTTGCTTCTTTGGCATGTCTCGACCGCACGAAATGCTCATGACTTTTCGTTTTTATTCCTCAGCGCCGTAACTCCACCCTCGTGGAACTTGCACGCTTAGTAAGACATTCGCTTGTTATGTCTATGGCTTGTCGGTGACGAACGAAAAGAGGCACTGGCAGCGTAGAACGACGAAGGACGAGAAAAAGGTCTGGATGAAATCGAAAGCCCTGTCTGGACTCTCCTGCTTTACCTGTGCTATACGAACCTACCGCTAGCCTTGTCGTGCCTCTGGTGTTGCGGTAGGCTCCGCAGCGGCGGGAAGCGCGAAGGATCGTTGACCTTCCGCGCATCCACCTTGCCATCCTTTCTTGTCTCGCGGCTCTTCCTCTTACACTACACCTGCATTTCAACTCCTCACCCCCGCACCTTCACACAACCCGCATATCAACATGGTACGCCTAGTTGACGCACCCTTACCTTGCTCCGTTTCCCCTTGACGAAGTCTGACGTAGTTCCCTTTCCTCCCACAGTCTGGACTTCCCACCGCCTCCGCGCCCTCTTTCGCCGGTAACGAAGCCAGCTCAACTGCCAACCCCGTCGCTACCGACTCGTCTGCTACCGCTGGCGCTGGACAGGGTGACGCGTGAGTTTCCCACTCGTCATCGCTCGCAACTGAATAGGAGTAACTCGAAGCTAATCTTGCTGAGTTACGTGTATACAGGCTCGACAAGGGCATCGACTCTCTCCTTCAAAAGTCGGGCCACGGCCAGTCTCACTCAACCACCGAGAAGAGTGCGTGACTTTCCCCTTCGAGTCCTTTCCTCCGTTCCGCCGTCCCTTTTGATTCGTCATGCTGTCTCTTGCGGTTCTCACCGTAGAGAACGCTTACTGATGCCTAGTTCCGAACAGTCTCGGACGGCATCCGTAGCGGCTTCAAGAAGTTGACCGTACGCCCCCTCACATTCTTTGCGTCCCTTCACAAGTGACTGACCTCTATTGCCTCGAATGCACAGGGCAAGGACGTCCCCATCGGTGACAAGGAGTACAAGTAGGTGCAGTCCCGTACCATTCGGCTATTGTAGATAGTCTTAATCGCGAACAAACGCTACGAAGAGAAGTACTACGACCTTGGCTTTTTCTTGCTGAGCGAAGCGATTCCGACGAAAGCGGGAGCTTGCAATCCCCGTCGTTCGACGAAGGCAACAGGAAAGATGAGTGTGTCCCCGCGAAGTCGATTAAGATGCACTTAGAAAATCACGGATAGGTCGTCCTACTCATTGTCCTCCAATGGCGTCGTCCAAAAGCTAACCTTCCCACTCGCCGCTCCACCATAATACCTCCCCACCAAAGTCGGATGCGAAGCCGACACAGCCGGTACAGCCGTAATGGCCTCGCTCGTGAACGTCTTGACGCGCGCTCCGTCCGGGCTGTAGAGGTCGAGCACGCGCGACATGTCGCCCACATGGAGGTGAGGGGGGAGGGTGGCGACCGTAGACCACTTCGCGCGGATGACGGTGACGTAGGCGCCGACTGTTGCACGGTATCCAGAACGGGTGAGCGAGCGAAAGCTTGGAGTGGAGGGAAGGCGTAACGGACCTTGGCAGTTGTGCGTGAACCGGTTGGCAGGCTTCCATTTGAGGCCGTCCGGGTAGTCGCTAAGCTTCTGAGGGTCAATGTCCCAGACTGCAATGTCGAAATAGGCGGGCGATGAGGGATAGAATCGTAGAGGGCGGCGAATCGAGTTATGCGAGCGAGTGGGCGCACCAAGGTCAGTCCATTGACCAAACTCAAAAAACGGACGTAAGAGGGGATCAACGCACTGCGAACAGCATCATCATAACTCGTGCTCGCCAATCTGGTTCCCGTTGCGTCGAAATAAGCAGACGTGCAAGCCTTCTCATGCGGAAACTCGGCGAGGCACGCCTTCTCGAGTAGGTCGTCGGTATCGGCGTCCTCAGGCAGCCCTCGGATGGCGGAGAGATCCCATAACCTGATCGAGGCAAAATGGTACGAGGATTAGGAAGGTCAAGCGGGCACGAAATGTGAACGTACCGCATGTAGCGCTTCAAGTGCGAGGTGGCAGCCATGGACGAGTTGGCAGGGTTGATAGAGACGCAGCCGACTGTACGCAGGGTGTGTTGAGCAGGGGCCACGAAGGCGTCTTTCCGCCTTCTTCCAGGGCTCGGTCTGTGGCGGAAAAGGTATCAGAACGCACCTTTGTAGCCATCTATGTCCCATCGCTTCGCCTTCTCTTTCGGCTCCCTCAGATCACGGAAAATCAAGCCACCGTTGTTATCCGAAGCTACAGAGGGAAAGAGTTGAGTGAAAAGGCCCGACGCGAACGATAGAGAGGTGGACGTACCCCAAAGCTCGTTACCGGTCGGGTCAAAGTCAAAAGAGTGAATCAGGCCTTCATCTGTCCATCGATCACCATCTACGATTTCTTCCGAGATGCCACGCTCAAAGTGATGAGACCGGAGGGTACCGTCGTAAGCGGAAGAAAACAGCTGGGAACCAGGTAATGAGCACGATACCGTTGGAGAACCACGGTGAGGATGCAGACGAACCTGCTTGCCGTCCCCAGGCCTGAATTTCAGACAAGAGACACTGTTTGCAAGGTGTCCCTTCCACACCCACCACTTCCCCCATTGCTGTTCCTCCGTCTCTTCTTCGGCATCTTCTTCATCCTCGTCGCTCCCGTCCGGCTTCGCATCGCGGATCGAACCGTTCTTCTCAGGATGGATGCTCTTGCCCGCGTTGGTCGAGTCCCATATCGAGATGTGACCGGTCTTGTCTCCAGTGAATACCTGCAGGAGAATGAAAGTCAGCGATTGCGCCGTCGTAGACATAGAGGCCGACAGGACCAGGTATGTAGTACGGGGAGAAGGTGGGAATGGAGGCGGCAAGGAGGAAAACTTGCAAGATCTCGCTGTGTATCGGGGTGCACCACCATAGAATAGATGCGATCGGGGATGACCTTGACGATCCTGTAGACATCATAGTCAGCACGCGAGCAATGCCACAGGAAAAGAAGGAAACCGGATGCACCCTCGCAGTTCCAACTCCTTCGTTTCCTCCTCCAGCTTCTCCGCATCAATTTCGGGCCGTTTCCCCTTCTCCCAGCCATCCTCTTCGTTCAAAGAGCTTTCTGCAATCTCCTTCAGCATGGCCCGGAAACTTTCTGTGTCTCCGCTGCCCGTAACCCCTGTTTCCGCCTCGAGTTCTCGGTCGCCGTGTTTGCGACGGTTCTGTTCCGCCTTAAATGCCGCCTCTTCTTCGGACTTTCGAGCTTCAGCTTCCTGCGTATGTGACGGGACGTGAGTCTAGTGACGCCAGGAAGAGAAGAAAGCGCCGCACCTCGAGAATTCTCCGCCTCTCTTCCTGGTCCTTTGCGCTGGTAGCCTGGGTTGACCCCCTTGCGGATCGCCTGGTCCCTATTCGCGGTTCCGGGGGCGGCTCATCTGCTTTACGTTTCGGAGCAGCCTTCTTCCGAGGTTTGGGTGCTTTGGCCTTGCCCGAGGCAGGAGCAGCGGCGGTCGGTTTGGCAGCTTTGGCGACGGCAGAAGTGGATTCCTTGATACCGCTTGTTTTAAGTGCGGCAGCGTTGTCGGCTGCTTGGCCTGCGCGGAATGCGGAGCTGCGATGGTCAAGAGCAGGTGAGATGGGAAGTGACGAAAGTGAGAGAAAGAAATGGATGGACGGGAGATGAGAGGGAAGAAGGCGGACGCACAAGTCAAAGTCTGGCATCTCGTTGGGCTCAGTTCTGCAGTACCGAGTTGCAGTTGTGCCGAGCTGGAAGAAATCGAGACGTCGCGTCGCGCTGATGAGAGAACTTCGAGAGGGAGAAGCAACTTACCAAGTTGAGTCCACATACACTACACACCTGACCACCATGCCTGTTGACAGTGAAGCATGTCAGTCACTGCCCTCTTTTCAAGCTGCGTGCTGCTCTTTCCCCCTTGTCCTGACACACATTGGCCCGTTCGCTGCAGACCAAGACCTTGTCGACCGCATTCACTATTCTGACCGCTACTCTGACGATGAGTACGAGTACAGGTAACTTCACCCAGTCCCTACGACGCGCTATAGTCGACTCAGGAGGTGCATCGAGCATGAGAAGGTCAGATTCGCTTACTCCTGTTTGTCGCCCTCCATCTGGATCACAGGCATGTCCAGTTGCCACGACAGATGCTCAAGCTTGGTGAGCTCCCTCTCGCGGATCTTGACGCGCCCACTCGGGGCGACGAAGCAAGTGCGAGCCTTCGCATCAGAGGTGGCGGCTGCACCGCTGTTGAGCGTGGAAACAGCGCGACCTCGTCCTGTTAGTGGCGCGCACGGCGCACAACGTGCTGTACCTCGGCGCTGACCCTTTCGTTTGACCGCCTGAATCTGCGTTGCCAGTTCCAAAAGATGTGCGTTGTTTTTCTCTTTCTTTCTTGCCGCCTCTCTTCCTCCCCCCGTACTAACCCTCCCGACCTTTTCAGTACTTCGAGCCTGACTCGAATGTCATGCGATTGCTGACGGAGGACGAATGGCGAGGGATTGGCATTGTGCGTCTTTTCTTTTACACCAGCTTCTGATCTGTCTTCTCGTATCCCTCTGACCTCAATTGTGCCGCCATCGTGCTCTACCTACAGACCCAGTCGCTAGGATGGGAACATTACGAGACGCACGCCCCGGAGCCGCACATCGTAAGCGACTACAGAGCCATGTCTTCCCTTGTTTGCCTCCGTCTATCAGTTGCTTCGATTCGGGTTTTCTCTGCCCAAATTTGCTCACCGGTTCACTGTCACTGCAGCTCCTCTTTCGACGCGAGAAAGACTACCAGGTTAAGTACGGCAACGCTCCCCGGCAATAAACCGTCCCTCAACTCCTTGATCTACCCCCTTCAATCCCGACCTTCATATGAGATTTCTTGTCCACCCGCATTGCAACCCCTATCTGGCATCTTCCCTCCTCACTCACTTTCGCACTCGCATCCGTCTCCTGTCCCTGTCTCCATCCGCATCCCCAGACCTGCCCGACCGTCGCCTCCCATCTCTTTCGATTTTCGCCCTGCAAGAAACTTTTGGCCGCACTCTGGGATCGTCGTTGCGTGGATCTGCTGTGCCGCGCCTATGGCTCGAGTTGTGCAAGGCGGCGCTGTACGCTGCAACGCTAGAGTAGACGGCTCGACAGTTCGACGCACTGCTCAGCCTGTCTGCCTCGGAAACCCGTTGTGCACAAGCTGCTCTCTGCACAAGAGCGATGGCCAGACTTTCTGATCCTCCCTCGTGGCGAGCTAATCCAACAAGCCGCTTCGGAGCTTGACCTTCTCACCCGTTCCTTCCTCACATGCTATACGTGCCCTACAGTGCAGCCGCATCAAGTCAAGCCCTGGCAGAAATCCGTTCTCGCGATACTTGTCCGACCGTGCGTGCAGTACTCCCCCTCTCACCAAGGTCCTCGACTATCCAGACTCCCAGGTCTCGACGCCAACTCGTCATAGATCATCTTGGAGGCCTCGCGACCTCGCGCGCCAGCGGTTTGCGAGAGCATAAAGGCGACGTCGAGGGATTGTTCGAAATTGAGGCGAGCTGCAACAAGACGAGGGAAGGCAAGGGAAGAAAACAGGGCCGGGTCAGCCGGCTGGGCCCGGCGGAAGGCAACCTCGGTCTGATTCGGAGAAGCGTGCGACAGAGAAGGAGACAGAAAGATAGAAGAAAAGGAAAGAATCAAAAAAAAAAAACGCACGATCGCAATAACTCTGAAACCTCAACCCCAAGCTCTCCTCCTCCAACCTCATGCTGCCCCCCAAACACTCAGTCACGCTAAACCCATTCTCATCTACATCTCCCGTCAATTCGAGATGAACTCCTCCGAGTCGAGAACCGAGTTGTTGGTGAATTCGGAGGGAGGAGGAGATTTCGCTGACGATGTCGTGCATATGACGGGTTTTTACGCCGGGGTGAAGGGAGGAGGACTGTGGGAAAGCGTTGATCAGCCCATGTTTACCTGGAAAAGGGTTTTGCGCAGCGTAAAAGAGTTACCTTTCCGTTACCGTGCATAGGGTCGGATTGCCAGACCGCTGTGAGGCAAGGTAAGGAATCAGAGGTCAGTAATGCACATGTGAATTACAGGATTACATCTGAGCTTGCGCTTGTGTCCAGACCGTTGGACTGCCTCGATATGGCCAGGAAGCTTTTGATCGACCTGCGAGCATAAGTATGGCGAACTAGTCAGATCGTGCGCGAAACGATGAAAACGACAGCAGAGTAGAACTGCGAAGGAGGCTTCGGGCTTACCAGCTCAGCTCCATACCTAGTGATCAATACGACCTTACCCGTTTCCTTCTCGGGGTTGACGATATCCAGTAACTTGACCAATTCCTCAGCATCCATCGACGGGCCGATCTTGATCCCTACCGGGTTACGCAGACCTCGGAAGAACTCGACATGAGCGCCGTTGAGGGCTCGAGTACGGTCGCCAATCCAGATGATGTGGGCTGAGGTGCAGCTGTAGATTGAGATTGTGGAGGGGTCAAGTTAGTGTGCCTGGAGGAAGAGAGAAAGGCAGAGCAAGACTGACTAGTAGCCCTTTTGACCAGGTTCGGACGCGGCGAAACTCGGGACAGGGAGTAAGCGCGTGAGGGCGGACTCGTATTCAAGCATGAGGGCCTGCAGAGTGAGTCGGGGTGAGCGCAAAACGTCAGCCTGTCAAAGAGGGAAAGGGTAGCGCACCTCGTGGGACATGAAGACCTCGGCACTTTCGAGCGTTCCCGCCAAGCCGCTCTTGGACCCCCCTGCCCGATCAACGCCAATAACGCTCATGAACTCGAGCGCCTCAGACAGGTTCTTGATGATAGCCTCGTAGCTCTTCTGCAGTTCCGGACTGCGGACATGCTCGAGCGGCAGGGACCATGGTAAACTCTGGTCCTTCGAGCTCGGAAGGGAGGCGAAGCCGGAGGAAAGGAGGGAGCGGACGTGGTTGACGGTTGCGGCCGAGTGGAAGTAGGCTGACAGGAGGCGTTCGGGGTCGGGAAGGCGATCATCGGGCGAGATGCCGTTGACATTGTGGCCACTGTTTTCTCAAGTTGGGTGAGCATGGCCGGAGAAGATAACGAGACAAACAGTCAAGGCAGGGAAGGGACTACGTACCGGAAAGAAGGGACCTCGCGACCATCCGGCAACTTCTCCGTCTGACTCGACCGAGGCTTGGCATACTGCCCACCCATGCGTGCGATACGGACGACGGGAAGCTTGAGGCCCCAGATGAGGATGAGCGACATCGACAGCAGCAGCGAGAGGCGATGCTCGATTTTCTCGCTGGTGCAGTAGTCGAAGAGCTCTGCGGGTCGACGAGATCAGCGACTGACTCTCTGAGGCCGATCCGAGTTGTCGCAGAGTGGTTACGAATGACGCAGACATGCCAAGCGTGAGAACGGAAAGGGGGAGCGCAGAACGGAGGAAACCTTGGAGGAAAACGAGGAAAACGGACCAGCACAGTCTCCCCCCTGCAGCAAGAAGGCCCTTCCCTCGGCTACCTCTTTCAGCTCAGCCTTGAGTCGTTCGATCTGGGCACCATCCGCAAGATCAGCTGAGATTCTGGTTTGAACAATATCATCGAGGCGGAGTTCCCTGGAAAGAAAGTGAACCGCACCTCGACGGCAGAGACGATGGGAGGCAGCTTTTCCAGCTTTGTGCATACTTGCTCGAGCGACTCCTTGCGCTTGTAGAGTACAGGATCGGGTTTGACGGAAGATGTCGAGGTTGAGGTGGATGGAACGGGGTATTGAACGCTCTGGCCGATGGGGCGATCCCGCCAGCTCTGCGTTGACCAGGTAGTGCTTTGTGTAGCCATTTTTGGTCGGGTAGAGAGAAGCCAAGATCTGGGAAGGCAAACGCCGGAACTGAAGAATCCCGCGGGCAGCCGCGACAGTCAACGACAGTCAAGCCAAAGAGTCAACATGCGAATGCAAAAGGTGCTTCGAGTAATACGGACGTCGGAAAGCGGCATGCTAATGCAGGTTGCTGAATGCGAATTGCGTCTAGTACAGGACAACGGGAGAAAACCTAGAATTCTATGCCGACAGCTGCCCTAACCTCCTTCATCGTCTCCTGCGCCACCGCCCTCGCCTTCTCCGCCCCCTCAAGCTCCTTCTCCTTCAAGTACCCCTCCTCCGTCCTCAACTTGGCAAATTCCTCCCTAAACCCTCTCAAATTCTCGGTCACAACCTCCGCCAGACTCTCCTTCAACTCCATGATCCCCCTGCTTCCGCTGTACCGTGCCGCGATGTCTTCTACGCGCTCCTCCGAGTAGCCCGCGTAGATCTGGAGGAGGGTGGCAATACCGGGGCGGTTGATCGGGTCCCAGGTTACGCCCGCCGTGCTGTCTGTCACGGCTGACTTGAGCTTTGAATGAATGTCCGCAGGTGAGTCGGTCAAGAAGATCTTGGACGCGGGGTGCGGTGCCGACTTGGACATCTTTTGCAGAGGATTGCGCAGAGACTGAATGCGAGGGTGGGTGGCTGGAAACGAGCAGATATGGCGAGCGGACATGAGTACGCGGGCATAGCCTGGCATGGGAGATGCGACGCACTGAGCATGACCTCGGGCATGCGAAAGACGCCTTTCCCCTTTCCTTTGCCGTCTTTTCTTCGCCCCGGGTAAGCCCGGTTGAACACCTGTGCAAGGTCGCGGCAGAGTTCAAGATGTTGGGCCTGATCGTGGCCGACGGGCACATGCGAGGTTCTGTGGCAGAGGAAGTCAGCTTGCAGTAGCGGCAGAAGCTGAGGTCAGAGGAGAGCTTACTTGTAGAGGAGGATGTCGGCTGCTTGCAGAACGGGGTAGGCCAGAAGACCCAGCTGAAGCATCGAGTCGTCCACCTCGTCCTCCGAATTGGCATTCCGCAGTGTCGCAAGCTTTGACTGCGATGTGAAAGGGCGAAGTCAGCGCAATTGCAACGGAAGGGATCAAGGTGCGGAAGAGACGCACCTTCCAGCTAGTCATCCGCATTAACCGATTGACCGGCGTCACCGTATTGAGGTACCAGGCCAGCTCAGCATGTTCCGGTACCATGTCCTGATGAAATACGACTGCTCCGCCCTGCTTGTCGTCCAGACCGAGCGCCAGCAGACAGGCGAGCATATCTCGCCGTTCTTGCCGCAGTTGGGTAGGGTTCTACTGTTCCTCCAAGAGTGGTCAGTAAGGGGTCACAAGCGCAGAAAGGAAGGGAAGAGGACATGCCTGAGGAACCGTCAAGGCATGCAGGCCCACGACTGAGAAGAACAGCGAGTCGCGAGATTCTGCAGGTTGGGCAGCAGCTTCTTTGACAAGTTTCTGCCATTGTGCGAGGGCACCAAGATGGTTCCCGATCTGTGTGTTCGTGACAGGGTCAGCTTGCGAGATACCTGCAGCTAAAGAGGGTGAAAACGGGGGTGGGAAGGGAAGGAAGGGCAGAGCGGGAGGTGTGTGGCTCGCCTAGAGACGGCCAGACTCACGTGGGGCACTCCGGTCGGCTGTATACCTGAAAAAACTACTTTTCGCCGTCTTGGCTTATCGCTAGCAGGCACTGCGGCTGAGTATTGCCGAGTTGTTGATGAAGAGGACAGCCGGGCGACATGGCTTGAAGAGGCTGTCGCAGGAGCGGCAGCGGATGTAGAGACGCTTACCAGTCGTCTCAAGGGTGCTGCTGCCATACTCTCGGCTGTAGCGAGATGTCCAGCGGTGAAGTAGGAAATCAATCCTCCCTCGTTCTCTCTTCCCCATCTCCCGAACCTCGAACAGCTCAGAAGCGACTCAAGACTGCCGCAGTCAGCTTAATTTATCTACCACTATGTCCTTCTGGAAGCCTGGTACCGTTGCACCGTCAGTCTGTCCCCTCCACCTCGTCCATCTTTCAGCCGGACTCACCTTGTTCCCGGTTACAGCGGCTCTTCCATCGACCGAGATGCGGATGCAGCCGGAGCAGACGCAGCAGGCGCAAGTGGGGCAGTAACGGGCAGAGTCCAGTCCAATATCGCCGTGTCGGAAAGGAGGACTCGCTTGCCGATCGCAAAACAGCGTACGCTCCTTTCCATCTTCATGATGATTACCTCACCCACGCTGCGTATACATAGGCGAAGCGCTCCTCTACCTCCTCGAGCAACACCCCGTTGTCATCCTCCAGTCTCCGACGGGAACCGGCAAAAGTACCCAAATCCCGCAGTTCTTGCTCGAGGCCGGCTGGGCGAAAGAAGGCAAGAGCATCGCCATCACTCAGCCGAGAAGGGTTGCAGCTATTAGTGTTGCGCAGAGGGTCGCTGAGGAAGTTGGCTGTGTGCTTGGAGATGAGGTGCGCCTCCTCGTCTTCTCCTGTCTTCTCGCCTCTGCATCGTACTCATCATCATCCCTCACAGGTTGGCTACAGCGTCCGCTTCGAGGCGCTATCTACACCGGATACCAAGATTTTGTATCTGACGGACGGCATGCTGTTTCGCGAGATTCTCCTGGACCCGCTGCTGTCCCGGTCAGTCGGACATCCTTCATTCTTCATCGAGTACAAGCTGACCCAGACAGATCGCAGTTACTCCGTGATTATGGTTGACGAGGCGCACGAACGGAGTACATACACCGATCTGCTGCTTGGTACCCTCAAGAAGTGAGTCCTTCGTTTGCAAGTATGCACAACCCGGGTACATACAGAGAAGACTTCAAGTCGTGTGACGGTCGGTTCTCCGAGTCGCAGTTATCCAGGCTGATGACTCTGACCCCGCAGGATCCGCCGCGTACGCCCATCACTCCGCATTATCATTTCCTCCGCCACCATCGAAGCGCAGTCCTTTGTCGACTTCTTCAACGAGGACGAACCACGCAAAGATGCTCCTCCTCCTGCCAAGAAGTCACGATGGGACAAGAAGGAGAAGGAAAAGCCGCCAAAACCGGATGATGCGGTGATGGTGCGGCTGGAGGGAAGGGCGTTCCCGGTTGAGATTGCTTATCTCGACGAGCCGACGAATGACGTCGTCATGAAGGCCGTCGAAACGGTGTACGACATCCACTTGAAGGTAAGCCTTCCCATTTTTGAAAGCGGTACCACCGAATTGGTTTCCCTGACCTTCTCGAGTCCCTCAAAACAGCATCCCACTGGCGATATCCTTGTTTTCTTGACAGGACGAGAAGACATTGACCGATGTTTACAGTCAATAGCAGACTACCAGCATCGGTATGTGCACAGTCGCAGACTTGGCCAACGCATCTTCGCTCACGCTGCTGTTCTCCTAGATTACCACAAGGAGCACCTGCCATCAAAGCCTTCCCTCTGCACTCCGGCCTGTCGACAGAAGCTCAGATAGCAGTCTTCGAGCCGCCACCACCGCGGACACGAAAGGTCATCGTCAGCACTAATGTGGCAGAAGCGAGTGTGACAATTGAGGGCATCAAGTTCGTGGTAGACTCCGGGCTGGTCAAGGTGCGACCCGTCTCAATGTCGCAGGCATGACACCCTGGTTATAGCCCTCCTGCTCCACAGCTGCGGTCGTTTGACCCCTCGACTGGCATGGACGCCCTCGTCACGACTCCTTGCTCCCTCGCCTCTCTCGCCCAACGATCCGGCCGAGCCGGCCGCACCTCTCCCGGCAAATGTTTCCGTCTCTTCCCCTCCTCCGCCTTGGAAACCCTCCTTCCAACCACTCCACCAGAAATAACCCGAAGCGACATCTCCCTCCTTGTTCTCCAGCTCAAGAGCCTCGGGATTCAGAACGTGCTCAGGTTCGATTGGATGACAAGCCCGAGTGCTATGATGCTCGAACGGGCGCTCGAGTTTTTGTATTGCTTGGGTGCGTTGGACGAGGAGGGCAAGTTGACCAAGCCGCTGGGGACGAGGATGGCCGAGATGCCGATTGACCCGATGATGAGCAAGATTGTGCGTCTGCTATCCTCCACCTGGCTGTTGCGCGGAAGTTGCTGATACGATGCTTCGTCTCCAGCTCCTCGACTCGGCTGCTTTCGGTTGCTCGGACGAGATTCTGACTATTGCGGCGATGACTTCCGTACAAGTGCGCCATTGTCTTCTCTTCTCTACGAGAGCTGGTCCGTCTGACATCTCACGAGTGCAGAACGTTTTTGTCATTGACGAAGGAGATTCGATTCGGGGCGAGCTTGAGCGCAGAAAGTTCACCGTCGAGGAGGGTGACCACCTCACCGCTCTGAATGCTTACAACGCCTTCGTCAAGTGTACGTGCATGTTCTTCTCGCGCTGTTTCTCTTGGCTGACCCCCAGTTCTACAGATGGTCGCAAGTCGTCAAAATGGTGTCATACCGTGCGTTTCCCTGCGATGTTCGCCTTAGCTCGCTCACGTTCTTCCGCCCGCGCAGCACCGACTGAACTTCAAAGCCCTCTCTCGCGCCCTCTCCATCCGTACTCAACTAAGCAAGTACCTCAAGCGCTTTGACATTCCCATCATTTCCTGCGGCGAAGACCACACCAAAGTTCGAAGATGCCTCACTTCGGGGTACTTCCGCAATGCGGCGGTTGCGCAACCGGATGGGACGTATAGGAGTGTGAGAGAGGGAGCGGTAAGCGTTACCCACCGCTGACTCTTGGGTGAATAGCGCTGACTCGTCTCGATACGCATGGTCACAGATTCTTCACGTCCATCCCTCTTCTGTCTACTTTACCCGCAACTCGCCATCCTCGTACATTATCTACCATGAAGTAAGTCTACCCAACTGTGACTGCTCTATACATGAGTAGCGTGCTCGCATGCTGATAAACTGCACCCTTTTCTCTTACCCAGGTCATCGAAACTACAAAGCGGTTCATGCGCGACTGCACAGCCATCGAGCAAGACTGGCTTGTGGAGCTCGCTGGGCATTACTATCAGTTCAGGGAGCGGGCAGGGCAGGTTGTGTAGCTCTGCGCACGCTCTGCGGGGCACTAGAGTTGCCAGTCGGCATGGTCCGCGAGTATTTCTGATGCGGCGCATGAACGGGAGCCAATTCCTCCCTGGCTGTCAGATAAGGCTCATCGTTGCCACAACTGCTGTGAGCCTCAAGCCCAGAGGCCGGAGCGGACTTCGGTTCTCTCTCGTGAATCTGAACTGGCTGCGCCCGTTCTGCTTTGTGGTGTCAACCTTTCATCGTTCTCGCTTAGCTCCTTTACGGTTGATTTACTCATCGTACCCAAGGATCTCTGCTCCTCCTAGCAACCCTCTTTCGCCACGGCATGCACTAGTCGAGTCTCATCTCATACCTCGACCTCATTCAACCTTGCACCTGCTTTCCCACCCATCGTCATCTCGCCAGACGGTACAAGTCAGCTCAGATGCTCATGAATCCTGTAGATACTCTGCTTCAACACCTGTCTCGGCTCGAAGCCGCGATCGACGCTTCCTCCGTCGTCATTTCTCGCCTCCTCGCCCAACTGCTCGAATCGAGTAGAGCCCGGGTACAATGCGCAGAACAGATGGATGGACTGCGGGAGGAAAGGCAGCGGGTAGTGCGGGACCAGATGGTTGGTGCGTCCTACTCTTGAGACCTTGAAAAAGCGTGTGTTAGCCGGCTGACCGTCCTTTTTTTCGTCAATACAGCTCAGCAAAAGTCTCGCCAGCTGCTCGATCAAGCGAAGCAGGAGATGGTACTCCAGGAAGCTTGGGCGAATGAGATGCGAGAGCTTTACCGCAGAGCAGGAGAAGACGGTATTGATTTGGCCGAGCCGGATGCCGGATTGTTGGATTGCGAGTCACGGCCGACAAGCGGTGGGGTGGAGCCGGAGAATGGGGGGGAGGAGAGCGGAGCTGAACGGAAGGAGACTGAGGAACGAGATATGATCTACAGCCGCCAGGTGAGTTTGCGTTTGCTCCTTCGTTCCATCCCGTCTTTTCCGCGTCCGTTCTCGCCCTTAGACCGGTGGACGATACTAACTCGTCAGGGCTACAGCTACTCTACCTCACACATGTTATTCACCGGAGCGAAACCCGTCTACAATCTCTCCTCTCGACTCTCCAGTCTTCTCCGACAAGCCTCATCTCGCAAGCCGCGCTCAGCAGTCTACATTTCCATACTCGCCGCCTCGCCTCCAAGCTGTCAGAGCTGGCCGTCGGCCGAGAACGGCTCGCTGCTGAATTAGCTCAGCGGGAAAAGCAGCGCATGAAGGAGGAGGAAAAGAGGGACGAGGTCGTGCTCGATCTGGTGCTCGAGTGGGACTCGCTGAGGAGCGACCGGACAGCAGGTTTGCAGGCTGTGGGTCCTACAATTCATATGTCTGCTGGTCACACAGGGGCTTAGGCTTGGCAGAAGAAGGAGGAGTTCGCGGTAACTTAGCGAGGAGGGTTTGTCCGCTATGGTAACAAGCTGATGTCGCGTCGACCTCTGACGAAGCCCGCTTCGGCTGGAGTTTGCGGTATCGTCACTTAGTTTCGCAGGCTGCTTCCTGCCCCGCTTGCTTCGCTCCGGGTCTGCCCTCGCGCACTTTGACCTCCTTTTCCTTCCCCGCTTTCACCTTCTTCTGCTTCCGACATACTCGATGGCGTTCGCATATCTCGGCTCGTGGCTGCCCAACTTCTCTAGCGGAGCTGGTCCGGTTGGTCCGGAACAGTCGAAGCAACTGAGCGAGGAACAGGTCCGTTTCCCTTCCTTGCTGCTCATCTGTCCATACCTCCCTTACTTGTTGCGAACGACTTTGTGCAGCTCAACGAGCTCCATCTGCAATGGGTCAACATGCAAGCCTCGCATCAGCAGCAAGCGGAGTCGCTCCTCGGAAAACTCGTGGCCGAGAATGATGAGCTCAAAGCTAGGCTGGCGGTGACAGACAGGGAGCTGAAGGACGTCAAAGCTGGCAGGAAGGACGATGAGGAGCTTTTAGAGGCAGCGAGGAACGAGGTCGAGCGGCTTGGTGGCGGGAATGTGCGTCGCTTTCTTATCGACGTTTTCCACGTCCACATCCTGATGGCGCTTATGTACAGACTGGTCGGTTCATCGCTACTCTAGGCAAGTGACTCTGCTGAAGTCCATTTTGCAGCACTGGCCGTGGCTATTCTCGATTTCGAGCTGGACTTGGTCGGCTTTTGCTCCCATCTCCCTACCACTCTGATGCTGGGCTGACCCCCTTGCATGAACAGTTCTCGCCGGAAGTCTTCCATCATCCAGCCGATGCTGGTCGCTATGCCGCAGAAGCGTTACATCGCCAACTTCGCAAAAGTCTGCTTAGGCTGCCGGCTTTCGAGCGGGACAAGACATGGCAGTTCATGGTGTACATCTTTTGGTTCGTTCCTGAAGTCTGCTTTTACCATCTTACAAGGCTTACGCTTGTCCTCCGCAGGACACGAAATACCGAGTTTGTCAAGTCGCTCATTTCGCACGGCCTCGTTACATCCGTTGCTGAACTTGACGATTTCGTACGCCGGATCGTGCCCTGTCCCGACGACTACTGACCGAGTCATCTCTGTAGATCAATGGCTTCAATCGTGCCCATCCACTTTTCCTCCTCATAGTTGGCAATACGGCGAGCGAGATGACCTTGCAGAGGCAGAGAGGTACGTCGACCTTTGCCTTCTCCTGTCCGCATGACCTAATATCCTCTTCCCCAGCTCTTGCGACCATATTCGCCCGTAACCCGCTCTGCCAACGCCTTGTCATCGGCCGCTGGGGTTTCGATCTCCCTCTGGCCGAGACGCTCTGCCCCTCGCGAGGTGCCGACAAGGTCACCTTCCCCGACAAGATCCTATTTGTTGAGCCCTATCATGGCTTCTACCTTCTCCCTCAGCTGAGAAGGCGGGAGCCGCAGATCATCGAGATGGACGGTGTGTTGAGGCGGCATCAGCTTGAAGCGGGAGGGGCGAGAAAGGGCAACAGAGTCGAGGTGGATTACACCAAGGTGCGCACGCTTTGCCCGTCTCTCTCCACAGGCGATCTGCTGATCAGCTGACTTCGTGCTCCCCGCTCCAGCCTCTGTGTAAGCAAAACCCGCCGATATGCCTAGACTTCTACCTTGCGTCAACTCGCTGCACTGACGAGCGCTGCACATTCTCGCATTCGTACAAGATCCCTCGCGAGGTACTTGAAGCCCTCCGCTTCGAACTGAGCCGGACACCCTGTCCTCTTCTCCTCGTTGGCTACACCTGTCTCGATCAGGACGCATGCTTCTTTGCGCATACGTGTCCGAAGCGAGAACTATGCCCGCGTACCGGCTGCCCCTTCACCGCACCCGGTATGCACCCGAGGGTGGTTCCGCAGGCGCCGCCAGCGCCCGGTCTGCACCACTGGACGACGAACCCGACGGCTCAGCAAGCCTCGGCTTCGTCGCCGCGGCAGCAGCCCACTTCCTCCGCACCAAGGTTTGCGAACGCCTCTCCCACGAAACCATCTTCGACTCGCTCAGCCCTCGTGCGCCTCCTCGCCGCCTCACCCAAAATTCCTCCTTCAGACACAGGCGCCAGCGGACAGAACTTCTCGCCCAAACCCACCAGCATACCCCATCCTCCTTCTCCATCAAAACCCACATCTGCCTCGCCGCTCCGTACGGCGAGATCTCACTCCACAGCCGCCTCGCCCAAAGCAGCAAAGAAACATCAACTAGGTTCTCCTTTCGGCCACCCTCTCTCCCTCGCCGATGAAGCCGAAGTAGAAGCCGCCAAGCACGGTCGGCTCGCTCCGTCCGCTGAGGCCGGGCACGCGTCGCTGATGAGCTTGACGGATGAAGAATTGGCAGAGATGCTGGCCAAGGCTAGGAATGAAGAGAAGGAATATGAAGTGGGGATCAAGGAGGATCCGTTCGTAGCGGTTCGTGGAGAGGAGGTGGGGGGGAGTGCTCGAGGCGGTAGAGGAGGAGCGAAGAGGGAGAGTAGCTTGTTCGGGGTCCAGATGGGCGGAGGATCACCGGCGGTCGGAGCGGGGGTTGGAGATGGGAGGGCGGCTTGGGACGCGGCTCGCTCAGGTAGGGGTAGTGAGAGAGTGGTCTAGTATGCTAGTACCTTTCAGTCTGCAAAGGAATCCGAGAGCGAGTTAGTGCAGGAGCCATTCCGCGGAGACTTCTTTTCCTCTCTGTCTCTTCACATCGTCCTCTGCCATCTTCCGACCTGTGTTTTGCGCTGTGAGCAGTACTATGAGCGAGTCTGAACAAAGTATTCAGCATCACGCGCAGCAGGTCCGTCTCCGCTCTCCTTCGCTTTTCCTCTCGCAGGCTTGGCTGATCCGCTCAGTCGTTTCCCTCAGGTCGAGAAGTCAGTGAGTCCTGACAGCCTTGTGAAGTATCATACTAATCTGCGTTGTTCGCTGCGCAGTCTCCTCGCGTCAAGCCAAGAAGTGTTCAACAGCCTTCTCCAGAAGAATCAAGATCTTTCCGAGGAGCTCAACCAAATCAAGTTCGACCGCGCCTTGAAGGCGAAGAACACGGTGAAACGAATCACTAGTACTGAGCGTCTTCAGCATGAAGCCGATATGAAGGGGTTGGAGGAGAAGATCCAAAGAACCAGGATGGAAGCGGCGAACTACAGGACGGTGAGCTCCAAAAAGCCCTGCCCAATTCGCGTACGGTACTGACGTGTCTGCACTTCAGGCTACGGCCGCCATCAATCGCAAGAACACCAAGAAAAAGCAGGAACTCGACGAGCTGAATGAGAAGATCAAGCAAGCCACTGCCCTCGCTCCTCCTCGCCCCGTGCTCCCCGCCGCCAGACCCATGCAGTCTATCATTCTCACCCTTATCGATGCGTAGGTTTCATCTTCACGCCAATCGTTGGTGTCGAGAATCTCGTTTGAGAAGGTCATGTCCAACTGACAGCCTCGAGTGCCGTTCGTACGCTCCTTGCACAGGTCCACCGCGCCGTTCGACGAGACCCTGATTTGTACTGGGTGGCCTAGTGGGAAGGCAATGGGCGACCGCCTAGCGTATGTTTCTCTGTTCGACTCCCCCTTTCTCAAGCAATCACTGACACTGACCTCTTTCCAGCTGGGAAATCGAGCTTGACATTCGGGGTAGGGCTGCTGCATTTTAGCTTCAGGAAGCAAGTAGTTACCGAACTGCCAAGCCAGAACACGACATCGATGTTGACAACGGTGGCAGTTCCGAAACCATCAAGCCGTTTTTCATGACCTACGTCTTCTGCAACCAGAAAGCGCTGGCCGACAACCTTATCAAGCATAAGGTCATCGAGTACGTAGCTGCCTGACTGCGTACGCGATGTTTACGGAATTGTATCCTTGATTCCACAGCTCTTCAAGCGTGTTCGACGATTTCCTCACGGGTTTTGCTAGCTTGGGTAACAACCAGGTTATCGACTCCGGTTGGCTCTTCTTGTCTACTGACAGAAGGGGCTGGCTGATCCTCTTGCGGTCGTTCTAGGTGAAAAGCCCATTGAACCTTACTTCTCGCACTTGCTGCTTTCGATGGGGCTTACTCCAGCCATCAAGAGGATCTACCTCGCAGGAGTCAACGTCGACAATCTCCGCGAGGCTTGTCCTCAGCTCAAGCCGTCTGCTGCAGCTTTCTATCGTAAGACGGGACCGAAGATCGTCCTGTACGTAGCTTCCCCCTTTTGTCTCTCTTGCTACCGGTATCTCATCAGTACGGCTGAAGTCTGAGATTGACCTTCCGTCTCGCTAAGGGTCAACCACCGCGAAAACGACGAGCAACGCGACGTCCTCCTCACCTCCGGCTGGAGAGTCACCGTCTTCCGCCGCTACTTCTCAAGTCAACACGGTCTCGGCGGTGACCTCGGCTGGGAATTCCGCCCCGACACTCCTCCTATCGGCCCTGGAGATGCGTACGCTACTCTGCCTCTTTTCTTCGTTCCCACTTGCCCATCGAGCTCTTCTTGACCGACGGTACTGATCACTCGGCGTGTTTCTGCTAATTCTCGGCTTGCAGGAACCTCGAAGACGGGGACGAAGAGAATGGGTATGCCGCGGTCAATGCTGGACCGGCGATCGGGGTTAGCTCAGGCGCAGGCTGGACGAGCAAGACCATCAGGAAATAAGGAAGACGCGTGGTCGGAATGGCGAGAGCTTGGAAGCAATTGGACGTGTTCAGCTCGCGGTACAACGTCCGGAGAATTCGCTCAGCGTCTGCGCTAAGAACGTGACTTGAAAGAACGGCCGAAAAGCGGCAAGTATGCTGCCCTTCCCCTTTGCAGTGCTCGTCAAGCAAGCATGACCGGGTACAGGAGAGAACCGTGACTCGCCTTCGCTTCCAAGCGAAGCGGGGGATGGGCAAATAGGTCAAGTTGCAGAAGAAGCCGCTGCTTGTCGACCGTTCTCAACGAAAGTAGCAGTGGCACGGCTGAATTCGGTGAGTTTGGCAAGGAAGACCTGCGTCCGCGACCAGGTGTGAGCTGGAACGTGACATTCCTCTGCTAAAGAGGGGAGAGATCCAACGGAGACGGTGCAAGGTCATCGTGAAAAAGGAGAAAGTGTAACGAACCGTGTACCAGTCCCTCGATTCCCCCGCCTGAGCCTTCAAGAACGCCTCATACCTCTGCTGCATCTCCGGATCATCCGGATAAACGGGCTTCTCCGCATTCGCATCCAGCGCGAGTTTCGCCTCTCGTCTTTCTAGAAACCCGAAATCGACTTCGACTTGCAGGCGACGAGTCAATGGGGGTGAATCTGAGGCTGACGCTGATGGAGGGTGGTTGACGGGCTTCCAGATTTGTTGGATGTCGTTGAAGGTGCTAGGAGGGAGGTCGAGGGAGCGGAGACGGGCGAGGTCGATTTCGAGGGAAGGGGAAGCGGGGCGGGGGAAAGGAGCAGGCGGGCTATGCTGCAGGGTTGGGAGGCGGGAAGCGGGTTTTACCGAGGTAGACGAGACGGGGGAAGAGGCCGAGAGACGGGTGGGGTTGGTTTCTTGCTGATGAGGCGTTGACAGCGGCGCGTTGCTCGCGGTATCGGTATGGGCAGGCGGATCTGAACGTAGCAGTAAGGAGTCAGAGGCGGATTGCAAAAGCACGCACGAGGAAGAAGCGTACCGATTTGCCGAACTCCCATAGCGACCGCGTTCCACACCGCCCCGTCCATTTCGATGATTACACGTTTAGAGTCTGCAGCAGCGTGTAGCGTGACGCGGGCAGACTGTGCCATGCCCTTCGAGGCAGACAGCATCTGGCAGTGCTGAACGACGCCACGACCGATGCGTTTCTCGACAAACGCGGCCAGTTGACGGGCTGAGATGCCGATCTTGAGGTGCTCAAAAATAAGCTCTCGACTCCGCGATGTTGTGCAGCGTTCTGCGTTCCGATGGGGACCCAAGTACGCCAGACGGTTCGGCTCCTTGAAACGCGGCTGCTTATTGCCGTCCGATTTCAGGAACGCCTGCGCAGAGAGCCGCTTGTTATCGACCTTTGCGTGCCGAAGGATATCTATCGCGTCGTTGGCGGCTCCGACGGTGCGCAAGCCTACACAGGCAGAACGGGTAGACATGTTCTGATTTTCGGTGAGGTGAATATCCTCGGCCGAAATCGCTTGTCGATGAAGCGTCTCGTAGATCCACCGTTCGCTGACGCTGCAAGGAATTCCCGTGACATGAATCCAGCTCGACGGTGACGGAGGTACTGCGGGAGGACGGGTGTTGATGGATAGGCGTGGTAGGCGGGGTGGAGAAGGTGAGCGGCCGGGATAACCCCAGCGCTCATTCCGGTGTAATGGCGAAGACTCGCGGGTGGGACGACAAGGGAGAGTAGACGATGGCGACGGAGGTCGTCGACGGGGACTGCGGCTACGAGACGACCGGCGGTAAGGCCTGTCTCCGTACGAAGCAGCTGGCGAGCTGAAAACCTTCGTTTGACGCGGTTGGGGGTCATGCAGCGGAGGAATGGAGATCGGAAGGGACGATTGACGGCTCTTCTCCCTCGGCGAAGCGCTAGTGTGCATGGCGGCGGAGCTCGCGGCGGAAGCTGCATGAGGAGGATCAGGTCCCGGATGACCATCTTCGGGCTTGAAAAGCTGTTCAGGCTGCACTGGAGGCGTAGAGAGATAGGTAGTGATCTCTTCCTCTTCGGGCTTGGCAACGAAGTCTTCTTCCATCTTGACGAGAGTTGGTGATTGAGGAGGTTGCGCCGCCAGATCTCCCGCTTCAAGCACAGCATTCTCCTCGATTAGTGCGTCGATCTCGGTCTCCGCATCTGCCCAGTCCATGGCGCAGAGCTGGCGCGCTTTCTCCGCTGTCGACGATGAGGACGAGGTCAGCGGGATGAAAAAGGTAGATCGCGGAGGGCGCACCTCGTTCGTCCCCTCCGTGCTGCCACTCTCCCAAAAGCTTCACTGCTTCCAGACTTCCTGTCGTCCGAGCGAGATCGAGGGCATGGGCAGGGTCGGCTGAACGGAGGAGGAGGCACTCGAGGACGAGAGTGCCGATGCGGGTAGGGATCTTGTTGGCGAGTACGGCGGCTTCGAGTGGACGCCAGCCGGTAGTTGAAGCTGTCGAGTAGCGGTTCTGAGTAAGCGAACTCGGAGCTCAGTCCTGATTGCCTGGCTTCTACCACCGTCCCTACCAAATGCCCAAACGGAAAAGGACGAGAATGGCAGTCGACGCCCTTCGGATCGGAAAGGGACAGCAGTAAGCGTACCTGGCAAGTTGATCTCTTGTTCATCCGTGTAGGTAGTCACCACGAGTACCGTTAGCAGGTCTCCCGCTTCGACCGCCTGGCAAAGTTGATCAACCCTCTCTTGCGGGGACATGGCCTCCGGGTCGGCAAGCTGGTCGTCGTCATCCATGCTGTAAGGATAATGACCCGTGTCAGGCGTTTCAAGGCTAGCCAAGCGAAACGAGGTGAGTTAGGAAGGAAGGAAGGAAAGGCTTTACATCGACAAACAGACCACGGATCTCGCCGATGGGCCCATAGCTAGTTGATCTACACAAGTACAAGTACAGCCTTAACCCGCCAGCTATAGACCAGAAGTAGCCCCCTTGCATTGCTGCAAACCGACGGGCAAAACCCAGGAGGGAGAAACCCCCGCCAGACATGGGAGGCTCTTCGCGCCACTCAGTGAAGCAGCAGATGGGGGAAAAAAAGAAAAACCCCGACAATAGTGAAAGAAGAAAGAAGAAGAAAAAAAGAAAAGAAGCGGGAAACCCGAGAGGTGAAAAACCCGCTAGAGTCGCTGGCCAGCGCCCGCATAGGTGCCATCATGCTCGTAGCGGAGACGGGCCCGTGCTCGCCGTGGCTTCCGCCACGGCACCAGCAGCAGTTGCCGAGTGCACAGGAGGACAAAGGGGCCAAGAAGGCGCAGGACATCGTCATTCTGACTGTTCAGCAGCAATGCCCAGAGACCACGGCTGGATGGGCTAAGGTAGCCTGGGAGGAGTCCACTGCGCTTTTGTGGGAGCTGTCGGAGGGCTTGGCAGAAGGCGGAGCGAGCCGTGACCAGTTCTGCCTGCCCGGTGCAGCGACCAAGGATGTGCACGTAGTCCTCAACCTCTGTCGTGAGGCAGAACCGGCAGGTGCGGCTCTGTCGGGGTATGCCAGCATGACGTCCCAGGGACACACCAAGGGCGCTCTCGCCAAGACGGAGGCGGACAAGGCAGAACCGTTGCGAGGGGGGCAGGATTTGAAGGTAGCACTGCATGCCATCAGGATAGACCTGGGAACGCATGACATCCAGCTTGGCACTGGTGCGTGCTTCAATTTGGAGACGGGAGCGCACGGCACGGCGGAGTCGCTGGACAAACCAGTCAGAGACTTCTTCCCGAGACAGATCATGGCACGACCAATCAATACCATCAGGTCCCTCAACGGCGGGTAGAGCCAGTCCATAGGTTTGGAGTTCAAGCTGAACAGCTTGTACCCAGGGCAGCCTTGTTCGGACAGGAGTGTAGGGAAGCGTGGCGTTGTCGGCAATTGCGGCTCGGAGAAGGACAGGTGCATCAGCACTGCTGGCATAGAGGTAGAAGCGCACCGCGTGTTCGAGCCGCCGGGCGTGGATAGGCATGAGACCAAGCTCCAGGTAGAGAGCAGAAATGCAGGCAGAGTCTGGCACACGAAGAGCGCGGCGGAGGAAAGTGCGCTCGGTCTTTTCAAGGGGGCCAATATCCTTTGCAGTGATGGTCAGCTCAGCACCAAACAGCATGCGGCTGACGACTTCTTCTTGATAGAACCGTAGGGCGTCAGCCACACTCAGGTCCTCACCTGCACAGCGTAGGGTGTCAAGGAGGGCTTGGGCATAGGCCCATCCTCGACCGCCTGGAACACGCAGGTGCTTTGTAAATTGTGTGGGCTTGTGAACCTCAAAGCAGACACCAATGTATGTTGCCGTTCTGGCCTCGTCCAAAGCTTCACCTTCAACAAGGAGAGGGGAGTGATCGAAGTCGTGGGTCTTGGAAGCAGGGAAGTGTACCAGCAAGGACTTAGCTGTGGAGATAGTGAGCAGGGAGCGCTTGCAGTAGGCGTGGAGGTCAGCCAGCAGCCGTTGGGCTTCGCGTTTAGTCTGTGCGGTCAGTGCAATATCATCTGCCATCAGGAGGTGCGAGATTTGCAGCCGGCTTAGTCGGGGCAGCGAGCCACTTGAGTAGAGCTCGTTGGCAAGGTTGGCAATGAAGATGATCCAGAGCATGCCAGACATGGGATCACCCCGTAAGACTCCTGTGTGGGAGCGGAAGGTGCCGGAGGTCTCTTTGCCCACTTTGACCTCAGACTGCATGTGAGCGTAGATATGTTTGATGAGGTCAATAACAGGGCCTTGGGCACCAAACAGGCGTAGGCGTGACCAGAGGAGAGACCGATCGACCGAGTCAACGGCCTTCCGCAGATCAACAAAGCAGACCCAAAGGTCTTCCCGCTGGTACCGAGACCGCTCAATCAACATTTGGAGTATAAACGGGGCAATCTCTGTCCTGTACCCAGTGCGGTACCCCGTCTGTTCATCGGGGATGGTCCCTGAGTGGGTGGCCCATTCTTCCAGCCTTTTGGTGAGGAGGGTAGACAGGAATTTCAGGCCGCAGGATTCAAGGGTGATCCCACGATAAGTAGAGGGATCAGAGCTGACTGTAGACTTCTTCTGTATCGGGACTATGAAGCTGAGTAGCCAGGCCTCGGGGACAGAGCACGAATCAAGGCAGGCTTGGCAGAGGTTTTGCAGTTCGACCGGATCACATTGGCTTATGGTCCGCCACTCAACCCCATCTGGACCGCACGCTGTGGATCTCCCTTTGATCTTGACAAGGGCAGCCTCAATGTCGCCTAGGAGGAAGGGTCGCCTAAGTGGGTGATCAGGTGGTAAGGGCACGTGCTGCGATTGGTCGGCTCTGAGACGCTCCTGCAGCCGGCAGAGGTCGGCGTACGTCGTTTCAACCTGCTGCCCCAGAGCTGCGTAATGCATGGCGTGGCTCGCCAGAGGTGCTCCTGCCTGAAGGGGCAACCCTTTATTTGCCTTGTAGGCTCGCCAGAGGGTCAAGAAGCTCGAGGGATTGCTTACACCACTAGAGAACACTTTGACAGCTTGGTAGCGGCGGTTTTGCCTCATAACGGCGCGCGATGCTCGTGCAGCCTCACTGAACCCGATTCCTGTTTCTTTTGCTGTTCTCAGAGCACCCTGGGCAGCACGTTTAGCTTGCCGTAGTGGATTGCGACCATGGCCATCAGTGTCAGAAGATGTGCATGCGCCCGCAGACCAGGGTGGTGCAAAGAGGCAGGGGGCCGGTAGCGGTGGGAGAGCGGGAAGAGAAGGAGCATGGGCCACCGGCACAGCATCTGTTCCTGCAATGGCAGACACGGGATGCAGACCGAGCAAATGTGATGGTATGACCAACAGGGTGGAGATTGGGGCATGGTCAGACAAATGCATGGACCAGTCAAGCACTGCGAAGTCCTGGACAAAGGGGAGGAGTGCCTCAGAGGCGAGTCCGTGGTCAATGGTGGTACCCCCCGGCGCTACGAAGCAGGTAGGGAGACCTCCTGCAATTTTGTCTTGTCCACAGCTGCCGTTCAGGATTGAGATCTGTTCCTGGGCGAGTAAGGAGACAAATTGGCTTCCTCGCCCAATGACCTTCTTGTCTTGTGAAAGGCGGTCAGGACCTATACTTTGTGTTGTACCACATCGTGCGTTGGTGTCACCCATGAGCAGCGCCAGACGGGACGAGGGCGTGGAGGGCAGGGAGTCAAGAGCGCGACCAAGCGTACTGACCGGATCGGCTGGCGTGCCATTGGAGCGACTGGAGTAACCTGGAGCAAGGTAGAGTGCCCCAAGCGTCAGGTTGCCGAGTGTCATCCACAGCATGTCCGGCGACGCAGAGTCAGGATTCATGGTCAGGTGCTGCACAGGGAGGCAAGCGCGGTACAAAACAAGTATGCCACCTCGCTGGTCAGAGAGGCTGTCGGGGGCCGGGCGTTCTTGAGAAAACATCCTCCATCCTTCAGGCAGGGGAAGAAGGGACGCCAGGCCAGGTCCAAGCCAGGTCTCTGAGCAGAAGATCAAGTCATGGGAGAGGAATAGCTTTTGAAAGTCATCATGTGCTAGCTTGCTCAGTCTCAGGCGATGCAGATTGTATGAACACACACGTAGTTGCATCTCCTTTGATCTAGAGTGAGCTAGCTCCTCATCCTATAACGGCTTCCAGGTATTGTTACCTGCAAACTTGAAAGGGTTGCCCCCGAAGTTACAAGTTCAACGTACAACTCTCGCCATCATGATCTCAGCCTTCCGGTTGTCCCTCATGCGCTTACCGCTCCTCCTGCCGAATGCACAGACAGGTCCAGATACGTTATTTGCTACCAACGCGTCTAACCGGGCCCTACGTCACCAAACACCCTGGTCAACGACTAAGTCGCCCGTTGCTTCTCGCAGTCGGCTAAATTTCGAGGGACCGGGGTAAGGGACAGGTCACTCGTTACAGCGCAGCTAGCTACACAGACGCGCAGAGTTCGACAGCAACCATGGATCTGCTCTTCTTCTTCTTCCGCACTCCGCTCACTCACGGTCCCTCACCCCGCGGCCCTCGACGCCCACACCCTGCTCCCCTCTTCGCGAAGACATAGGAGCTATCTACCGCCCACGCGCCTCCTTGAGCTGCTCTTCTTTTCTCCTACGACCTGTATCTACCGCCCACACAAATACGAACAAAGCGCCATGATCCTCCGACACATCCTCGCGGCGACTGAAAACCCCATCATTCTTTCCAAGCATCACCGTCGTCCTTCTGCAACCCCCATTCTGCCATCCTTGGTAGCCAGTTCGAACCGCGGTACTCGAGGGCGATGGTTCAAGCTGGTCTCCGTTGCAGTCGTCGTCTACTGGATTGTCATCGCCGCGAGATTTTTCTTCGCTCGACCGCCCCAGCATGTCAAGGCCATGACGATGTTGAGGGGCGACTCGTGCGAGGCTCAAGGTAGCGTGACTTCGCGAGGCGTCGAGGAGGACCAGCAGCGAGTGGTCATCAAGCTTCGACCCGCTCTCGCCAGCGCGTCGAGATTGAAGAATCCGGACAACACCATTCTTCCCGCCGCCCTCCATTCTCAACTCGCAGCCGTACGCGCAGAGCTCTTCGACGACCCCTCGCCATCCCTCGCATCCGCACCCGTACCCGCCCGCCGTCAGAAGTGCCTCGAACCCGAAACACACACCCTTCCTCTCCTTCCTACTCTCGAACCTCTCCCGCATGAGCCTCAACTGTTCTTCACGGCCTGCACCACTCCCTCTCGGGCCGTCACCGCCGCTCCCATCTGGCGACACTTCATGACTTCGTCCGAAGATGGCTGCCTCGTCACCGATGCTCAAGGACAAGGCGACGCACGGGGCATGGCACAAGCTAATTCCGAGTTTGGCAAGCACGGTCTCAGCTGCAGGATGCAGGATTCTTCTCGCGCGGGTGAGCGCTACGAGCAGCGCGTGTTCGTGAATGTGCGAGATGCTTGGATTGAGAGCGAGAGGAGAAGGTGGCAGGACGGTCAAGCCTTGACGGAATGGTTCATCTTCATGGATGATGATACCTGGTACGTCTCGTTCCATCAGACTATCGAGCCATTGCGGCGCTTCGGTTCATAAAATCGCCGGACGACACTGATTTTTGGCTTGCCTTTCTCTCATGCAGGTTTACCGACGCCCAAATGCTTCGTAACACGATCTCCGGTTACGACTGGCGGGAAGATCACTTCTTCGGCGGCTTCAGCGAGACCAAGGGCAACTTTGAGCTGTTCGGCAAGATTGCCTACGGTGGTGCCGGAATGATTATGTCACGCTCGCTGGTCCGCAAGATGCAGAGCAAACTCGACGACTGCAGTTCTCGCTTCAAGGACACGTTTGGCGGCGACGGACTCATTTCTAAGTGCGCTGCTCTCGCCATGGATGTACCGCTTGAACAAGCGGTGGAGGAGGTTCCGGCGATGCGTCAAAGTCAGTGTTTTCTCCCCTCATTGCCTGCTGTGTCTACCATCAGAACGGTAAGCTGACGTTATCAACCGCAGTGGACATGAGAGGCGACGCCAGTGGATTCCTCGCCGGCGGAATTGGTCCCTTCCTCACTTTGCAGTACGTCCTGCCCTTCCCTGTCTTGCCCAGCAAGTTCTGACGCTTCTGTCTCACCAGTCACTGGGCCGGCTGGCTCAGCCTCTTCCCCACCCTCGACGGTATCTCCTCGATCCACCTTCTTACCGCAGCAGTCGACGCCGTTGGGGGGCCCAACTTCCTCCGCCGCTGGGTGTTTGACGACGGTGCTGTATCGCTCGCCCTTGGGTATGCTATAACGGTGTATCGCGATGCGTTGAGCCCGGAAGATTTGCAGCAGACGGAGTGGACTTGGGACAACCATGAGCCGAGACGACCTTCGAGGGAGAAGAGGGAGGAAGGGAGGGACAAGTTGACTTATTACCTCTGTGAGTCGTCGTCCAAGTTTCCCCTGCTACAATCTGTTTGCACCGTGCTTACGATTCTTCTCTCTTTCTCCTCCTTTGCTTTATTCCTATCTCTGCTACGAAATCAGCCTCGGTCGAGCGTCTGACCCCCGACCTAGCCCTCCTCCGTCACACCCTCGCCCCCGCCTCCATCTCCAACACAACCCTTCACCACATCGACCTCCTCTACGACGTTCGTCCCCCGAAACCCTCTTGGAAAGAACAAATCCTCGGCTCCTCAGGGCAGGGGGCGACGGCAGCGCCGAGTCTGAGAGTTCACAAGGCGGTGGAACAGCAGAGGGAGAGGTTGTTTGTGGAGCAGAGGGAGAGGGATGGAGAGGGGTTTAGGGGGAGAGAGAAGGTTAAGAGGGTGGTGGAGTTCTCTGCTTGAGATTTCTCTCAGCCAGCTCCACTGTATTCGTGCACATAGACACTATCCCAAAGCTTGTATCTCAATCTCGCCGTCCCGACCACCCATCGAAGCGCAGGTTCGCTTTGGATAGGTCCATCGTTTTGTCACAGTTTTTCGATGCATTTGCAAATCGATTTAGAGATCTACAACCCGACTCTTCATGATCTTCATCGTTTCCCGTGGTCTGCGATCGCGAAAACCGTCGAGAACAATCAGTCAAAGGTTCTTTACAGGCAGCGAAGAGAAAAGAAAAGACGGACCGGTCCTCGTTGTCTGTTGCTACCGCACCGAGCCTCTGAACAACCTGCATCCCACTGCTCACTCGACCAAAGATGGTATGCTTCTTGTCCTGCGGGATTTCAGTACCCGAGCGCGTCAGTCCCAGAGGCTCCCAGGCCCATCGAGGATCCATTTGAGAGGTGAAAGAGGACGAACGAGATGAGGTGTCGGTGCGAGGGTGATGAAGTATTGAGATCCGTTGGTGTTGGGACCACTGTTCGCCATCTGTTGATGGGGCAAAGGTATGACTTAGCAGGAGGCGAGGCTCGAGGGATGGGGGGAGAAAGAGAAAGAGGACGTACGGCGAGAATCCCAGCGCCGGTGAAACGGAGTTCGGGGTGCTGACAAATGGGCGAGGTGCTTAGCATCGGAGGAGGAGAAGGACCAAGACCAGGAGCGAACGTACGATCTCGTCCTCGAACCGGTCACCAAAGATGCTCGTTCCACCTCGACCCGTACCCTGCGCAGAAACCAGCAGGTTTAGCAGATGTGTCGCCAAGCAAGGGGCGGGAAGGGTTTGCGTACCGTCGGATCTCCACCTTGGATCATGAAGTCGGCGATAATGCGGTGAAAGACGGTACCTGCACGGGAACAACGCGTGAGGGAAAACTAAGGAGAAAAGGACTACCGGTAAGGCATGGCAGCGCGGGGTTTCCGGTGGGAGTCCGTCGGAGCTGGAAGGGGGGACACGACTGAACGAAGCGGTACGCACCAGAGTAGTATCCCCTCTCTGCGAGTGTAGCAAAGTTGCGAACGGTTTTAGGTGCATGCTTGTCGTACAGCTCAAAGGTCACATTGCCAAGGTTGGTCTCGAAGATGACGGCTTTAGGCATACTGGAGGCGAGTGTCGTGGGCTGGATAGGCGTGCAAAGTCGCAGGAAGGCAGATGAAGATGGGAAGGTCGAATGAGATCAAGTCGATACGGAAGAACTGGGGCGTGGTCGATGTTGCACGGCTGGGTAGATAGCGTAGCTTCTGTCTACTGCGCGTAGCAGAGATCGGGTTCCGTGTTGTGTGGGATGCGCAAGTCGAGGTGAATCGGAATGAGGGGGAATTGATCAAGTTGGATCCGTAAATCTATCCAAAACTGCTCAGAGACTACGACCAGAACACGCCAGTATGGCTATACGAGCTGTTCGACCTCGACTGCCCCTGGAGCTAGCACAATGGACGCGCCCCTTCACCTTCTCACGCCCGCTCTCAACTTCGCAAATTCGACTTGATCAGTCCAACGACAAGTCCTTTTACGTTACAACTCCCATCTTCTACGTCAACGCAGGTACGTTGAGTGAGCTTTACCCGATTCTCAAGCTAAACTGACGGAGAAGAGAGACAATCGCAGACCCTCACATCGGACACCTCCATTCCACCCTCCTCGCCGACGTCTATGCTCGCTATGCGCGGTTACGAGATCCAGCACGCGGTACAGTCATGATGACGGGAACCGATGAGCACGGCTTGAAGATACAGCGCGTGGCCGAAGCCAAGGGAATAAGCCCGAAAGAACTTTGCGACGGCGTCTCGAAGCGATTCAGGGTGCGTACTGCTATACTTTCCGCTCCTCTTACGTCTTTACTGACCCAAAAGTTCCACAGGACCTCGCAGAAGCCGCTGGTCTGGATCACCAGGTCTTCATTCGGACAACAGAGGATCGACATCGTACCGCCGTCGAGCATGTCTGGGTGCGCCCGGCTACTCCCGCTTCCGCTTTACAGGGGACTCACCCAATTTCTTCGCAGCGCGAGCTCGACAAACGCGGTCACATCTACAAGTCATCTTACGAGGGTTGGTATGCAGTTTCGGATGAAGCCTACGTTCCGGAGGGACAGGTCGGCGAGGTTATTGACGAGAAATCGGGCGAGAAGTACATGGTGAGCCATTTCCCCGCTTCTAGGGAGCGTTTATACTGACCCGCAATACAGGCTTCAGCTGAGACCGGCACCCGAGTCGAATGGATGAAGGAAGAGAACTACAAGTTCCGCCTGTCCGCTTTCCGAGATCCGCTTTTAAAGTGGCTCCAATCCTCCCCTCAACGTAAGCGACCTCTTTCATCCGCATTACTCAACCTGACGAATGGATTCGCAGCCGTGCAACCTCCGTCCCGGACTACCGCCCTCATCTCCGCGCTAACCCAATCCTCCTCCACCGACCTAAACGACCTCTCCATCTCTCGCCCCCGTTCTCGCCTCTCTTGGGGGATTCGCGTCCCTGAAGACCCTCAACATACCATCTACGTCTGGATCGATGCGCTCGTCAACTATCTCACCGCTGCTGGATACCCTTGGAAGGGAGGGGAGGCATTTGCAGAGGGCAAGGTTTGGCCGCCTGACTTGCAGATCGTGGGCAAGGATATCATCCGGTGCGATCCGGGCTAGGTGTACAGCCCGAACTCTTACTGACTCCTTGTCATATAGTTTCCATGCTCTGTACCTCCCCGCGGTGCTGATGGCGCTCGATCTTCCTCTGCCGAAACATATCCTTACCCACGGTCATTGGACAATGGACAAGTTCAAAATGAGCAAAAGTCGAGGCAACGTCGCCAACCCTTTCGAAGCCATGCAACTTTGGGGAACGGATGCCATGAGGATGTACTTGATGAGGGTTGGTGGAAATTCGGCAAGCGATGCGGGTGCGGTGCTTCCTCTCCGTTTTTTACCTTGGTGACATGCTCATTTACTGTAGTGCAGACTATTCGGCCACCGAGATCGAGCGCTTCTATCGAAAAGACCTGGCGGGTCAGATGGGCAATCTCCTCAGTCGTATCGCCAACAAAAAGCTACTCAAGAAGCTCGAAGCCCCCGAGGCTTTGTACACTCTCCCCACCGACTTGAGAAAGGAGGACGGCGAGCTGCTCAAGATATTGGAAGAACTACCCAGTACGTTCATACTCGTCCCTTCGAGCAAACGGGTTACTAACGGCAAATTCTGGTTGCAGCCACCTTCGACGCTCATCTCTGCTCCTTCGACGTCCACCGTGCGCTGTCTGCGGTCTTCGACGTCCTCTCAGAAGCTAACAAACACGTCCAGCTCCTTTCTCCGTGGCTCGCTTCCGCCTCTTCCGACGAAGCCCACCGCGCCCTCTTCTGCGGTTCAGAGTCCCTTCGACTCGTCGGCATCCTTCTACAGCCGTTCATGCCAGTCAAAGCAGCGCAGCTGCTTGATATGCTGGGTGTGCCAGCGGATCGACGGAATTGGGAAGACGCGAGATTGGGAGAAGGCGGACCGCGCACGCCTCGAGTTGGCAAGACGCACCTTTGGCCGAGCGTGGTGATACCGGAGCAGGCAGCATGAGCTGGAGCCTCTCTCTCTGTAACGCTCGGAGTCCCTCAGCGCAGGACAGGAGGCTCGAGCGCTGAGCCGTTGCACGCGTACCCCGCTTTGACCTTCTCAGTCTTCGCCCCTGCGCGCTTCTCTTCTGCCTCCCCTTGTCCTCGTCTACTTGTCGTGTCTGTACTACCCTTATCCTATCCGAAGACTGGCTCTTCGGTCTACTACACTCGTTTCATCGTTATTATGGTCACGTCTCGTCGTCTTCGCCCCTCGCCCCTCGCCCCAACAGCATCTTCCATTCTCTTGCTCCTCTTGCCTTATCTCGCCGACGCCCGGACAGTATCTTACGACAGCAGTGACAAGCTGCTGGTCACCAGCGCATGGTCAACCGTCGAGACCGATGGAGACGGGTGGACAGGAAATGGAGCACTCAGAGCTTCCAAAGGAGGAGCACGGCTGCGGTTCAGCTTCGCCGGTGCGTACCACCCACTACATTGCAGAACGAAAGTCTAGCTGACGAGCTACTGGTGCAGGCGAGCAAATCTCCTTGTACGGTTCGGCCTCCTCTACCTTTACCGTTTCGATCGACGGCGGAGACCCAAGCACTTCCCCCTCTTCCGCCTCAACCAACTCCGCCGTCAAGCTCGCTGCCCCGTCGCCTAGTCCTACACGATTCTTCCTCGCCAGCAACCTCAGTCGAACATCGGTGCATGTGCTTGAGTTGGAGATGACGGGAAACGGGTCACTTATGCTGGATCGAGTCGCGGTGGCTTATTCGTGCGTACCGCTTCATAAGGTGGAATGTACCTACTCACGCCCTGCGACGAACAGGAACTCGGTCAAACTTGACCCGGCTCTTCTCGCTGATGGCACCATCGGCTCTGTCTCCGATGCCCTCTTCCCTTCATCTGCCTTACACAGTTCTTCTCCCGCCTCGTCCCGCCTTTCCTCCACTGTATCGTCCTCCGCTTCCAGTCAACTACCCTCCTCGTCCGCACTGTCATTGCCTTCTTCCGCATCCGACGCTCAGAAGCTTGAGTCAGGCTCGAGCAATGGTGGAACGATTGCCGGCGCCGTCATTGGCACGCTCATCGGGCTCACCCTCCTCGTCCTAATCATCTTCTCCATCCGACGGAAGAAGCGATCGCCGACTTTGGACGAAGACACCGCAGGACGTCGGCGATCTTCCTACTACAATGCCGACACGGGCGCCCCTTATTCCACTCATCGTCGCTCTACCCCTTCTGCCTTCCTCTCAGCTTTTGCCATCGGTCGTCCATCACCCAGCCCTCTTCCTACCTCGCGCGCGGCCGATTTGCACAATCAGACCTACAACAGCGGCGTTCGCGCCCTACACCCTTTCGCCGCTCCGCAGTCAGGCTCGTACGCGCCTGGCATGCTCTCCGCACCTTCGAACCAGACCTGGACGCAGCGCCTTACCCGCGCCGCTTCCTGGAAGCGAAAAGCCGACCGTCTTGGCGAGACACGGTCTTTCTACAAAGTTCCCGAAGGCGCTGCGGTGGCGGCCGTTGCTGGTCCGAGGGCGCCGCCGCCGCAAGGTCCACTTCCCAGCGTGCCGGAGAAAGCGGCGGTCAAAGGAGGTCTCGGCGATGAGAGGGTCATGGAGGAGAGGTGGAGGGACGGGCCCAGCTTGGTACAAGGCGGGTTGAGGCAACCTCCCGGAACCGTACAGGTCTACGGAGAGGCTCTCAGCGACGACGGGACCCACCCCTCTACGCCCTCTACCGGTCGGCGATCTTCCGCTCAGCCCATCGTGCCCAGCGCGCACATCCGCCGGCGAAGTTTGCGGCAGACGGAGGATCCCTTCGTCGAACAGCCTGGCGGTCAGGGAACGTTCGTCGTTCCCCTTGGCGCGAGGGATCACCCGCTCCCGCCTGTTCCCGCCGTCATACCTTTCCCACACGCCCCGCAGTCCAGCGTCGATACAACGACGTCTTTCCGTAATCCTTTCGCCTCGACTGCCTCTCTTCCTCGACACTCGCAGCATCACGGCTCGTCCGACTCGCACGGCACTTACCCCGGTGGTGCCTCGCACGGACGCGGGTTCTCGCTCGAGGAAGAAAGCGGCGACGAACGGGCCTCGGTCGAAGGCGCCACGTTCGAACGCCCTGTCACCGTTCAGATCAACCGCAACGACTCCGGCGCGCTCGATCCGGAGAACATCTCGCTCTTCTCGCCCAACAATACGGCGGTTCCAGTCCGAGTCTCAAGCAAACGATTGCTGGCCGACTCGACCGACAAGCTCGTCGGTCCTGCGGCGGCGCTGGCTCGACGCCCGACCCTCACCAATCATGAGAGCGCACACGACGGAACGGCGAGTAGCGATGGCACGGCACCGGGCTCTCCTGCGGCCGTCGTCGATGGGTACAACGAGCAAGAAGTACTCGCCTCTTCTCCCTCGGTCGAGGCGAAGCACCGTTCCGTCCTTGGGCTGATCGAGTCATTCGAGTCGTTCGACGAGGAGCTAGACGGCGTTGAAGGGAGGAAGGGAAGGAGGGAACCTCCCCCCGGTGAAGAGGATCGCGCGGCGTTCTTTACGAAAAGGGAGAGGATGCCGAGGTACTCTGCTGAGAGTGATCCGCGCAGGCCGCATATGACCAATGGGAGTATTAGTAGGAGGAGCTGACCGGGCACAGAGGGGAGGAGTGGTGGAAATGGAGTCAATGTAGACGTTTTTTTCTTTTCTCATCTTCCCCTGTTCCTGTTCGTTCGTCTCTCGGCTCTCTGCAACGGTCGCTGGTGCGACTGGCCGTCCCTCGAGCGAGTCAGAGGAGCCCTGCGAGCTTAGGACGGAGAGAAAGGTAGTGTTCAATCTCTAACCCCCCGGCCTTCCCCCCAATCTCCCCCCCTCCCCTCCACCTCCGCCCCATCCTGACAATATCTCATTCTCACCCACAACATCTCGTGAAGCTTTCGGAACCCGCGCGTCGACACAGAACATTTACAACAGTACCACAACCGCGCCCGCACCGCCCGTCTCTTTTTGAGAGGCCGCCCGGACCCGCCGTCTTCCCCTCCTCCACTTTCCCCTCCCCCTCACTTTCCTGCAACACCAAAAGTATCCCAGCACCCGACATGATGCACGACAATACTACTGCGGCTACTGCCACCCAGAGCGCTCCCTCTGCCCCTTCTCCGCAATCTGTCGCCTCCTCATCCGATCAGCCAGTCTCGGGTTCGATTCTACTCAATCCTCTCCAGCCTGCGCCTCGATCTGCCTCACCCTCGTCTCCTACTCTCTGGGGCGCACCCTTTCGCCGCGCCGTCTCGGCTTCAACTTCTGCAGCTGCCGGTCCGTCCACCAGCAAAAGGAGGCCGAGCATGGTTGCCGTCGAAGTCGAGGTCGTTCAGTCTCTTCCACCTTCCCATTTCTTCCAGAACGACGACTCGGACGACGAGGACGATAGCAGTCTGGAGGGGAGGGGCAGGCTCTACTCGTCGTCGCCGCTTCGGGCCAGGTATGGAGGAGACCCCCGAAGCAGAAGCGTCTCACCCATCGGGACGCCTGCGTCTCGCTCCCCTGAACGAGCCAGCACCGCGGGGTCGAGTGAGGGCAGCTTGAGTGCGTCGTCTACTGGCACGAGTGAGGGAAAACCCGCCAGCAGCGTCGGGGGAGGAAGCGTCAAGTTTGCCCCACTTCCCGTCGGTAGGAGGCCGCATCGCTCCAATTCGCTTAGCATTGGGGTTGCCAGCCGGGCAAAGATGATTCAAGCTCAAGGTGGGATGCCGGACGTGCGAGGAGCTCGCCACGCTGGTACGTTGCGTGTTCGTCTTTCTCTTCTTTCTCGGGCGAGACTGACCGCGGCATCTTTCTCCTTCTCTTCCCTAAGGCCCGCTTAAGTGGTACGAAGGCGGTCCCGTCCCCGACGACGTCTACACCTGGCGCGACGCCCAGAAAGGAATTTCAAAGCTGTTCAACCGGGCCCGTGGTCGGAGCGGCTCTATCGCCTCGACTACCTCTTCCTCCTCTGGGTCGTCGGCCGGGACGGCACCGATCAAGCTTGCGGCTCGTCGCATGAGTTTGGGCGAGGAGGAGGCGAAGCACATGGAGAGGGAGGCGAAGGCCAAGGGAATCATCGAGCACATTGAGGAAGCGGATGAGGAAGAAGAGGAAGAAGAAGACTTTGCAGAGGAGGAAGGGGGGATGCCGGCGACGGTGGATGACGAGGACGGAGAGGAGGGAGAGACGGCGAGTGAGCCGAGGACGCCGCCTCAGTACAGCAGTGATCTCGAAGTTGAACGCAGGCGGGCGGCCAAGGGAAAAGGGAAAGAGTTGGTTCAGGAGCAAAGTGGGAGACAGCCGCGGGTGTTGTCTTGATTATTCCTGTTTATTCTGGATAGCATAACTACTCTGTACATGGATTGTCTGTTGATTGTAACTAGCTCAGTACTGTCTAGTTGACGGGGAAGAAGGAAAAGATGAGACAGCGGGAATTTAGCCGACGTCGACGTTGCCTCCTCTCCCTCGCCCCCCTTACTGACTGCTGACAGAGGACAACGGTCGACCCGGGCAAGATGATGTCTCCTCCATCTGACGCACTCCCACTGCCGCCCATCATCAAGCGGCCGACTTCTCCCTCCATCTCGAATTCGGCACTTCGTTCACCGGTCTTCGCTCCGGACCCTCCTTCTCCTCAACCTGCTTCAAGCTTTACGACTCCCCTACTACCTTCAGCTCAGCACTACTTCTCTCCCCAACCCCAGTCCTCACCGAGTGGCATGATTGCACCTACTCCCGGAGGAATACTACGCAACAAGGGTGAAAACCCTCAGGCTCTCCTCGCTGGCAGAGTATCACCTGGTATCGACTTTCAACAGCAGCAGCACGGGCTTGGAGTACACCGTATAGCCAGTCCAGATGGTTCAACCTCGGAGAGTGGCCTGTCGTCCTCCTCGGTCGGGTTCAGCGCTAGTGCCGAGTCTGCTTCAACCGCCCCCTCGTCTGCTGTCGGTTCTCCTCCCGCCTCTTCCAAACACATCCTATCGACACTTCTCCCTGCTCCCGTCATCAGCCCCGGCGAGAGGGCACAGTCTCCTCCCAGCCCTCACTGTCATTTCGCTCCTCTACCCAAAGTCGACAACGATGCTCGTCCTGGAACGAGACGGAACAGCTTTGCCAGCGGAGGGTCCAACCGCGTCAAGCCTTTCAGAGGTCAGCCAGAGCGGAGCGATTCCATGATGAGTAGCGGGAGCGCCGCGGGTGAGTTTATCCACGTTCGGTTGCCTTTGATGCTCTCCGATCGGATCTTGTCTGGCTTGCTCACCCGTGAACTACTATCCGGTACAGATATGGACTTGGAATCGCCGTTCTCTCCCACCTCTCCCCTGTCACCCACGGCACAAGTGCAACCCGACTCTTCCGTGAGCGCCAGCGCCCTTTCACAGCGCCTCTCCACCTCCCTCACTTTTGCCGCCCCGCCGCCCACCTCGTCCAACTCGTCTCCTTCACGCCCAATGTCTCGTCGCTCGTCCTCGTCCCGCCGTTCGAGGTCGCCGTCCCCTCCTCCTGGCGTAGCCAGATCGTCCTCCCGAGGGGTTTCTCGCTCCCACTCTCCGAATCTCTCTCGCCATGCCTCCACCGACGCTCTCAGCCTGCACTACATCGAAGCCGGCGCCGAACGCGACGCCTCGACCGATCGCAAAGCCGGTGCTGCGCTCTCTCGCACGTCTTCCCGCGCCGGAAGCGAAAGAGACGGCAATGTCGGAGCTCCCTTTGGGGAAAGTAGGAGTCTGAGTGTCGAAAGGTCGAGGAGCAACTCGAACTCGCCTTTCTTCCTCGCTTCCGCCGCATTGGGTGCGGCGGTGGCGGGTGGGAACAAGGCGGATGAGGCTCGGGATCGGGACAAAGAGGCGGACTTGCATCGCTTGCAGGCTAAAGCGGAAGGCGGGAATGAAGATGCTCAGAGAGCCGTGTCGCCGGCTCTGGCGGCCCAGGCTATGAGGGAGAGGAGTGCGTCGCAGGGTGCTCGAGACGCCGAGTTGCCTGTAGGTTTGAGGCCGGAGGGGGCCAAGCGCAAGGCGAGTAATGAGGAGGTGGTTGAGATTGCGCCGGGGGAGGAAGGGAATGATGGAGGTGTTGGGGAGTTGGAGGAGGTTGAGGAAGAACCGGAGGAAGAGGAAGAGGCTGAGGGTGCCAGCGCGGATGAGGAGGAGAATGAGGGAAATGAAGAAGAGGATGAGGATGAAGAAGAGGGTGGGAATGAAGGAGTGGAAGATGAGCAGGAGTTGGAGGACGACGAGGAGGAAGAAGAAGACGAACCGCCAGAAGAGCGCAAAACCGCCAAAGGTGCGGCAGTCGAGGTGCGTCTTCTCTCCTTCTCTCTCTCGAGTAACGTTCACCTTCCTGGCTGACTTTCGCTACTCTAGGTCGTGCGATGGCACCGGCCCGAACGCGACCGCGAGGACCCTGCCCCCGTTCCCGGCGCTCAAATTCCGCGTCCCGCCGCACCGCCAGTGCCCGGTGCTGGAACGGGAGGAGCGGTAGTAGCGCCACCCGTCGCTTTGGTTGAGGAGGTCTCACACTGAACCCTACCTACCTAATCTTCGATATTCCCTCCCCCTCTTCCCCTCTGCACACGCACACGCACACGCATCCCTCTGCTTTTCGTTCGTTTTTTCGTCTCGTTTCCTTTCACTTTCGTGTACCTATGTTTGGCTCCCCTTCTTTGCCCTGATGTGCACTAGGCCTTTGAGAATCTTGTAAGGTGTACCACGAGGCTGCAAGCTATTTCTTTTGACGGCTGTTTCCGTAGGACAGACCTAGCGGGGTTTCCGATTCCGATCTTTCTCAGCATCTGAATTGGAGTCCATACTGTGGCAGTGTGATTTAATTGCGTCTCAGGATCTCAGGCAGTTCGAGAAAGGGCCGAGGAAGAAGAATATTGTGTCCCTATCGGGGCGGGGAAGAGTCTGCGGAAGTTCCCTCTGAGCTTTCGGTCTCTCTCGCTTACCGTTGTCTAGACGGACCTACCTTCATTCGGAGCTCGCAGCAGTCACATAGCTCTGCTTGCGACCTTATCCGACATGGACCGACCTCAGTTAGGAATCTCAACTTCGTCAACTCCGCCTCGCGCAACCTCGTCTCATCAAGCACAGCAACCGGTACGCAGTCAAATGCTACCAACGGAACAACCCTTCTCTCCTCCGCCTCAATCATCCTTGTCCAGCTCGAGTGGTGGGGACGAAACCGCTTCGACTCTCACTTCCTGGTCTCTAGGCTCTCTCGCAACTCCTTCTCTTCCATCTCAGCAACCGAGGAGCGTCAGCAAGGGCAGGAGTCAGTCAATGAGGGATGCCTCTACCGCCCACTCGTCTAGCCTAGCAGGATCAGGTCCTGCCTCGGCCGTAGGAACGTCAGGAGGAGGCGGTACGACGAGTTCAGGCCTCGGAGGTCCACTCGGTGCAGGAAGTACGGGCGTGGCATCAGGTAATGCAACTGCTGGCGATGCTCTAGCTGGAGAGGGCGCTTCGGGGCTCGCAAGGAGGAACAACACGGTGTCCACCGCAAGTTCGAGGTTGGTCAGGCTGGAAAGGACCCGCGCAAGGCTCGCACTGTATGTTACACCCTTCTTCCCCGTCTCTCTTGCTCCGTGTCTGACTGACGCGACGTCGTTCTACAGTCAAGGAGCCGGCCTCTCGGAAGAAGATCAGAACTTTTACGTTCCGCCCTCGCCAGCCCGTGGACCTGGAGGAGGCATGTACGGTGCACCGTTCAACACGCCTTGGAGCGATCTCGGACACGGTGCTGCTAGCTCGTCGACTGCCAGCTTGCCGTTGAGCGGGACCAGCAGCCCGCTCCAAGCTGCGTTCGGCGTAGGCGGGGGAGCGGGGTCAGGGTCGGCGATGGGGTCGAGGGGAAACGAGGCGGAGAGAGGCATGGAGGCATGGAGAAGGGCGGAGCAGGAGCAGGAGCAGGACCAGGCGCAGACGCAGCAACCGCAGCAGCAGCAACAGCCAGCCGCCGAACCCAAACGCTCTTCCTTCGTCGTCCTTCGCGGCGGCAAAGGCGATGCTGCTCTGACTGAGCGTCGTTCCCTTGAACCGACTTCCTCCCCTGCTTCTCTGCCCGCGACCAGTGCTCCCCAACCTATCTCTCCCCCGCCCAGGCCGGCCAGCGGCGACCCGCCGTTGAGGCATAAGAACAGCTTGAAGCCCTTCCTGGAGCAGGAGAAGCAGCAGCAGATGTGGGAGAGTGGCGGTAACGGTGAAGTAGAAGACTGGGAGAGGGGCTTGGTCGAGGAGAGGAAAAGCGGCGCGGGAGGGTCAGGAGGAGAGGCCGAGGACGATGTGCGTAACCTTCTTCATTTCTCATATATATCGGACTGTATCCTGCTCTTAATTCGACCCAGGCAGAAGTTACTGACACCGACGCCTATCTTCCACGAGCAGTGGCGCAACACGGATCCCTATGCCACCCTTGCTACCCCTCCTCTTTCCTCGTCCTTCCCTTCTCAACTCTCTTCTCCCTCTGCATACTCTTCGGCCACTCACACTCGCGCAAATACCTACGCCAACCATCAAGCACGCCGCGGCAATACTACCGACCCGTGGCTCCCTCATTCCGCATCTCCATCTCTTCCTGACGACGATCCTTCCCTGATCCGCCGCCATCAATCCCTTACTTCCTTCAGACAGCGCGAACCTAGCATCGAGCAAGCTCTCGGCGGAGATGCCGTTCTGTCATCCTCGCCCGCTTCGAGTTCTTGGGCCGAGCACGCTCCGATCGACGAGGACCATCTGCCTTCACATCTTGTCCAGGGGGCTGGCGGACAAGGAGGGCGACCGACTGGCTCACTCAGTCTGGGTTCTGCGAGCTCTATCGCCGGGTTCGGTAGCAGAGTGCGTAGCGGGACCAGCCCCGCCCCGCTTAGCCTTCACCACTCCGCCTCGTTGGGGCACTCGCCTGCTTCTCGGGCTGCCGGGGCAGGGCTGGCTCACAGCAACTCGCTCTCGTCCCACCCCGGCGGCACTGGAGGTTCCCTCAGCCACAGCAACTCGCTCTCTTCCCGTTCCGACTCGGGAGTAGGAGAGAATGGCAGGCGAATCATGAGCCCGGTCATGAACACCTTTCCTGGGACGCGCAGCCCTTGGAGTCCGACTGAGGAGGAGACGAAGCAGCTTTCCCTGGCTGCAGGAGCGGACAGGAGTGGCAGCGGCACGTTGAGCAGGGGAGGAAGTGGTAGCTCGAAGGGCTCGCACGCTGCTGCGCACGAAGCTTCGGGAGGACCGACTTACGGTGGCTTGGCTGCGGGCGTCAACGGCAGGTTCGCCGACGAGGCGAGAACCCTGGAAGGCGAGATGAGTGGGATGCAGTTGGGTGCTTTCTCGCGCTCTCCCGGTCCCGCCTCGATCACGACTTCGACCAGCCCGCAACCCTTCCTGTCCTCCTTCGCGGCGGGTGGTGGAGGAGCAGCCACTCGCCGTCTCCCGCCCCTCATGACGAACGCGGATGCGCTCCTAGCCTCGGCTGCTGCTGCCGGCGCTGCCGGTAGAGGCCCTGCCAGCGCAGCTGCGTACGTTCCGCCCATCGGTCACTCGCACTTCATCCCGTCGTCGTCACTCGCCGGCGGACTAGACGGGATCAGCGAGAACCCTTCTTTCCCTCCCTCAGCGGCCAGTTCGAACAGCTTCGCGCCCTCGAATCCCACCTTCCTTCCACCGTTCATGCCCGCTACGGGGGGGTTCGACGCCCCTCCCCCTTCGACCTCTTCATTCGCTGGCATCGCAGGCCCTCCTCCGCCTTCGTCGCTCGGCCCACTGCGGGGCAACCTCACCGCCCTGCCCGGCGCGCCTTCTTCCCTCGATTGGGCAAGACAGAAGGAGCTCCTCGCCGGTACCACACCCACTTCCGCCTATCCTCACGCCCCGTCTTCCGCGGCAACCATCATTGCCGGACCATTCAGCGCTGGTCCAACCGACGCAGGTTGGGCTGCACCACCTCCCGCTGGCAGCGTTGGAGTGGCGGGTTCGCAAGGCGGACAAGACCTCGCGAGCCTACAGCAGCATCTCCATCACCAGCAGTCGCAGCAGCAGCAACAGATCGCGGCACTTCAATCGCAAATGGCCAAAGCCCTTTCCGCCATGGATCAGATGAGAGCGCAGGGAGCCGTTCTGCCGCCCAACTTTGATTTGAGAGCGGCGGCTACCGCAGGGGGTATGGCGGGTGGAGTGGGAACGGGAGGAAGTGGGTTGGGTCAGGGTGGGGCGGGTGCTCTGACCGAGGTTGCAGAGACGCCGATCGATGTGAATGGGTTAGTTGCGAAGAAGGGATACAACCCCGGGGTGTTTGATCTCAGGCCTCAAAACGTGCGTTGCGTTTTCCGCACATCGTCTCCTCTACTGTTCTCGAGCTCATGTCGTCTCGTCCTGCAGGCTCGCTTTTTCGTCATCAAGTCTTATACAGAGGAGGACGTGCACAAGTCGCTCAAGTATGAGATTTGGGCGTCGACCGATTTGGGCAATAAGAGGCTCGATAGGGCGTTTAGGGAGAGTGCGGACAAGGGTCCGATCTACTTGTTCTTCTCGGTCAATGGGAGGTTCGTGTTGACCTTCCTCGACTCGCTCTCTTCCGTTGCGGGTCTTTCCGGGGCGGGAGCGAAGCTCGTCACCGACGAACGCCCAATGCTGACATACCCGTTTCGGTTTATCTTGCAGCGGTCACTTCGCCGGGATGGCGCAGATGCTCACCCCCGTCGACTACTCCATGTCTTCGAACGTATGGGCGAGCGACAAATGGAAGGGCGTCCTCAAGGTTCGCTGGATCTACATCAAGGACGTCCCGCTCACGGCGCTGAGGCATATCAGGTTGAGCAATACGCCAGAGAATAAGCCTGTGTACGTCGAATAATCCACGTTGCATCGCCTCTCTTTCGGCCAGACAAGACAGGCGAGATTGACTAATTCCACCTTGTGTGTACAGTACTTCGTCTCGCGATACCCAGGAGGTGCCTTACGATGCGGGACTCGAGGTTCTCCGTATCATTGCGTCGTATCAGTCTCGTACTTCGCTCCTCCAGGATTACGCCTGGTAAGCGTTCTCTTGTTTTGTCTCATGAAACTTGTCTTCGTGCTGACACCAGCTTCGCCCTCTCACAGGTACGAAGCTTCGTCTCGTCTTCAGCAAGCCCAGCAATCGCAAGGCGCCGACGGATCCTCCCTTCCCGCGATGGGCGACTTCCCCATGTATCAGCCGGGGCAGCACTACCACCCGCATGGCCAACCCGACCGCTCGCACAGCAACCCACCCCACTCGACCTCGACGCCGAGCCCGCAACCTCCAGCTCTCACTCCCCCTCCACCTCCCGGAGTGCCAGCGCCTTCAGGCAGTCCGAAACCGGCCAACCATGGGCCGAGAAACTCCCAGCCGGGCGGCAGGAGGTTCTGGAACCGCGGTGCTGCGGGAGGGAACGGCGCGCAGGCCCAGAATGGTCAACAGGGAGGCAGGCCGGCGCCACCGCTTCAACAAGGCCAGGGACAGCCCGGGCAGTATTATCCGCCTCCTCCGCCTGGGTCGATGCCTATTCCTCCTCAACATCAGCAGCCACAGCAACCGTACGACCAGTACGGCATGAACGGCGGGAATGGCGTGGCTTACTAAGCCCGACGCCTCGCCGCCTTTCCCCCCTCCCTTCCACACAAAACAGCTTGATTCTCCCCTTTTCTCCCCTTCTCGGTCCCCTCTCCGGAACACCGTTTCGTCGCTCGTCAGTTCTCACTCGTCGTCGCTCCCTCTCGCCCTTGTCGGAATTCGTCTCTTTGAATGTTATCACGCTCGCCCTAACTCTCGGCTCGTCCCGCATCATTACGACTTTCCTCTGCTCGCACTCCCGCTGTCCCTTTGCCTGCTCATACATAGACACTCGTCGTATCTCTCTCTCTCGCTCGCTCTACTCCACCGCAGACACTACTGGATCGCCTTGATAGGCCTTGTTTCTCGCCTTCCTCTTCTGATTCCGTTCGTTTTTCCTCTCTGGGTGCCCGCGGGCGTGGTGGTGCAGTTCGACTTTCTTTCTCGTTTTTTTTTCTCTTTCTACCCAGTCCTTTACAGTTACTTCTGTGTAGGACTAGTTTGATCAACCCTTAGCAACTGGAGCGCTGCTGTAAATACCTACAAAACTTACAAGAGACTATGTACCGTGGGAGAGAAAAAGAAGACAGGGGGCAATTTCTCATCATTGCGGTTTCTTTCCGTTTCCATCTCGAGATTACCGTTACCTCATCTTGCAATCCTCGCTCTGTAGCTTGCTTGAGCAGCACTTTACACAGTCTGCATAGCGTACACGTAGAATCACAGGCTTGACAGGTGCGTTCCTCGCTTGCTTCGCATTCGCTGCTCTCGCACCCGAAGAGGTCATCATGCCAGCACTCTCCTCGCGTGCACACGGCAGCTGGGCAATTGTCAGCCCCCAGAGACTCTGCTGTAATCATGACTGGTCGCCTCGGTCATCGCTTGATTCGTCCTATGCTGACCCGAACTCGCTTCTTCCGCAGAACTTCCCTATTCCTCAGCTAGTACCCAGCAAAACATGGCCAACCTGTCACACGGTATCAAGCATTGGCGTACGCTTTAGTCCCTCGCGCTACTTGCCCTCGGGCCGTTCTCGAGCACCCCACTGATCCTTTCTTCCCGCTCGTATCCTTCCCTTTCCTTCCTCATATTCCACCTCCTCCCTGCGTTTGCGAACCAACCCGACTCGCCTTTCTTTTGACCATCGACCATCAGACTGGAGGACCAAGGGCGTCGAGACGTGGGCGAAGCAGTACTGGGCAGAGAACCTCCAGGGAGTCGAGGCGGACGGAGTGGTGGTTGACGAGGTGACCGTACGTTTCCCTGTCCGATTCGCCCTCGCAGGTTCGCTAACCCTCCTGGCATGCGCATTGTATCCCTCTCGCGACCCCCAATCCGCCCTTGCGACCAACCTTGACCATTTGGCCCCACTGTCGAATCTTTCGGCATGTATAGGACGTTGAGGGAGACTGCGAGCTTGGCATGCGCAAGTCGAAGCTTGTCACCATCTACGACCAGCGGATTACCATGAAGTGGAAGGGTTCGTTTGGCCTTTCCCCATCCTAATCGCGATACTCACTTACGCCCCAACCCTGCAGCCAATGCTACTGACGGCACAGAGGTCACCGGTAACCTCATCGCTATCGAGGTCGCGCACGACATGGACGAGGACGAGTACCGCTTCGAGGGCTCGCTCACCACTGGAAGCGGCAAGGAAGCCGACGCTTTCTACCTGACGGCGAAGAAGGCGCTCGCCAACAAGCTCCGACCAAAGTTCCAGCAATTCCCGAAGGATATGGTTGCGCACCATGGCAAGGACCTCCTCGCCGAAGCCAATGCCGACTCGGGCGCGTCGACCCCTTCCTCTTCTTCCGCTGCAACCCCTTCCGTTCCTTCCACTCCTGCCCCGGCTGCCGCACCCGCCGCTACGCTTTCCTCGGCGGCCAAGTCTCTCTCCCTCAACACTGCTACCGTCCGCGCCACCGGCGAGTTTCAATGCGACGCCGCCAGTCTGTGGGACTTCCTCACCAACAAGGACAAGGTTCCGGCTTGGAGTCGGAACCCGGCGCAAATCGACGAGAAGGAGGGAAGTGAGGTCGTCTTGTTTGGTGGCAACATTCGGGGGAAGGTTACCAAGGTTGAGAAGCCTAAGGTGTTTGTTATGAGCTGGAGGGCGCCGACTTGGCCAGAGGGTGCGCTTAATACCCCTTCGCTTCTCATCTTGCTGCCTTGCTCATCTCCCGTCGTTCTACGTTGCAGACCACTACGGCTCGCTCGAATCGACTCTTGACCAGGGCTCAAACTCGACGACCCTGACCTTGAAGCTTTCCGGCGTCCCTATTGGCAAGGAGGACGAGGCAGAGTCAAACGTAAGCTCTACTCCTCCTCCTCTTCGCTAGTATCGAGAAGATGACTCACCTTGCCTTCCTTCTGACAGCTCCATGCTTTCTACATCCGAGGCCTTCAATCGATAGGGTTAGACCTCCTTTCCTTTTCCACCGCCTCTGCCTCCTCCAGCATCCCCACAACCTCTTCGAAAACCTCTCCAGCCTCACGCCAGAAAAAGTCGTCTATCGTGAATCGCTGGACTTTGGCCAACGTTGGCGCTTTTGCCACTTCTTTCGGCTTGATCGCTGCCATGGGCGCAGCGTTCTACTACGGACCGAGCGGGCCGGGAGGGAAGAAGTGAACAGCTGATTTGGGAAAGATACTTTGTAATGGAAGGGAGGGAGAGAGAGGGAGCGAGCAGGTGAGTCCCCAGGAAGGCCAGAACATCTTGACTGATCTGGATCTCCTCTCTTCTCTTTTTTCTCTTACAGCCTTGGCGCCATGCTCTAGATGAGGAGGGCACAGGATAGAGGAGAAAATTGGAGCGCGTTGTTGCGTTGTCGTTTTGAAGCAAATCATTCGCAGTTCTTCCGTCGCGTCCTGCTGGCGTTCGATAAGGGAGAAGATGCGAGCAAAGTTAAAGTACCGACAACAGAGCTACGAGCAAAACAGCTACGGAGAAACAGAGTACAAATGTTAGAAAGACGCAGTCTTCTCAGCGACTTTTCCGCCCGCCGCCCCCATTCTTTCTTCTCGCATCCATCTTGGCCTGAATGGCTGCAAACTCCTCGTCGGTGGGCTCTTCGACCTTCTTCTTCTTGCTGCCCTTGCCACTGTCGTCCTCCCCTCCAGTCGAAGCCCGCTTCTTCCCCTTCTTCGCCCCGCTACCGCCGCCGTACTTGGCCTCAAGCGAATCAAACAACGACGTCATCCGGTCTGACTGCTTGCTCTGAATGAGCGCGCGAAGGGCAGCATCGGGGTCCTCGTCGTCCTCCTTCCCCGCCGCTTTTTTGCCTCTTCCTCCTTTGCCCTTCTTCCCATCAAACAGCTTATCATGCACCCCCAACTCCTTTGCCAGCTTCTCCGCTTCCTTTGCCTCCTTCTCCGCCTTTTGCCGCCGTTTCTCCTTGGCTTTGGTATCTTTTTGCGCTTTTTTCCATGCAGGGGTGGATTTGATTTCGCCAGCTTTGATCGACTCGTTGATGAGGGTTATGAAGCGGTCTTCGTCGTCGACTGTGGAGCACATGATGGAGGAGAGGATGGTGTCGAGGTCGCCGGAGGAGGAGGTGTAGATAGCGAGAACGTCGTCTCTTTCTTCTTCAGAGCCTGCGAAAAGAAGGACGAGAACTCGCTCAGTGCAATCCCCCTTTGCAGGAGAAAGGCGGTTCCAGCGCACCTTGGTATTTAGCCTTGAACTCGTCGATAGACTGAGCGCTGACCTCGCCCGTCCACAACTCATTGAAGTAATCCCTCCACTCCGCTTCCGTCTTAGCCCCCTCAGCGCTCATCTCTACCGTACTCCCCGTCTTATCATACTTCTCCCTCCTAGCCTGATCCTTGAGTATACTGTACGCGAAACCGACTTGTTGGAATTTGAGAGTCGCAGCTGCGCGTTCGTCGTCTGAAGAGGAAGAGGAGGCGACTTTGTCAGGGTGATACAGGAGGGATTGTCGACGGTAAGCGCGTTTCAGGTCGTCCTCTGTTGTGTCCGTGGCGACGCCGAGCACGTCGTAGAGCGAGGGGATCTCGTCGTCGTCGGGGAAGCTGTTAGAGACTGAACGAGGTGAGTGGGACGCAGACAGATCAAACTAGAGCGCGTAGGGCTCACAAGGTCTTGGCTGGATCGTCTGACATTGTGCGCGGAATAGAAGAATAGCAAGTAGAGAATAGAACGCAAAACTGGATGAAAAGGGGGAAAGCGACACAGACGAGAATCGCGAGACGCGCGCGACTCGACGTGATCTCGCAGAGCAAAAAAGTTCGAATCCGAACAAGCGATGCATTACGCCAGCAACGACCCCTTCTTCCTACGCGGCGCCGGACTCTCCATCCCCTCATCCTCCTGCTGCAGCGGCAGCGCACTCTCCCTCCTCCTCACTTTTCTTCCACTCCCTCGCCTGACCACCTCGTCCTCGCCCCCTGCGAGCTCATCCTGCCTGCCTCGGTACAATCGATAGTCCTCCGCACGTACAAATTCGGCTTCCGAGGTCGAGACACAGGCATCACGCTTTTGGACAAAGATCCGAGGGTTGACGAATTTGGCGTTGTCTACCGGGGTTCACAAAGTCAAGTTCAGTCAAAGCGCGGTGGACGACAAGCGATGGAGACGTACACTCGTGCATGACTTCGGCTTGAAGAGCGGCGCGGTCGGAGACTAGCGTGGTGTAGAGGTGGACGAGCAGAAAAGTCTGCCGGAGAAAAACACAATGAGCTCGGCAAGCTGGACGCTCTCGGAGAATCAGACTCGCCTGGCCGACGAAGAAGCCGCCGCACGTGACAAAAGGGAAGAAGTTTGCCGGGTTGAGGAAGTGGTACATCAGAGCAATCGGCGGCGGATAGAGCCTACGACGAGAGCGGAGGTAAGTGTCCGGAGCGAGTCTCAAGAGTGTGGGCGGGCGTACGTGAAGAAGCACAAAGACCACTTGACATAATCAGGCGTCCAGACGCTGAGCTGCTGAACAGGGTACATGTGCGCTTCCTCCTCCTTCGCTCCAAAGACCAGCTGCTTCGCCTTTTTGGCCAATGCCGAGGTCAAGCTAGCTCTCTTGCGCGGTGGAGAGAAGTCGAGAGTAGTCGACTTAGCATTGGGCGAAGATAGCGGGTCCTGCAGGGACAGTGTGAGCGGTTGATCTGAGGGTGCGGCGAGGAAAAGAAAAGGCGGACCTTCCTGAGCACCATCTGATATTTCCGGCGCCTGGTCGCGAGGTAAATAGCATTGCTCAGACTGATGAGGATGAGTATGACGCTCAGCCACCACGCTAACCAAGACCAAGTCGCGCCTCTCGCGCCTTGCGCTTGTCGCTGCAACGCTTCGAGTCGAGCATCGGCATCGCCTAGTGCGGCTGCTGTCTGACGCGCGTAGCGGCTGGCAGAAGATCGGCTGAAGAGTGAAGAGAGAGGAGGGAGGGCAGAGTAGAAGCTTGGAAGGCGGAGGAGGAAATGAAGCGCATTGAGGGAGATTGCGAGGGGGTAGCCGGCAGGATCGAGGGATAGAAGCTGGAGGGACGTCTCTAGGGACAGGACAGCGTTCGAAGGCCAGTCTTGCACTCTGTGGTAGACGATCATGCGTCAGATTAACGCAGGACCGGCGGTGCAGGGAGAGACTCACTTCTGCTGCCAGCTCTTCTGCCTGACCCGCCTCGGACTTCGCACAGGTAATCCCTCCGCCGCGAGCAGCCGACCGACTGGCGTCCCTGGAGCCCTTGCCATGCCGCTCTGTTCGCCCAACGCCCTCCTCGAATGAATTGCTGAATGACGGGAGGGAGTGGTCGATACCATGTTCGACGCCATGGTGTAAGCTGATACTTGCAGAGTGATATATAGAGATGTATTGGGCTGTCTTGCACGAGTCGGTACCTTGATCGGAGGTATACGAGGAGTGTGAGCTGAAATTGAAGAGGGAAAAGGACAAGGTCAACTTTTGGCTTTCGTCTACGTCGCTGCTCTCGACGATTCTCTGGCTGATTCAAATCAATCGAAGCTTCTGGATACCAACAACATGGACGCACCAGCTCTAGCCGACCCGAGTCAGATGTCGGCGCAGGAGAGGACGGACGAGGTGGTGAAAGCAATCGAGGAGGACGACTTGCTGGGCGTCTTGCTGGTATTGCACTACGCTGTAGGCGACGAGGTTAATGCTATCTGTACGTCCTGTCGCGTTCGACTCTCTAGCTCGCGTTGTTGCATTCGCCGCTTTGCCTTGTTCTCCTTTTTCGCAAGCAAGCCAAGCCAAGCTGACCTCAGTTCTCTTTGTTTCTTCGCTCTTGCAGCCTCGAGGACCGGCAAAACTTCCCTCGAGACGGTCCTGTCCGCTCCGCTTCGTCGGTTCGACGTTCGTAAGCTTATCGCCGAGTGTCTAATGCACCAAGGCGCCAACCCGGCACGAGCACTACGGTCGAGACTGGCAGCAGGCCAGGGTGAGCCACGGAGCGTGCTCGAAGAATGGAATAGGGGCGGAAAGGAACAAGGTGAGATGCCCGACTTTGCCGTTTTCCTTTTTTCCCGAATGCCCCTGTGCCACCGGCTTGTCACTTATTTCTCCTTTCTAGCCGTCGCTGCATATCGTCTTCTCTACAGTATGAGGCTCGAGGAAGCGGAAGCTTGGATCAGCAGCTCCGGTCTCAGCGTCGCCGATCTTCCTGCACCAATGCCCTCTCCGGCCACGGGCGCAGTCAAGGATGCTTCCGACAGGAGACGACGCTCTCCCGAGTCTCGAGTGCTTGAGCCGCTGGTCGCTCCGCAAAACGCTTCAGTCACATCATCTCGCCGTTCTCGGTCACCACCTCGTCGCACCGCGTCCTCCCATTATGAAACAGACTCCACGCGATCAAGGTCTCCGCAGCGCCGTCCCCGTTCCCCGCTGTCTCCTTCACACGGAGGACTTCCGCTCCAGGGTAGGAAACGGGCTTTGTCGGCTACGTCGCCGTCCCTACCCCGACGCCCAGGCGACAAATACGCACGTCGACACGAGGTTGTGACGGGTCGCCGTCGTTCTCCCTCACCCCGCCGTCGCAGCTGGGTCTTCGTACGTGGGATGGATCGCACTGTCTCAGAGCGGTTCCTCTGGGACCAACTCGAAGCCAGGGGGCTCAACCTGAGCGATGTATTTCTCTCGCGCTCGAATGACGGCTCAAGGTTCGCGTATCTCGCTCTGGACGACGGTTCGGCCGCACGGGCGGCTATAGATTCACTCGACGGCGTCCGCATCAATGGTCGACCATTCGTGGCCAAGGCATTCTTGGACCCAAACACGGGTGAGGTCGAACCCCAGGTCAAGCACGGAGTCAGCGGCCCTTACCTCGGCAGTCAAAAGCAAGCGGATCGGCCAGCCTCCGAGACTCGTTGCGGTGTGACTCTCATGCACCTTGACCACGGCTCCAAGCGGCAGGATGTCGTCGATTTCCTCCGGCCCGTCATCCTTTCATCCGAGATTGAGCGCATCGATCTTACCACAAGCGGGATCACTACTTTCGCCTTTTGCCGCCTATACGACCGCGACCTGGCTCGCAAAGCCATCCTAGAACTCGACGGCAAACCCATGCTCGGATGCGCCATTCGGGTCAATTGGATGGGAGGTGACACCCGTCCTCAGCCAAATCGTACGTTCCCTTTGCCTCTCTTCTGTAGGCCACACCTCGACTCACCGGTGCTCGTGCAGTCCGTCAGGCCTCTCCGCCGCCGCAGCGTAGGTCCTCGAGATCCGGCAAAAAGCCACCTACAGAACACAAGACAGGGTCACTCAAATCTGCGCAAGGCAATCAATCTCGTCCGGTCGCTGCGTCTCTCCCGACTTGGAAATCGACGGCGGTTATTTCTTCGTCTACTTCTGCCGAGCCGGACAAGGTATCTGCATCCACCAAACTCAACAACGTCAAGCAGAGTACAATCTCTACATCTACTTCAGGTCATGTCGATGACGAGGGACGTTACGCCAGTGATCTGTCCCAACTCCAAGCATCCGGTTTCAGCGAGGACGAGATCCGTCAGGTTAAGAAACTTTGGAAGCCAGCTACAAGTACGCCGAGCGACGGATGCGTACAAGTGACAGCACGCTTCGGATACCTGACTCAGGACAAGGCTCTTTCAGCCTTGGGAGCCAACCGACTCGAGCCCGCCTTTCCAGATGACAAACAGAAGCAGCGACTTTACGATGCGTTTCTGGCGGCACAGACTGGCGCTTCGCGTCAATACTCCATGGTAGGCTCTGGCTCCTCATTGCTCTGCCTTGTCCCTCTTCGCTGATGCAAGACCCCCTTGTCCCCTTTTCTTCATAGGACTTCTTCCGTCAATTTGCGGAGTTCAACCGGACGACTGAACTTTTCGCCGCGACAGCAAGTTCCGCAGCTGAAGGAGCGTCAAAGGTCGATAAGGGGAGGCGCCGAGGATCTTGAGGACCCTGTTGGAGGAAGGCGAGCTGGGCGGAATACAGCCAAGTTGTCAACAGTGGTTCATCTGCCTTGCACACTGCTGCGCGTGCTCACAGATCACGGTACCCTCTGGTTTCTGGCTGTCATCACTGCGGAGAGAAGTGAGCTGGAGAAGGACTGAGTGCCGATTTACTTATTCGCTAAAGTACTCGTGCCTTGCTGTCGCCGGTTTCATCTTGGCAAGTTCGGCCCTGCTCTCGCTTCCATGTGCATTTGGGCTCCGCTTCGCTCTACAGAGCACGTCTGATCATTCTGGCTCACCCACCTAATTCTCAGGTCACCTTGACCTTCTCAAACACCACTCTCACACTCGAGGGCAATAGCACCGCACAAGGGAGTGGTCGTCGGTACGACCAGGGTGTATCAGGTGGGTAGGGCTAGTCAGAGAATGAGCAGTGCCGATAGCGGCGGCTTGCTTGTCCTTCGGGCTCAAACAGCAAAAAACTTCTTCTCAGTGTATTCCTACCCTCCAATCCCGGCAGTAGACTGCGCCACGTGCAGTAGTACGACACTTGCGGTACACAAAGAAGGTCCCGAAGGGCCAAGGCAACGGTAGTGCGGTCAGTGACAATGCGGTTTTGCCGACCGGATGAACCCTGCTCGAATACAGGACCGGCTCTTGTTCGAAAGCAGACGCCCATCTATCTTGTATTCTCAGTGAATGCAAGGCGTCACTTCGCCGTACTGGATCGCATCGGAACAGCTTGGGCATGGCTCTAAACACGGCGTCTGGGTTTTCCCTGGACTCTTGCCCCAGTCTTGCCTTGCGGTCACATGTGGCATCAACGACCAGCGGAGGTATCTCAGGGGACAAGCGAGGACAGCTACGTCATACATGTCTAGACCAGTACAGCTGCATAGACCAGCTATCACGGCTTGGCAAGCGAAAACAAACAAACAAGGGCTTCCAAGGCAAATTCGGAGGGACGGGTTGAGGAGTATTGGGGCCACAACTTGCCAGGACGGTACTCATGAGAGGTCCCAGCCCGAATAAGACAAGCTGACCAGCGAACGGGACGCGGCGTGTGCGAATAGGGAGGTAATGTGACTGAGAAGGCACGCGGGAAAAGGGGAAAAGCGCAAGAGAGACGTTCATCTGTGGCGTATCTCAGATACCTCTCCATCACTCGCTCGCTGTGCTGCAAAGCGCATGAGCACGCAAGTGCAGACGGGGCTTGCAGAGCGAGGGCGCGTGCGAAGGTGCATGGAACGGAGGGCATGGACACAAACAGCAGCTACGGCCTGATCGGCGGGGTATCATGCAGTCCGTGTAGTTCAGAGTGCCAGAAAGTGCAGTAGTCCTAGACGAAGATGGGGCGAGAGACCGACAAATACGAGGAGGACGTAGCGCATTCCCCGTTTGATCACCACCTACACCCCTCGATCTAGTCTAAAGGCGTATAAAGCTATACACACGTCAAACTGGCTCCATCACGTACCGACTACGCCACCTTTCCACGCTCCACCCCTTCATCCTCCTCGCGCCCATCTCCCACCACATCGGGCGCATCAACCCCTCTCAGACGCCCTCGTTCTCTGCCAAGCTGCCCCGCACCAGTCCCTATCCCTCAAGCGACTAGTGACAGCCTCTACGACCGCATAGCTACGAGCTGGGGAACCGTGCGCGAGTCGGCCTTTCCAGGGGGGGCGCGAGGAGGCCAATTAGGCCAAGCCTCGAAGAATGTTGATACGGGTGCGGGCACGAGTAGGTGGGATCAAGGGCACTACGGCTCATCAACTGAGCGCATCGAACACGAAGGCAACCCGGAAAGTTGGGGCGTGCTCATCACTGCCGGAGCACTCGCTCGTCAGAGTATGGCAGGCAGCGACGAGGGTTCTCCCGAGCGAAGGGGGTTGTCGAAACGGCTCAGCCGAGCTAGTCTGCTGAGTGGAAGTGGAGGAAGGGATCGAAGTGCGAGTCGGGGTAGGAAAGAGGCGAGAAGAAGGACCAGAACGGTCACGCAGAGTACGCTGCAGGAGGAGCCAGAGAGCTATGCAGCGTACACAGAAGAAATCGAGGATCAAGACCAGGTCGAGGAGGATGAGCTCGTCGGGACGAAGGTGTCGTCCGACACAGAGGAAGAAGAAGAAGAAGACCTGTCCGAGGACAACTCGTCCGCTGCTCTCCCACATTCTGCACCTCAGCCCTCGACCTTCGCGTCCTACCACAAAAGTGGCTACACGAGAATCTTTCCACTGTCCGCACTCGTTCGGAACGTCCTCAAATGCTGCTTCGCCTACTACCTCGCCGAGCTCTTCACCTACGTTCCCGCCCTGTCCGAGCTCGTCGGCGCACCCTGGGACGTTGACGGACCCGTCAGAAATGCGCACGTTATTGCGACAGTCGCGGTCTACTTCATGCCAGCGCGAACGTTGGGAGGAATGCTTGAAGCGAATGCCTACCTGTTTGTCCGCTTTTTCCTCTCGCGACCCAGCCTTCCCGAACCTTGCGCTTAGGTAGCTCGGCCTATCGCTCATCGATGTAGGTTGGCGCCCTGTATGCGATTTTTCTTGCCTGCGGCAGCATGGCCTCTACCGTCCTCTTCGAACGGCTGGACCTCCTCGTATGTTTGCCCTGTTCTGTCTTGAGGTGCGATCACAAAGACTCACTCTCCGCTCACAGGAACTTGGACACGCCGTCGTCCTCATCCTCTGGTTAGGCTGTGGGTACGGGGTAGTCGCTTACGCCAAGGTGGTGATGGCAAAGGTGCGCTACAAGCCATTGCCAAAACCCATTGCAGCGCTTACGACATGTTTCTTCCCTCACAGCCGTCCATATCGACGGCGTGCTCGCTCGTTTCTCTCATCTGCTCCGGCTTGTTCGTCTCCTCCCCTTGATCCCTTCTCTGATCCGCCTGTGGCAAACCCGGGATGTATCCTCACCCTGCGCTCTCCCATACCTCGCCGCCATCACCAGTATCACCAAAGAGGGCGCTTTTCACATTGGCGAGTTCCGCACGCGCGCAATCGAGCAAGTCCTCCTCATCGCCGTCATTGGCGCCCTCATCTCGAACGCGATTTGCTTCATTGTTTGGCCTCAAAGCGCGACCGACAAGCTTCAGTACGTCCTCGCGATGTCTACAAGATGCTCGCCCGCTCACTTCATCCTGCGCAGATCCGATGTTAACAAGACCCTGGCTTCGTTCGGCACACTGCTGGACATGCTTACCAAGACCTTCCTCCTCGAGTACGTTGTGCTGACAGAGTCCCGTGCGGCGCTGAGTAAACCCCTGACCCCGCTTGACTTCCGGTAGCACCCACTTCTTCGCCCGCCCCGAAACCCTGAAAAAAGCTATCGACGCCCACCAATCAACCTTTACGACGCTGAAAACCTCCCTCGCGCAGGCCAAATGGGAAGTTTTTGACTCTCGCATTGCAGGCGCGTCGCGCACGGAAACGTACGATGAAGCAGTGAAGAGCATGACCAGACTTGCTCAGGGTTTGACGGGAATGCGGGCTGGCTGTCAGTTGCAGTGGGATATCATGAGGGCAAGGGAGGAAGGCAGGATGCCGCTCGAAGGAGAAGTTCAAGATGTGGTTGCGTCTGCTGAGAAGGCCGCGTTGATGGATGAGCTGGTGGTGCTCGAGCGGTTCAAAGAGCACGTGGGGCCTTCTTTACAGGCTCTCGCTGTACGCTCTTTTTTCTCGTGTACTGCTTCCCTAGTTGGCTGCTCACTCTTCGGCGACTCGCCTCGTCTTCCCCTCGTAGCACACCTCGACTGCCGCACTTTCCATTCTTCGCACGTCCTTCATGCGCACCAAAGCTGGGTCAGCTACGCGGCGATCGCTGCACAGTGACGACCCCGAGTCGGGACTTCCGGCGGAGGAGTTAGTGAAGCTGAAAGACGAGCTGGAGACGGCTCTGAAGGTGTTCAGGAGAGAACACTCTCGAGGCGTTAAAATCCTTTACCGTTCCATGCCTGCCCAAACTTTATATGGCAATGACGCCCTCGAGGCCTCTCTCCAAAACCTCGCCGAGGAGGTTCCCAATCCGGGTCCGAACGATAACATTTTCCGCCTCTACCAGTTGTGCGTGATCTTCATCGCTCGCTGTGGCTGCCTTCCTAACCTCGTCGCGTACTGCAGCTGCTTTAACTACGAGGAGTGGGGTCTCGAGCTGCTCCACCTCGTCTCCGTCTTCATCACTTTGCGCGAGACCGAGGAAGCTGTTGAGCGAGCGGCGGTCGAAGGTCGCCGTCGATGGGGCGTTTTCGCAGCTCCCGTCAAGGTCTTTTCCAACCTGTTCGGCGGGAGACAAAAAGGCAAGGCGACGCAACTGGGTAAACAGTTCGGTACGCTTATGCTCGTCCCCACATCATGTCCCAGGCCTGATCTAATGGTTCCGCAGCTCGTGCACTGAAGACTCCAAATAAGAAGCACCGCTCCGTCTTCCCCGAGATTGTAGATGGCGCCCTGTCCTCCCACCAAGTTGATACCTCGTCTCGCTCTCACTCTCTCGCCTCTCGGCTCAAGCTCGCTTTTTGGCGCCTAGGTTGGCACCTCCGTCAGCCCAATCTCCGGTTCGCCGTCAAGACAGGCGCGGGAGTGGCCGTCCTTTCGTCCGCGGCGTTCATCCCTTCGCTACGCCCGATATGGCTGGAATGGCGGGGCGAGTGGTCCCTCATCTCGTACTTCGTCGTCTGCGCACCTTCCATCGGCGACTCCAATTTCCTTGCCTTTGGACGCGTGCTCGGTACGGCTACAGGGGCGGCAGTTGCTGTCGCTTGCTACGTGCGTCACTCTTACTACGATACTGTAGCCCGCTGTCTGATCATAGGTGTTGCTGCAGTCCGCCTTTCCCGAAAACCCATACGTACTCCCTCTCCTCGGCGCCGTTTTTTCTGCCCCCTGCTTCTATATCGCCATTACCCGCCCTGCGCTTGCACCTAGCTCTCGGTTTGTCCTGCTCACCTTCAACCTGACCTGCTTGTACTCGTTCAACCTGCGGGAGGTTGATGTCGAGGTGGTCTCGATTGCGTTCCACCGATCTGTCGTGCGCTTTTCTCCTTTCCATTCTTTACATTGACTCGAACGGCCGCTCACGTTTTTTTCCAGGCCGTTGTTGTCGGTGTCCTTTGGGGTCTCTTCATCAATACCTGCGTCTGGCCTTTCGAGGCCCGTCGAGAGCTGCGGCATGGACTATCCGAGTATGCACTCTTTCTCTTACCAGCCTGTATCGGAAGCCCACACATCCCTTTTCAGGTTCTTCCTCAACGCCTCATATCTATACGAGCGCATCGTTCGCATCTACTCCGACCCACCGCCTTCCCTCTCACGCACGGCCTCGAGGACTTTCCGCCGCGATCAAGATGCACACGAGCGAACAGCATTGCTACCGCAAGAGGCGAAGGCTGAGCTGGCGGAAGCGGAAGCTGATTTCGTCGCAATGGAGATTGAGCTGCAGCTCTTGCTCATCCGGGTCGGTATTCCCGCTCTACATAGGCCTCGCTCACCGCTGACCCTCGATATCACAGGTATCGGGTCTTCTTGCCGCCACCCGACACGAACCTCGCCTCAAGGGTCCCTTCCCGGTGGCCGCATATCGTTCCGTCCTTTTCTCTTGCCAATCGTTACTCGACTCCTTGACCTCAATTGCGAGGATGACAAATCGAGAAGCGTGGTTTTCTGTCATACGGAGGGACTTTGTCCTGCCGGTCAATAAGGAGCGGCGTGAGATGGTGAGCTTTGCCCATCTCTTCGCAGCAGATTGGACATCGCTGACGAACAGGCTTGACTTGGCAGGTTGGCAACATCATCCTCTATTTCTCAATACTTTCCTCTGTCGTTTCCCTCAAGCAACCTCTTCCGCCTTACCTGCCTCCTGCCGCCGAGGCTCGCGAACGCCTCGTGGGCAGACTACGCGAACTCGAAATTGTCAAACGTCGGCTCGTGCGGGGAGGATCGGAATCATTGCTGTACTATGCCTATACCACCACTATGAAGGATGTGATCAGGGAGCTCGGAGAGTTGGGTAAGGCGTTCCAGAAGCTCTACGGAGTCATCGGTTCGTCCATCTCTTCTTGTCTTTTTCGTTCACGCTATACTTACCTTCTTTGACTACAGGCGGCTCTACCGTTGCTGAGTTCGAAGCGCTCTTCAGCGACAGACCCGATGGACGAGACGGTCTGGGCAGTGACGACGACAGCGAGTCGAGCGAAGAAAGGCAACAGCGGCGGCGTATAGACAATATAGTGTAGACTTCCAAGTTTTTGCTGTACTCCATAATAGCATAGCTCTATGGCAGCGATGAGGTCTTCATGATTCTCATGTGCAAAGGGTGCTATTGCGATCGTCCGTGCTAGTTGACTTTTTTACGCTGGGCTTTCGACGCCTTGACGATCTTTTTCGACTCGCGAATGGCAAGGACTGTTCGGCAGATATGCAAGACGTCAGTCATCGTGAGCGAAGGAGGACAATGCGGGAGAGGAGCACATACCGGCTTTGGTGACGGATCCTTGCTCGAGGATCGTTTTTGTCCGCCTGAAAGCTTCAACTTCGACATCCTCATCCGTAGGATCGGCTCTGCCCTGAGTTCTCCACTCGCCCCTGACTACTCCGCCGACATCCTGGTCTTCTAGGTAGTTCAGGACAGGCACGACGGGCAGGAGAACGTCGGCGGTGTAGGTCGTCCGCTCAGCATCCGTGAGGGCTTCGAAGCGCGCCGAGCCAATCGGTCGGTTCCCGTCTTCGCCGCCGCTCACCATGAACGTCTCGACGCTCTTGCGCATCATGTCGATAATGTCGTTCGAGTACTCGCCATACGAGGCTTGCTTGGCGAGAGCGGTGCGGGCTTTGCCGCCGCTATAGAAGGCGTCGCTGTACCGCTGAACGGCGGGGTAGGTTTCTGAGATTATTCGTTGGTAGATGGGAGGCATGTCGTTGTCGAGATACTTGCGGAGGTCGCGATCGTAGCATTGCGACTTATCGAGTTCCGTTTGGCCCATCTGCAGCGCAATGGCAGGAGGGTCTCGTGAGTCTCGGGACACCAAGTACGTATCAAATAGGCGAAAGACTTACAGGCACGGTGAAGAACTTCGCATCACGGGGCAGCAGCAGATTGCTGCGAGCGACTTGACCTTCGGTATCGTCGGTGTAGGCCACCAGGTATTTGCCCTGGGGTTTCTTCTTGCGACTGCCTGCGGTGGCGGGAGCGGGCGGGATGAAGGACAAGACGCGAGCGGGCCACCATTGATGCTGAGACCGAGCGAGGCAATACGAGGGGTAGTCGATGCTGAAGAGCAAAAGAGCAGGTCAGTCGGGAAGCTGGGATGTAAGCGAGAAATTGACGCACCACATGCCCTCGTCATCGTCCTTGAGCAGCTCATCGTCCGTGTCGCTCTTGATCTCAACTTCCGCGGGGTCGTCCTCGCTCTCGCTATCAAGCTCCACCATTCGCTGCTTCCGTTTCTGCGACTGCGATAGAGCCTGAAAGCTCGATGGCGGTAGTAGACCGTCTTCGTCGTCACTCTGTAGGCCGGTAGCGTCCTCTCCCAGGGCACGCTTGAGGACAGGGTCAAAAGCTTCGTCCGATGGGGCTGCAAGCGAAGCGGAGTCGCGGAAAGTACGACGGTCGAAGCGAAGGATGATTGGATTCCGGAAGTTGACGACGTCCTCGGAAGTTGGATCCGAGAAAGAAACGACTTCGGGTCTGCAAAGGGGGATAGGAGGGTGCAAATGGTCAAATTGAGAAGGCCAAACGGAAGATGAGCAGGACGTGCGTATACTCAAGAACGCTAGAAGACGGGTCGAGATAGAGCTTGACGCAGAACGGCTTGTCCCAGAGATTGCCGTAGACCTGAGCAAGAAAAAGTCAGCACAGCTACAAACTAATAGCCAAAGCGAAACTCACCTGAGCTGGCCACCAGAATCCCTCTTTTGCGCCTTCCTTCCTGATGTGAGCCCAGATCGGCTTGCCGAGCGGCAATGCCTTGAGACTCCAACCTTTTGCACGTTGTTCGGGTGTTTCGGTCGCAGCGGTGTCGGTATGGCCGGTGATGAAAGAAGAGGATGGACGGAGAGAGGAGTTCTTCGTTGGCGAGGACGATGGTGCTGCGGAACAAGAGTCAGGCTACAGACTCACGAACAGGGATGGAGTCGAGATCGGCCTACCTCGCGACATGTCTTCCCAAGCTTTTCCCTTGCCTTGCTTGCCATCCCCTGCCGGTTTCTTCCCGTTCGCCTTTGCTGTCCGAGCGGCTGGAGCCTTCGCCTTCCCCTGCCGCTTCGTCGCCGAACCGTTCAGCGATTTAGGCGGTCTTCCCCTCTTCTTCCCCTTCTGAGGTGTACTCTTCGTCGCCTCGAAATATTCGTCCTCCCCTTCCGACTCGCTCTCCGACTCCGACTGCGTCTCCGTGTCCTCGTCGCTCCCTTCGCTGTCGTGATCGTCCTCTTCCGACGTCGAAACCTCCTTCATACTCACCTGCTTACCCGTGTTCCTTCGACGCAAACCTAGCGATTCTCGCCGGATATCGCTTGGCAAGTCGTCGTCGGCGCCATCCTTCTCCTTCGCCTTTCCCTTAATCTTGCCGCCGGGTTTGGCCTTCAAAGCGCCGGCCTTCTTCCCGGCCTTCTTCTTCCCCTTCGGTGGCGCGGCCTCTTCTTCGTCTTCGGTCGCTGAGGCGTTATCCGAATCCTCGAAGAGCTTGGCCTTCCGGGCCTTCTCCTTCTTCTTCATCGGCTGCGGCGGAGGAGATGACGGAAGAGGGGAAGGAGAGGGTTTCTTCTCTCCCTTCTTTCCTCTATCCTTCGGTGCAGCTGTCAATGCCTCAATCTCCATCTCATTCACGTCCGCCGATCCCTCCTCATCGTCGTGGTCGGGGAACAGCAGTGTCTTCTTATTCTTCTTCTGCTTCGGGCTGGACGAAGCTGGGGTCGAAGCTTGTGGTCGAGGTTTCGGTTGTCGTCCTTTCCCCTTCCCCTTGCCCTTCGGAGCCGCCTTCCCTTTCTCGCCATTCGCCGTCTCAGGTTCCTTTGGTGGTGGAGGGGAAGGAGACTTTGCCCTCGCCTTCTTCTTCGGCGACTTGAGCACTTCGACCTCCGGCTCCGACTCGTCAGGGTCCGAAAAGGTGGGCGACTCAAGGTCCCGTAGCATACGAGAGGTATCGTCGTCCTCGTCCTGTTCCCCGGCTTCGCCAGGCACGGGCCGTGGCAGGGGTGCGGGAGAGTCTTTCCGCGCTGCACGAGGCCGTTTGCCAGTCTTCTGCTTTGAAGATGAGGGAGGCGGAGGAGAACTGGCGACTCCTGCTGTAGATGGAGGAAGAGACGAAAGCGGCGAGGTAGCGCGGACAACGATACCGGGAGAAGAGGCGGCTGAAGAGGGAGGAGATGGGTCTCGCTGAGCCGGGTGGGATTGCGAGAGCGGATGAGAGGCGCTGACTGAGATGGGATGAGGGGAGAGACGGGCGGTGTCAATCGCTTGGGTGTACTCTGAGGGCGAAGAGGGATTGGGAGAGGCAGGGCGGGGAGTCGAGGCGGGAGATCGAGAGGATGCGCGGCAGTGTCGGCCGACGGACTGCACGATTCATAGTCACCTTGATAAGCACAGGTAACAGATCAGAGGAAGGGAAAGAGAACGTACCGACGATCTCTTCTTGTCAATGACCATTTCGAACTTGTGCGACTCCCGCTTCGGCTTCTTGTTCCGACCCGCAGTCGAGCTAGTCGAGCTGACCGGTGGCGCCGCGTCACTTTCCACTTCCATACCCAAACCGTCGTCCTCCTCCCGCTCCTTCTGCTCCCTCTCGTTCTCCCGCTTTTTCTTGCCCCGTTTCTTGCTCGGACCGGCAAAGGTCGCGCTGCTCTCGCGCCTCATCCCAGCAGAAAGGAGGGGAGGTACATCAACGTATGGTGATGTCCCACGTCGTCTGTAGTGGACCTCTCCACCGGTGCTGCCAGTACTGAAAGGCCGGAGCGCTCCACCACTTGCAGTAGAAGCCGCCGGAGAAGGAGCCATCATCAGCTCGTCGTCGTCCTCCCCCTTCCCTCCCGGTCCTTCCTGCACCGCAGCCATCGCGCCCCTCCCCCCAAGCGCGGAAGAAGAGGAAGGGATCCTCCTCCCCTTACCTTTGCCACCCGCGGCCATTTCCGACGGGTGCAAATTCTCACCGGACCGTTCCTCCGCACTGACAACGAGCAGCGGGGTCTTGGATCTCTGTCTCACCCCGCTGCTCGGCGAGCTCTGCAGAGGGTTGTTGTCTCCCACCGCGTGCGGCTCGTGCGAAACGCTCCTCGATCTTCCCCCTTTTCCACCGCCGCTGACAACGGAAGACGTTGGGGTAGGAACGATCCTAAGCGGGTCGGGAGAGTCGAAGGTACCTCTGACACTGTCATCGCCTTCTGCAAGCTCGATCTGAGTGAGCTGAAGCGTGCTGGTTTGGGTCGGAGTGGGTCGAGAGGGGGTAAGAGCGGTGTTCTGTGTAGTGACTATGAGAGTGTCTTGCGAGGAGGTCGAGGAAGGTATGGCGTTTGTGTAGGAGGAGTTACGAGGAGGTGTAAGAGGTCGGATGGGTTGGGCGGCGGACGGGAGGGTTAAGCCGGAACTGGAGATAGGAAGGGAAGATTGGGGTAAATCGGCGTTGAGGGTCCCGGTGATCGCGGCGGAGATGGCCGAGACGGACGAGGTAGGAGGACCGGCGTCGGCAGAGCGGTGGGTGGTAAAGGAGGAAGAAAGTTGTTCGACCTGTTCGACAGGAGAGCGAGGATCCCTCATGGCAATGTCACTAGGACCTTCCGCTGCCGGATCCCCTGCGTAGTGTGTCGTAGTCATCTCTTCACAACCTCGCTGGGCCAGGGCGAATCCTTCGCCTTCTGCTTCGAGCGTACGACCATCCCCCACCGCATCCCGCTTGACCGGACTCTGCTCAACGGTAAGGTTAAGTACTGGCGTACTAAGCGCGTCGAAGTCCATTGAAGCATCACTTGTATCGTCCATCGTGCTTGTTCAGGCCGTGCACGGCGCAGATGACGAGGCTGAGTTTAAGGTGAACGCGTGAATGAGGGTGAAGAAAGAGTAGCGACAAGGGAGCCGCAAGCGGACGGCTAGGGTTGAGGAAGGGGTGTACGAGTAGCCTGACCGTTGGCCCGTCTTCCGCACGCAGCTAGACGCGAGATGAGGGAGAAACCGAAGCGCGTCCTGCTTGCCCTCGTCGCGAACATGCAATATTTCCACCATGACCACTAGGCAAGTCAGCCGGCTTTGGCTCACAGCTGTCCAAGCAGAACATCCGAATGCAGACGTGCAGACTTCTTGGGTTGAAGAACGAGGAACTGGAAAAAATGGCACGGCTTTTTTCCCTTAAGTAACAACACGGCTATTCCCGTTCCCTAGCCATTCGTGTCCGCTCCTCCTCAAGCGTCTTCATCTTCAGCTGCCTACTCGACGAGGAACGAAGCAGAAGAAGGAGAAAGAAGCGTCAGCCTGGGGAGCGGCGGCGGAAAAGGATCCCAGTGTGCAGAGTTGGAAAAAGGTGGACGTACTGCAAAAGCATATTGCCGTAGAGATATGAGCCTGGTAGAGGCAGTGGGTGGACTTCGTCTCGGAAATGTTGAGACTGGCCCTGAAGAAGTCACGAAGAAAAGCGAAAACAGGATCCGAGTCAGCGCCCATCCGAAATAACAGATCGACGAGAAGGGAAGCAAAGCTCACGAGCATCAAACTCCCCCACTCATCCACCTTTAACCGTCTCCCCAACCCCCCCTCAATCGCCTCCCTCTCCCTCCGCTCCTCTCCAGCCCCAAGCCCAAACCCAAGATACCTCGCCCCGACGCTCTTACTCCACACTTTCCAAGTCCGTTTCCCCTCTTCTGCGGCTCGACCTTCTTCAATCAGTCGGTCAACGACGGATCGACCGACTTGGTCGAGAGCTATTAGGCGGTTGTAGGGGATTTTAGGGGTTTCCTTGATGAAATGGAGGGCGCCTGCAAAGACTCAAATTCATGTCAGCTAGTGTCACTACTGCCTCTCCATCGAGAGAGAGCAAGGGAGAGGAGAAAGCCAAAGATGGCCAGCTGGAAGCAAACAGGGGTAACTCACGCCAAAGTATCCTCGTCTCCGCCTCAGCTCCGCCGCTCCTCCGTTCCTCCCCCCACCCCTTCGCAACATGTCTCAAAATCTCTCCCACCCTCCTCTCATTCCACCTCCGACTGTCCAAACTCATAGTCCTCCACACATCAAACTTCTTTATCGCTTCTTCGGTGGAAGAGGAGCCCGAGTCGATGGCTTGTTTAGCTAGTCTTTGGTCTTCGGAGGATTGGCGCAGGAGACCCCAGAAGCCGGGGGCGATGGAGAGGAGGGCGGGGGTGAGGGGGAGGTCATATTTGAGGGAGAGGGAGTGGACGAGGGGGACGACTATGTGGTCGAAGCGGTCTGCACATCCCATTCACCGGGAGGTCAGTAATCTCAACCCAGCATAGTGCCCTCAGTCGTATTACCGAGAAAAGGGAGCGCACCTTCCACGGTAGCAGGCGGGTAGTAATGCGGATGCCGTTCGATGAAATCCGTTTTGCCCCGGAAACCATAGTGGAAAACGTTGAGGATTCGAAGGTTGAGTTTGCCGACGTGACACACGAAAGGGCGAGATTGGTGGTAGTTGGGCCATTCGCGTGCACCCGTGAAGTAGTTCTTGTCTGCAACGAGGTGGAGGGTAAATTGCAGACCAGGTCCAGAGAGGACGAACGGGACGCACAGTCTTCTGGCGGCAGCTCTTGCCCAGCCGGGTATGGTGGGCTCATGTCGTGACTATCCCCAATCATTTCATACTCCCCACCTACAAACCCACAGAAATGCTCATTGTGATCCCGGTCAACGCTATCTCCAAAGATGACCAGCGTCTTGTTGCGTGCAAAGTCGAGTTGCGGCACTTTGGCACCCTCGATCTGTGCCTCCCGCAGCAGAGAAACAAAGTTGACGGGTTGGCAGTCTTCGGGAGCAGCGATGGGTTGCCAGACATTTTCTGCAGGAACCGAGAGGTTGACGTTGAGAACCCCGTACTGCGTTGCATAATCTAGTTAGCACTGCGGCGAACCGGATCTCTGAGAGAAACAAGCAGGCACGCACCTGATCGTAAGGATTGCACACCCCGTCGTCGGTCTTGCGGCTGACCATGGTATGCGGCGCCGCTCTTCTTGATCTCGCCTGGACATCTCCGGTTGCCAGCCCTCCCAGCCATCCCAATACACCCACAATCAGTAACCCTCCGACGACCGCACATTGTTTGCTTGCTGTCCGCCTGTTCGCCGAAGCAGGACTATCCCTCCAGCCGTGAAACCCATTTCCTCGCCCTGCACCCTTGCCCGTCCCAGTGAGCGGTTCATCCTCTCCCACATCATCTGACGATACCGCCGAATACCCACTTCCGCTCCTCTTTTCCCTGATGCTCTGACCAAAGTAGCTCCCACCACCCGTTTTCTCATCTTCGTTTGCGTCTTCGGATGACCCTAGATGAATCGTCACATCAGGTGTCTCGAGGCCTACTGAGCGTCGCCTGACGTGAGAGGGTGCTTGCTGGAGGGAGACAGAGGTGCGGCGAGGGTAGTGAGGAGTGGGGCTGGGTGGGGTCGAAGGGAGGAGGGAGATGGAGGTGTAGTCTTGCGAGGGTCGGGCGAGAGGTGCTATTGAACAAGTCATGCTGCCAGATGGCAAAGAGCTGAACAAGCCACAGCGAGAGAACGGAGATCAATCAAGCAGCGGGAGCAGAAGGAAAAGAAGGAGCAGCGCATGATGAATCTTTGCGTGACTCGTGCGAGTGATTCGACGTCGGGTGAGACGGTACTAACTAGAGGGTTCCACGAGGCCGAAGGAGGAGGGAAGGCGAGAGGGTTGGTGGTGATGAGGCTGGTCGGAAATGGAAAGAGTGGCTGGTAACTTGGCTCTGAAAGTGTCGGCAACGGTGGTCAAGAGAAGCCGATAGGTGTGAGATGTATCAGCGGATGAAGCTGCTCACTGGCTACTATAGCTCATCGTGTGAGACGGTCGCGGTCGCGAGTGATGGAATTAACTTGTCAGGAGGGGCGAGCGACACTTGGCTACGACACCGGTGAGCCAGCGCACTGGATCTCCTCTGTACACCCATATCTGGACGAAGGGCATCCGGCGGAGTCGCTATCAGCTGAGTCTGAATCCAACATGATGTGATCGAGTTGAACGAGATGGCGGACAAGGTCGATCAGGGAGGACTGGCGGGACTGGCGGGACTGGCGGGATGGAAAACGTCTTGGCAGGAGCAGAACCCAGAGTGTGCCAGTCACACAGACCATGTATGTCTAGACTTGTACCGAACTGTGCGAGAGCAGGAGAGAGAGCAGCAACTCGAGGGTCAAACAACAATTTAGTCGTTCCCCTTGCAGTTCACCGGACAGGCTAAACCTGGCTGTGCCATACCTGTACCCTCAACTTGTACCACTACTGCCCCCAACTTGACCACTCGGACTGATCGACACCGCCTTGGATTCATCGCTCGAGGTGCCGCCTCTTCAACTCGTCTCGAGATCGGTAAACAGGCTCAGGTTGAACGAGCGTGGACAAGCTTAGTGAGCAGCAATGGCAACCCTCGACGCCAGAACCTACTCGACAACGTCAGTCCCATCCTCGTTCCCCCTCTCCCCTCTCTCTCTTATTCCCCACTGACCCTCTCAAGTTCTCCCCACCTCATCGCAGCTTTTCCGGTCTAAAGTCTACCGCAATCACCGCAGGATGCTTCATCATTGGAGGTCTCGTCATCAAAGAGGTCCTCCAGAGGTTGACCAAGTACCCAGACGAGGATCAGGCCAGGAAAAGAGGCGAACCGGTCAGGGACCGAGGCATGGAAGGGTGGGCCATGGGTGCGTTCCTTTGCCGACTCCCATGCTGAGGCCACGCTAACACTCTCCCTCCCCAGGCTACCTGTACCGCGCTCGCACTTTCGTCGCTGGACCTAAAACCGCCGATTACAAGAATTATCCTTTGTCCTGGGTCATCGAGGCCTACAAGCGCGACGAGAAGTACTACGAGACACATTGCGGCGCAGATGCAACGGTCTATGTGCGGTTCATTCGAGGCACCTGTCTGTCCTTCTTCCCCTCCTCCCCCCTCGGCTTAGCCAGCAGCTGACCCTTCTTCCTTCGGACAGTCTTCTGGATCACCTTTCACCTATTCACCACCTTCCCTATCCTCTTGGCCATCAACTTCCACTACGCCCCCGCCAACATCTCCCGCCAGTCTCTCGACCGCGCCTCCCTCTCCGCCCTCGTCCAGAACAAAGAAGGTCTGCACCTCCTCCCCATCCACGTCCTCATGATGTGGATCGTCGTCTTCAGTTGGGTCGGTAACCTCATCTGGATCGGCTACGGCACACTTCGCATTCGGCGAAATGAACTTCGCCGTCTATTACGAGACGAGGTCGAACGGAGGCTCCCCGCCGAAGAGCGCAATCCGAATCACTACTTCTCGAGGGATATGGATCCGGAGGTACCGCAGAAGGATGTTGGATGGCGGTATCGCACCGTGCTCGTGCGCAACATCCCGCCGGTCCTGCGGACGGAGGACGCGATTCGGGGTTACTTCGAGCAGTACCTACGCTCGAGGCCCAGCACCGATGGGGACGAGGCACGGGGCTCGACCACGACTGACAGCGATGGTCCCTCTACGCCAACTTCGGCCGCACCGCTCAACCTTCTCAAGCAAGTGCGCGACTCGTTCCCGATGCAAGATCGCAAAGTGACACCCAGTGCCCCTTCTTCTCGACCACTCATCTCGTCCATCGTCCTTGTTCGACGGACGGTAGAGCTCAATGAGCTGTATGCCAAGTATGGGGAAGTGCTGCATCAGCTGGAGACGGCGCATGTTGCGTTGGTGAGGAATGTGATGGAGTGGGTGCGGGAGAAAGTGGAGAGGGAAGAGGAGGAGAAGTCTGGTGTAGTACGGTCTGGAGGTATTCCCTTCTTCGGAGGAAAGAAGCGGAAGCGGGCGGATCTGGAGAATGAAGCGAGGGAAGGGGACGACCTTCTCCTGTCTACCCTACGACCTTTCCTTCCCACTTCCACCTCGCCGCCACCACTCGACCACTCCGGCGCGCCTTTGTCCCTCTGGACCGTTATCCATTCTCTCCATTCCGCCCACCCAACCCTCCTAGACCGCTTCCAACCCCTCACCCGTCTGCGCTACTTCCGCTCTCAATCTGTCCCCTCAATTGACTACTACCTCGCCAAACACAACCTCCTCTTCTGCCTAATCGACGACAAACGCGCCCGTCTCCCCGAAGGGTTCGAAGCCGCCTCAACTGCCTTTGTCACCTTTGAACGGGCGGAAGATGCTCGAAGGGCGAGGAAAGAACTCAAGTGGAGGCCTTTGAAGAGTATTTATCGAGGGAGGGTGCTCGATTTCAAGGTCAAGATGGCACCGGAGACGAGGGATTTACATTGGGATAGGTTGGTGTTGGTTAGTCTTTCGAGCGATTTGTTGCGGGGGACTTTTTTGCAGATCTTGATTTGGGCGGCGACTTTGTTTTGGGGTGAGTCGTACATTCTTCCTACTACTGCATTCAGCGGAGGATACGAGGCGGGCGTAGACTGACTTTACTTGACATACGCTCTTCTTGCAGTCCTTCCAATCTCGTTCCTTATCGGTCTGCTCTCGCTTGAAAGTCTGACAGACCACCTGCCGAAACGTACGCCAAACTAGCCCACTGACTTGTCTCTTCCCACCGATTTCAAAGAGACTGACTTTGCAACCTTCCCTACCCCCTCCCTGTTGTTCCCCATCCTCCTTGATGCCTTCCTCCCCGGTACCCTCAATGTCACGTCTCTCAATTCAGTCGCCGCTTACCTTGAAGACAACCCCGTTGCCAACTCGCTCTTCACTTCCCTCCTGCCGGCCGCTATTGTCGCGGTGCTTAACCTGTCCGTCCCGCCTTCGCTATCCAGTCTGCCACCGTCTCCTTGCCCGAGTACTCATTGCTCCTCATCGTCATGTGCAGCTTCGTGCCGGCCGTACTCGGTATCATTCAGAGGAAGGGTAAGACGCTCATCACCGAGTCGAAATGGTCGGCGCAAACACAAGTATGCTTCCCTCTTCTGCTCACCTTATTTCGATATACTGATTCTTTTGCTGTCTGCTAGGCGGTCTACTGGAAATTCGTCGCCATCAATCTCCTCATCGTCTTCTGTAAGTTGAACCTCCCACTTCGGGCTACGCCAGACTCCCACAGGTCGCAGCTCGCTTACTCCACGCTGTGGCCATACACTTCTCCTCCCATTCAGGCATCGGTATCCCTGCCTTCACCTCCTTCCTCAACGCCTTCCGTCAACCCACTTCCGTCCTCGACGTCATTGCCGCTGCTTTCCCCAAGGGCGCAACCTTCTTCAGTTCGTATATGCTGCTTCAAGCGGGTATCCATACTGGGATTGAAATCTCGCTACTGGGGATTAGTTGGATTAACCATGCTAGGTGCGACGTCGCTCCGGCTTCTGGTCCAGTCTCGTCATCGATCGAATGGAGGACTGACTTGTGCGGACTGCAGTATTCGCGCGTACATCGCACCTCGGAAGCGCGCTCTGGATGCTGTCCCTCGGTTCTTCGGTTTCCAGAGCTGGTTCGTCCCTCGCCTATGCCTACTGCATATCTTCCTCCCTTAGGTGAAGGCTGACTATGTCACGCCACATCTTGATTTCGACTTGCAGGATTCCCAACCACCTCCTCATCGTCTCGATCTGCCTCATCTTCGCCGTCCTCAATCCGCTCGTCATCGCCTTCGGGTTCATCTACTTCACCTTGGCAGTTCTCGTCTTCAAACAACAGGCATGCTGCGTCGTATACTCTGATCTCTTTTTCGCTCCGGAAGCTCACGTCTGTCCGTCCCACAGTTCGCTCACGTCTACTACCGCCGCCATTTTGAGGGAGGAGGTCGAGTCGTTTTTAGACGGGTATTCCGATACTCGCTTGACATTGCTGTTCTCGCTGAGCTTATCTATGGTACGCCCCGCTCTTAGTGCCCTCGACGATACAGCTTCCTTGACCTAATCTTTACGACGCTTTGCAGTGTCCTTCTTCTGGGTGCTCAAGCGATTCTCCCTCGGTGGAGCTGTCATTCCGCTCGTACGCCTGCCTCCTCTTGCACTATTCTATCCTTGTGACACTGACACGGCCTGGCAGATCCCGCTCACTGTCGCGACCAAGGTCATCGGTTCTCGCTGGTTTGACCACCTCGTCGACGAAATCGAAGAAGCTCAAATCGACGTCATCTGCGGAGAAGGCGACGCTGCTGCCGAGCTTTCTGTCCCGCTCGACGACGAAGATCGAGACCTACACCTCACTTTCTCGGAAGCCGTTTCGACTATCAAGACCTTCGCCACCGTTACTCTTCCTGCCCTCGCCCTACATCCCGCGGCAAGACTACCCAAAGTATCCAGCCCGTCTCGGCTCGCAGCACACTGGAAAGCTCGCTCCGAAGCAGCGTCGGTCAAGTCGAATGGGAAACGCTCAAGGGCCAACAGTTTTCAGATGCGACCTCGGTCGCAGACTTCCCCGGATGATTGGAGGAGACCCATGCTGGATACGATCATGAGTCGAGAAGAGGGTGCTCCGACTGAGGTGAGTGGGATAAGCCCGTCGCCTAGCTTGGATCAACATGGAGCATGGGCGGTAGTTAGTCGGGGGGAAGATGACGAGATCGTACGTGGGACGACAAGGGAAGATGCGCCGGAAGCAGCCGCACCGGCGGGTGCTCCAGCCTCGATCGTGGAAGAAGCGAGCAAGACTGCACCTCTTGCTCCACGGCCAACCGACGAACCTGAATCTCCCATCCTCTCCCATGCGCATCACCACGCCTCCCCGATCGTTCGCCCTCATCCTCCCGTAATAAGGGACGACCGACCCGTTTCTCACCTTCACTACCGCAATCCCGCCGAGGTGGTCCCTCTCTCCCGCTGTCTGTGGCTACCGGCAGATCCGCTCAGACCCGTCGATTTAGGGGATACGATCGATTATAGTGGGAGGGCTTTGGTTTCTAGTGAGGGGGGGAGGGGGGTTATTGGGAGTTGGGAGGAGAATCCGAGTAAGGGCGTTGTGGAGGAGAAGATGTGGGACGACGAGGTTATTCCGGTTGGAGAGGTCGGTCAACAACTTGGAGGAAGCGAGAATGAGGTTGCGGAAGATCGACCTGCCGAGGAGGAGAAGGAAGGCGAGACCAAGCAGGGAGGAGAAGCAGTTCCGTCTAGTCACGCCCGCGCAACCAGCAACGACCACCTCATGCCGACGCCGACCCACGACTTGACCAGGCGTGGCAGTCGCCAATCGATGATCAGCTTGGAGCGGTCTTATACGCTGAGGGGTACAGAACGGATTCGTGTTGCAGCCGATGTCGCAGCCAAGATCGAAGCGGAGCAAGGTGGACGACAACTTTCCGTCCTGGACGGCGGGATGATGCGCCGAAGAGGGAGCAGCAGCGCGTCGCAGCGGTCTCCGTCTATCATGTCGTCTGTACTCCAGCGGAAAGGTACCAAGTCGAGCGCTGTCGAGAACCGGTCGTCCTCTATCATGATCCATTCACCTCATCACGCACCCGTCCTCCTCCGCCACCCGAACGTGGCCAGACCCTCCCCTCCCGCCATTCCCGTGTTCACCGACGAACCCGACACCCTCGATGTCCTCGACTCGTCTACACCGCGCGAATCCTCCGCCTACCCCTTCCCACCGCGATCTCCAAGATCTCCAATGTCACTATCTCCAATCAAACCCCGCCGCAACACAGGCGCATCTTCCCTCGGTCCTCCGTCTCCCTCTCGTCCTTCAGGCCGAGACCGCTCTCCTTCCGATCTCACTTCTCCCACCCGCGCCGGTTCTCGCCTTTCGAATCGCGGTCCCATCTCGCCAACCTCTCCAACATCCCCTACCGCCCGCACTCGGTCCACTCGAGCCGTCTCGCGCGCTCGGTCTATGCATTTCCCACCGCCCCTCGAGCGGACGTCGGAGGAAGATGCTCAGGAAGTCATCGTCCACTGTGCTGCGGAAGGCGACGGTGGACCGCCGGCGGTGTCGCTCTCTCAGGCTGCGGCGTTGCGGGCTGAACTACTTGAAGAAGAGCGGAAAGCGCACGAAGAGCACGAGAAGAGGGAGGCTCAGAGGATGGAAAGGGAGAGGAAGGATCGAGAGGATGGTGGAGGGTCGGGGTGGTTGAGGAGGGTTTGGTTGAGGTCTGAGGTGGAGGAAGAGGCGGACACGACTTGAGCGTTGTGCAGCTTTGTATAGAGGTCTCTTTCTCTTTGTTTGTTGTGCTGTCTATCCACTTTACGCCCACGTACCTTACTCTACCTAATCTTCGCAATGCACATCGCAATGATGCGACGGCATGCCAGCCTTCTTATCTGCTTTCTTCTCACCAAACTCAATGTGCTCGTGAGAAAGACGGCAATGTACCAAGATGCCTATTTGCAGCGTCGTGAATACTCCCTACTTCCGCAAGAGCGAGGGGGAAGAAACCGGACACCAAAAAACGAGATGAATAAAAAGCACTTCCTTACCAAAATTGCAAGCTCGCACAGCAAGCTAGTCCCAGCGCCCGCCAATATACGTCAAGACCACCTCGGTTGCCCATCGCTCCCATAGGCCTGGCTTCCTTTCCTCTTTGCCGGATCAGGTGACCCCGGTGCTGTTCCCGACGCCCTCGAACTCGAGTAGCCATCCCAGCTTGCTCGTTTCGAAACATCTGGACTGCTCCTGGGCGACAAGGTCGAAGTCGAGTTGTACACATTGGCGAGATTGGGAGAAGGCGGTACAGAGGGAGGTCGAGAAAAGCCCGAAGCTGCGGCTGCGGGGGTGACGTAGGGGTTGTCCACTCCTGAACTGCTAGGTGCGGATGCGGCGAAGGGTCGCTGATGCAGTTGAGGGCTGGCGTTCATTTCGAAGACTTGAACGGAATGATCGGGCGTTTGAGCGCCAGGAGGAAGGTGCTGAGGATTGGGTCGACGGCCGTAGGTGGGGGTCGCGGAGCCGTTGAGGGAAAGACTGGGAGAGGTGGAGGAGGTGGCGGCGCTTGAAGCGCGGAGGGCGGCAAGGGCGGAATGGGAAGAGTAGGAGGAGTGGGTGTTGGCAGAAGAGGGTGGGAAGGAGGTCGGTGGGGTGAAGCTTCCCTTGGAAACGGAAGGTGAAGGAAGGGTGGATGGGTGGTGAGAAGGTACCGCGCTGGTAAGGCCACGACGAGCAGCTGCACAAGCGGAAGAAGTCAGCCAATGCAGAACAGTCACACTTGCAGCGCTCAACGTGCAAGAGAGCGACGGGAGGGAGAAGAAGCTTACCTTCGGGAGAGTTGTACAGATACGTACTGGTCACGACCATGATCGTGCCAACAAGGAAAGATAGGGTAACCTGGAAGTCGAACAGGAGGATTCCAGCGCAAAAGGATAGCACGATGGCGAGGGAGGTTGCGAAGCCTTTCATTATATTGTCGCTGCGCGGGACGCGAGTCAGTGCTTGCGTCGGACGGAAGAAAAACGATAAGCAGGGACGTACCTGTACCGGATTACGAGCGCCGTGACGAGCCCGCCGAAGACCTGACGGAGCATAACAGCGTTAGTACCGTGGGAAGGAAATATAGAAGTATCTCCAGCTCACCTGGATGAGAACGACCGCCCAAGCCCATCCTCCGAAGTTGGCAAAAACCGGTTGTTCCGCCATCGAACTAGGCGTTGATGGCCCGCCCGTAAGAGAGATGCCCGGTGCGAAGACCGCCATGGCGGCAGGAAGAAGAGAGAAGATGGAGAGCTGAACGTTTCGGATCCACAGGTCGGCCTTGCTCCCCTTGAGGACCATCTCGAAGTAGACGCCGGCGAGACCGGAAGTCATGCATGCGCAGAAAACGGCGAGAAGGCCCTTCGACTTGTCCATCTCGTGAGAGCCGTGGGATGAGCTGCTTCCAGCTGCGGCCGTCGATTGCAGTTGAACAACCCCGACACCGGCGGCGAGGAAAAGCAAGGCGAACCATTTTCGTCCGGAGAGGCGGCGGCGCAGGAGGAGTACGGAAAAGAGAGCGGTGGTCAGGATCTTCAGGTTGTAGGTGACTTGGAAGGTAGGGACGTCGAGGTTGGAGGCGGCAACGAATTGTAGCTGCAGGATATAACCTATTCAGTGGCTGCCGAGTTCGACGAGAGGAGCACAGATGCCTACGTTGTTCTGAATGACATAGAGACATGCTGGAATGGACAGTTTCCAGCAGTCATTGCTGTTAGACAGGAAGAAGGAAATCCGGAATGTTCAGCCGCTGCAGGATGAAAAGGCCCGGAGAAAATGCCTCACCTGAAAACCTCCGTGAGCATCTTCCGCCCTCCTCGCACCACGTTCTCGGGTGTCCACATACTCGCGCCTGCTGTCCCGCTCATCAAGCTCCCGCTCCCTCTTCGCTGCTTGCCTCCATCGTTCAACTCCAACTTGGAGTATTCTCCCCTTTCAAGCGCCGAGACTGGTGATGACGCGGCGAGTACGGAATTCCGGAATGCGATAGAGAGGGAGATGGCGCCCTTGAGGAGTTCGTTAAGCAGGACGGCGGAGGCGGCATTGTACATTCGATCTTTCGGTACAGAAGTTCGGCTCTGTAGGAGAGATACCCGGTGAGTATGCTCTCACGTGAACTATGAGACAGAAGGTGCTCACGTAATGTAGTACGATTGTGAGAGCGCTGTTTTGTACGGTGAGGGTGACGAGAGAGATGAGTGAGAGTGGTACACCCAGCACGCTCGCAGGTGTAGAGGCCATGGTGGCGCGAGAAGAGACCTTGTTGGCCTCTGTGTCTCGTTGATAAGCGATCAAGCAGAGTCCGAGTGACAGAGGAAAGCCAAACAAGATTCGGAGCGCGTCTCGGAACCTTCAACTGATGCAATCAGAGTCCGCCTCGACCAGTGAGCGTGCCGAAGCTAAAGTCAAGTCGACCGACGCAAAGCACCTCGAGCAGCAAAATCTGTCGGCACGAGAACAGCAGACAAAGTCCGAAGTCCTCTCTTTTTTCATCTTCCGACGTCGATCACTCACAACGCGGCGGGACGTGCACAACTGATGGGCAAGCTCCGAACAGCAGGCAGTCCGCTCGCACAACGCGCGAGCATATGGGCGGAACAGAATGCTACCGTTCGCCTGCGTGAGCCGTATGCGGGGGACAGAGGACATAGGACGTAGGTTGCAAGCCCGTCATGTCTCTAACGGCATGGCAGTACGGCTCGACGCAAGACTACGCTCCCTCGGTCGCCAGTTCCGAGAAGAGCTTGCTTGTGCTGTTAAAATTGTCGAGTTGACCGAAAAAGACCTGTCGAGACGCACGGTGCATCAGCATCAGCCGCGGCCACATGTTCAGGGAACTGGAAAGGGCAGAGCGCACAGTGTAGTAATCCTTTGACATTCCCGCCTGAGCTTGCAAGAACGCTTCGTAGCGCTTTTGCGTGGCCAAGTCTTCCGGAAAAGTCGCCTCCTCTCCTGCGCCGACATCTGACTCGCGTCGGCTAGAGCTGGTGCGTCCATGTTGTCGGTATCCAGAAGCTTCGATTGATTTGATTCAGCCAGAGAATCGTCGAGAGCAGCGGCGTAGACGAAAGCCAAAAGACGACCTTGTCCTTTTCCCTCTTCAATTTCAGCTCACACTCCTCGTATACCTGTAATCGGAACATCTCTTCGTGCAAGTCGTCGCAGTACACCTCGATATACCGCCCTGCAAGCGCCAGCTCACACCATGGCGTCGAACATTGTGTCGACCACTCCCTCCCGTCACTCAGCAATTCATTCGAGGAGGGCGTTGGGCGAACAGAACGGCATGGCAAGGACTCCAGGGACGCCAGTCGGTCGGCTGCTCGCGGCGGAGGGATTACCTGTGCGAAGTCCGAGGCGGGTCAGGCAGAAGAGCTGGCAGCAGAAGTGAGTCACTCCCTGCACCGCCGGTCCTGCGTTCATCTGGCGCCTGATCGTCTGTCACAGAGTGCAAGACTGGCCTCCAATGGCTTTCTTATCTCTAGAGACGTCCCTCCAGCTTCTATTCCTCGACCCTGCCGGCTTACCCCTCACGTTTGTTCAATTATCTGCTTCGCTGTCAGCCAAGGTCGTCAGCTCTCCCTTTGCACTGCTTGACTGCAGCACGGGCTGGATTGACTGCTTGGTGCTCGTCTCGTCGCTAGCGTAACAGCCTTCACATCCCACACTGTGGCCCTTTCCTCGTTCGGCTTCGCGTTTTCTTCCGAAGCGCATTTGCGACTCTGTGCTGGCGGGTAAGGAGCGGTCGCCCCAGTCACGGGACACCACACTATCATACTACGGGTCACTCTCGCACGTGCACGGGACGCAAGAGGTAAGAGTGATGGTACATAGTGGGCTACCAGGCATTCAGCCGGCGAACCAAACTTGCGCTGTAGGCGCCGCATGCCCGTTCTTACGTTCAGCGTATTCAGCGCTCTGCTGATGACATCTGTAGTGATTTCTTGCATGTTCTTCATTTAAAAGGCGCTTGGCCCTGCCTCCTTTCCCTCGGAACTCCCTTATTTTGATTCTTTCCTTCTTCCCTTCCTCTTTCTCCCCCCCACAAGCTCGTACCTTAGGTTTGCTTGCATCAAGATGGACTCCGTAGCTTCTCAGACACCCCTAGCCATCGTTGACCCCTTTGTCAGTGACTGTGCCGCTGAAGTGAGTTTCTCGCATCTCCGCTCGTCTTCGCTCAATTGACTTTTCCTCCCTCTTCCCTTACAGTTTGATCGGTGAGTACCCTCCCTTAGCCTGATGCGTTCATTTGAGACTTGACTCGCTCATCGCTGCAGGCTTTGGCGAAATATCGACGACCTCGGCGTTGCTCTTCTCGGCAATCAAGCCAAACTCGGCGAAGAAATAGCCACGGTTAAGAACGAACAGTTCGAGATCGCAAAAGCCTCAAGTATCGGCGGGGATGATCAGGCCGGTCAGGCAAGCGAAATCGCTGCGGAAAAGGTGGGAAGGGAGGATCAGCTTGAGAAAACCAAATACACCGCACTGGACCAGCAAAGGGTACGACGATCCCTCGCTTGATGGTTATTCAGCACAGGTCGACCTCTGACGGGCACTACTGCCCAGGCGCACAGCGAAGCCCTCACACTTGAGGAGGAACTCGCCCAGCAGCTCGAGAACGGACATTCTCAGCTGGCTGAATTGGCCGAGCGTCAACAGCAGATTGGCATCGCTCCTCGTCCGCGCAAGTCTTGGGGAAGCGGTCCTCCGAAAGCGCTTGTCCTGATCAACGGGTGCGTGCTTCCTCGAGTCAATGCAGCGTCGCATGCACCGACGTGACCTCGCACCGTCTATATTACTATTGACCTTGTCTATCGCACTACCAGATTCAGAGCACCCTTCGCCGACGGGCTGATTCGGCTGGGCAAGGCTGGCGGGATAACAGCGGCAGCGACGATTAGGCAAGTCCCCTCTGGCTCTTCTACTAGTTCCACCTAACCCTGACTTTTCTCGCGCATGTTTGCAGAAGCGAGGTGGAGCATTGGATAACCGGTCCGCCAGCTCATCTTTGCCCTGGACCTGCCAGACTGACCTCTTGTTCTGCAGCTCGCGATCAGCTTCTCGGTAACCTCGAAATGTCAGTTTACCTGCTACATCCTCGCAAAAAACTCGCTGAGCTACTTGTAAGGCACGAGGTCATCGCGTGAGCCTCCGGTCTCAGTGTTCTGGCCGTTCCCTTCGTCCTGAACAAGCTCGACTGTACATAACAGAGTGCCCTCCACCTATGAACACTTCATCGGCGGCTTCTGCAACACAAGCAGCAATTTTGTACTTGATCTCGGTACGCCTCTCTCATCCAGCATCATCATGATCGCACAGATGCGATAGACAGTGCTGACGAAGTATTCGCCTATCCTCCTGTCGACACAGGGCTCTGCCAACCGGAAACGCCCATGTTGCACGCCGCCTATCTGCTGCAGTTCTTCGCTTCGAACCCCTCCTGCCAAGCGATATATCTCGCTGGTATCGAGAGTCTCGCGGAGGTGCTAGCAGTGCGGGCAGATCTCGCGGACTCCGACCAAGCGCTGGGGCAAATCGAGGCAAGTGTCGGAGAGAACGTCACCATGTAAGTTCGCCATTGACCCTCCTCTCGCACTACGATATACTCTTCAGGCTGACTAGCGTAGTCCGCAGCGTCGACTACTTGCCGCGCGACCCGCCCTCGACCGGCCCTTTAGCAAGTCTCTTCGGAAGCTCCCTTTCGCCGGGCTTCGCGCGACTTGCTCGCCATGTGCAGACCTCTCCAGGGACACAGATTAGACAGGCGGGCGCCCTCAAGACACAGCAGATTGCTGGCCAGAGCAGCGGTGCGGCTGAGCAGACCAGAAGCATGAGCAGGTCCGTTCCTTACTCTTGGCTTGCCCACCTCCGCCGCCCGGCTTTCTTGCTCATTCTCCATGTTACTGTCCCCAGGTCCCTCTCCTCCCCCGGTGGCGACTCATGGCAGCTCGTTTTGGACGCTCGCAGTACCCCGAGCGGCAACTCCCACATCACCCGCGCCGTTACCATGTCCGCACGTGACCGTCAGCGTGAGCTCGAGACCAGGCAAATGTTTAAGCCCAACCCGAACAAGGGTATATTGCAGCAGGGCAAGTCGAGCTGAGGTGATGCGGTCTTTTTAGTCCGACTTGAGAAGGTCAAGGTGGTCGAAGCGGGAGTGTGAAGTGAAGGGCGGGCTTAGCACAGAGGGATTAATCGAGCTGACCTTTTGCGCCTACTCTCCACTTCGGTTCTGCTCGAAGATCCGCAACTGTCCGTCTGGCTTTTCTCTTTCTTCCGTCCTCATGCCTTCTTTGCTCACTTCCTTCTTTGCTCGCTTTCCCTGTCTCGTTCTTCATGCTCGCTCGGCCCTTGTCAGTTGCTTCCACTACTACCTCTCGACCGCGGGCTGTACCAAGAAGAACAATGGCTGCAGTCGTTCACACGCCTGTATGCTCAGTTCTCTCAATATCTGCTTCATTTGCCTCCTACGCTCTTTGCTTGCGCGCTGTGCCGTTCAACTACACACACACTATGACGGATCGTCAGCTTCGTCGCCTGCGCGAGGATGTTGCGCGGTATCCCTGTCTGGTGCGTCTTTCCCCTTTGAACGACCCCTGCTGATTGTTCGCCGCCCACCGCAAGTAGGCCAATGCAACTCGAGACTGAACAGTGACTCAGTGCGGGAAGTCAGAAGAATGGGGGGCTGCACGTGGAAGGCCAAACCTGGCGAGACGTACGTTTTCCGTTCCGCCTCCCGCACCTTTCGACCGGCAGTCTTGCTGATATTTGTGCCTTTTCCCCTGCATCTTCAGATCGTGCCTTCCAGCTGCATGTTCTCACAGTACGTACGACGGTTAAATTTTTCGTTCCGTGCTCTCCCTGAATGTCTTCACCGCAGCGACCCGAGAGTACTGGCGAAGTGTGCCTGAACTCGAACGCTTTCCTGCGGCCGTAAGCTTCACTCTGGCATATCCCGTCGGAACTCGTACGATCCAGACCCGACGAGCTGCCCGAAAAGCCTTGAGCCCCACAAACTGGTTCAATGAGCTCTTCCTCCTGCGACTGATGGACCTACTGTGGTTCTTGCAATCCGCCACACGTTTCACCGCAGTACCCAGGAGACTACCTACCTTCCCGTGCTCACGTTCGCGGGGACTGACACAGTTCAGGGCTGAGAGTAGACGGTTCAAGGTTTGCAAAGAACAGAAAACGAGCTACACGCGCTTGGGTAGATTAGGCGACGGCGCGACAGACGACGCACCCGACAAGAGAGAGATAAAGGGTCAGAGGCACTGCAAAAGATGACGCAACAAGAGTAGAGAGAGAGAACGAAGAGGATAAACTAGCCAAAATCGAACACAAAACTCGCCTGAACTCCTCGAGTGAGCCCACCCTAAGCTCCGCCTTCTAGTCATACATACCATAAATACTCAGCGTCGCGCTCCGATAATTCGGATCCTGGTGTTGCGCCGCCATCGCCGACAAACTCTCGAACCCGCCCGCCGAGAGAGGGTCGAGGAACGCCCCTTGTTGCTTACCATTGAGGGGGGGCGAGCCGAGAGTCGGAGAGAGGAAGGTCTTCCCGCCATTGACTCCGAGCGAGGGCGAAGGAGAAGGCGACGGGGAGGGCGAAGGGAGCACGTCGAGGTAAGAAGCGCCGGAGGGACGCGTTGCAAATTGCGATGTGTTGGGCGTGTTGAGCTCGCTCGAGTCGCTGCCGTCCCCTCCTTCTCCAGACGAACCGGAGATGGATCGAGTGAGCTCAGGCGTCGGAGCAGGGCTGTAGCCGTTGTTGACACCAGGGTAGGGCTGGCCGGTCGCGGCTGAGCTGGTCGAGGCGAAGATGGAAGAATTCGGGCCGCTCGGGTTCGGGCTAGGCAGACCGAGTTGCTGGAGGACGTCGCGCTCGGCGGCGGACATGGTGAGCGAGGGGAGCTCGTTGGCGTCGGCTTCGCTGGGGGGCAGAGGGAAAGAAGCGGAGGAGGCCGAAAGAAGGTTGGGTGATGGGCCTGGACGGTTGGCGGGGGAGGCGTTGCGGGCGAGTCGGAGAGGTGCAGGGGGAGGAGGGCGGTAAGAGGATGACAAAGGCAGGGAATGCGTGATGGAGAATGGTTGGGTCGACTCGTCGCCTACCTCCTCTTCCTCCTCCTCTGGAATTGCAAGCGGGCTTGTCCTTACACTCCAAGGCGTGCCCATCGGATTTAGAGAGCTCGAAGGACTCAAGCCCCCCGCGGCTTGGTTCCGCATCTTTGTCGGGCTGCTTCCAGCAAAACTAAGTTCGCCCACTTCTCCCGCAGCGGAATAGATCGACTGCTGATACCGATCGGTGGCGCCGTACGGGCTGTGCTGACCCGCCGATCCGGGAATGACGGTCAGGCTATCCTTGGACCCCGAGGCTGGAACCGCCGGTTCAGGCCTTCGAGGCATTGCGAGCGGTGCGGTCGTCGGCACGAAAGAGGAGGCGTCACTCGTCCGGTTTGGCCCCAGCGACAAGTTGAAGACGCTGCTAAAGTTGGACGCCTCGGACATGCGACCGCCGGGCATGCTACGCATGTAGGACTCGAGTTCCCGGAGAGGCTGGGAGTCGATTCGGGTGGATTGCGGGTTTCGAGACGACGCGGAGAGTCGCGTATAGATATTTGAGGGGGGAGCGGGACCAGAGGACGGAGGCAGGGGGGAGGAAGAAGCGGTGGGCTCCGTTCGGGAGGCGTTGGATGTCGCGGCTGGAGGGGTACGGCTGGATGCGGTGGGCTGCAGCACCGGCTTGGGCTGAGGTGCACCGGCGGCAGCAAGATCGACGTCGCCTAGATCAGGAAATCATGGTCAGTAAGGGGGACTGCGCAGTGAGAGGAAGAACAGGAAGAAGAAGAACAGGAAGCGCACCCCAATGTTCTTCTCCGCCTCCGCCGTAAGCGTCCGCCAATCCAGCAATCGTATCTTTCTTTCTTCGCCGAGCCTCCTCCTGTTCTCCCGCGCTCTCTTCGCGCACTCGCCCCGTCATAACGTCCATAAAGCCGCCTTGCTCCTCCTCCTGCTCTTCAGCCTGTCTCTGCGGCGACGAGATCGCTGCAGAAGCTTGATTTGGCCTTGGCGGCCGTGCAGGGGCAAAGACTGACTGCGGGCCGACGGGAACGCCGTTGAGAGGCTGGTGGTGGTGAGGAGGGTGAGGAGGTTGAGGGTTCTGAGGGTGGTGGAAATGCTGGGGAGGCAACTGCTGCGGCGGGTATCGCTGAGGCGCAAACTGCTGGACAGGGTACCGCTGTAGAGTTTGAAAGTGAGGGGGGTAGTCGGAGGGCTGAGGTCCGGGATGAGGCGCCATAGGCGGTCGAGGTTGAGGGGAAGGAGGAGGAAAAGAAGGCGGCGGGGTGGGTGCCATCCTCTGCAGGGATGGGCTCGGGCTTAACCCACCGTCCCCATTGAAGGTGGAGGGAGGGTAGATGCTGCTCGTAGGCGGGTACTGAGCTTGCGACCGTGGGTTCCCCGAGAAGGAAATCACCTCCGCCTCACTGTGAGCGTCGGTCGGCATCCGTTGGTGACCTTGCGGTCCCGCCGCAGGAGTCAAGCTTGCCGGAGTGGTGCTCCTGAGTGGGGCGGCGAAGAGCTCGGCTCGGGCTGCGTCGAGATTGCGATGTTGACTCGGAGCTGAGGCGAAGGGAGGCTGCTGGAAAGCGCCGTTCTTTTCATCCACGAAAGACTGTGCAAGGCTAGTCGACGACTGAGCAGCCCACTCGTTTCCTCCTGCTCCAGCAAAACCGGCGGGATACCCGGCATTCTTCGCCAACGAAACCGTGCTCTCCGACGCCTCGCTGCCTTTTCCGCTGTCGAAAGCGAGAATGTGTGCTGCCGGTGGTGCGCTTGACCAGCTTGCCTCCCGCTCCTTCTTCGCTTTAATCCGCTTCCAGCAGCACCATCCGATGATGAGGAGGAGAATAGCACCACCACCAGCGGCGCCTGCGATGATGGCGATAAGGGTGGTTTGGGAGAGAGGAGTGCCGGCGGCAGCGGACGACGAAGCATTGGCTGCGTTGACGGCGATAGAGGCGGAAGATACGCTGCCGCTTTGTTGAGAAGCGAAGGAGACGCTGTAAGCAGCCGAATCGACCGTGTTGAGCTCGCGAGATCGGGTGGGCGGAGAGTTGCCGACGAGCTTGGTGGCCATACCGGTAGCAGCGGCGCCGAGTCTGTACACACGGATGTAGGACGTCAGGGAGGGGTCCACAGAAATGGCCCGTGAATAGGCTCAGGGCGGTAGAAACGGAGAAGAACGGACTGAAAAGACCCGGACGAGACATCATCGTCCACCACGGACGCACTCGCCCGAGCGGCCGTAGTCTTCGTCGATCCTGAGAGCGGTGTAGGAGGTCAGCCAAGCGGAAGTCGCGTCGAAGGCTGCGAGAGACAATCCCGGCACGCACCTTTTTTCGCTCTCGTGGAAGTAGCCGCCTCTGCCGATGCCGTGTCACTCTCTGTCGGTGTTGCGCGTGCCCGCTTGTGCAGCTTGTGCATCTTTGCGCCTGACGCGAGGAGGCCGGCGCTGTCGCGATGGGACATCGCTAAGGGGTCGAGATGGGGGAGATGTGAGTCTGTCGTAAGGGTTGTAAGGTGTGCTGGAGGGTTGGAGTACGCGTCGATAGTCTCTGTCAAGCGTGCGTCGTTGGGTCTGGCGATGCGGGTGGTCTCGAGGAGGAGTTGTAAGTTGAGGGAAGGGGGTTCTCCTCTTGTATGGACTCTTCAATGGAGAAGGCCCGTCAAGTCGCGGCAGAGGTGCGTGCTGAAAACCTCCTTGCGCGGTACTGTAATGGTAGGCAGGCCGTCCAAGAGAACCAGTCTAGTGTCGATGCTCGACGGTCAGAAGCATTCCTCGTTCAGTTCACCACTGGATTTAGCTTCCCATGCAATCGAAATCGACAGACGGGCGGCGACGCGTCCGAGTCGCGTGGTGCTTTCCTCCTTCGTTCCTCCTCGCGTTCTCATCTAACTGCCGCGCCTATCGCGACCGACACTCGCTCACTAGAAAGCAAGAATTGCAGTGTAGCCGCGCGGTCCGCTCACTGTTGTCGTCGCATCTGAGCCTGACCTGCTGCCTTTCCCGCTCAAGATCACACCCCTTCAACAATGCGCGCGTCTCCACCCTACTCCAGCCCGCCAGCCCGGCCACCTTAGCCTCGCTGATGGCCTGAAGAGGCAGCGTGGGATGGAAGAGGAAGGTGTGTCGAATCCAGCTTTAGTACGCGCGGAATGGGTCCAGCAAGTCGGAGGATGTGGGGGACAGGTTCAGCAGCAGCTCATTAGGGGGCTGCCGCAAGTGAGTAATCAGTACATGAACCGCTTCCAACGACGGTAGAAGCAATGCAGGCGGATCGGCCCTGCCTGGTTTGAATGTGGAAAAAGGGAAAACGCACCTCGCCCTCTTCGCTCGTCCCGCTATCTTCCCTTGTTCTGCCCATCTCCCTAACGCCGGCTGGTCCAATTCGCCCGGCAGCTCGGGGCGTGGACGCCCCTCGCGCGAATTCCCTTTCTTCCTCGTTCCCATCCCCCTCCTTTTCTTGCCCGCTCTCCCCTATCGCCATACCCTCCATCAACAGCCCCAGGTCCGTATGTTCTCCCTCTTGAGCTCCCAACAGGCTTTGTACCTCAATCGTCTCGTTCCCTCGTACCCCCGTGCCACCTCGATCAGCCCTCTCCCGCAGGAGGTCTCGCTGTTCACGTGCGCGGGCCGCTGCAGAGGAGGAGGCTGAAGGCGGTGAGAGTGGGGCAAGAGAGTGCGGAGACAGCGGGGAGCTCGAGATGGAAGAGGGAGAAGAGGACGAAGGAGGGTAGGAATAGTGTAGCGCGGGAGAGGCTGCAGGATTCGGTTCGAGGCCACTTTGAGCAGTAAAAGGAGAGGAAGGATAGTCGTGGTAAGCGTCGGAGGTCGACTCGACTGTTCGAGCAGGATCAAGGGCAGACAGAAGTGCCTCGCTGAACTCGGCCAGGGTTTTCCTCCTCGTTTCCCTCCCGGACACCGCAAGCGCTGCCTTGATTGCTGTACTGGGCCGAGGAGAAGTAGCGCTAAGAACGATGTCGAAGAGCTGGACGACGTCTGGTGATGCAGAAGATGCGGCGACTGAGAGGTGAGAATGCAGCGAGGCGAGCACTGCCGGCGAAGGATCGGAGCTGAGGGAGACAAGACGTAGAAGGGCAAACAGAAACGGTTCGGACAGAAGAGGTAAAAGATCAGAGGGGGTCGAGCCTAGTGGTGTATAGAAATAAACCATCAGTTACCGCCAAATATACAGACTCGAAAAGGCAGAGGCGAAGAGTAGGAGAGCGCACCATCTTCATTTGCTAGCCACTTTGCCATACCATCCATCGCCTCCACTATCTCGTCATCTCCCTCCTCTGTCCCGCCTACGAGAGCGTGCACCGTCCCTGCGACCCAAAGTCCCGCCATAACCGACTTCTTCCAAGCCTTGCCCTCATCAGCCTTTAACAGCTCCCTTGCAAACGCCCCTCTCTTCGTTTCGTCCTCTTCGTAGGTGAAGACGTCGAGTACAGGGAGCAGGAGTTCAGGAAGTACAGCGCTAGCGGGGAGGGACAGCCTTGACGAGAGGGAATCGAGTAGGTTTAGAAGCGCAGTCGGTGGCGGAAGTGACGAAGTGAACTCCGCTCGTGGAGTCGCTGCTGTAGATGGTGGGAGTACAGGGGCCGGGGCGGAGGGTGGGAGAAACGGCAACGTCTCCAATAACCGTTCTAATACCTCCCTCTTCTTCTTCGATCTGACCGTCGCCGTCGAACACGCCAGCGAGACCGTGGATACCTCGCTCACGCCGTCCGTCAACGACAATGATGCGAGCAACCTGTCGTAATGCAACTTGACCAGCCCCGAGTCAACTTTAGCCAGCAACGCCAATGTCGCCTTGCGCAGTGACGAATCGGGGCTGTCGAGACCGGACAGAATGGCGCGCCAAGCGGACTCGCCCCACTCGTTTGTGGCGTCGGGTGCAGCGCGGGCTTTGCCTTTGCCTTTGCCTTTGCCTTTGCCTTTGCCTTTGCTGTCGTTGTTGGGGTCGGCGGGCTGGAACGCCCAGGACGAGGGTGGAAGGAGGGCGAGAGAGCGGAAGGCGAAAAGCTGCACGGTAGAGCTTTTGGGATGCAGTAGCGAGGTATGTATATGAGACAGAAGACGAGATAGAGTCGAGGCAGATACGGGTGCGGAAGGGGTCGGGAGGTACGGGAGCAAGCGAAGCGCGGAGAAAAGGAGAGCTAGAAGGACGTGACTGTCAGCAAGCGAAGTAAATAAAAGCTTCGGACAGAACACACCTGTAGGTAGCTCTCCTTCGCAGGATAGTAGCCCGTCGACAACCTGCCAGACGACCTTCTCAACCTCGTCCTTCACATTGCCGAGTCTTTCCTCCTGCACCGCCGCGTGCGCCTCAAGTTCCGCTCTCAACGCATCAAGCACCTTCGCCACTGCCCATCTTCCTCTCGTACCATGCCACCCAGGCCGTTCAGCGTGCGTTCCTTCAGGTGGAAAGTCCAGCACCTCTCGCAGGATGGCCAGTTGGATGCGAAGGCAGTCCAACTCGGTCGGCAAAACTGGATAGATTGGCGAGGAAGGAACAACGGCGGATGAGAGGCCAGCTAGCAGATTCAAAGAAAGCGGAGAGGGCGACGAACGGCGAGAACGGCGTTTGCTGGAGGTGGAAGACGAGGAAGAAGGCGATGATGGCGGAGGCGGTAGCAGGAGGGTTAAGACGGCGCGTCGAGATTCGAGGATGAGAGACGACGGCTCCGTTGCAGGCAGTGAACCCTGAGTAACGCGGACGAGGGAAAGGAGCGCTTCAAGGGCGAGTCTGCGGGTGGGCTCGCTGCAGAAGGTGGAAGATGAGCACTGGGGCACAGCCACTGCAGGAAGCGACTTACGAAAACCCATGAGAGGACAGCATTTCCAGCACGCGCTCTCGGACGGCTGACAGCAGTTCTGGTGAGACGAGGGTTGGAGCGGCAATGGCTCGCAATGCCAGAGAATAGCGAGCTTCGGCCCCGGCAGTTAGCGGGTGTGTGTAGAGGTCCTACAGCCGATGGTGGGTCAGTGTACATACGGCAAAGACGCGAGAGAAACGCACGGATTGGATCGTGTTGATCAGCAGCATTTTTAACGGGTGTGTTTTCGTGGTGAACAGCTCGGCAGAGGCGCGGTAGCCTGAGGAGTGCAGCTGATCAGACCAACCTGGACTACGATGCCAAGGAGGAGAGGTGTCTTGCCTATTTGTCGGTCCTTGAGGCTGCCGTTTCCTGCTCCTGCAAGCATAACGGCGGTCGGGAGGGCCCATGCCGCCTCAGATTCCCGGGCTGCCAGCTGAGCAGCATTATGCTGGTTCGAAACTAGCCTCTGCTGTCGGCAGTAGAGCAGCAGGACCAAGTCGTGGCGGGCTTTGCTCTGCGACCCCCACCTCGGAAATGATCAGCGGCAACTTCTAGCCTTACGAAGCACACAGGCGCATACAGGTTTCGGTTGCCTTCGTTTCCAGCTAGCCCTGAGACCCTCCAAGCACCGCAGCAGAATCTGGTGGTGCTCCTGTCGATATCGGTGACGGTCAGCGACGAGGAGGAACGGGTAGAATGATGACCTCACTTCGACCGTCGTGGCTTGTTCAAGTTGCTGGACTAGTCGGTAGTGGGTTGGAGATAGTGCTGATGAAGTGGAATAGCTTCCTAGCGCAGAGTGGTCCATCGTGAATGGCCTCAAACGGTCGACCCCCTCCTCGACCCTCTTCCTGCTCCGCTCTTCCCAAGCCTGCGACCGACTGGCTTCTACCTGGCGGACTGTCTTCGCAGTCAGTAGCTGACTGCAATCTCTTTGCGACTTCCCCACCGGGTCTCTTGCCTCGAAGCCACACTCGCTGCCCCGTGAACCCTCTTCTTCGATGTCTTTTTCCCTCCTTCGCCAAACCTACTTGGTTCGAGCCGCCTACGTCAGGTTAGCTACGATGACGGCTGAAACGCTTTGCATAAAGTAAGTCTCGAAGCCGTGCTCGTACGTTTCAAGTTGGACCGCGAGGAGGAAAAGCCAGAGCATCCTTCTTCTCAGGAAGCGGCAGTACAAGGTTTGCACTCTTCATTGATCCCTTCTGTGAACCTTGCTGACCTCTCTCCCGTCAGAAGGGCCTGGTCCTAGCCTGCGAGACGAGACGGACCGCCCCGCGTTCTTTCTTCCCTTCATCCTCTCTTCTCTCAACTATCCTCGGCATCGCTTTCTTGCAGCCCGCTTGATTCCCTGAAGTCCAGATCTCTCACTGTGGACCGCGCCCGGCGGTCTTCTGCATAGAGTATCTTCTTAAGGGGGAAGAAGGGAAAAGAGAGGTCATCAACTGGATTCTTGCTTGGTATTTGCCGAGCCGCTCTCTTTCAGGCGAGCATGCTAGACTGCGCGTGACCGCGGCACGTCCCTTCCGTATCACAAGTTGTGGAAAGCGCCGACTCCTGCTGAATCATAAATTCCCCTCACCTCATTTTTCTCGTCGAATCGTGTATGCACCGCGCTGCTTCTTGCTGGACTCGTATCGCATCACGCACCTTCAAAGTAGCCCCAACACCCCGCAACAAGCCTGACTGCGCTGCTCGCCCGGCCATCTCGCTCTCTTACCGCAACTTCTCCTCTTCGACTTCGTTCTCGCGTTCAAAGATGTCGCAACCTAAAGAATCAACCGTCAACAAGACGGCTCACGCTTTTGAGCGCCCTTCGCTGGAACAGCTCTTGATCCGTCGTTTCTTCTACGCGCCTGCATTCGAAATCTACGGCGGCGCGTACAACTTCCTCTACGCCTGCTATACGCATATCCAGCTGACATAGACTCGCTCAAATAGGTGTCAAGGGTCTCTATGACTATGTGAGCTGCATTCGTGGGCTTACGAGCTGTCGCCGGCAAGCTAACCTCACTTCCTCCTCAGGGTCCTCCCGGTTCCGCTCTTCAAGCCAACATCATCGACTTATGGCGCAAGCACTTCATCATCGAAGAGGAGATGCTCGAACTCGACACCACCATCATGACCCTCTCCGACGTCCTCAAGACTTCGGGTCACGTCGACAAGTTCACCGACTGGATGGTCCGGGACGTCAAGACCAACGAGGTCTACCGTGCCGACCACCTCGTCGAGGGTGTCCTCGAGGCTCGCTTGAAGGGTGACAAGGAGGCTCGCGGCGTTAAGGAGGTTCAGCAGGAGGAAGACGCGACCGCCAAGAAGAAGAAGAAGAAGGTCAAGTCGGTTGCCGTCAAGCTGGAGGACAACGTTGTCGAGGAGTACGAGACTATCCTTGCCAAGATTGACAACTACACGGGTGCCGAGCTTGGTCAGCTCATCCGCGAGCACAAAATTGTCGCACCGGACACTGGTAACGAGGTCACCGAGCCGGTCGAGTTCAACTTGATGTTCGACTCCAACATTGGTCCCACGGGTCAGATCAAGGGGTGCGAACTACTCTCCTCGTCTCTTGTAGCTGTACTGATAGCTAACAAGCCTCGTAATGTAGCTACCTCCGTCCGGAAACGGCTCAGGGTCACTTTGTCAACTTTAACCGCCTTCTCGATTTCAACAACGGCCGCGTTCCCTTCGCCTCTGCTCAGATTGGCCGTTCCTTCCGTAACGAGATTTCTCCGCGTGCTGGTCTTCTGCGTGTCCGGTATGTCCCGTCATCAGGCCTTTTCCGTTTCGTTTGTTCTGACCGACGTTCTGTCTACCTTTCAGCGAGTTCACCATGGCCGAAATCGAACACTTCGTCGACCCTCTCGACAAGGACCACGAACGATTCGAGTCTGTCAAGGACACCAAGCTCCGCTTCCTCCCCAAGGACGTTCAGTCTGCCGGCAAGACCGACATTTCCGAAATGTCGATCGGCGAGGCTGTCTCATCTGCAAGTCCCCTTCCCCTCTCTCACCGACTGTATGAGCTTGAGCTGACCCATTTCGGAAAAGTAGGGTATGGTCGACAACCAAACCCTCGGCTTCTTCCTCGCTCGTATCTTCCTCTTCCTCACCAAGATCGGCATCAACCCCCAACGTCTCCGCTTCCGCCAGCACATGTCGAACGAGATGGCTCACTACGCCGCCGACTGCTGGGACGCCGAGATCGAGACTTCCTACGGTTGGATCGAATGCGTTGGCTGCGCCGACCGATCCGCTTACGACTTGACGGTTCACTCAAACAAGACCCAGAACAAGATGGTCGTTCGTCAGCCCTTGAAGGAAGTCAGGATCGTTGAGCGAAATGTCGCTGCCATTGACAAGAAGGCCTTCGGTCCTCTGTTCAAGAAGGAGGCGAAGCCGATTGAGGAGGCCATCATGGCGTTGGACGAGGCGCAGCTCGAGGCGGCGGCGAAGGAGCTCAAGGAGAACCAGTGCGTCTGGCTCACTATGACTTTGCGATACTCTGCTGACTGACTCGTACTGCAGGTCGGCAACGATCAAGGCAAACGGCCAGGAGTACCAGGTTCCCGCCAACGTCCTCACTGTCACCCTCACCACCTTCCGCGAGCAAGGTCGGTTTTTCTCACATACCCCTCTGCTTCTGCGGCTTCTGACCCTTATCAACCCCTGCACTAGTCCGCGAGTTCGTCCCGAATGTCATCGAGCCCTCCTTCGGTATCGGTCGCATCTTCTACGCTCTCCTCGAGCACTCCTACTGGGCCCGCGCCGAAGACGTCAACCGCAGCGTCCTCTCCCTTCCCCCCTCGGTCGCACCCATCAAGTGCCTTATCGTCCCCTTGTCTTCCAACGCCGAATTCAAGCCCCTCGTCTCCAAGGTATCGCACAAGCTTCGCAGTCTCGGCATTGCGTCGAGGGTGGACGACTCGAACGCGTCGATTGGCAAGCGGTACGCTCGTAACGATGAGCTTGGTACCCCTTACGGTGTTACCCTCGACTTTGCTTGTTCGTTATATTCTCGTCCTTGTCTTCATCTCACAAGCGCAAGCTTACCTTGCGCCTTTTCGAAATACCCCCCCGCAGCCGTCAAGAACAACACCATGACCCTCCGTGAGCGTGACACGACTCTCCAGCTGATCGGCAAGGTCGAAGAGGTCATTCAGCTTGTCAGCGAGTTGTGCGCGGGCACTACGACTTGGGAGCAGGCCCAGGAACGGCTCCCGGCTTACTCGGGTGAGCAGGACGCGTAGAGAGTGTCAGATAGGAGAGGTTTGTACGTATCTGAATCCGAGGAAAAGCGCAACTGGCTTAATCGCGCAGCATTCAGTCCGTCGTCTCTGTATGAGAGCGTCTTGAGTCTTCGGCGTTCTACAACTCTTTCCTCGCGCTTCTAGGCAGGGCCGGTGGTGCGTGAGGGAAGTAAGCTATACGTTTTGCAACAACAAGATCACGACTGTTCGCCCAAGAAGTAAACCAATTTCCCCGACTCTGGTGCTACCTCTCCGCTGGTCATATTCCTAAGAACCCACTCTGCAACGTCAACTTGCTCGCCTTTGACTCTTGTAACATGATCACCTGATTCCCAAGTCCCACGCAGAGAGCCTTTCCTCCCATGGCAGGGACGAGAGGTCGAGCGCGGGAGAAGGGCAGGTCATTGGTCTGTGAAAAGCGGATCGAGGAAGACCCAGCTGAGGCGCGACTCGGCGGTGTAGCCGTACCGATCGTCGTCGGAGATCGGCTCGAAGGAGGAGGAGGAGGAGGAGGAGGAGGAGGATTGCGACGCCTGAGCAACGAGGACGAACTGGAGGAATCCTTCGCTCGCAGTAGCGACGATGTTGTCCAGTCCCCGTTCCCCTGTTTTTCTTCTTCTTCTTCCGCTTCGCGCTGCCCAGCCGCTTCGAGCAACTCTGTCAAGCTCGTCGAGCCCTCCTCAAACCCTTCATCAAATGCCGCCCCGCTCTTGCCCAGTCCAACCGACCAAACCTCCCAGCCTCTCGTTCCCGAATCGGCTGGTTTCGCTCGACGTAATCCTACTACTTTCGACCCTGACCTCAACTCCGAGTCGAGAACCTCCCAACCGCTCCGTTCGTCGATCGAGACGGAGGTGACTTCGGCGGCGCGGAGGTGCGGGAGAGGTGAGGGTGCGGGTGACGATGACGGTGCAAGTCCGGGTGGGACGAGGGGATCGAAGAGGGCAGAAGGAGGAAGATCAAGGGTGGACGGATGCGAAGATGGGTCGTCGAGGGGCGGCGGGAAAGCGCTCGCCGAGTAAGGTGGAGGAGGCGGAGGCGCAGATGCGGAAGACAGTAGCGGTTGGGCTCGTTCTGTAGTAGGCGATCCGGCACCAGAAGAGGACGTCATCGACTCATGACTGCCGTTTGCGGCACGATTGTACATCGTTGGCCGAATGGGCGGGTCTCCCAGACTCGAAGGCGGAAGTTGCGCCGGCCTAGTCGGGGTTTGAGGTTTCTTGCGGGGCGAGAAGCGACGTGCGCTGCCACCGTTGCTGAGAGTCCGGGTCATGACAGGGCTGCCGAGGAGACCGGTCGAGGAAGAACGGCTGCGGGAGACGAGAGAGGTGTCGGAAGTGTTGCAGGAACAGTGCTCCAGGGAGGAAAGTGTAGGCGGGGTGAAGACGCGGAAAATCGTAAGGGTTGAGCGAGTAGAGGCGAGGAGGAGGAAGCCGTCAGAGAGCGGCTGGCTGCAAGTCGGACAGTGGGACCGGTTTGGCGGTTCGAGGAGGCGAAGCTGGCGGACGGGAGAGCCGAGGTCGGCAAGGCGTTTGCGAGCGGTAGGATCTGAGAAAGGGCTGAGGTAGATTGTCCCGTTTGAGGTGCCAACAGTGACGACATCGTGCGTCTGCGAAGTTGCGCTTGTGGGCGCGAACAACGGCAAGGACTTGAGCTGTAGCGTCGTGACCTGCTCGCTGCCGCTATGTGCCGCGCTGCCGAGACGCATCTTGGCGCCATTCTGGCTGAGAGTTGACAAGGTGAGACGGCCGCTCCTGCATGTCATCGCGAGGAGAGGGGCGCCATCCGCATCGACGGTCGGAACGAGCCAGCGGCGGGTGGGCGCATCCCCTGCATGAACGGTTGTCGCTGAAGGTGGCGAAGAAGAAGCCGATCTAGTCACCCTGCAGCTCGCGCAATCCCATCTGAAAACGTCCCCATTCCGATGCAAGGTGAAAAAGACTGCCGGAGCGTCCTTGCCCTCCCCATCCCCCTTGCTAGGGGCGCTGACCGGCGGCGCTGGCATCGACGGTGCGAGCTCTTCTTCATGTCTGTCGCCCGCTTCTCTAGGTGTCGCTACGAGGCTAACCACCGGCGAAGCAGGCACCGCATTCGAGCCGAAGTCGATAAGAGCCCCGCCCCGCCTGAGGGACCAGACGAGCAACCTCCCCTTGGTGGTCGCAGCCGCGCAGAAGCGACCCTGACCGTCGATGCTCAGCGCTGTGAGGGATGTCGGTTCCGCCCCGAGCGGAATGTCGAGCATGAGGGAGAGGGCGGTCGAAGTCCCCACATTTGCCGGCGAGTAGACCCTGATTTTCTCCTCGAGTCCCGCCCAGCTCGCAATCAGACTTCCACCACTCGCGAGAAGCTCGACATCGCCTTCGTGGCTAGTCTTCGTCGTCTTGGAGAGTTGAACTCCGGCGGCAGGTCCCTTCTTGTGGTCCTCGCGGCGTCTCTTCTGCCCGTCTGGCCCACCGAGCCGCTCCTCACTTCCCCAATGAGCTTGGAGTAGATCGGCGTCCTTGAGGAGGTACAGGAGGAGAAGGTAGAGAAGTCCCATGACGACTGCAATCGGAACGAGAACCAGCGTCGCTTTCGTCGCGAAGGTCGGTTCGACGTCGGCATGACCGGAAGTGAAGAGATCGATACTTTCTGGTGCAGCGAGGGTTTCTTCGTCGAGGAATTGGATCGCAACGATTGGCTCGAGGTAGACTTGAACGCTGGTGGCGTTGGACGGGTTCAGGAGCTGCCAGAAGGCGAGTCCAGCTCCGGGTGCGACATCGAGGTGAGATGAAGAGGCTGGATCGACTTGCTTGCCGAGACGGAGGGAGCGAGAGATGGCTGGGGAGAGAGACGGTGCGAGGAATGGGCGATCGGAGGATAGGGCGCTTTGCGAACAGGCGGCGGGAAGGTAGTGTTCCGAGCCGTAGCTGCACGTACAATGCCGTGTTACAGCCTGCTTGGGAGGAAGAAGGGAAGAGAAAGAACGCACAAGGTCCAGAGGAACAGATTGATGCACCATAGGAACGCGACCGTCGACGTCTTCGCAGGACGCTCACGCAGGACCTTCCAAGCAGCTCGCACGAAGCTGCTGAATGACCCTGGCGTGGTCGAAGGGGTCTGAACCGTAGAAGACGCAGGAGAAGCAACTTGAGAGCCGGGCGCCGTGTTTTGCGCGAGAAGGTCGGCCAGCTAGAAGGGACGAGAAATCAGCCAAGGTGGCAAGTCTATAGATATGCGGAGATTGTGACCTACTTCGAGCCGCTGAATATCGATCGAAAGGACAGTCGAGAAGAACGTGAGCTCGAGGAAGTAATCGACGACGAGCACGACCGCCCCGAATCGGATCCATTCCCGCATGACATCAATCTGGACGAAAGACAAGAGCGCGCCGGCCATGAACTCTTCGACGAGGAGTAGGATGGTCATCTCGACGCCGACAGACTTGAGGCCGGCACTCATGCGCTGTGGGACGGGATCGTTCATATTGGTGCCCGCAATGGCGCGAAGGACGAGGATCATGTTGTCGAGTCCGGAGGTGAGGACGAGGAAGGCGAGTAGGTTCCTGGTGTAGCGATGGAGTGAGCGTCTTGTGAACAAGAGACGGGAGAGAAGGAAGCGCACCATGGCACGAGTTCGAGGCTCCAGCCGAGGAGCCAGCAGATGCTCACACTCATAATCCCAGAAGCAGTGAGCTCGACGACCCCCGTGACGAGCAGACCCATCTTGGAGTGCGTGCGCAATCGGCGAATGTAGCGGGAAACGTAGCAGAGGACGAGGATGTATCCCGTGGCGTAGATCCAGTTCTCGAGTCGACGAGGATGTGCGTCGACAGTCAGATGCGGGAGGAACTGCCAGACGGGGCCACCCAAGGTCAATCGCGAATTAGTGGGAGAGCCGGGAGGAACCGCAGCGTACCTTGAGCAAGACGTGCCGTGACGGAGCCCGGGTTTCGCCCGCAAGCCCCAGCTCAGAGACATCTCGTACCGCCTGTCGCCACGCCGACTTTGCGCCCTCCCGAGCGACATCCTCCAGACGAGTGAAGTTGGCAGAGGCGGGGTAGCTTGGCGGAGATGGGAAGACGTCTTCGAGGAAGAAAGTAAGGACGAGCTGTTGCGCAGTCTTGATCGTGCCCTGGAGACGAGGATCAAGTTGTCAAGGGAAGGATCCGAAATTGAGAAGGTCGCTGAAGGCTCACCTGGCGGTCCTTGCCGATGCCGACAAACACCTCCGATGCGGTTAATGGGACTTGAGAGGCCGACGCTGACGGTGGCGAGCTACTGAGGGTGCGGTGAACGTCGTCGTCCTGCAGCAGCGCTTCTTCGCTTTCCCACCATCCCGTCGGGCTGAGGGTTGCGCATCGCTGCTGAGTTCCACTGCCGACCATGAGGCAGCGATTGGCTTGTATCTCCCCCGCTAGAAGACGTCGCTCCAGTTCCCGCTGAACCCGCCACGTCCGGTGCAACAACCCCTTTCCGATCCTGCCTCTTCCCCGACCTCCCGCTACCGACACCAAAACCTGTTCGACGCGGACCCTTCTGCCGCCGCCGTCCCTCCCCGTCGACGAGTAGGCCTTGACACGTTCCCAGCAGACGGCTTCTTCGGTCGAGATCAAGCCTTGGCGCCTCATACCGTCGAGCTCCCAGATGAGCTCGCCTCGACCGCGACGAGTTATGGCGCTCGGACTGAGGTCGAATGGCGAGCCTGGGGAGGAGAAGGTGAGTATGATGGCGGGAGAGAGGAGGCTGCAGATGACGAGAGCGGTGAGGAGGAGCGAGGCGGTTTGATGCTGGGCAAGTTTGGTGCCGAAAGAGGCGAACGAAGTTGACAAGTCATCGCAGAGTGACTGAAGTGTAACGGGTTCAAGTCTGACACTCTTGTCGTCCTTCGCCGGTCGTACTGGTGGCCTACGGGGCTTTGTGCGAAGAGTTGTCGGCATGGCGAAATGGAAGCGACGAGGGAAGCTGGAAGACGGCGAACGACGTTGAAGGTCTTAGTCGAGGTGGCAGGGCATAGCAGACACTCCTCTTGTCCGTGTAAGCTCGAGTCAGACGTGCCGGCAAAGGTGGATAGCCAAGAAAGTGATGTAACCGGGAAGGATTCAGAGAGGGCCGGGGGGTCGCCGAAGTCGGAATCCATTCCTCAGCACTCTCACTGCCTAAAACGACGCCTAAATCCCTCGGACTCGCAATTAGAGGCTAGTATGGCACCCTGTCCAACCCCGACCACTTCCGGTGAGCATCTCCCACTTGTCTCCCTCCCTCGTCTCTCACCGGCTTGTCCCTCGGAACCCAGACCCTCAGCACGTCCGCTACATGCGACAAGCCCTCTTCTGCGCTCAACAGTCCAGCCACGTCCCCACCGCCTTCCGAGTCGGCTGCGTCCTCGTCTCTTCCCCCACCCATCCAACTCACCCTTCAACTCTCCTCTCAACCGGCTACTCGAGAGAACTCCCAGGCAACACCCACGCAGAACAGTGTGCCCTCGACAAGTGGCTCGGTCCCTCGTCAACCACAAGCAATCTCGTCCCATCTTCACCTCGGAAGGAGGATCGGGAAAACCTCCTTCAAGGAGCGAACTGCTACACTACCATGGAACCCTGTTCTCAACGACTGAGCGGTAACCTTCCCTGCGTTCAACGCATCCTCGAGACAGGCATCTCGAGGATCTACATTGGGGTCGAGGAACCCAAGGATTTCGTCGAGTGCGAAGGGACCAGGTTGTTGAAGGAGGCGGGCAGAGAGGTCTGGGTCGTGGTCGACCCGGCAGATCCGACGTTTGGAGAGCAGTGCTTGAAGGTGGCCAGGGGCGAGGCTTAGCCGGCAGTCAACTGGAGGAAGAACAAGTCAAAGCAGGTGCACCGATGTCCTTTCTCGGCCTCGGGACATCTGGGCGAGCACGAGCCGTCTCGTGCTAAACCCTGGTGAGCTCGGGAGACAGCTAATATAAGCGCCCCGTCAGATGATTTCTCGCCGCTGCAGGCGGAGGGGGTGGCATGGCGAAAAGAGAGATTGGCACAGCTATTCAAGCACAGAAAACGAACACGGCGCCAAACGGAAACGGACGACGTGAAGTCGACGAGGGAGAGGAGAGGAGCAGACGAAGGGGTGCAGGGGCGGGTGGGGCGGGTGGGAATAATAGCTCAAAACGCGAGCGCACGACGTGAATGGGTATCGAGAGTGAGGGTGAAGGTACGAGTAGAGGTGCTGTTAAACGCCGTTCTGCTGCGCTTGGGCTTGTTGCTTGCTTGCCGAGGATTCCTTGAGGGCGAGGAGCTGCTTGGATCGGAAGGCTTCGTAATGAATCTGGGCGGTGGTTTCGATCAGGTCTTGCAGGTGAGTGCTGACGAGAGTGTGGTGGTCAGCAGCATGTAGGGTCAGAAGGAATGCGAGATAGGGTGTACCGGGTGAGGAAGTTGCGCAGGTAGTTGAACTCGCAGTGCTGCTCGTTCTCGACGTTGATGACTCCCCAGCGGTTCTTGCGTCCCCGGACCGGCTTGCCATCGACAATCACGTTCCTTTCAGAACCAACAACAGCGAAGGGAATCATGTTCTGCGGGCGGAAGGGTGAGTGTCAGCTCGCCGAAGGTGCATACCGAAGGAAAATAACGCACCCTGATCGCCTCGTTGAGCTGCCTTTCCTCGTCATCATTCTCTTCCGTGTCGAAGGGGTAAGCGCGGATGTTGTGGTACTGCAACTCGGCCCGGATCTGCGAGTCGACAACATCAACAACCATTGCGGAAGTTAAGAGCGAGGGAAGGCAAATCGTACCCTCTCCTTGAACATTTCTCGCTCTTCCAGCGTAAGACTGTCACTCTTGGCAATGACAGGAATGACGTTGACCACCTCGCTCAGCTTTTTCATGACGACCACATCGATGGCCTTGAGCGTGTGACCGGTCGGGGCGATAAAGTACAGACAGGCGTGAATGCGGGTGTCGGCAATGTGCTTGTCACGCATGGCAGTGAGCTCCTTGCGGAGGTACGCTGAATGCTGGTCCTTGATGTATTTGATGATCGGTTCCCAGCTGGCGGTGCAAGAAGTCAGCATAGTATGAGCCTGAAAGACGGACAAAAGACTCACCAGTTCTCGTTATTGACAAGGTCACCGTAACCAGGCGTGTCGACGATGTTGAGGCGTAGACGGACAGCGTTCTCCTGAACGACTAGTGCGGTAGAGAGCTCAGGATCGAGGCACAGGGGAAGAGCGAAACCAAGGCAGACGTACGGTGGGAAACGGCCTGAATTTCGGTTGTCTGCCTTACCAGCTCATCCGGCTCAAAGCGACCCTTGGTGTCGATGAGGTGAGAAGCAAAGATGGTGTTGATCAGAGTCGACTTGCCGAGACCGGTTTGACCTGGTGGGTCGCGAAGGAGGGCGAGAAGAGGAAGGTTAAGACCGACGCTGACGAAGTGAGCAGTCCTGAGACCAGTCGTAGGTTCGCTCGCACTTTCCGATCGCACTTTCGCGCTATGCTTCCCTCGCCGGTATGGCGGGTGGGCAGACGAGGACGGAGCCCTTCCCCCGCCGGTCGAGTCGAGGAAAATGACCATGACCTCCCACCTCCTCACGCCGCAGGATGACTGCGTCCAGCTCAGCAAGGCAGACTGCACGTACCTACGACGATCATGTTGAACTGCACGCAGAATCCATCAAGTTAGTTCGGTTCACCCTCGCCATGTCTTCGCGCTCCACCTCTCCAGAGCTCTGCAAGTCAAGAAGTGTACTAACCTGCCATCCCCTTTTTAGCAGCTTTGTCTCAACCTGACGCGGTAGAGTGTCGAAACCAACGCTGTTGAGGGGGGAGAAGGAGGGGGTCGTGTCAGTCGAGCGATAGCACTGGCGAAGGGAAGTCGGTGGGCGTACTAGGACGAGAGCCTAGTCGTGTCTTGAGCAGGTGATTCAACCGCAGCGGTAGCCATGACAATGAACGCGAAGACGAAGACGAGGTGGAAGGAGAAGCCAACTTCGCCAGGTGGGGTGTCAACTCGTTTCTCTCACAAAAGCGTGCTATCAAGGCTAATGGTCGCTTGAACGCTGTTTTGCACATCATCGCGTATAGTCTACAACGAGCGAGGCTCACAATCGAGGGGTGAAGCAAAGTCACTGATTCTACATTTTCTTTCTTCTGCTTCTCTGTATCACCTTTCTCAACCCTCGACAACGTCCTCCTTCCTCAACTTGGGCTTGTCCTCTTTCTTGTCCGACTTCTTCTCCGTCTTCTCTGCCGGTGCCGACTCGGTTGCCGCGCCCGGAGCAGAAGGACCGGTTGAGGGGTAGGCGTCCTGAACCGCCACCTTGATATCCTGCGCCGACTCCTGGATGTTGACGGCGCGCTCCTCTTCCATGACGATACCTAGACCCTCGCCCTGACGCGGAGGAAAGGAGTCATCAGCAGGAGAAGGGCAACATGTGGAAACGACACGTACCTCGGCCAGCGAAAGGATGTCGTCGAGCGGAATCCAGCCATCACCATCCGGGTCAAGCTTGCCGAGCAAGACGGCAATCTCCTCATCCTTCGGTCGGTGCTGAATGACTTCGAGCGCCGACTTGAGGTCCTTGGCCTGGATGCGACCCTCCGAGTCGGCGGTGAACATGCTGAGACGGTCGCCGACGGAAGTGTCGTACTCTTCGAGCTGCTGGTCGATCTTGGTCAGGAGAGACTTGAGACGCTTGTTCAGCGGGTTGGGTTGGGCGCCCTGCGAGGTGAGAGAGAAAAGGGTGAGTGAGCACGCGTAACAGGTGAGGGTGTTCGGACAGCGAAACGCACCTCCTCCTTCTCGGCCTTCTCGTTCTCCTCGATGAGCTTCTTGAGTTCCGAACGCTCTTTGATGACCGACGACTTGGCGCTGAGAATCTCGAGGGCCGAGCCCAACTCCTGCACCTGTTCCGCCGTCATCCTGACATTCGCCGGGTCGGGCGCCGCTTCCTTGGGCTCCTCCTTGGTCGCTTCCTGCACCTCGCTCTCCGGAAGCATCTCCTCGGCCTTGCTCTTCTCGGCGAGCTCCTTCTCCTTGGTCTCGGCCTCGCGCTTCTCCTGCTCTTCGCGCTTGGCCTCCTCCTCCGCCTCCTTCTTGAGACGACGGGCTTCGGCCTCCTTGGCTTCCTGCTCCTCTTCATCCTCGATGAGCTCCTCCTGCTGCTGCAAGACTTCGAGACGCTGCTTGTAAGAGGCAGAGTCGGAAGACACCTCGAGCTCCGCTTCATTGACCTGCAATGGAAATGGCTGTCAGCTTTACGAGGCAGACGGCGAGACGTATAAGGGGACGTACGAGGTTGTCCGGAAGAGAAGCCAGCGTGTCCTTCAAGCTACGCATGATCTCGTCTCCACCCTCAGTCTCAGCCCCAGGGCCGCGATTGAAGCCGAAAGCCTTGGAGAGGATGAGCAGGGTACCGGAAAGGCCGTGATGCAAGTGGAGGTCGACCCATTGACCGAGCTCAGAACGAAGGTGCTCCTCGTTCACACCAAGGGTACGAATACCGCGCGATTGGCAAGCGGATTGAAGCTCGGCCAGGGTAAGAGCGTCGAGACCTTCGCATTCAATGACCTGCGTGCACGACGAGAAGAATGAGCAAGGGAACATTGAGGACGCGAAACGGGGCTGAACGGACCGTGTCATCCTCCTTGATCTTCTGCATGCGGTTACGGATGGTGAAGCGGAGGAAGATGTCGGTACCGAAGGCGTTCAGGTTCATGTAGCTGTCCAACGATTATTTTAGCTCGAGTTCCACGTTACAGCCTGTTCGAGGTCTTGAGGGAAGGAGAAGGAGACTTACCGGCACATCGAGACGAGTTGCGGACGGGACAAGTTCTCGAGAGTGAGGTCGTCCTCAAACAAGCGGGCGACACGGACGACTTCCTCAGTAGAGGGCGACTCGCCAGTGCTGCGAACCTGCGCACAGACCGACCGTCAGGAGAGTATAGCGAGGTGCCAAAGGGAAGGCCACATGCCTTGCGGAAAAATTCCTTGAACTCTTCAGTCTGCTTGATCTTGTCGGGGCTCTTGATACCGCTCTCACGGATCGTTTCTTGCAGGAACTTGGCCATCTCGAGGCGAACCTTGAGAAGCTTGCGCTTCTTCTCGTCCTACAGACACAACATTGGTGAGCAAGGTGACGTCTCAGACAGGTAGGATCTGGCCGGACGTACCTCCTTAAACTTGTCGGTAAAGGTGGATGGCAGCATGTTCGGGAAGAGCTTGAGTGCGACGGGCAAGAGCAGTTCCATAAATGGGACGATGACGAAGACGGCGAACGGAATCAGCCGCAGGAGATCCTGGGTCGTACGCTTGAGCTGTACAAACAAAGCGCACGCAGCTACCTCATCAGCCTGATTGGAACGGGAGGAAACGGCAGCAGGAACGGGCAGACGAACCTGACGGTGCTCCCTTCGGGTGAGCTTCTTCCCACCGACCAAGCGCCTGACGAGCCTCGCCGAGATACGCACCTCCTTAGCAAGGAGCTTCGACCCGTGCCAGTAGTGCAAGGCTTCCTTCTTTACAGTTCCCCAAATCCGCTGCAACCGCGTTCCCTTCTCCTTCTTCTCGCTCTTGGCCACGGCCTTGTCCTTCTTGTCCTCAACTTCCAGCTCCTTGGACTCGACTGACGCAGTTGATGTGGACGGTTCGGACGGAGCGGAGGAGGGTGCGGGAGCGAGGAAAGGGCGCGAAGTCGTCAGCAGCCTCAGCTGTTGACCTTGAACGCCGAAGGACGCTGCAGTGGTCTGGATGGCATGACTGCGTAGATGCGGCGCAAGTCGAGAGTGTACGAATGGTGAGATTCGGAGGGCAGGAGGAGGGGGAGGGACGGTTCGGCAAGCGGCTCTATGCAAGAGCGCCTGTCGTGGTATGGGTGTTGCAGCCATCAAGGCGTAAGTGCTGATCAGCCCGCACTTTTCTCTGTGGCGTCAGTCAAGCCGTGGTGGGTGGTGAGGGAAGCGAAGCGAGATGCCGGATCGCCGGCTGCTGAACGTTCTAACGTCGTCGACGTCCGGCGTCGACAAAGGTCTTCATGCTACATATCCCCCGCGTGCCAGCGGCGCTTGGATGTTTCGCGTTCGCGACGACCGCCGCGCATTAGCCCATTGTACAGCACGGCGCATGAAGCAAAAAAATCCTTCTACGTAGACGACGCCCCCGTGGGAGCAAGAGCTCCGGGCTGCTGCGCGTCACCCTGCAAGGTCGTGACACTTTCGTCCACCTTCGCCTGCGATCCGTCCAAACAGTCCGTCCTGGTGTGTGCCCGGACCCTACACGACTTCCGTATTATCATTACATAGGGGTTGAAAGATTGGCGCGGAAGCGGTGCTCACGACCCCGTGCGAGATATCATGGCAGAAGACATCGATGGTTTGTGTATCAAAAAAATCGCTCCTACCCTCATCTATATGCTCAACGAACCACAGAGTCAAGCGATGAGTGTAATTGCAAAGAGCGGCGAAACGGTATTGGACAAGCAGAGGGTAAACCGAGGGAAAACGCTACAAGCATGCGAACGGGAAACAAGCGCGGAAGGGTACTTATACGATGTGATGAACGAGATGAGATGCGGGAGGAGAAGGGGAAGAGCGAGGGGACAAGCTGTGGTTCATGCGAGAGGGAAAGGCGAGAGAGAGGGGTTTTCAAGCACTGGCGGCGCCCTTCTCTTTCTTCCACTCGACAAAGGCGTCTATGATGGATGGCCCTGCATCAAGGAGAAGTGAAAAGATGAGTCGATGAGAAGAGGAAAGGGAAGGGAAGAAAATGAACAGACAGGCATCGTACTCGGACCAACCTTCGAGGTCCGGCTTCACGGTCTTACAGAAGTCATACAGCTGAGTCCAGGCGTCGACACCCATCGCCCTGAACTTGTCGCCCTGGCTCTGCGGGTCGGCAAAAGTATGCAGAGTCAGAACACGCACTAGAGGGGACATCGGACGGCGAATCCAACCCAGACTCGCCTCGGCAAATTCAACAAACGCCTTGGCAAGCTCAAACTTGGGCGCCAGAACAACAGTCAAGACTGCGATGGCCATGTCTGGCGGCAGGCTCTTGGCGCCTTCGTTCTTGAGGAAGGGGAAAAGGAAGGAGTAGAAGCTCTTGAAGAGGGAGTCCTCGACGCCTCCATCACTAGACGCAGTGGTGGAAGCGCTAGACGGCGCGTACAGCGTCTTCTCGAGCAACAGGAGCTCGTCCTTCAGCTTGTCGGAAGAGTCAATCCTGCAAAGATAACGTTTGCTCAGCGGGGAAAGGCAGAGGCGGAGGGAGGACAAGCTCGCTTTGGCGGCTTGAACGCGAGCTCGAAATCGCGCTTGTTGAAAGAGCCGAAGGAGCCCGGCGGCGACTTGACCTTCCAGGCGAGGATGAAGGGATGAGCCTGTGAGACGAGCACAGTTAGTTCCCCTCGTCTTGCGGCTAAAGCAGAACCACTGACCCCTTCCATCGAGATATCCATGTCCTCGAACAGCTTCTCAATCCCCTCGCCGCCCATCTTGCTCGGGTCATCCTCCTCGGCAAAGCTGGCGAACCAAGCCGGGAAAGCCTGTTCGAATGGAACTTTTTTGGCGGAGTTCTTCGGGCTCTTCTTGGCGGGAGCAACATCCTTCGGCGTCGAGGTCGTCTTCTCCTCGACAGGCGAGTAGGCAGCTTGGGCAGCCTTGGACTGTTTGGCGGGAGCTGGGGAGGAAAAGAAAAGGCGATGGTTTATTCTTTAATCAGCAGCGCGTCCGGTCGTTTGTCAGGTAGGTCAGTAAGGAGAGAACTACGCACTCTTAGTCTCCTTTTTCTTCGGCGCGGCGGGCTTCTTCTTCTTTGGCGCATCCTCCACCACGACATCGCTGTCGCTACCCTCAACATCGCTTGACCCGAGCACGATATCCTCCGTAGCCTTCTTCTTGCCCTTCCACTTGCTCGACGTGCTTTTGATGCTGCTCGCTTTGGCCTTGGTGGTCGTCTTCTTGGTAGTGGTAGTGGAAGCGGTATCCGCCCCACTACTGCGAGTTGAGCGCTTTTTGGCAGCGGGTTCTTCTTTGGCGGCGGGGGCGGCTTTACGCTTGGGAGGCTGTCGGAGACGGAGACTCGGTCAGCTTGCATCGTAGCTTGAGCTAGACGGAGTGAGGACCGAGCGAGCTGACCATTTGGGCAATCCAGCGGAAGGGAGCGGTGAGGAAGGAGAGTAGCGTGGTCAGGATGGCGGGACAGATGGGGTGTGTCAGACACTGTGAAACCCTGCTACTGAGCGATAAACGATTGCAACGAATGGGAAGAAACAGAAATATAAATGTCATTCTCTTCATCGTGTATCTCAGCTTACAAGTCACGGACACGCGTAGAAGCGTGTACATACAGCTGTAGGCCTGGTAGGACCAAAGGTGCGCGTCTCCTCGCTCACAAGTACCCGCTCAGGCTGATTCTGATCTTCCGCAGCCTCGCTCCACTCCCGCTCAACATGCCAAAAAATTCATGCTCGAACGCCCAGGAAGCACCTATAAGCGATATAGACGACCCTACAGACTTTCACTCTGCGACCCTACGCGCTCTCGACCACTCGCTCCGCTGCACAATTTGCAACGACCTCTTTTCTTCCCCCGTCCTCCTCACAAACTGCTCCCACACCTTCGACTCTCTCTGCCTTCGAGAACACCTCAGCAAGACAAAAACCTGTCCAGAGTGCAGGCTCGAAACGAACGAGGACAGGATCAGACCAGTACACGTGCTGGAAGAAGTGGTCAGAGGTTGGAAAGCCGCGAGGTGCGTTATCCTCTCACGCTCCCCTGCACCTCGTCCCGTGAGTGCTCACATCTCTTGACGCGTGCGCAGATCCGATGTCCTCGCCCTACAGACTGCGGCCTCAATAGCTAAACCCTCCGCTCCTCACCCTTCCCGCTCTTCATCTCCAACTCCCGCCGCCGGCCCTTCCCGCCCTTCCTGCCCTTCATCCTACACCAAACTGTCGACACAATCGCATTCAGACGGCAAAGGCAAGCGCAAAGCCTCGCCAGCTCCGAAAGTCAAAAGCGAGCCGCTCGAAGAGCTCAACTTGGTCGATGACGAGGATAGCGATATTGAGGTGCAGAGTCCGCCGAGGAAAAAGACCCGGACAGGGCTAAGGGCAGGGTCACCGAATGGAGCCAGTGGCAACAGGAGTGCGAAGGGCAAGGGAAAGACGAAAGCACCTGATTTGACAGATCGTGAGTCGCACTCCCTTCCGAATTCCCGTCTCTCCTGTCCTATGAGGCTGACTGGGTCTCCCTGATCGATATCATTCTTCCATATTGCTCCAGCCAATCTCGTCGTCACCTGCCCTGCCTGCCAAAGCAATATCAAAAACAGCCACCTCATCGCACACCTCGACTCTGGTTGCAGAATTGGCAAGCTGAGCGCGATGGGCACAGGAGCGTCCGAGGGTGCCTCCAGACACGCTTGGGGCAAGCTGCTACCGTCAGGAAGCGGGAAGAAGGGGACGCCGAGCTCAGAGTGCGCCAATCTCTGGGATTGTACCAGCGAGATGAAGTTGACATCCGGTCGCGGTTCCCCAGATCCGATGCCGAACACGACATGGATACGACCATGCCTCTTCCGCTCAAGGACTACGCGTACAAGGGTGTAAAAGACCTCTCAAAGATGCTCAAGGTGCGCGATGACAATGCTCCCTTTACCGTTCTTTCTCGTCAACCATTCTTTGCCATTTGCAGGATTACCGCCTCGCAACCACATTCCCCTCCTCCGCAACCACTAATGAGGCAAGGACCGACATCCTGCGGCGACGGCATCGTCAGTTCACTACGCTCTGGAACGCCAACGCGGACGTAGCGAGGGAGAGTCCGGCGCACAAGAGTGCGAAGGAGATCAGGGCGGACTTGGACAAGTGGGAGAGAACGCAGGAGCGGGAAGCAAGAGAGAAGGAGAAGAAGGGAGGTGGGATCCATGTGGGTGATAGGGAATACCAGGTGCGTCCGAGTCTGAGGTTCGATACGGAGCGGACCTGACAGTCTTTTCCTTGAATCTTTTGATTGTTCAGCGCATTCATGCCGAGCAGTTCCGCGAGCTCACGGCACAGGCTCGAGCGTCGGCAATGAAGATGCGGCGGAAGCAGCGGGAGGCTCAGATGACGGAACCGTTGAAGGAGGACCCGAAGGGAGAAACCGAGGAACAAGACGATGCGGTCACGGCGCAGGAAGACCCGCGAGACCCGACGCCCACCCTCAGAGACACCACCAACGTTGACGCTGACATGGTCGATGCCGAACCACCCCAACCTGCGTCGCCGCAACCTCGCAAGCGCTCTGTCCGCATCGTTTCTCCGCAGCGCTCTTCACCTCCGCCTGTTCTCGCGTCGTCCTCTCCGCTACACACCGCGCCGCCGTCCCCATCGCGTCCGCTGTCCTCGCCGCCTCTCACGCGCGAAGAATCGCATGCAGCGGAGAAACAAGAGAAGGGCAAAGGAAAAGAGCGGGATGGAGATAGGGCGAGTAGTCCGTTTGATCCGGAACCGCCGAGGCCGAGTCAGAGGAACCGGCAGGAAGAAAGGATGTTTGCGGAGCTGGAAGCGGCGAGATTGGCGGCGAGGGGAGAGAATGGGGATGTTGTCGAGGAGGATGAGGAGGAGAGGTGAACCCGTTTTCGAAGCGTGGGAATTGTTCGCGTAGTGTTGTTGCTCTTATCCTAGTCCCTTGAGCCTCTGTGTATTCTGCTGTTACAGAAGAGTGACCGGACGAAGTCGCGGGAATCGAAGATGAGAATTTGGGTTTCGTTCCCACCTGCTCGCGTTGCCCCTTCGCTTTCGGTCGTGTTGTTGCTTGCTAACCCCTAGGTAAGTCAACATCTCCCCCCGACCCCCAGTCCCACCCCGTATGAGGACGATGCGCCACATTCATCGAGAAGCGGTCGGCAATACTTTAGAGGGCGCGGGAAACGCTTGTAGGGGCAAGGGAGCGAGGGCAGAGCCATGAGGCGCGGTAAGATACCCTATACCGAACCCCAACTGACCAGGCTTCTCATTCCGCAGCCGCTCTTTTCTTCACCATGTCCTCCATCGACGAACTCAAGTCCCTCATCAGCGGTCTCCAGGCCAAGGTCGAGCGCCTCGAGGCTCAGGCCGCCTCTGCTGCTGGTGACGCCAAGACCAAGGTCGCCGGCGCTGCTGAGTCCGCCAAGGAGGCTGTCAAGGGTGCCGTCGCTGGAACTGCTGTCGGCGAGGCTCTTACCCCGGCGCAGCACCTCCGCCTGGTCCTCATGGGTCCCCCTGGTGCCGGTACGTCACAGTCCATGTAATGCTCTCGGGGCGATAGTTGCTCGGAGTGAACAAGCATCTGCCTTGAGGGCATTTCTTCCATTGCTTGCAATTTTCTCGAGAGATTAACTCATCACCTCCTTCGTTGTTCCACAGGCAAGGGTACCCAGGCCCCCAAGATCAAGGAGACCTACAACGTCTGCCACCTCGCCACCGGAGACATGCTCCGTGACCAGGTCAAGCAGGGCACTGAGCTCGGCAAGGAGGCCAAGAAGATCATGGACGCTGGTGGTCTCGTTTCCGACGAGATCGTCATTGGCATGATCAAGTCGCAGCTTGAGACGAACAAGGAGTGCCAGCTCGGGTACGTGAACAGTCGGGCTCGTCCTGGTCTCTCCGCGTTTTCAGGCGATTGGCATGACTGAACAGGACTGCATGTGCACACAGTTTCATCCTCGACGGTTTCCCTCGTAACGTCACTCAGGCTGAGAAGCTCGACGAGATGCTCGCTGCCCGCAAGCAGCCCCTCGAGCACGCCGTCCAGCTCCTCGTCAACGACAACCTCCTCGTCTCGCGCATTACTGGTCGCCTCATCCACCCCGCCTCTGGTCGTTCCTACCATAAGGAGTTCGCGCCCCCTAAAAAGGCCATGACCGACGACATCACCGGGGAGCCCCTCATCCAGCGATCGGACGACACTGCCGAGACCCTCCACAAGCGCCTCGACACTTACCACTCGCAGACTGGCCCCGTTGCCGAGTACTACAAGAAAGCTGGCATCTTCAAGGCCGTCGACGCTGCACAAAAGCCCTCGACCGTCTGGACCTCCCTCCAGAAGATCTTCCAGCAGTCCCAGGAGAAGAAGTAGACTAGCACAATCTGACCCGCTCCCTTTTCCTTCTTTGTCCCGTTTTGTTTCCACTGTTTCCATCTTCCTACTGTTCTTGCTTTCTGCTACAAATTACGAGCGTAACGAGATTTTCAGGGTTTCTTTTGCGAGCAACAGGATCTTACCGGGCGCAGCCAATAGAACAGCGGGATAGCACTCTGCAATCCTGCTCAGCCTTACGAGTCGGACCCTCTTGCCCATCACTGCTCTCTTGACCTCCGAAGCGAAGCAAAGCACTCTCGAGGGCAGATCGGGATGCATGGATTCACAATAACGAACAGCGAACCATCCTCCCCGTTCTCTCGCTTACGACCGCCTACTCATACTCCAAGTCCCTTCATAGCCGTTCATGTCGATAGGTCTGCCAGCGGCCAATGTCATGTCAGTTTCCGCCTATCTCAGAGGGGCAAAGAAGAGGACAGCTCAACTCACGTCGACGCGTCCCTCCACCTCCCAACCAGATTACCCCCGACCAAGAAACCCCTGTAGACCCACCGACCACGGTCGTCGGGCGTGTATTGCTTCACAATGGTGAACATGCCGTCCCAGGCTCGGACTCGACCTTTGAGGTTGAATTGCCCCCAGGCGGAGTGGCCCTGCGAAAGGTGAAAAAGGAAAGATGAGTACTGGAAGCTTGCCCTCGGTGCATCTTACAGGACGAGTCCAAATAGCTATCGTGATGATATGAAGAAGAAGACCACGCACCGTTCCGCCCAGCAAGATCTCATATTCTCCTTCGGGGTCGACATCCTCATCCTCCTCATCTTCCACCCACATCCTCTGACCCCATTGCGATCCTCGAGTATCGTCCATAGCCGCTGGGAGGCTTCTGGCCCCTACCTCGAAGCCAGCGTTCAACGCCGGTCCCTTCCCTCCCACCTTCTCGCCCGCCTTAAGCTTGACCACCCTCTCCTCCAACTTCCACACCTGCGGCTGATCCCCGAACGGACCGTCATACAAGCTCCTGATATGTCCCCCGAGCATGTCGCGGTACGAATCAAAATCGAAAAACGAGAACCGACCTTCCCAACTTCCCGTCAATTGACCTCGGGAGTACAATTTGGGCAGACCGAGGGACGAGTAAGGGTCTATGCAGGACGCGAGTCGAATAAAGTCTCGATCGTGGATGTGGGAGGCGAGGGTTGGGAGAGTGGTTTTCGTAGGGCGGCTAGATTGGGTCAACCCAGCGTTGGCAGCCACGAGCGCGGGATGCGCGTGCTGTGCGGGCGTCCCTGCACCGTGGGTCAGAAGCGAGTTTTGTATAATGGGCTCTTGCTCAACTCGGAAGAAGAAGGAGAAGATGGCCGCGTGTGCGAGGTTGGGAGGGGCGAGGTCGATCCGTCGACCCATGTGGGTTATGGTTTGCGCTTGTGAGCGAGGACGGAGGTCGGCGAGGAAAGGCCCTTCGGGCGGCGGACGGACGGGGTAGTCTTCATGCGTAACGGGCAGAGAAGGAATAGTCCACGGCGCGTAGAAGGCGTCGAACTGCGAGAGCAAATAGAGTGAGTCCATGAGGCAGCTTGTGTTAGGCGCAGCCGCAGCACTTACTCTGTGTGCTGCGAAGACGTAGGGTTTGAGAACGAAGAACCGCTCGTCGGATTCTTTCTGTGTCTCGGTGCTCAAGTCGTCTGCAGAGAACAGAAGTCAAGACACGGCTGCGAGTCATCCAAGCGGGACAGTGACTGACCTCCGCCCAGCCAGCCTATCCATAACCCTAGCGCCCTCCCCGCGGTTTGCCTAGGCCATCCCGGCCTTAGCGCTTCTGTCAGCAGGGAATGGTCGTAGAATAGGCGCATGTAGGTGCGAAGATGGGCGTAGTCAAGGAGGTGCGGTAGATTTCTCCCATCTGTCAGGAACAATTATCGGTGAGCGGGGAGACCATCAGACGATAAAGAAAAATAAGACGTACCATTTTCCGTCAGCATCAAGAAGCAAGTCCACAAGTTCTGCGTCAACTCGTCCGGCTCGCTGAGCTTCGTCCTCCCGTTCTTTGGCGTGAACGCCTGCATCCTCGGACTGCATGGCCTCGAGCTAGTTGGCGGTATAGCGCCGCCGATCGCCGCCTTCCGAATCTTGGTCAAGACCACACAGCGTCGCTTGAACTCGGCGGCGTAGTCTTTATTGGTCAACGGGCGCCAGGGCGAGGTGTCCCTGTCTGGTAGGAAACTGGAGGGTGAAGAGGGTCGGGTAAAGGACGAAAAGGGGTTGAGTTGGAGATCGTCGTCAGGTTTAAAGTCGGGGAGAGCGTCAAGCAGAGCGCGCTTTTCTCTCTTCTCTTGAATGCGGTGCATCTGCAGGAAGAGGACATAGAGCAGGCCGTGTGCTGAAAGGGTAAGCGAGTTTTTCCATCTTCAAACAAGGCCAAACGGGTACGTGCAGACGTACCTGGGCCCACCTCCGTTCGATGCCAGCATAGTCAAATCGCTCTTTGAACAAGCTGGCGAGGAATCCGGCGTTCTGACCGAGTACATCATAAAACCGCTTGCTGAGGAGGAAGAGATGTCGAAGGTCTTGTGATGGTCCGACGGGGGTGCATCGGCAGACTGCTTTTGCGATGAGTTCTATGAGCTCTGGTGGTAAGCGTTCGATGGTTGACGGCAATCGAGGTTCCGAATTGTTCGTGGGAGACTGAAGCGGGAAGGACGGTTCCAGCGTAGCGGGAGCGGACGGGTTCGCGGACATGTAGGGTCGTAGCAGTGACTTGTGACAGAGATTGGGCGTCTCGGCAAGTCAGAAAGAAAAGATCGAAGTGAGTTGTACGAGTCCAAGAGAATTGAGCGGGAAAGTGGGGGATCAAAGGCGATCATCTTGACAAGCAGCCACATTCAGCGTCTGGACATATGCGAGCAGCGCTTATTCAGCCGGCGTATTTCCACTCGTAACGGTCTCGCCTTCACGAGCTACCGGAGGTTGCTCTCAACCGATCCCCGTTTTCTTCGTTTTCTAATCTGACAATGCAATACAATGCTGCCTCGCTACCCGGTCTTCAGCTCCCTCTGAGAAGTCTCGCTGCCGTTATCGCCGCCGCCTGGGCAACATCCCCTGCCTCGCTGCCAGCCTCGCCTGCTGCAGCCGAAAATGTGCTTGTCCAGTCGGCAGAAGTCAGGTGTTTCGTAAGGGCATAGGCGCCGACGAGCAGGAGCTGGCCAGAAACGTCGAGGAAAGAAGTAAGTAGGGGGAGCGCGTAGACTGCGATTAGAGGGCCGAGTATGCGGACACAGCACGAAGTAAAACGCGCGTGAATGGCGAAAGTACAGGCGCGAGTCAGTGAAGGCACGGCAGAGAGGATACGTAGGCCACACGGGAGGGAGAGCGCACCATCTGGGTCGTAGTCCCACTTCCAGAGCAGCAAAGTCCCCCAGTACGCCAACAACAAAGCCAAAACAATCTGCAGATGGTGGGAGAGGGGCAAGTCAGCGATGTTCGACCCTGCCGAAGCACTGCCATCTACTGAATGCCGGCTTCAAGAATCCACAAACTTGAAGGGAAAGGCATACCTGCACCACCACTACCGCCGCAGACGCCAGCCCAAAGACCACTCCACCCGGCGCCTGTCCAGTTCCCCATGCAAACAACAAAAACAACAACAAGACCGGTGCAGTGAGTCCAAAGAGGCTGAGGAAGGAGATGATGTAGTGCTCTCTTCGGCCAGAGTGGAGGGCGGTAGAGATGCGAGAGACGAAAATGGAGCCGGCGCCGCCCGAGAGGGCGTTGAGGGCTGTGGAGAGGAGGCCAAAGCCGGGGTAGGCGGTGATGTAGGTTTCAAGGACCACGCCAGAGCCGCTGAAGGTGGAAGAGCGGATAGCACGATTCGGGATATTCCGAAGGACGAAAAGCCAGAATAGGAAGAAGAAAGAAAAAAGAAAAAAAAAAGGCACAGCATAGATCAGTATCGCTGAAAGACGGCCGAGGGCAGAGCGCGGGTGAGCTTGCGCACCTGGATATAGCCATAGCGGCGAAAAGAGGTCCCCAGCCTATTGTCAGAAGCTCCTGAACATAGGCATTGCGGAAAGTAAGGACGACGTTGACGACGACTGCTCCGAGAAGGGCGATGAAGACCAGGGTAGAAATGATCGTGCCTGTAGTCCAGAGACGGTCAGTGGGAGACAACGGTACGTCAAAAGCCAAGGCGACGGCAGGGTAGAAGGCAGCGTGCGGAAGCGAGAAGGACTGCTTACCCATGAAAGTAATGAAGAGACTGCTGAGAATGCCGATGATGGTGAGGGTGATCATGTCGCCTAGGGAAGACGCGAGAGGAGTGGCGATATTATCTGCACACGCAAGGGTCAATACTGGACAGACACGGGCGAAAGAATGCCGCGTACCTGGATTGACGTTGAAGCGCCTACATAGAACGACAAGCGAGCACATGAAGCTGCCCAGTACTCCGGAGCTGATACTCGCCGCCAGCATACTGACGCAAAGCACCAGCAATGCCTCGAAATACCCTCCTCGCAGCGCTTCAGTCTCGTCCGTCGGCGCACTATGCAGAGGGTGCTGCAGCGCGTGCTTGACACCCTTCCTGGAGGCCATACCGAGCACGAATGCCAGCAAGCCCGATATGAGCGAGACGATCAAAGCCTGCACTTGCAGCAGGGCGAGGTTGCCGAGGATGAGAGACCGGCGGGTCGCGCGGAGGTCTAGCTCGCCGATGTTGGCGGAGGTGGAGAAGCGGGCGGCAAGGTTCATCTCGAGGTTACCTTTGAGGTTGAGAAGGATCGGGACGAGGATGAACAGCTCTTCGATGCGGATGAAGACTCGCCAAGTCTACCCGGGCTGGCAAAGTTAGCGTGAACGGGCAGCCACCAACTGAGAATATCGACTGACCTGAAGTCGCTCCAGCAGTTCACCGGTCAGGACGGCACCGCAAAGGGAGAAAAGGAGGACAGGGAGGGTCTGTAATGGAGAACAGGTTCAGCCGGGCTTGCGTGGGCGATTGCGAGCAGCAAGATCGCACCTCTCTAAGCATTTCCTTCATGAAGTCTCGCCGTTGACCGCCAGTCATGCCTCCCGTGAGCCGACGCAGAACTTTTCCTCCTCCAGAACCTCTTCCTCCTCCTTGCGGACCCGTTCTGCTCCCCATACTATCTCTCCGTAGTCTCCCCGGCCCGGGAGCTTGTTGGTCGTCATCCGTGGTTGGATCCAGCTGCTCAACCTCGTGCACCTTGAGCAGTTCTTCGATTTCTTCGTCCGTATCGCCAGAAAGGTCGTCCGTCTCATGGCCGTCAACGGCGCGCCCTTTTCCCTTTTCTGCCGGTGCCCCTCCTGCGAGCTGGTAGCCGTCATCCATTCCGTCCCTAGCTGACACCATCTCGCTCCGCCTGTTAGTTTGCGGTCGGCTGTTTGTGGGTCGTTGTCCTTGATTTGAGCTGGAGTCGGTAGCTAAGGGAAGCGCGGGAGTCGGAGAACACACAGCGTGTGACTACGAGCTGTAGACGTTCAGAAGAACGCGAGATGTTATGACGGAAGAAGACATGAGATGCGGAAGGAGACGCCTCGACAACCAGTAGTCACAGCCAGCTAACAACCCCCCAGGGCTAATCGAAGAAGCCATCACCTGCATCCGCACCGCTCTACGGTCCTTCCCGTGCTACATTCGACCTGTTCTGCGCCCTTGTCAACAAGTCATACCCCGCTCCCACCAACAATCTCCCCGGCCGTACACGCCCTCGGACACGATCACATGGTAGCAGCATAAGGTAATCAAGGTGCGTACTGACTGATCCGACCATCGAATCGTACACCAGTGTGGGCGATAGACGCGAAGTCGACCACAGTCGTCTAAGGCAGTCAGATCCGCGGTCCGGCTAGGTTAGCGCGTCAGCAGAGTGTGCACATGGTGTAGCAACACCTTTTGGCACCTTCTTCGGCGCACCGGCACGCCCTACAAACGTTCAATCGCCTTTCTTGTCCGGCTCCGGTCGCATGCAGCCGCATTGCTCTTCACGATGTTTGGCGGAACCAGGAGGCTAACACGGCTTTGCTTGTGCCTGCAGCTATCCTTCGAACCTCCCCACCATGCCCAACCCGCCTCCTCCCCCTCCTCCCCTTCAACCCAATGGTCCCCCTCCCTCACTTCGCAAATTCTCCCTCATTCCGCCGCCCGCCCCCAATGCTCCCATGGTCGTCACCGCTAGTGGGACCGGTCCCGTCACCCCTTACGAGCTCGCTCAGCTTCGGTCCACCCTCGTCATGTCACAGATGCTCGCCCGAGAAAGGCTGTCTGTCCGCGACGGCAACAAGCAGCAGCTTGCGGAGCGGCAGGCCCACGAGAAGCGGACAGCAGAGGAACAGGCACGGGTCAAGGATGCGGAGCGAAGACGAAAGCGTGAGGAGGAAGAGCGAAAAGAGCGTGAGCGGGCTGAGAAGGTCGAGAAGGAGCGGTTAGAACGGGAGAAAGAGGAGCGACGGCGAGCAAAGCAGGCGGAGAAGGAGGACCAGGAGCGACGAAGTCAGGAGGCGAGTAAGGCCAAGGAGAAGCAGCGGGCCTTGGACGTCATCTCGCTCGTGCATGCGAATGAGGCGAAGCGGCCGTCTCGCGGAGATGGCAACGGCGACACAGTCATCGGTGATGCCAACTCCTTGTCTACTCCGTCATCATCTCTGCATACGCCCTCTGCGCCGCTCTCAAAGCTCGCATCGCAAGGTAAGCCTTCAGTTTTCAACGGCTGTTCCCTCTGGTACTGACCATGATCTGCCTCGCAGCCGGACGATCAACAGCTGCTTCCTCACCTGAACTTAACGATGACTCGACACAGCCGAGAGCGCCTCGACGGTGCGTTCGCCCTTCCACGCTTATCCGACACCGTCGCTCATTGTTTCACTCCTGCAGCAGTCACGAAAAGAAAAAGCGTAAGCGAGAATTGGTGCTAGACTCTGACGGTTCTGACTCGGAGAAAGGCGGTACGTTTCGTCGGCTTCCGCTCTCCCTTACCGTGGCTAACCTTCGATGTCCCCCCAGACCAACCTCTTCTGCAGAAGGTTCGCAAGCTCGAGTCGCAAACTCCGTCCAGCAACCTCGCCTCCCCTGCAGCATCTCAAGCTGCCCCGACTCCCTCGTCCTCTCGCCCTAACCCACCAGGAACTAAAGGCATCAGCATTGCCGAACGCAAGCTGAAGGAGGATCGGTTCCAGAAAGTGCGCTTCTCCGTCCCCTCTGTCGCACGCTAAATGCTCACCGTTTCTTCATGCAGCACTCCATCCCTATCAAGCCTCCACCAGCTGGTGGCGCCTCCGCTTTCTACGTCCCTTCGAGCTCTCTCGTCCCTCCGAAACCTCCTGTTATACCCCCAGCTCCTACCCCAAAACGACAAGCCGACATTACTGGCGACTTCTCGATCGCAAAACCTGGACAGCAGATCGCGCACACTACATTTCAGAATTGGGTCGACGCGTATTTGCGGCCTTTCGGAGAAGACGATCTGGCATTCCTGGCGGCCAAGGTGCGCTTGACCCTCCCTCCCAGTCGGCCATTCATATGGCATCTAAGACTGAGCCGTTTCGCGCTTGTAGCCCGAAGACATCGCTCCTTACCTCATTCCACCACTCGGCAAACACTTCCTCGACCAATGGGAAGCAGAAGACGCCGAAGGACCCTCCGCCGCCCGCCGCGACTCTTCACATTCTCACCCGAACACATCCCTTGAACCTCCAGTCTTACCCCGTCTCCGACCCGACTCTCTTACCGAAGACGCCCTCGCTATGGAGAACGTCTTCCTCGGACCGCTGAGCGAACGATTGATGGCTGCTTTAGCGGTCGACGAGAACGGATACGGTGCATCGGCGGTTGACGGAGACGATGACCTGCGGGCGACTGAGCATGGACCTGTCCCGCCGAAGCTGCCTATGGACGCGGTCGATCTCGAGGAGCGGATAAAGCGGGAGTTGCGGTTTATCGGGATTCTTCCCGAAGAAGAGGTGCGCGGTCTCTCCTCTCCTGTAGTGGCCGCGACGTCACATCATCGCTGAGGGGCAGCCAGCTGATTTGATTTGTCTCCCTGCTCAGGTCGACTGGTCCGCCCGCGAAGACGACGAAATCTCCTCCTCCCTCCGCGCCTGTCAACGACTTCTCCACCAGCAAACCGAACTCAACGAAGCCCGCAAAGCCGCCCTCATGTCCCTCGTCAAAGACCGCATGGCGTACCAGGACTACGAAACCGCCCGCGATGCCCAAGAGCGGGTGATCGAGCAGGGGTGGACGAAGCGCACCCGGGTCGATACCAAGAAGCAGAAGAAGAAGAAGGATAAGGATAAGCGGACGGGTACGGCGAAGGAGCCGGCGGGGGTCAATGACGATCCTTCGAAGCAGCCCATTCCTCTTGAATTGCTCGAAGCGGTCGAGAAGCGGAATAGGCTTGTTGGAGCCTTTCAGCCGTTCTTTGAGGAGGAGGATAATGGGAGATACTATGGTCTGCCCGAGCGGAGTGTGTATGATGGGTTGGAGGTGGGCGAGGAGGACGATGAGGACGATGTGCTTCCTCTACCCTCAGCAGTCGCGGGGCCGTCTTACCATCAGCAGCAGCAACTATAGCGCAGTAACGTCTTCGAAGTTTTGTTGCCACCTTTCGTCCTGTGTCCGCGTGGTGAACACACGCAGACGAGATGTGAAAACTTAGACTGGCGGGCAAGTTAGAATGCTCTCGACTTGCTGCTGCAGTCTGGGCTGTAGGCAAGCATCGATCTGATGTCTGTACATATCCCCGAAGCTGCCGGACGATAAGTACCACCATCAGCCTATATAACGAAGCATGCGAGATTCGACCTTTGAGGCTTCTGTACGTTCTTTCGATGTCCAAGTCTTCGGACTCGCTTGGAGAAAACCTCAATGCTTACGTTTCGGGACGAATAGCTGGGCTGGACCCATCAGTGACCCTCGGACGGGGTACTAGAGAAGGGGGAAAACGCCTTGTGACCGGCGGGCTTGCTTTGTCTAGCACATCGTTTCTCCCTCACTGTACCCTCTGTATACAGTGGCCCACGTTCAGTACGCGGTATTCCGCCGCAGACGACCAGCCTCGTCGGGGCGCACAATTTGTGCATCTCGCTCAACGCGGGGAGGTTGCTGCCGAGGCAGTAGCCTTTTGCCGCCTCCCCCGCTTGTGAACAAGCACGAGAAAACGCTTTCGCTCTTCTTCCGTTCTTCGTGCTTCAAAGGGCGGTAGCATAAGAGCTTACACTGAATCTACTTTGATTTTGCTGACCTTCTCAGTTCCGCCTTCGAACCCATATTCCAGCTCGAGACTGCACGTTCGCGTCACCCTGCCACTTTCCAGCCTTCTGCTCAACTGAGCAAGGCTTACGGAAAGGACCTGCTGAGCGCCCGTAACACTGAGGAGAATCTGAAATGCCAGCGGAGAGCAAACCCATCAGAACAGCTTTTCTTTTTGCCATGCATAGCACCAGCTTAACCCGCTCTGGCTTCATGGGCGCCCACGCTGTGCCGCTTCCACCTCCGGGACCTCAAGAGCGTTCCTCCGCACATCTACAGAGAGATCTTTGGCTGTACCTGCTTTTCCACATCCTACGGTTTTCCACCCGGTACTTTCCATCGTACTCGTCGGTGCTCCGTGCCTTGCCGGCCGGATTCGATTGGCCCACGTCACGGGCTTCCTCCTCTTTTGCTGCTCTGGCCTACCAAGCATATAGCCGAACAAACTGGGGCGTGTGTAGAAGAAGGGGAAAAAAAAAAAACGAAAATTGCTCATTTTCCGATCTTCTTCCCTTGTATCCTTACTAAGTTACGCTCCCCAAGACGCAGGCCCGCACAAGCATGTGGTACTTGCAAGATGCCCAAGGGAAAGGACCCGACCTTCACAGGATCCCGATGTGATACCGCCCGTTTCTTGCTGTCGGCCCATGCACTTTTCTCGGCAATGGCGCTCTAGAGCAGATGGCAGGCCTAGGTTGCCGGATGCAACTCACCTGTGGATCATGGTGACTCGAGTAGTGCACCTATCGCAGAGTGAGCAGTCCCCCCAAAAACCACCGAACCCTAGACGCAACGGCGAGGTGCCGGACCCTTCTGACGCCAGGAACGAAGATACCCCGAAACGCAGGCGACTGCAAACCAATGACTTCTAGCAGAACCCCTCTCGAAAGACGCTTCGAGGGGAGCATCCGCGAGTCCCGCCTCGATGGAAGTCGAAGTGGGGCGGAGGGAGGAATCGCTGGGCTGTACATGCATTACAGCGCGGTAATCCTACCTTTTTGCTGTGACGGGGCAATCATGCGTTGACGTCGATGATGAGCAGGTTTGGTGATCTGGCGACGGTCGCTGGCGGCGCCGTACGGAAAATAGGGTGAAGAACAGGTTAACCGGATGGAGGGAAGGAGTAGCGCAGTGATGCTCGGATACGTGTAGCCTGTTGCGCGGCGCAGCCGCAAGAGCGATATGGAGAAGCAGACAAGCCATGGAAAGAAGCGGTTCCTCCGGCGAGCGGAAGCCTGAGGAAGAAGCGCACAGCAAAAGTAACGAGCGCGACCGACGCCTGCGCGAGCGAGCGTGCCAGGCTATCTATGCCCTTCGCTTGCACTCAGCGTCGGGTTGGAAACGGCTCGGACGTGCTAGGGGTGCAGCAGCAGCAAAGTCGCGTAGCGTTGATTTTCCGGCAAGCAGGTCGGCACTGATTGATAACCATGTATCGCCTGGCTGTTCGGCGGGCTAGTGGTGGCGCACAAGTGGAGCCGCACGCAGAGTGCCATGGCAATTTGAAGTCCTGTTGAGGGGGATGGACCCAGCGAGGTTAGAAGCGGGGTTGAGGGCGAGGTGATGCATCTGTAGGCTAATGGTCAGAGCGAGTCGGGGGCCTGACTTTCAGACAAAGGCGTACGATAACGACTCTGGGCGTCCACTCGTCCACTGCTTTGCGACAACCAATTATCGTCACCCACCCGCCTTTGTCCGCTCAACGGCGGAGGCGTTTCGGCTCCACCACATCTGCCTTGAGTCCAGGCGGCATTGTGTCAGATTGGTATGCAGCGCAGGAGCAGTTCAGCACAGATAATTGTGCAGCAGATAAGCGAGATGTGGGAGAACGAGAGAGTCGAGCTGAGGCCAGCCGGAGGAAGAGCGAGAGCAAGGTGAAGGTTCTCCCGGTCTTGTCCCGTTCGTCTGCTTGCTTGGGCCATACTTGCAGGTCCGTTACAGACAGCTACACCCTCCTAGTCACCGCCCCAGCCGCAAACCCGCTGACCCGATCCAATCTCCCTTGAACCCATCCTCGACTTTGCTTTTTGATCTCTCGTCTTGTCAACTCGTAGCAATGGCCACCGTACGTTCCCTTCTATCCCTCGCAGAGACTATGCACAACCGCTGACCGCTGTCTCGCTGTTCCCGCATGCCTCTACGTCTCGATTTCGCCCTTACCGACTTCCACTTCACTTCCCTCACTGCTCCCGACAACTCGCCCCCTCGATTCCGTCGGGAATGGATTATGGGAAGTAGATCAGCGCTGCTCCGATTGTCATCGACGGCAAGGGTCACCTTCTCGGAAGGCTCGCCTCCATCGTCGCGAAGCAGCTCTTGAACGGGCAGGTTCGTGCAACTCCCTGACCTACCACTCTTGCGCCGTGCTGACCTCCTTTCTCTGAGCGTTTGCAGAAGGTCGTCGTTGTCCGCTGCGAGCTCATCAACGCGTCCGGTTCCTTCTTCCGCGCCAAGGTCAGCTTCAACACTTTATGGGATCCGCAGGATGTGCACATCGTACGAGGGGCACCTGAAAGAGGGGGAAATTGGAGAAGTGAGGAGCGCAGGAGACGAGCATGGAAGGGAACAGCAGACAATCGGTCACGATGGCAGCAGACTAGGAGGAAGTGGGCGCACAGTTGAGAAGCCAGGTGGAAGGGCGTCGGAATCAAGCAGCTACGTATCTTACATCACGGATTCCTGTCGTGCTGACGCCCTGTGTTTCCGCCTGCAGCTGAGGTACCACGAGTTCCTCAACAAGCGCCACCTTGTCAACCCGAAGAAGTCCGGTCCCTTCCACCACCGCGCTCCCTCCCGCATCCTCTACCGCGCCATCCGCGGTATGGTCCCCCACAAGGTGAGCAGGAACGAGACGCGCGGGAATCTGGCTGAGGAAGCGTGAAGAAAAGGGCGGGGACTGATGTGGAGCTTGTTTTTGCGCAGACCTCCCGCGGTACCGCCGCTATGGAGCGCCTTAAGGTCTACGAGGGTGTTCCCCCTCCCTACGACCGCAAGAAGAAGGTTGTCGTTCCCCAGGCCCTCCGCGTTCTCCGCCTCAAGCCCGGCCGCAAGTACTGCACCATCAAGGTTCGTCCTTTACCCTTCGCATAACCTGTCTCTCCGTGCTCACGTCCCTCTTTCACTATCGCAGCGTCTCTCTCACGAGGTCGGCTGGTCGTACCGTGACGTTGTTGACCGCCTTGAGGAGAAGAGGAAGGTCAAGTCGGCTGCGTTCTACGAGCGCAAGGTCGCCGCCCAGAAGGCTCAGGTTGCTGCCCTCAAGGCTGCTACCAAGGCTGCCCCCATCTCGGAGAAGCTCGCCGCTTACGGTGCTTAATTGCAACGATAGATGAGGTTTCTAGCAGTGTTTTTCTGGCTTCGCATCGTCTGCCAGCAGAGAGAAGGCGCGCGAGAGCAGAACGCCCTGGGTCTCTGATTGTCGGCTACTTGCTGCTCACAGGGGATGAGAGGAGCGCGCGTCTGCCCATTGATATAGATATAGTGCGAGGGACTCGTTCTCCGGGTGTCTAAATCATTGATCATGGCGCGCGTTTCACATGGCGTGCTTGCACCAGCTAATCCCCTCGTCGCCGTGCTCGACTTCCCAGTTGCGAGTGCCTCCCGGGTTTTCCGCTGCATAATGATTACACCTGCAAGTCAGCCCGCTTTCGGCTCTTCTCACCTGTATACTCTCCTCGACTGGCTCAGGCGATTGTCAATCTCAACAGAAGCTATTCAATACCCTCTGTCGGCAACACTGCCAACCCCTAGCCGTGTCGCAGGTCGCCGTCAGCGACCCCTTATCGTCTCATCAAGAGGATGAGCCTCGCCGGTGTCGCTTGGTCTCGGCAGCAGGTGCAACGCTACGGCTCGGTCAACACTCTCCTTCTCGGCTTGCTGCTTACTAGCGCTGCACCGCATGCCGTAACCGAATTTGTCGCGACTTGTTGCCTCGTCAGTTGGGTCGGTGCGAGGTTGTTTTGGAGGAGATGGAGGGCACAGCGCTGGAGCAGGTCGACGTGGGTCGTGCTCGGAGTGCTGGTTGTCAGAGCTGGCTGCGTCCTGCCTGGTACGCCTCATGATCTTCCTTTCCCCACTTTCTGCTGATAATCGCGAGTTGCCGTACAGGAATCGATGCTCTCGCCGACGTTATCCTTCCCGCACATCTATTCCGGCTACCTGGCTTCGGACAAGACCCGAAAGGTGCTCGCTATGTCGTAGTGCGCAGCCTTTGGCAAGCCATTGTCTATGTCACGCTTCTTCGAGCCCTTCCGGCGCTGGCACCAATGGCACCTCTAGGTACGTACACAGCTTTGTATCATTTTGCGACGACCGCCGTAACTACGTGAAGTCTCCTATAGCCATTCCCGCCGCCGTGCTTGGTGTCGTCGTTCTCCCTCTTTCCCTTACCGCCTTTACCGCTGCCACGGTCGGCGTGCTGGGCTACGAGACGATGCGAAACTCGCTACACTACTGCTTTGCCCCGACGACGTGCGCCCCACTTCCTCCGCAACGACCCTGCATGTTCTCGGCGCTGAAACTGCTGCTTGGCACAGCTCGACTCAAGCCCTACTTGACTTCCGCGACCTAGCACGCCGCCAGCTCGGCAATGCCTATGCGGTACATGAACGAAAGCGTCACTTCCAGGCCGCCAGGCAAGAGGCCGACTTGTTCGATGTCGAATCGGATCTTCAGGGCCTCGACACGCCATGGTTGAGACTGTCGAACTTGTCCGACGAAGAGCTGCTGCAGGTTTGCCGCTCCCTCGACTTCATCGACTCGTCTACCCGAGGCTACCGCCCTGCCGAAGACGCTCGCTTAAAGGGTATCGATGCAAAACTGCTCGCCGCAACCTTCCGCCGAGTACGAGGCCTCCTAGACTCGACCTACGCCAGCCGACCTTCGTACACTCAAGATGCATCTTTCCTGTCTGTCACATACCAACTCGCTGGAGCAGTGATCTACTACATCCCTTTCCGCCCACTCCGATACCTATCCCTCCCGCCTCGCCGTCATCTTCTCGGCCACCTCTTCCTCACCCCGTACTTGATGCGGTACCTCCTCAATCCCGCCAACCGCTTCTATGACCCTGCAGATGCACCCTCTCCCGACCCACCACAACAAAGCGCCTTTTCCGATTTTCTCGATGCCTTGCCGCCTTTCCTCCTTACGGCCCAGGAGGCCCGGATCGCATCGATTGACGCGGCAGAGGTACTTGGGACGTACTTGCAGCAAGTGCTTGCGCTGGAACGGGCGGTCAAGGCGGAGACGGAGGCTCATCGGGCAGTGCTGGACGCGGTCTTAAGGTGGAAAGAGAGGAAGATCCTACTGAGGCGGTATCTGAAGGAGTAGCGGGTCCCTTCTTTGACTGCTGTGTACGATCATGAGGCGACGCACGCTGGCAGGCGAGAATTCCGGCACCTATCTGCAGGCGAAGGAGAGCAACAGATTCATGGGAAAAAAGTAGGCCGTGGCCGTAACGCTCGACAGCGACTTGCCGCTGCTTATACGACTTATCAGCCCTCTCGCGAGCCCGTGTGCGGCTTCTTCCGCTGTCAGCGGCCAGGTTGTGGTTTCCTCGAGCTCCTCCTCTCCGAGTGTCCGCCTCGAGACCTTCGCTCCACCCTGGCTGTCGTCGATCTCGCTCAGTGGCTGCCCGATTAGACCAAAGAGCAAGTATCGATCTTCGCGATCTCCAAGCCGTCCTGCACAATCGCACGCAACGTCTTCGCCGTTTCCACCGCGTCCTCCGCTATCGTCAATGCACGCCTTTGTCGCCGTCAAGTGGTGGTTGGAAACGATACAGATGTTCCGCAAAGAGCTGTTCGAGAGCACAGTCGCACCGTCCTACCGCATGCACGTCCGCTTCTTCCTTGATATGCTCAAAATCATCGCGCACACTTCGCCCTCGTGGGCGCGCAACCAGCAATATGCGCGACTGTTGCGCCAAGGCTGGGTTGCGCGCGCTCTCTGGGTCAGCACCTTTGTCCACCTCGCGCAGGATTGCTCCATCGGTTCGTTGTCCCTTGCCCTTTTGTCCAGAGTGAGGCTACTGACAGCATTTGTCCCGGCTCGTGCAGTAGCTGAGGCGTTATTGGGCGACCAGATCCTCCGCTTGGTACCTCCAAGCGCCTTGACACTGTATCATTCCGCTGTCTCGTTCGTATTCTCCTTTAGACTCGTCCGTCCTTTGATCGGATATCTCGCTGCGACAATGTTCGCGATCACTGCAGCGGTTGTCATCCCCCTCGGTGCGCCTTTCGCCACTCGCCGACCTTCAGCGCCTCACTTTACTTGCCGCAGTCTCCCTCTTTCTTCTCCTCCTTGTCGTCGCCGAGCCGGTACTATATGTCGCGTGCCTTCTGTGGGCCGTCTCCTTCTTGACGTTCCTCGCGGCCACGTGGGCTATCGTCTACCGCGATCTGCTGGATTCGCTTTGGCCGCGCTGGCGCATTCGACACAGGTAGGGGAAATCTCATCGCTTTCTGTTACCGCAGGGCTGACCTACGGACGAGCTGCTGTCCAGAAACGACTCGGAATGGCGCCCACTTCGTCAAGTCGCTCGACAACAGAACGAGACCCACGAGAAGTACACGCACCTGGAGCATCTGCTAGTCATGGCTCGCTCTAACGCCATCGAGCCGCTCCTCGCCCCGCCATTGTGGTTACCCTCCTTCGAGAAGGCAATTCAGCAACTCTTGCAGGCATCGAACGCAGACCTCTCGAAGCTTCAGACCTTGCTGCACCTTTCAAGTGCTGACCTGCCATCAGTGGCTCGACTTGACGAGTACATGCTTTCGTACCATCGTATCTTCGGCAGCTTAGCCACTTCCATCGCCCATCACTTGAACTCAAGGCCTCCTGCCGCGGACATGAAAGCTACGAGCTTCCAGCACGTCGTGTACGAGCTTGCCGGCATCCTCGAGGCCTACATCTTCCCCTACCTATCCTTGCAGCACACCCGCCGGCCCTTTCGCCTTGCAGCGCTACTACCTTTACTCCTGTCTTACCCCGGCTTCCTTTATAAACAGCTCCATACACCTTCCTTCGACCCCTCATCCCTATCGTCAGTCGTCGAGGCCGACTTGCAAAGTCCTTTCCCACTCGTTTCGGCAGCCCTATTTCTCCTTCATGCCGGTGTCCCCGTCGACGACCTCTGCAAGTACCTTGAGGCGCTTCTCCCGGCTCAAGCAGCGCTCAGCGCCGCCGTCGCCGCCGAGAAAACCGCGCACTATGCCATTCTTGACGCGGTTCTCGCGTGGAAGGAGCGGAAGAAAGACCGGCTTCTTCAGCGCTTCAAGCAGGACTGAAGGTGCGGTACAGCTCTCACACACCCTTGTTACCACTGCTCACATCTACCTTGCTTTCGCCAGACCGGACGTACCGCTTGCAGGGCGCAGACGAGACAGGACGGCGGACAGCTTTTTTCCCTTCTTTCTATCTCTCTCTCTCTCGCTTGATGCAACAGTGACGGATTGCATATCCTTCTCCGCCTGGCGCTCGGTGTCTCACATTGTAGGCGGGAAGTCCCGTTCAATGCAGGGTCTTGAAAGGCTGCAAACGCAGGACAAGGCGAAATTCAACTACCGGCCTGCCTCGGTGTGCTGTTCTCGCGCGTACATGTACCTCGAAGATGTCTTCGGCCGGAAACTACGAACATGACGACCGAGCGAAGCAGCCGCAGATTGCATGGCGAGTCGGCGAGGAAGTCGCGTGTTTTGTCAGACAGGAGTTTGGTTCTCAACCGTTGAAACAACTTTCTCCTGGCGGCTCACTTCCCTCTAGTTACTCACTGTTCTCTGTCCCCGTAGCTACCTATGCCAGACTAGCTATACCGTATACAGCTATGCCACTCCTTCGTTCACCGTGGTCCACACCCTCTAGCAGCGCTTCGGAAACTTCCACCTCGTCAACCCGCTCCTCCCTCTCAGCCCGCTCTTCCTCCTCGAACCGTCGCACGTCCACGGGCGCAGTCAATGTGAGGAACATCTCGGGACCAATGGCTAAGCGGGTGCACGTTGTCGAGGCCGGGACAGGGAGGCCCGTCAGCCAGAGCGCGAGTTTGATGTTGGCGGGAAATGGGCGAGGCGAGAAAGTGAGAGGGGAGAGATCAACGAGCCCAAGTAGGAGGACGTCGGCGGGGCAGGGGAAGCAGATAGGAGAAGCGGAAACAGACAAGGGGGCGACCCATTGTCAACTCGTCCAAGGGGTTCGTCCTCGGGTCATAGTCTCGAAGCCGGACGACGAGGGCGAAGGTCGCTTCATAACACCGCCTAGAGCATTCTTCAAGGCGCAGCAAGGAGTATCGGGCACGCCCGCGAGGCAAAAGCGCTTCAGCCTTTTTACGACGGACAATGTTCGCGAGCTAGGTGCGTTGGCCCCTCGTCCAGGTCAGCGCCACCAGTCGACTGACCCCAAGGTGTGTAGAGCAAGCTGAGGAAGGCGCCGTGACGCTCTGGATGGACAAGCTTGCCGGTGCGTCTGCCTTTCAACCGTTTTCTTAGCCTTCGCAACTCACTTTTCATTCGCTCTTCGCCGTTCAGTGTCGCCACACGGATCCAGCGACACGCTGCCTTCGAACGAGGAGCATCTATCCCGCACCCCTCCCCTGTCTTCTTCTTCTTCGGCCGACTCTTCGCCCGCCTCTTTCCGCATGATCGCAACCCCTCCTGCGAGTCAACGCCCTTTCACCCCCTCTACTTCCAACGAAGGCGCACCCGACTCCGTCACGCCTAAGCCGAATCGGATTCGGCTGTCTCGAGGCCCAACAAGGGGTTCTGGCAAATCCGCCTCGACTTCGCCTCCCTCCTTCTCGAATCGTCTCTTCCATCCTTCTCGCTGGGGCAAGCACTCCTCGCCTGCTCCCTCTATACCTGACATCGCCGAAGGAGAAGACGAAGACGATCTCTTTGGCTGTCCACCTGAGCCCACTTTTCCCACAGACGCTAATATCGCACCTGGCCTCGGTCGTTCCCTCAACCCGCCTACGGGCCTCGGTATCTCCCTCTCCGACCCTTCCCTCGTCCTCCCCTCATCCAGCTCAGAAATAACACCTCGAGCGAGTGCCGCCGTGCGCTTTGCCTCGTCCTCCACGCCTCCCTCATTTCCCTTGCACCGTCGAACCCCGTCTGAACTAGATCGTATCGAATGGGAATTCGTGCCTCCTACCGTACCCTCCTTCGACCAAGGGCAGAAGCACGCTCCACCGCTTGAGCCAAAAGGGACGGTTCGAAGGGTGTTGCAGCCTCATCCGAAGGTGAGGGGAAGGAAGAGCTGGAGGACGACGAGGGAGCCGCCTGTTCCGAGTCCGAGAAGTCGGTCGAGGACATCGTCGGCGGGGAGGAGTGCGAGGAGTGGCGCCGCCACGCCTGCGTCGGGGAGAACGGAAGAACTGCCGCCACCACCGCTTCCGGTTGGGCTGGTTGCGGCAGGGGACGAGGAGGACCTCGATGCTTGCTGTAGACCGAGTAAAGGCGAGGGAAGGGAGAAGGAAGGGTCGCCTTAGTGTTCCATAGTCCGGGTTGTCAGTCTGTTCGTTTCGCATGTCGGTTCGTCGGAGTCCTGCTCTAAGTTCAGTAGTCCTAGTTGTGCACCTTGCTGTAGCTCACCCGCTCACATCGTATCTATCCATGTCCTGTCGCTTTGTTCAAAGCCTTTCCATACCACATCCTGTCACGCTCGTTACCCTATAGGCTTCCGCAACAGACGATACCCTTTTCTGCTCGCTCGTCTACGTCGGAGAGGATTGATACAGGCGAGCAAGCGTTGCAAGCGGACGAAGACTGCAGGACAGCACGAACTAGGAAGCGGTGGGAAGGACACTGCACCAAGAAGTAGGCGTCAGTCGGACGCAAGAAACCCACCGAGGGGAAGGAAACGTACTGGTCATCATCAATCGTCTCATACAGATGCCCATCATTAATCAGATTCTTGACCTCCTCCTGAATTTTCCCATGCGGCCCTCCGACCCCACGGACGATCTGGTTGACATTGACTCCCTCATCGCCGGCCGTCCCATTCGCCACCAGATCCGCCACGAACTGCATGATGCGCCGTTGACCGCTTGGTAGATCCGCATAGAGTTCGGCCCCCCCTCCGCCGCCGCCGCCGTTGTTGGAGGTGGCGCCGCCATCGCCGGCGTAGGGGTTGTTGCCTGAGTCGTAGGTTGTCGAGTTGATTGCGCTGGCAGACTGGCCGGGTAGCTAGAAGACGACAGACTAGAGTCAGTGCCCAGGCTGCGTGGTGTGGGAGCAAAACGTACCTGTCCATGGTTGGCGTAAAACTTGTGGACAAAAATGCACTCGAGGGGGTGGAACAGGATCTCGTTGTAGTCTTCGACCTTGCGACAGCGGTTGACGTTGATGTGGCGTTTGGTCGAGAAGGTTTTCAGGGTTCCGATGATGCGAACGTAGCTGTTTACTCTGTTTTATCGGGTCGACGCAGGAAAGACACGAGTCGGCGAGCTGCGATGGAGGGGCACGCGGGGGACTAGACGCACTGCCATTCGTCGCGTTGACCGCCGTCTTCTGAGCTAGGGTCGAGCCAGGAGCGCGCATCCATTTGGCCTGCAGCGGACCAAGAAGGAATTGTCAACCACGAGGAGAACGATGAGGAGGAAAAGAAAGAACGGACCGGTGCCATCCTCAATCAGCATCGTGACCTGCGTCGCTGATACCGTCACGTTGCGAATGCATGCTACGAGGCTGACCTGTACGCGTCTCCCACTATGTTAGCGGACGGGAAAAGATGCGAGGCTGGCTAGACCAAGCGAGTGCTGTTTCACGACTTGCATCCTTGATCTCCCCGCCGTCGACGTAGAACTCTGCTTCTGAGAAGGCCTGCGAGGCGGTGAGAAGCTGGTGAATGGTTACAGGGCGAAGAGACTGGGTGCCGGAACGCTGTTCGGAGCGACGGACGGAACAGGTCAGCGGCGCATGCAAGCGAGAGAAGGGACGAGCGTACCTTTCCACCTCCTGGAGAAGACTCTGCGCCGCCCTGAGAACCACCTTGCATGAAACCGCCGCCTGAGAAACCTTTCGAGTAGGACGAGGACGAGGGGAGGGGAAGTCAGCGCGGTAGACCAAGGGCCAGTAGCGGTGGGTCTCAGCGTACTCATACTGTGTACGGGAGTGTGGGGTAGGGGTGGTTTTGTGTAGTAAGTGAGCAGCAAGGGTGGGACGGCGAGCGGGAGATGAGAAACGCGAAGGGCGTCTCGACGCGAATGTCATTTTCAGCGACACGTACATCAAGCCGTGCAACGGTGGCGAGGCCCTTGTAGCGAGTGCTGACCCATGGCAGAGACACTCGACGCGCGCCCGAGGGCTGCAAATAGCCTGGTAGGACGAGATGTCGCTTGCCGTCTTTTCTTTTCTCCAACAGTATAGTAACCTTTGTGCGCAAGGGTAGAGGCTGTCCAGCCTCAATCAGTCTCGTGTTGGCGCACGCAATCACAGAGCCGAGATCGGTCAGCTTCGGGACAAGAGACGCCGCCTTACATCTGCATGCTCTCCTCACCAATCTCGCTTGATCCGCCTCTCCCGCTAGCTGGAGACACCCCTCCTCTCCCTCCACCTCCGCCCTCACTCGCACTCCGGTTCCCCTCACTTCCACTCGCATTCTCACTCCCACTGTCGCTCTCATCCGCATCCTCAATCTCAGCGTCCAGGTCTCGTATCGGCGCTTCGGGGGCGCCGTCCCCTCCGACTGCTGCAGGTCCCGCCCCTGGTCCGCCGTTGAGGTCGAGAGGTGGTCCCAGATCGAATGTGCCGTTCGGGTCGGCGCGGGGTGAAGAGGAGAGGGCGGACTGGATTGAAGAACGAAGGAAGGAGAAAAATCAGTATCCGCAGGTCATGCGGGTGAGGGCGTTGCCAAGATCCCAGGACAATGCTTACCTCGACATCTTCGTCGTGTGTGTGCTGCCGACCCAGAGGAACCAGCCACGAGTTGCCGTAATGCCGTACGTCAAGCATCTGCAGGTGAGAAAGGTAAAAAAAAAAAAGGCCGCGAGCGGGTGTCAACACCCAAGCTTTCTTGGTCCTTCTTCGAGCTGAACAGCGCACGTGACCGTAGAAATCGTCTTCGTCATTCTCGAGTGCGTCCAGCTCGTCCTGGAGCGTACCGGAATAGCGTTTCGAGGGAGGCAAGCTATCGAGGTTGGCACGGGGTTTTGGATCTCGCAGGGCTTTAAGCGCCGGTGGCAGGAAGGTTGGGTAGGGCTGCGAGTTTGTTGAGGCAGAGGGAGCAAAAGTTGGCATCGTGGACAGAAAGAGGAGGAAGTGGGGAAAGTGGGTCGAGGCAACAACAGTCTGGAGTAGAGTGAGCGTGATGCAGTGTATAGTCAAGGGTGAGATGACGCCTTGCAAGTCTGCCCCAGCAGCCTAGTGAAAGTGTAGTGTTGTGTTGAACTTGATCAGCATCTCGGATTCTCTTCCTTCTCAGATTCAACCATGACTGCACTCGCTTCAACTTCAAGAGCCCTTTTCAGGTCTGCTTCATTGTGGGCACGAGCACCCATCCGGCCCTACTCGACTGAGCCTTCCCCCGTCGCTTCGACTTCAACTCATGAAACTTCCCCTGCCGCCTCCAGTCAATCCGCGCCCGCCCCTGCCGCGACTGTACGACCCCTGCCAGGCTCTGCAGTCCTCCCACAAGCCTTCAGGGCTCCCTCCCTCGACTCGGCCGCCTCCTCTCCCGTCGTTCACTCGGCTCCTACAAACCGCTACACCCGATCCCGCCTCAGCCAACCCTACAAACTGCACGTTTACTCGACCCGCAACAACACCATCCTCACCCTCTCCACCCCTCCGACCCCCGGTGACCCTCAACCGGGAGACCCAAACCACCCGATCGCTTGGGTCTCGGCGGGCAGCGCCGGCTACAAGGGCGCCGCGAGGGGAACCTACGACGCCGCGGTCGAGGTCAGTCTCAAGATGTTTACCAAGATTCGTCATCTCATCGACCCGCCCGTGTTGAGCGGTGGTCAGAGGCAGAAGGCCGCCGGCCCGGCGCCGACGGAACTCGAGGTCGTATTCAAGGGCTTTGGCAAGGGCAGGGACGCCGTCTTTCGAACGCTCATGACAGCCGAGGGAGACCAGGCGAGGGGACTGGTCCGAAGGGTAACGGATGCGGTTCGTCTGCTTCTGTTATCTGTTTCTTGTCCTCCCTATGTCCTATTGCCTCGCCGGGCCTGCGTTTCAGGCAGCAGCTCACCCGGAAGTACTCTACAGACTCCTCTCAAGATTGGTGGTACCCGTCCGAAGAAGCGCCGTGTGTATGTGCTGTTTCTTCTTGCTCTTCGCGGTTCTCGAACCTCACTTCGAATCTTTCCGTTCGCAGCATCTAAGCGGGGCAGGTGCCAGGGAGGGGAGAGACAGGGAGCGAGTGGATCTCGTTGTCGGAGGCTGGAATCGTACTTCATTCCGGTTCGAGGGTGGTGAGGCAGGGCAAATCGGCGAGCTGAGAGAAAGGAAGGCTCATTTTCCTTCTGCTGTACTTGCTTCACGATCCCCGGTATAGTCCGGATCAGGCCAAAACCTCGGCTTCACTACTCGGCGCAATCAAAGTAGGGCAAGATAATCCAGCCCCGTCTGCGTCGTCTGATGCCCGCTCCTGCTCCTGCTCATGCTACCTTTTCCTGGCTACCCCTCGCACTATGCTACCACGACCAGTCTTGGGCTGGGTGCTTCTCTTCTCTCTCCTACAAGTCTCGATATCTGCTCGACCACGCCCGCATGCCCTCAAGAAACGCAACCCCACCTACTCTCCCTTGAGCGACTCGACTCTCAATCAGCTCACTCAGCTCTCGGACCTCGATGCGACCCTGGATTGGTCACATACGAGCTCAGTGCTGGCCAAGATGCTTGTCCCAAGAGCTGTCGGGAGTAAGAACTTGACCAGGGTGCAGAATATGGTGGAGCAGCAGTTCCGAGGGTTGGGCTGGGTAAGCGCATTCAGCTCCTCTTGTCCCGTACCGCTATACTGACCATGTGACCGGGACAGCACGTCGAAAAGGATACGTTCGACGACACGACCCCTTACGGCGAGAAAACCTTCTCCAACCTGATTTTTACTCACGACCCCTCTGCCCCTCGTCGACTGGTCCTAGCCGCCCACCTCGACTCGAAATACTTTCCCACCTCCCCCGAAGACCAGTTCATCGGCGCAACCGACTCGGCCGCACCTTGCGCCATGCTCGTCGACTTGGCCGTCGCTCTCACCCCCTGGCTCGACGCACGAAAACGGCGAATAGCCTCCCAGGGCGGCGAAGAGGGTCGAGAGACGCAAGCCGAGACGCTCCAAATCGTCTTCTTTGACGGGGAAGAAGCCTTCCAAGACTGGACGGCGACCGATTCCATCTATGGCGCGAGACACCTCGCCAAGAAGTGGGGCGAAACGACGGAATCGCCTTCGGCTATCAGAGGGACCCCCCGTTCTCCTCTGAGGAGGATCTCGCATCTCATTCTCCTTGACCTCCTCGGCGCCCCGAACCCCCTCATTCGCAACTTTTACCCCCAAACCGGTTGGCTGTTCGACGAGTTCCTCCATGCCGAAGAACGGTTAGGTCAAGCCGGTCTACTCTGGAACGGACTGAGCGGACAGAGCTACGACGAGAGGAAGGGCAAGCTAGGTGTCAAGGAACGGAGCTTTTTCGTCCCGAGGCATGGTGGGATGCAAGGCTTTGCTGGACAAATCGAGGACGATCACGTCCCTTTTTTGAAGGCAGGCGTACCGATTGTACACCTCATTTCGGTCCCCTTTCCCAAAGTGTGGCATTCTCTCGGGGTGCGTTACCCCAGCTTCCCTGTCCTACTCGATCGCTTCAAACCGCTGATGCGTGGCGGTTGAGCAGGACGACGCCTCCGCCCTCGACCTCCCGACTATCAAAGCCTGGGCTCTGATTGTTCGCCTCACCGTTTCCGAGTACTTGGGGCTGGACCCCGCGCTCGAAGGGGTGGACGAGATGTCGAGGCGGTTGAGGCGGGATCAGGGAGACTTGGCAAGTCCTTTCTCTCTTTCTTTTTTTTTTCACCCTGGACCTTGCGGCACGAACTGATGGCAGGTTCTGTTCACGCGTGTAGTAGCTTTCGGAAGGTCACCGACCGAGCTTCGGGCAGCAAGAAACGGCCGTATGGGCTCTTTCCAGCCTGCATTGTCAACATGTTGTACTCACTGCTGGTCTCCGAAACAGAGGCCGTACGAGAATCGAACGCAGCCGTATGCTCTTGCTAACTCTCTCCGACCGACTCGCTTCATGCGCAACGCGGCCACGAGAGAGAATATTCACGCTTAAAGAGTTGCATGTTTTGTCGGGCTATGTGTGCGGGTGTGTGTGTGTGCGTGCGGGGGAAAGAGCTGGCAAAGCTACACCATGGGGAAAGTATGGGAAGGACCAATGGGACGAAGTAGACAAGTATTGAAGATAGTAAGTGGATCGATGCGAAAGGATGTAGTAGACAGTAGACAAGGCGGGGTCAAGGGGGGGGGGGGGGGGGGGGGGGGGGGGGGGGGGTCGACGAGAGCACCTCGAGTAACTTAAACTCGAGCTCCGATGACGTAGTCCTCGATCTCGTGCATCCTCCGTTCAGCGGGGACGGCGGCGTTGGAGCAAGCAGAGAGGACGGCCTTGAGCGAAGCTTCGGTCACGTCCTCTGAAACGCCGACACCCCAAGTGAGGCGGCCAGAGACGGTGTCCAGGAGGGCGACGTAGGAGGCGGCCTTGACTGCAGAGCGTAGGGAGGCAGGGAGGAACAGAAGGAAGGGTCAGCTTGAAACTAGCAGAGAGAGAGGGAGCCGAAGAGGATAAGACGAGAGAGCGTACCATCGGAACCGTGACCAAGAGCGTGCTCCGAGTACTCCTTAACTTCGAGGTTGTGCTTTCCGCCCTCCCAGGTCTTGTTCAACGCGTTGAGGAGGGCCGAAACCGGACCGTTGCCCTGACCCGATACTTCAACCTGTTTCTCCCCAGCCTTAACCGTCCCCTTGAACGCCTTCTTTCCGTCCTCAGCCGCCGCAAACGAGTAATCCACCAGCTCGAATTTGGGTCGAGACGCCTCGGGAGCGCCAAGGAAGTAAGAAGCGCGGAAGGCCTTTTCAATGTCGTCGGGTTGGATTTCTTTTGCGGTGCGTTCCGAAATGGATTGGACGACGTGGTAGAAGGCCGGTTGCATCTTTTTCGGGAGGTCGAGCTGCATGGAACGTTGGACGAGGTAGGCGACACCGCCCTTGCCGGATTGGCTACGTAGAGTGGGGTGGAATGGGTCAGTCACGGTCAGTTGCAAGAGCAAAATACGGGACAGCAAAAACGTACGAGTTGACACGAATAACGGCTTCGTACGTCATTCCAATGTCCGCAGGGTCGATAGGGAGGTAAGGGATCTGCGAAGCATTCAAGACAGGGGTTAGAAGCTGCAGGGATCAGTAAACAGCCATTCAGCGCACCTGCCACGGCTTAGACTCGTCCTTCTGACGGATGTTGAAGCCCTTCTTGATCGCATCCTGCGTCGCGAGAAGGCAGAGAATCTGGGTCAGTATTCTTCCTTGGGAAAAGCCGCGCGCTCGGGAAAAGAGGAGGGACGCACCTGGTGAGAACCAGAGAAAGCGGTAAAGACAAGCTCTCCAGCCCAGGGCGCCCTGGGGTGCACCGGAATGTCGTTGCACTGAGTGATGACTTCGATGCATTCCTCAAGGTTGGAAAAGTCGAGCTCTGGCGAAACGCCCTGGGTGTACATGTTGAGCGCGAGGGTGACGAGGTCGACGTTTCCGGTACGCTCGCCGTTACCGAAGAGGCAACCTTCAACACGGTCGGCACCGGCCATGAGACCGAGCTCGGAGGCGGCGACGCCCGTGCCACGGTCGTTGTGGGTGTGAAGGGAGACGACGACGTGCTGGCGGTCCTGGATGTGGCGGCAGAAGTATTCAATCTGCGCGCGACATGTATCAGTGAGGATGATGGTGCAGGCGGCAGAGAGCTACCGTCGGCGAGGACGGGAGAAAAGCATGCTTGTAAGGGGGAAAAGTGGGGCGTACCTGGTCGGCGTAGTTGTTCGGAGTGGCAACCTCAACCGTGGCGGGCAAGTTGAAGATGATCTTGGCCTCCTTGGTCTTGTCCTTGCCGGCGAACCAAGCCTCCTGCACCGCATTGCAGAGCTCAACCGCAAACTCGGGTTCCGTCTGCGAGAACGCCTCGGGCGAGTACTCGAACTGCCAGTTGGTGCGGTCGCCACGCGCGATCGACTCGTCAACGAGCTGACGGACGAGCTTGACGTGCTTGACGGCGAGGGCAATGGTTTGCTGCTTCGAGTTGCCGAAGACTTGTTCGCGGAAGATGGGGGCGGCGGCGTTGTACATGTGGAAGATGACGTTCTTGGCGTCGCGCATGGCTTCGAAAGTGCGGCGGATGAGCTCTTCACGGGCCGGGGAGAGAACCTATGCGAAGGAAGCAAAGGTGAGCGGGAAAAGGGAAAGAGAACGAGGAGAAACTGCGCACCTGGAGCCAGACGTCGTCCGCACACTGGTCCTTCTCGATCAAGCCACGGATCCATTGGAACTCGGTCTCACTTGCTGAAGGGAAGCCAGCCTCGATCTCCTTGAAGCCACACTTGAGGAGGCTGCAGGTTTTTTTTCCTCGCCGCAGGTCAGCAGGGTGTGCCACCGGGTACAGGGCGTGGGAACAAGGTAGGGACGCACAGGTTGAAGACGCGCTGCTTTTGTTCGATGGTCATGGGGTTGACGAGGGCCTGGTTGCCGTCGCGGAGGTCGGAAGAAGCCCAGCGCGGGGCCTGAGTGATGCGCTTGCTAGGCCATTGACGGTCGGGGAGGTCGACAGACTTGAAGGGGCTGCGAGACCGGCGTGTGAGTGGACCGCGAGGTGGACAGGGCAAGGAGGAAAAAAAAAGAAGACAGGCGAGGGGAGGGTGGGGGACAAGAAGCGGGAGATGGGACAGCGAGTATGGCTCCAGGGAGGGAGAGACTGGGTCTTGGGGTAAACGAGTACGTACATGTACTTCTGAGAGGGGTCTTTGAGCCAGGTAGCGCGTGCGGTTGAAGCGACTTGAGCTGATGAAGAGAGAGACCTGGTTACGACGTTGGCCGACCGAGACAGAGCTGTACGGGCGAGCATGAGGGGCAGAAAGGTGTTGTAAGCTGATCAGAGTGCGATGGAGGTGTGTATGTAGCCTTTAGAGGTGTGAGTAGGTAAGAATGGACAGCAGCTCGGCAAAAGAATTCTGAATCCACAGAGATGAGAATTGACTCCGATGATTCACCCCCACTCTCACTCCTGACCTAAATAGTCAACCTGTATGGACACTCAGGACAAGCCACTCTCACTACGTGAACGCATAAAACAGCTAGAGCAAGCGTCCCACTCGACCCACCTCTCCGCCTCCTCCCCACTCTCCTCCACTCCTCGTCAACCACAAGCCTCACTTGCCGCACTCTACAGGGATCACGCAGACACACAACCGTCTACCCGAAGCAGAGCCGACAGCCTGAAGGGTCAACTCGCGACAGCTGGAACCACAAACGCCGTCATCAACGTTGAACCGCCTATCAGCCCCACTCTCACCTCAATACGCACAGCCCGAGCCCCCTCATACACCCAGAATGGCGCACACGCATCCTTGGCTGCACAACTGAGTCCGGCAGGAGGCAACCGCTCGAGAGCAGGCAGCACCGCCTCGATTGAAGGAGGAAAACCTACTCGGCCGACTTTCACCACCCCGTCTCCTGCTTCTTCCCGCTCCCCTGCGCCTACCCCTCCACCCTCTCTTCGTCGCACCGCTTCGCCAGCCCCGGTACTTGTCCAGCCAGAACCTGCCTTGCAGTCTGTTTCTCCACCGCCGTTCTCGGCAGGTTCGCCTTTTTTCTCCTCTTCTAACCCTGCACCGAAACTCCCGCCTCGTAGAGCGGCCACAGTGCCCACCGCTGCGTTGCTGCCCCCAGCCGCGCTTCCTCTGGTGTCAGCGACCCCAACCCTTCCTCCTCGTCCGTCCGCTTCCTCGCCTGCCCTTGCTTCTCTCGCTGCTTCTTCTTCCCCTTCTCCGGCTCCTCCGCCTCTGCCGCGTCGGACCCCGACTCTCCCTTCTCCAGCTCTCGCGGCGCACTCTTCGGTACCATCTGCCAGTCGGCCTATTCTGCCCTCGAAACCTTCTCAGCCAGATCCGCTCGCTTCGCGATCTCGGTCTTCTCATCTCGGGCGTCCGCGTAACACATCACCAAGCGTTTCTTCATCTGCCTCTGTTTCGTCGCCGCCTTCTTTGCCGCCCAAGCCTAGTCGCTCGACTTCCTCCTTCACCTCTTCGACAACGGCAACAAGCACATCGCATCCTCTGGACCCCGGAGCGCGGCGGCGGTATGACAGGTTGTTTGAGCAGTGCTCGTCAGTATCAGCGGCGGGAAGAGGAGCCAGCGACGAGCAAAGGATTGAGGCAGTAGTGGTTGCGGAGCTTTGGAGGCGGAGTAGGTTGGAGGGAAAAGTGCTGAGGGGAATCTGGTTCGTCGGGCTTGCTGGCCTTTCTCTCTTCAGCTCTCGGCTCTTTGCAGTAGACTGACGAGTAGAAACGGGATCATCACGTATGTACAGGAACGAAGCTGCGTCATCTGCAAATGCTAGTGCGCTCGACCGGGGGCAGTTTGCGAAGGGGATGTGGCTGATCGACGAAGAGCTTCGACGGCGGCAAGGGGGTCTAGTAGTAGGATAGTCTTGCAGCGCTCAGTACATGTTGTCGCAACTAGGTATATAAGGAAGCGGATATAGGGAGGAGAAAGGGGAGATATCGTGTATTGGCGTGAGCCAGCTCGAGCTTTGGGCTGGACTTGAGCCGCTCTCACTCACGTCGTTCCACACTGCTGCCTGTGAGCAACTGCTAGGTGTACTTGCAGATTACCTAGACGCGTACTGAGCCCACCGAGCACTCGCCCAACGCCTTTGTCGTCGACTTGTAACCTCCTCATCCCTCATCTCAACTCGAATCCATATTGCCCCACTTGAACCGTTCCAGTCCTTCAGTGGCTCACACACAAGCACAAGCACCAGCACTAGCCTCCCTCTCTCCAGCCATGACCTCGCTCATCTCCTCCCTCACCTGGATTCCTCGCGGTGTCGCCAACCCCCACCCAACAAAGTACAAAGTAGACGAGTCCGAACTAGAACGCATCCAAGGTCTCGCAAGGGGTCAATTGGATCAGGCAAAGATCGAATTGGAGTTGGCCAAGTTGGTTGAAGGAGATGAGGATGGAGGAGCTGAAGGAGAAGGGTGGGAAGAGTGAGTCTCCTTTGAGCTTGTTTCCTGCTTCTCCAGGAGTTGCACAGGGCGTAGACACCAAGCCTATGCGCGGTCCTCTGACTGTGCCGAGTCTCCAGCACCCGCTTATTGACTTTCTTGGCTTTTCTTTTCCCTTCCCCCTTGTCATCGATCTGCAGCGAGGACGATTCTGCCTCCTCCGCCGCCGACGAAGCAGAAGGCGCAGACCCCGCGGACGCGGACGGCGAAGCAGCACAAGCAGAGGGAATGGACGTCGATGACAGCGAGGTTGCAACTGCAGCAGCAGCAGCGGCTGCCAAGAAGATTAAAGCGGCTGCCATGCAAGGAGCCAAGGCAGCTGAGCGGATGGGAGCTGAGGGCGAGGAGGATGAGATGGCAAAGTACAACTTGGATGCTTATGATGAGGAGGAGAGCAAGAGTTCCGGTGCGTCGCGGGTCTTGAGCCTTTCTACCATCTCTGCTCTGCCAACGAAAGACAGCGAGTCTGACAATGCTCTCTTGGCCCGCGCACAGCCCTTGGCGCTTTCAGCAACATCAAGGGGTTGACATTCTACGGTGACAACGCGGAGGATCCCTATGTTACCCTGGAAGCGGTACGTCCTTCATTTGCTATTCATCCTAAGCGCCTCTAATCCATTTCTTGGGCGTTCACAGAGGCAGGAAGATGAGGAGCTTGAGCGGGAAGAGCTCGAAATTTACCCCACCGACAACCTCATCGTCGCCGCCAAGACAGAAGACGACGTTTCTCAGCTCGAAGTCTACGTCTACGACGACTCGTCCGAGAACCTCTATGTCCACCACGATCTCCTCCTTCCCGCCATGCCCCTCTGCCTTGAATGGCTCGATTTCTGCCCCGGCCGAACAACCGACGATGGGTCGAAGGGAAACTTCGTCGCAGTTGGTACCCTCGATCCCGAAATCGAAATCTGGTCGCTCGACGTCGTCGACGGACTGTACCCCGATGCGATCCTCGGTCCCCCGCCGAAAGACCCCAACGCTCCTGAACCCGAACCCACTTCTTCCTCCATCACCGACTCAACACCCACCGAGGCTTCTGGCGAGAAGAAGAAGAAAAAGAAGAAGCCCAAGAAGCCCAAAGTGGTCGCCAACGCCGAATACCACGTCGACTCTATCCTGTCCCTCTCGTGGAACCGACACCACCGCAACTACCTCGCCTCTTCCTCCGCCGACAAAACCATCAAGCTCTGGGACCTTGCCCGACCGACGTCCTCCCCAGCTCTTCGATCCTTCGACTCGTTACACGGGGACAAGATCCAGTCCGTCTGCTGGAACCCTCAAGAAGGCGCGGTTCTCTTGTCGGGAGCCTGGGACGGGACCGTCCGCGTTACCGACGTCCGAGCAGCCGATGCCGTCTCCGCCAGCGTCGGGACCAAAGTCGACTCGGACGTGGAATGCCTCCGATGGGATCCTTGGGATCCGGCTTCTTTCTTGGTCAGTATGGAGAACGGAACGGTTCAAGCCTTTGATTCGAGGATGCTTTCGGGTGCGCCGGATGCAGGGAACCTCAAGCGAGGGAAAGCTTTGTGGACTTTGGCGGCCCATGATTCGAGCGTGTCGAGTTTGGATATTAACCCGTTGGTGAAAGGATTTGTCGCGACCGGTGGAACGGATGGGATTGTCAAGGTTTGGAACGTGGAAGAGAAGGATGGGAAGAGGAATATCAGTTTGGTCACTTCGAGGGATTTGGGCGTGGTGCGTTTCGCTTTCTTGTTTATTTCCGCCAGCTTTTTGTCGCTCACTCGGGTTGCCTTCCGACTTGGACTTTGATCCGCACAGGGCAAAGTCTTCTCTGCTTCCTTCTGCCCTGACGACCCTACCACCCTCGCCGTGGCCGGCTCAAAAGCCAACATGCAGATCTGGGATACTGCGACGTGCGTCTCCTCTCCCCTTTTCCTCCTCAATCTACTTCCACTAACCTCGGTCTCACCCTCGCAGCAACCCTGGCGTCCGTGCCACCTTTGGTGACCGTCTCAAGGCCCTCGGAAAGGACCTTAACAAGACTGGAGGAGGAATCATCGGCGTTGCGAAGGATGAGGAGGATGACGAGACGGATGAGGAGTAGATGCACGCTGTTCCCTTTTGGACTCTCTGCAGGATGTTGTACAGCTGCGTTGCTTCCGGTTCTTGTCTGCGAGCTGGCGGGCCAGGCAAGAGTACGGCTCTTGTCGGAAGTTCCACAAAAACAGAATCGCTTCGATACAGTCACTGATCAACCGAAGAACAGGAAGAGAAGATTGGGCTATACAACCAGATCCAACAATGAAGTAATCAAGCAAGGCGAGTAGAATCAACACACAAACAGAAGGAAGAGAAGCAAACCCTGACCAGCATGCCGCGCCCCAACCTCTTCTTCATGAATACCTCTTCAGGATTCCTTCCCGCCGGTCACTTAGGTCCGGGAGAATTGGTCGTCTCGCGCAATGCTGCGCCCATCCCCAGCGCCGTCGCCGGTTTACTGCCCAACCCTTCTTTGCCCTTCGCAGAAGAAGGCTGAACAAAGTTCGACTTCTTTCCCAACGTTTGCGTCTGCAGCAGATCCTTCTTCTGCTCGTCTCCAGCCTTGTTCGCCGCTCTCAACTCGGCAGCTCGGTTCAACCTCGGCGCGATGGTTGGCGGCTGGGGCATCGAAGGTTGCGGCGTGGAAGAAGAGTTGCGAGATGGGACACGGAGAGGCGTACTCGTGGTCGACGGTAGACCGAGGGAAGAGGCGGGACGGACGACAAGAGAGGGGAGGGAGGGCCCGTCGCTGGTGTGACGGAGGAGGACGGCGCGGTTGAGACGGGGTGTAATCGAGGGGGGTCTGGAGGAAGCGACGGCGATGGTTTCGCGGCGACGGTGACCGGGTACTACGTTGCCAGCAGTAGGTCAGTCAGGAATGAAGGCTTTGGAACAAGGGAACCGAGGTAGCTCACCACCCTCGAACGAGACCGGTTCCGTCCTAGCCCTCTTCATCTCGGCAATCTCTTCTGGGATCCCGTTCCGCAACCTCGCCGCTCTCGACATTCGGACCTCCATCTTTGGCGGCGCAGTAGCCTTGACTTGGATGCTTTCCCTCCGCTTGTGCCCGGGGACGCCTTCGTAATCGACCGGCTGCCGGACGCGCTGTGGTAAGCCCTGCTGCTGTTCGGCGCCGAGTAGCTCCTCGAGCGTGCCAAGAGAGCGTCCGCGCGTCATTGCCGGTGCCCCGACGGACCCGCTACTCCCGGTCCGAAGAGCTGATGAACGAGTCGAGCGAGGTGCGAGGGTTGGCTCTCGCAGTGCTTTTAGATCAACCGAGATACAACGAGAAGCGGCACTCATGGTCGTCTTGGGTTCCTCGGCACTCGTAGCGCTGGACTGTCTCGACAACCGGGGCGTCGTGGGAGGGAGTTCCAGTCCTTGCCTGAGCATGGCAGCGCGGGACAAGCGCACTTCGATGGCGGGTTGAGCGGTGAGCGACGGGACCTGAATGCTATGCCGACGAGCGGCGCGGTCCATAGCTGCTCGTTCGGCCGTGCTGATCGACTGACGCTTGGCTGGGCGAGGCGTCTGCGAGGAAGACGACGCTTCTTGCCTTTGCCCCGTACGCAGGGAAGCGGACTTCGTCATGCGAGGTGCGATAGAAGGAGCGGCGAGGGACTTGGGGGTAGGGACCACTCGAGGTACCGTGGCAGCATCAGCCGAGCTGGACGTTTCTGAGCTGGTACGGCGGGGCGTAGTCGGTGGAACGGAAATGCCAAGACGTAAGGCGGCCGCTTTCGTGAGGCGAGGCTGAACAGTTGGTTCGCCCGTCGGCGCAGGACGGACGCGGAAGGAAGAGGAAGAAGGGTTGCTGGAGGTGGCGGAAGTTGAAGAGAGAGCAGACGCCATGCGGCTAAGGGTCGGGGCGGAAAGGAGCGAGGGCGACTCGACCCCGGGAAAGGCGTCGTCTTGTTCCTCGTCCACAAACGCGCCTGCGCTGTCTCCAGCTGCTTCTGCTCCAGAATCGTCCTGTGTATCTTCCGCCTCCAGCCCCTGCTCAGACAAGCCCGCCGTTATCCCCGGTTCTTCATCCTCGAACCCTTCGTCCTGCTCGCACGCCTCTGCAAGATCTTCGGAAGACCCCCTCGAGTGTGCCGCAAAGACCCGTCGCTCTTGCATATCGGAAGCGTCCGCCGTGAACCCATCTTCCTCCCTTGTTGACGCGATTCCGCTAGCTCGAGAGGCTAGGCGCGAGTCGGAGAAGCTGTTCTTGCTCGCCCTAGTACTGGTACTTCCCGTCCTGCGACGCTCTTCCCGCTCCTCGAGCTCTTCCAGCGCACGCTCGATACTCGGAGAAAGCATGCGAGTCGAGGCATGGGCCGGGGCAGGCTGTGTCTCCACGAAGGCCAGGTTCGAGAGGGCGAAAGGTTTCGGCTTCGAGTCGGTGGAAGAGCCTGAACTTGGGAAAGCGAGGATCGAGGGCGAAGCAGGTGCAGGAGAGGAAGGAAGAGATGGGAAAAGACTGTCGATTGCCATGTTGGCGGCAGAGGCGGAAGGCGCGACGAACAGTCGAAGAGACGGGAAGCATTCGGCGATGCTGCAACCAGGAACAGCTGAGCCTTGCTGCACCTCGGTGGAGGAAAGCGGAAGGGACGTACGTCGAAGTCTTGAGCTCCTTCACCCGCGCCACAGCCTCCCGCCGCTCGACGACGAGCACAGTGTGACAGACAACGTCCTCCTTTGCATCCTCCGGCAAGCGGTCCTCGCCCACCCCCAGTCCGAGATCGATTCCGGCCTCCTCGAGCTGCTCGCCGTCAAGGTCCTCCTCCTTGAGCACTGTGAAACCGTCGTCGAGGAGCAGTCGGCGTAGGCGCTGGATGTAGTGGTGGTTCTCTGGTGCGAAGAGTACAGCCAGAGTCCGTTGGGACGAGGCCATGGCGTTCGTAGGCGAGGTTGGTTGATCGAACTGGAGAACCGGAGGGAGACAGAGCGGCGGGCTGAGTATGCTGGTGAACGTGTCTTGGGGTGCACTGAGCGTCTCACAGAGTGGTACAGCGGTTGCAAGCAGTTCGACAGGTTGAAGAAGAAGAAAGAGGAGAGTCGGAGCCGCTTCTTTGTTCTAGCCGGTCAAGACAGGAGTTTACTTCACTGCTTTGAGCGCTTGTAGCCTTCAGGCCTTCAGGTCCCAATCAGGACGGGGTGCTCTGTACCGGTAGACGCGAACTTTGATTCTTTCCCTTGCTTTCCTTTCTCGAACCTTCTCAGGTTCGCAACTCTCGCAGGAACACGCACAATGTTGTTATACAGCCCACTACAGCGTTACCAGCACCTCCTCAGTAGTGACAAACAAGGTATCAGAGCGACGAGAGAAATAGGTACATGCAAACCCTCCCTGTGTCCACGCCGAGAATCACCTCTTTACGCCCATCAGAACCCTTCCTCAGCCTCGCGACGACGCCGGTCCGCCCTCCTTCGCCTACGCTCCTCCTTCTCGAGGTCCATCTCTTCTCTCGCCATTCTCTCCACCTCATCCGTCTCCTTCGCATCCTCCAACTCCTGCTGTTTCTTCTTCTCCCGCTTACGCCTCCTCCGTTCCCGCCTCGCCCTCTCCTCCTCGTCGTCGTAGTACTCTTCTCCGTGAGGTGGCGCCGCGTTCTGCTGCTGCCACCAATTCTGCAACTGGCCGATCCCAGTCTGCATAGCAGGCTGAACGGCACTAACGACGCTCGTTCCGAGTTGCTTGACCGCCTCGAGAATGGTCGGCGAGCCCGGTCCACCAGTGTCATCATCGATCGGCAACACCGGCTGCTGCTCTTCCGGCTGCTGCTGCTGCTGCTGCTGTTGCCGACTGCGCCTCGAAGAGGAAGATTTCTTCGTACTAGTGTTGACCTTGAGACTCGACGAGTCACCCGGTCGAATACTGTTCTGCCGAGTGTTGTCCTTAAGCTCCTCCTCCTCACGCTTCTTGGCCTCGTCGTCCAGGTCAAGCTCTTGCTGGAACGTATCACGCCGTTTCCGCCTCCTCGCACGACGGTCGTCCCCATCGTCGACAGCCGCAGACGGGTCAGGTCCAGTGCCAGGGATGATGTCGGTAGACTTCGGTCCCTCAAACACGATCCTGACGGGCCAGAAGCGTTTGGCTTTGCACGCCCAGTGGGATTCGCCGGCATTGTCTTGGGGCAGGAATGTCCAGGTCGTTGCCGCCTCGGGCTTCTTCACGTCAGGCGAGTCTGCGTAAACTTGCGCGGTGGAGGTGTCGGTGGGGAGAGAGGTGACGAACAGGTGGGTGAAGGGAGAATGCGAATCTACGAACGGGCGAGGAGGTCAGCCGGAATCAAGCCAGGATAATCCTGCCGCAAGGGTGAAAGGCTAAGTCACCCGTAGTCGAGCCTTGGAAGCGGACCATGTAGCTTCCTCGAGCTTTGAGGCCCTTCTGGTCCAAAAAGGCATCGAGATGCGCTTTGAACTGAGTGACGGAAAAAAAGGGTCAGGCCAAATGTGCAATCCCCAATGATGAACGAAAGCGCACCTCTTCCTTTTCCAGCCCATGTACGAACCTGCCTTTGATAGTCTTGCGACTTGTGTCCAGAGGGGAGGTATACCCAGCGAACCTGAGGCCTTGCTGAAAGTCCGGTCGCTCAAACGGACTGTCGTTGGTTTTCCAAGGGTCCTCAGGGATCATGCGCGTGTTCTGGCGCCTCGGTGCAGGTCGACCAGACCGGGGCGCGAGGTTCGAAGCGCCGGAGGACGAGCCAGCCTTGCGGACTTTCACGAAAGAACGGGTTTGCTGAACTTGAATTTCGCAGGCTTGCTTGAGGGTAAGTTCGATTCGGAGAGAAGGGTCGGCACCGGGGTGATCCGGGATGGTGAACGAATTTGCTGAGGAGAGAGCAGAGGTCAAGGTCAGAGCTGCGAGGAGAAAGACGAGGGAGAAAACGCACATCGACTCATGCTAGGTGGTGGCCCATCTCGTCCAGCTAGGCTGAGTGCACTCAAGCCATTATCAGGCTGTATATCGAAGAAAGGGCTGGCGACATCGTCGCGAAAGACGGGGCGGGATAGGGAAGCTGTGAAGAAAGTGGAACGGTCAGCGGAACTCCCGCGGCGGTCAAGGAGGGCGGACTCACATGATCGACGGCGACTGCTCATCGCTGCGCGTCAGACAGCCTTATGGTGAAGTACAGTCGAGCGGCGAAAGAGGAAGACGGAAGCCCCTCTTCAGGGCCGGGAAGTCCACGGAAGAGCCAGACCCAACTTCCGTTCGAATCCGTGACGATGAAGTGACGGTGCCAAGTCAAGCGTGATGCAGAGTACCTGCTTGATGCTGCATGTGTACGCATTGGGGAAGAAGACAGCGCCGACCGTGCCACACCAAAAGCGACCTACAGTAGTAGTGGTCGATCGTCGCCACGGCTTGTTACGAGCTTCTTACACAAATAGCGTTGAAGCTTACAGGCGGAGAGTCCCGCTTAGTGCTCCGGTCTTACCTGCCCTTCTTACAGAGATACTCCTCCACTTCGGAGTACATGTATGGTCGCTTGAGCTTGTCAACGAGTTTGAAGTCGTCCTAAGGGGAAAGAAACGTCAAGGCATCTGGCGCAACGAGAATGAGACCCCAAACGCATTGTAAGCACCTGCTTCAGCCATCCTCGGCGACGCTTGAGGAAAGCTTTCAGCGGAGTACGCGAGTCGGAGGGAGAAGCGGGTACCGGTGCAAGGGTGAAAGGAGTGGCCAGCTTTGCGCCTTAGCGCAGTGCAGCAAGCCGAAAGAGCTCGTCACTCGTGAGCTGCAAGTGATCCTTGAAGGTCCATCCTTGAATAGAAGTCGAGCATATGTGAGCGATCTCGTGCGAGTAAAATTGAAGGCCCACTCATGAGCGTTTACTTTGTTCCTGTCGAGCGTGAGCAGCGTTTTGTTTATGCAGGCTCACAGAACTAGTATGATCAGGGTGCATGATGTGCGAAGGAAGAGCTGGCAGGAGCAACGACACGCACAGACGGTCTGCGGCACGCCAGACACGGCCTGAACATGCAGATCAAGCCGCATCAAGTCTTTCTTCAGGCTGATCTGTACAAGTCTGCGCCCAAATATCTCAGAGGAGCCGGACAGATCGTATAGTTTGGCAGGGAGGACTGACTGGGCAGCGCGACACTCCCGACAGAGTTTGCAGCGTAGAGTGAAATCTGGCTGGAAGTCGCTGCATCTGGGAGCAGTTCTGCGAGGGACTATACATCAGGACGACCTCGCACAGTAAGGGCTAGAGAGTATTTGGCAGGGCGTACTTGGCAGTAAAGCGAGAGGAGGAGACAGAGAATTTGGCGGATACTCATCCCTGCAGCCTTGGGACGCTTGATGTCGAAGCGATCGAGCTCAGCCCGCCACGCGGGCTCCATGGCGGGCGATTCGACGAGTTGCCGGAACGAGCGCGAGACGCGCTGCAGCGAGAAAAGGTCGACGGCGCGAAGAAGTGAAAGAATCTGGAGGGAAAACCAATCGCTCGATGACTTACAGCCGGAGGGGACTGACAGCACAAGTCACTGACGTCCAGCCGGAGCTCCACGGGCAGCGTCATAAAGTTAGTCGCGTATCTGGCTTGATTCAGCGTCCGGACTTCTTGCCATCGCATGTCGCCGTGGCCTTGACCATCTTCACGCCATTCGTTGCAAGAGACGAGCAGGATTCAGCGTTTCCAGCTCAGTTGCATGACCGGCTGAGCAGCGGATTGTAAGCTGCGTCGGCGGGTCACTGATGCAGCCGAGAAGGAGAGGAGGTTGAAGAGACCAGAGGACGCAGCGCCGGAAGCGCGGGCGATGGTACAGGAGGCTGCTTGGTACTGTCCATACCAGGGGTAGATAGCTTGCCAATGGCTTCAGCGAATGGGAGGGGCGGAGGAGATGGCGGACGAGGTGAAAATGGCGAATCGCAGACTGACGGAAGAACGGCGCAATAGATTTATCGTGTCGCCGGCAAAGAGCGGGGCTTGCCTCGCATATTGCTTGCTCTCGGCAGCGGCAGATCGGTCCCTAACAGCACGAGGAGGAAAAACAACAGAGATTCGAGACGCCAAACAACGATTCGGCACAAACTTGTACGACGAATAGACATCCTCCTACCGCCTGACCAAGCACTCGTACATTCCCCGCTTGAGCCTCTCCACGCCCGTCAACCGCGCCCTCGTGAAGAAAACCCTGCGCTTCTCCACCTCAGGCCCTTTCCTCCTCTCCAACTCCTGCCTCTCCTCCTCCGATCCCGTCAGCAGGCAGACGTCCTCCTCGTACGACCACAGCAGCCGTTCCGCCAGTCTTTCGAGACGTTTTCGCTCTGCCGTCCCTTCCTCTGGGGCGTGCGGAGAGAAGAGAAGGAGGAGGTTGCCGAAGATGCGAAAGTCGGAAATGATGGTGGCGCAGAAGTGAAGGTCTCTGACGGTGGAGAAGGGGAGGTCGTACTGCGCGGCAAGGTTGGTGATGCGCGTGTGGAGTGGCACGGGGGGCTTGACCTTGGAATGTTGATTTGGAGGGGCGACGTTGGCGGAAGACGCAGTTTCGGTGCGGGCGGGAGAGCCAGCGGCGGACGCACCAGCAGCAGAAGTAGGAAGAATGGAAGGAACGCGGGATGACGAGACCGGGGCGCCTTGTGCAGGGGGTGGAGTAGGCAAAGGAGACGGCTCGATCTCCCTCTCTTTTCCCTTGCCCGTGTCCACCTTCGACTTCGTTATCGGCGCATTCCGACCGACCGGCTGCAGTACGTCCTCTGAATGATTTCCGAGATCCGTCGCGACAGATGGCGCCGGAGTCGCCTCGTCCCGCTCGACGCTCATGAGGCGCTGCCTCTTCCTGGCTGGCTGCTGCTGCTGCGCGTCGTCCACCTCTTGGAACCGACCATCGTTGTCCGTCTGACAACGCTCGGAATGCGTCCGCTTCTTCCTCTCAGGCGAGGGCATCGGCGGAGACGGCGTGCGACGCTGAGGTACGACGGGGGGTGGAGGCGGAGGTGCAGTACGCGCTGTAGACGGAGCGGGCTGAAGCTGAGGCGCGGGCGTAGCCTCGATCTTGACGATCTCGGCTTCACTCTGGCCTCCTTCTTCATCCTGTCGAAGGCGGTCGTTGAGGCGGAACAGCTGCTGGATGAACTCGGCTTGAGTGTCGGTCAGAGGGTTCCAGAGAGGCCGATTGGGGTCGTCGTCATCGTCGTCTTCCTCCTCGTCGCTGCTGATCCAGTCTTCGTCGCTTCGGGTCATAGCATGCTCGGCGCCCAGTGCTACTGCATACTGTGCCTCCGTCGGCTCCGCTTTGACAGCCGCTTCGCCCCCAACCGCCGGTCTCGCCACTTCACCTCGAAGCTGAATCTCCATCATCCGGTCATCTTCGTCCGTCTCCTGGCTAGCTTGATCGTCCTCCCGCTGGTCCCGCTCGTCTTCGTCTTCCTCCTGCGCGCCTACTCTTCGTTGTTGTTCTGCCTCCCGTTGTGACGCACCGCTGAGGAACGGCGAAGGTTTCTCCGAGTATTGCGAATGACGAGGAAGGGAAGAAGTGCTGTCCTGCGTCGCAGGCGGCGGGTGCAAAGGTACCATTGGCGCATCGACTACCCGATCATGGTGTTGACCGTGCGTGAGAGCCGCTTGGGGAAGAATCGCCTGCGTATAGAGGGACTGACTCTCCTCCTCCGCTTCATCCTCGGCGGCTCGAGCAAAATCGGACTGGTCGTAAAAGTGCGAGTCGTCCGCGTCCATGCCGCCGCCGTACTCTTCGGTCTCCTCGTCCTCCTCCTGATTGACAACTTGCTGTCCTTGACCTGTTGCCGGAAGAGCCTGCGTGAAAGGACCTGCCTGGCTCTCTTCTGTCACGACGGACCGAGAGGCAGAGGTTGAAGGGGGAGGGGTGGAGCGGGGAGTAAGGACAGGTGGGGCTGCGGATGATTTCCTGGAGGCAGTGGGAGGAAGACCTGTAGGGACAGCCGACGGGAGCGGCGGAGTGGGAGGTTCGAGACCTGGTAGAAAGCGTTGGCGGCGGTGGGGTGATGGCGCAGCTGCTGCAGCGGCGGCGGCGGTGGCGACGGCGGCTGAACTACAGGTGAAGGCGCGTGAATATTTCATGTCCCACGGCCTAAGGAGAGGATACGTACGTACGCTTGCTCCGCCTTCTTCTTCCCTGCCCTTTCCTGCTCCACTCTTTCCCGCTGTGCCCGATCCTGCCGCGTCTGTTCCTCCCTTTCACTCTGCTCCCTAGCCCTGCGCGCTTGCTCCCCCTTAAGCCTCTCCTTTTCCTCTCGATCCTGATGCTCCTTGCGCTTCTTCACCTCTTCCCGCTTCCTCGCTCTGCTATCCTCCACCTCCGCTACCTTTTCGCCTACCCGGCGTATGTATGTACGCTTGTCGAAATTATAGCGGGAACGCCAGGCCTCGGCTGAATGATGGGGATGCTACAGACAAGGTGGAAAAGGGTGAGTAGCTTGCATTCGCAAGGCTCGTGGTGAGGTTCGCATGCAAGGGAGAACGTACCTTTTGTGCCAGGTGTTTGTATACGTTATCCCTCTGCCAGTCGTTGATCTCGCCCTTGGCTAACCAGTAGACTAGCATATCGTCATCCTCCGTCGTCCACACCTCCCGCTCCTCCTGCTCTTCTTCCTCCTCCTCCTCCTCCTCGTCGTCATCGGACGAGCCGCTCCCGAGCAAATCGATCACGACCCCCCTGCCTTTACCCTTGCCCTCGCCCTGGCTCGTATTCTGAACCCTCTCCGGCGCTTTCCCCTTCGTCTTGCCAGAAGGCGCAAGCGGAAGGAGCCCATCGCCAGCCTCGTCATCCTCCTTCTCGTCATACTCCTCGTCACCGCGGCTCCTCTTCTTACGCGATGGGTTCACCGCCTCAGCCTCCTCCTCAGACTCGTCAGTCTCGACCACCGCCTTTCCTTTTCCTTTTCCAGTGGACGACGAGGCTCGGCGTTCGATCCGGGATTTCGCAGGTGAGTTGCTGCTCAAAGCTTTGCTAGTCGAGGCGGCGGGAGGTTTGGCTTTCGACGTGGAAGCGACGGCATTGGCAGATGTTGAGGCCTGAGGGCTTTCATTGGGAGCAACGACGCTGGCTTCGTCGGTATAATTGCGAGACTTCATCTCTGTCTTCGATTTTGGTTTGGAGTCGGCAAAAAGCATTTCATTGACGGATCGCTGGCGACCGTACTTCTTCTGCTTGCGACGGTTGAATTCGGCGAGGACGAGCGAGTCGACTTGCTCCTTGTTCTTGCTGTAGTAGCTCTGCCAAGAAGACGCGGCGTGGTCTCCATACTGTGAAAAGGAAAGATGCAATCAGGACGCTGCGCCACGGGGAGAATAGGCAGAAAGGCAAGCGATCAGGTTGACGCACTTTCGTTTCCAGCTCGTCATAGCATCTCTTCTTCGTCCACCCATCTCCCGCCATCTCTTCCTTCTTGACAAACATCGAAACCAACCGCGGAATGTCGGTCCCGTCATGGAATTCGGTCCGCGTCCGTTTTCTCGCCCGTCGTACCTCTTCCTCCGGTGAAGACGAATCGCGTGCCCGTCCTTTGCCTTTGGCGCGCTTCTTGATGAGGAGCTGGTCGCTGTCGGAGTCCGAGCTAGAGTCGAGCTCGTCGACCTCGTCAAAGCCGTCTTCGTCTTGCCCCGCTTCCGCCAAACGCTTCCTTCCCCGGATGACGCGCGCGATGCGCATGTCTATATCGGTCTTCTGCTTTTTATAGTGCTCGTGCCATCCTGCCCAAGGGTGTCCCGGAAGCTGCGAGGTAACAAAGGTCAGCGAGAACTGGAGGTCGAAGAACGGCATGAGCGTACAGCGGCTCCGGCTTCCTTGTAGGTCGATGGCTTGGAGCGGTCATCTCTTGCGAAGGTGGAAAGGTACTCTGCGAGGTTGTCTTTGTCTCGTTGTGTGAACGCGGTGCGGGACGGGCTGCGGAGGAGGACGAGGTCAGCGGAAGGACAAGGGCACAAGCAGATCTGCGTACCCAATGCCGCCTGATCTGCCTGTCACTGCCATTACCGCAGTATAGTCTTGAGCAGCAAGCGAGAGTGATGGGAGAATGTCACCCATCCAAACAATCGAATCTCGCTTGTTCAACTTTGTTCGACTCTCGATATTGCTTGATTGGATTACTGGGGTGATGACTGCTACTAGGAGGCAGTCTACTGCCCAGGGAGGTCATCAGGCCACTTCCCTCATGCTGGAAACGTATGAAGCTTGTCAGCCAACTCTGTTTCCAATCTCCCCACCAGTGCAATCACCACTAAACCTCACTTTGTTCCCTTGCAGTCAAGCGGAAACACCTCGCACAAAACAAGGAAATTATCCACAAGAACAGCGAACTCCACAAGCGAGTCCCCTTTCGTCTGTCCTTACTTCCCTCTATCGCTCAACTTTCTTCGGACAGGGCCAATGCAGACCTTCAACGCCAGATCTCCCTCATGCGAGCCGAACGACTGTCTCTAAAAGGCATTCAGTTCCAGCTCGAGTGCGAAAACAGCGCGCTAAAGGATCGGTTAGATAGGGTGGAAGTGAGGGAAAGAAGCTTGCTCGAGGAGCGCGACCGGATACGGCGGAGAGGCGGAGGCATGGACGCGGAGCAGGTCGAGGTGCGTGTTTCTCGTCCGGGAACTGCGACGGGAAGACGCCTACTCACGAACAGGAAGATTCGCAGGCCATGCGGCAAGCGCTCACCAACGCTGTCGCAGCTCTGCAGGCCTTTGGGCTCATGCTGCCCGCATCCAGTTCGCTCAGCTCTTCCCTCTCTTCGTCCACCTCCACTACTGGTATGCCTCTCACCTTCCACTCCGTTGATCTCGCCGCTCATTAACTTCCCTCGCAGTTTCTCCCGCGCCTTCTCCCGCCCCTCCTTCATCCGTTGCAACTGAGTCCGAACAAGCGCCGACCGAAAGCAACATTTCACTCTCACATCGACGGTCGCTTGCCGCTCGTGCCGCCGGGACGAGGCCATCGATGGCAGCTCAGCCAGATTTGAGCAATATCAGCGAAGGCGACGGGAGCTTTGAGGAGCCGGTGCCAGGGTCAGAGGACGGCTGGAGAGAGCCCGAACTGCAGCAGTACGATTTCTTCTTGCTATCCTTACCCGACCCCTCGCAAATCTAACTTGCCCGTTTTCGACAGAGTGGAACAACTGCCCCTTCCTCTTCCGTCCGCCGCCTCGTCCTCCTCCACCTTCAGCTCTCGTACTACTCGCCGCTCCCCTTCTCCAACTCCTCCACCACCCTCTCCGCCGCCAGGCCCCGCACCTCGGCCCACTTCCGTCGCATCTTCCACCTCCCGCCCTGCGCGCGCCCCCAAACAACCCCCGAAAGCCCGTTCCGCCAAGTCTCACGAGGAACTATCCACTTCCGCCTCGTCCTCTTCTACTTCAGCTTCTGCATCTCGCTCGCACAAACCTGCGCGACGGATTAGTGGATTGCTTCGACCACTCATGTCCGCTTCTGGTGCGGGTGCGAGTGAGCAGGAAGCGCTCGATTCGCCTGCGGAAGAGGAAGAGGTTGGTGAGGTTGAGCAGCAGAGGCGAGGGGAGGAGAGCGAGGGGGAGGAGGAGTATGTCCCGCCCACTGTCGCTAGTCGAACAAAGGGCAAGGGTCGGGCATCTACCACCTGTTCCTCCACCTCTTCCTCCAACCTCTCAAGCTCGGCAACCCGATCGCATCGAACTACTAAGGCTGCCTCAGCCCTCGCTCATGAAGACGTGACGGAAGAGTTCCCGTCCCGATCGGCGCTTAGGGAAATCCAAGCACCGCCTGAGGCGAAACTCCACGACCTCTTCCTCCAGCCGGAAAAGGCGAAATCTTCGTCCTCTCGACCTCGAAGGCGGACAACGGTACTTCCTCTACCAGAGCCCGAGCCACAGGTCGAGATCGAGGAGGAAGTGGAGGTCGATACGGTGGAGGTTGAAGAGGTGACTTCGATTACGACTACGATTCCGACCTCAAGGTCTTCTGCAGCGGCTTTACTCGAAGCGAAGAAGGACGCAGTGCGATCAAGGCGAGCAGCGAGTGCGGAACCCGAACCCGAACCGGAAGTCGAGCTCGAAAACGTGGCTGAACCTGCGACGGATCTTGAGGGTGAGATGGAGGTCGAACAGGAGGAGGAAGAGCGAGCCGAGGAGCTGCCGAGGGAGAGGAAGGGGAAGGCAAGGATTTCGCAGGAGACGCTGACGGGGGAGACGGCGCGGGGGAAGGGAAGGAGGGTGGAGGAGATGGAGGTACTAAGCGAGGAGGGAGGTGCTGAAGGTTCGTCGTTCAAAGCCTCTCTACACCACTATCACCGAGTGAGACAAGGTACTGACTCTTGCACGACTGCTACGCATAGACCACGAGCCCACTGACTCGCAAGGGTCGGCGTTGGAGGAGACAGGAAGAAGGGCGCGAAAATCAGTCAACTATGCTTTGCCAAAGCTTAACACGTTCGTCCTGTCCAATCAGCTGTCCTCCTCTAGCGCTGACTCTCGTCCGTATCACAGGAAGATGCGCCGTCCCGCCGGCTACGTCCCGGTCACCAGCGTTGCATCGACTAACTCATCTTCCTCGACCAAACCTCGCAAATCCACCAAGGCGCCTTCTTCCTCCTCGTCATCTCAAGACCCCCCACACTCTTCCTCCGCGCCAACCTCGACCTCTTCCATGCCGCCAAGAATGCCAGCTTCACTCGCTGGCAAGAAACCGCTTTCATCCTCGTCCTCCGCTTCTTCGAGCAGCGCACATCAGCAATCCACTACGTCCAGCGCACGGCGAAGCGCAGTACTATCCTCTCCTATCACGAGCGATGAGGAGGAAGAAGAGTCACAGCTGCGACACCAGAATGAGGAGACAAGCTCCGAGGACGAATGGAGCGAGAAGCAATTCCTTCGTCGACCTGGTTCTTCGTCGTCTTCCAGGCAATCGGCTGCTGCGAGCTCAAAAGCTGGGCAGGACCTTGAGGAACGGCGGAGGCAGAGGATGGCGCAGAAGGATGGGGCGTTGAGCGGGAAAACGGTATCCACGGCTGCAGAAGGACGAAGACATTCTGTCGCGGTGTGAACGGGTAGCAGCTTGTGCATGGGCGTAGTATGTATAGTGCGCTATTTGAGTCCTACTGGTAGACTTGGTGCAGTTCAATTCATATGTTTTGGCTTCTATCGTTGGCCAATCGGGACGAGAGGAGTTTGAGAGAGGAGTTTGAACAGCTTCAACTCCTGTCGACCTCGTCGTTGACCGCTGATGAGCAGCCCGCGCCGCTTGCCACCTCGCTATTACCCTGACAGCATGTCTTCAGCAAGTCCACAGCGATCCCCGTCGACGCTGACCCTCCGATTCACCTCGACCACACTTCCTCTCCTTCGCTTCATCCGCAACTCTTCAGGTGCCACCTTCACCATCTTTACCATCCTACACCTTGCAAGCCCACTCAGCGCGCTCTTCCCCAGTCGACCAAAGTACATCTCCTCGCCCGAGAACCGTGCAAGCGGCGTTCAACTCCTCGCCCGAGAGGTCTATCAAGGCAGATGGAGCGAACCCCTTCTCGTCTTCGGCAGTCTGGCCACTCACATCGTCAGCGGAATCGCCGTCAGGTGGATCGGCGTCATCGAGCGCATCGAGCGGAGGAGAATCAGAAAGGAAGAGGTTAAACGACTCGCTCGTCAGGCTGCCACGAGCGAAGCCAGCGTCTTTTCCACTGGACCAGGACTGAAGAGGGTGAGCGAGGCGGAGAAAGATTTCGTCGTAGACGAGGTCATGGAGACTGAGGCGGAACTTGTCGCGACTACGACGGACGACGAAGAACTCCTCGTGCCCGCCATTCACGCACCCGCTTCCTCCTCCATTCTCCAGCCACCCAACTTGCACCAAGCGACGGGCTACCTCCTGATCTTCCCCCTCATCAACCACCTCTACACGCACCGCATCCTCCCCTCATCCCCTTTCCCTCCCATCTCGTCTCTCTCTCCCTCCTTCTTCAACTACTCCTACTCTGCCCTCGCGCTCAACCACGAGTCTCGCTTCCTCCGTTCGATGAGTGCCCTCAGCTATGCAGCCATCACGCTGCTGACGACGTACCACGGCCTCGTCGGTTGGCGGATCCTTCTCGACCCGACAGCGCCGCGGTCCCTCAAGCCTCGACGAAAACGCGCAGGCGAGAAGGGATCTCTACGCAAAAAGGTGACGCGGGGGAGGGAATGGCAGGTGGGCTGGATTGCGCTGGTCGCAGGGGTGGGCATCGGAACTGTCAGGATTGCGGGACATTTGGGCGGCGAGAGGGTCAAGCTGCCGCAGTTTGTGGCGAGCAGGATGGAATACGTGTTGAAGAAGGGGTTCTGGGCGGCCTAGATGGTTTTGGGTAGGTCGTAGAAAACGAGGTATAGCGTCTTTTTTCTTGGAGCCGCGAGACTGAGAAATTCTCGCCAACTAAAGGCGGCTGCGCGGACAGCTCGCGCATGATCGTACTCTTGTGGAGGAAAAGCTTAGCTCAGTGGGGGGTAAAAAAATCCGTGAGCGCTTGATTTCTGACCCAGTTGACCTTGCTGAGCTGCTGAGCTGCTGAGGGTCAGGCCGGTCAGGTCCAGCTCTGCTCCTCTTCGCACTCTTCGCTCGATTCTTCTCCGGTCCTTGCCCCGTGGACGGCACAAAGACGTCTCGATCTATCCCCCCGCATCGCGTCGACGCTCGCGCACGCCCTTCCACCTCATCCTCATCCTCATCGCCCTTCGACAGATCAACTCGATGAGCAGCGAATCCCTCAAAAGGATCCTCGATATACACAATGGCGCCTGGACGTGGTGGTTCAGGCGCACGTTTGGCGCTACGAGACCGCTCGCGCGACAACTGTTCGCCATCATCTACCCGACCAAGGCCAGCGACGAGTTGGACATTATCGTCTCCCACGTCTTCGACAGGTACTTTTACCCGTACAACCCGGTGCTTGGGATGTCCTGCATATGGCAGATGTCGACCTCGATGCCCAGGACACTGCCGTGGACGCGGCGCACAAACGTCGCCGTCACGGTCGTCGTCGTCGGTCTGGTCTTTGTCTTGAGTATAGTCCGTCTCTGTCCATATAGCGTCTCTGGCCGTTGCTGATATTGCCTTGTACTATTCAGTTACCCCTGAATGGAGATGCGCCGGAAGTGTTCGACGTGCACTTCCTGGAAAACCTAGGCGTTTTTCGCTATCCCGTTTTTTATTTCTCCGCCCCTCTGGGCTTCTGCCTGGTGTTCATTATTTGGACTTTCTATGCCGTCCTCCGTGAGCCTAATCCTATCCTTCTACGGTGTCTCGGTCGACCACTGACACCTTCCTGGTTCCCAGCATTCTGGATCTTCGCCGCCTTAAACTTCCTCATCTACATTGCCGCAAGTTACTCGCTTCTCTTGCTTGTTGGCAGCTGGGCGTTCATCTGCTGCGACCTCATCTCGCCTGGGAAGAGCTCGTAAGCGCTGCCTCGCATCCTTCTCGTTTCCCCGTTGACGTATGTCGACCCAAGACAGCGCCAAACTACACGCCCGCCGGTTACGCGACCTCGTTCTCTCGTTCGAAAAAGCCGACAGTCGTTTCTCGTTATCCTTACAGGCGCTCGACCGCTTCAACTTGCCCCTCGAGTCTGACGAGATGCTTGCTCGCCGTCTCGCAAACCTGCGGACGCCATGGCTTGTTCTCTGTCAGAACGCCGAAGCAGAGCCGCAGCAAACCTCTGCACTCTACAGTCGATTCCTCGTCTCGCAATCAGCCAAGCGATACTGTCGTACCACGTATACGAGGTCGGTATTGACACCCTTGCCGAGCCATTTGGAGCATTACCTCGCCTACTTGCAGCGAGCACCCGATACGGAAGAGTGGCAGGCGGTACAACAAGCAGTGGGCCAGATCATAAGCAGCGCGCGATGGCTCGCCGGCGTGGCCTCGATGTATATACTTCCCCTCCACCGCCTACGCCATATCCGTCAACCCGTCACTCGCAAAGCCGTCCTGTCACTTTTCAAGCGCTTCACTCCCCCCTTCTTGACGAAGAGCGAGCCAACCGCGCTTAGCCCAGACGAGGTCGAGGCCATCCTCGGTCCCTTTCTCCAGAACTGCGACGATTTTTGCACTCTCGTCGAACCGTTGCAGTTGACAGTCGAGCGTACGAGGAATGTCCTCTTTACCTACCTAGACGTGGTATCGGCGCAGACCTTAGCTGTTCAAGCCGAGGTGGCTTCGCATAATGCCATTCTCGACGCCGTTCTCGCTTGGAAGACGAGGAAGGATAGCATGGCGGCTCTTCGTGTAACTCAGGAGTAGAAGGTACGCTGCCTCTCCCTCTCGCTCGAAGACGGACTGACGATCTTTGTCCTGCAGAAAAGCCGTTTTCGAGTCGAGGCGGACGAGACGAAACGCGGAAGAGGGCGTGACTTGCTGCTTTTTTTTTGGGCTTGCCCTTCGCATCCGAACAGCCTGCTTCTTGTATTGCAATCCTGCTTTGCGACTTCAAGCCACTGATGCCGTCGTGGTAATTTGGCGAGACGGAACCTACAGGCAGTCTGAACGTGGCCTGCTCGCGGCACCGCAGATGTAGACTGCGAAAAACTTCCAAGGTAGCTGATAACCGCAGCTCGAGCTGTGCAACGCCAAGCTGTGAGGAAACGCATTCAAAGACCGCTTTGAGAAGGTCAACTCGGCTCTCCTCTCCCCAAGCGGTTAAACAGCGAAGGAAACGTAAGAATGCACGGCACACCGACGACGACGACGACTACTCGAAACTTCGAGAGGAGACAATAACAAAAACGTAAGAAAGCGGGCGAATGTCTGTGTTCATGCCGGATGATAACGAAGAGAAACGAGATAAAGAGCAACGCTGGATAGAATGAAGGGAAGGAGATGCAAAGTCGATAGATAGGGCTGATGCAAAGAGGTATGTACCGGATATACGTGCAAAGGAGGTGCAAAGAAGGCAGGGTATGAGGGTGATTAGTTATACCTACGGTGGAGCAAGAGTTAGCGGGAACGCGGGAAGGTAGGCAGTATAGAGAAGGTAACGCACCTAGTAGACGAGCCTAGTAGACTTGAAAAGTAGTCCTGCTCGACCTGGCGCTTGATGACAGGGCTGTGTACAGTCGGCACAGAAGCTTGCGCAATCAGGCCGCTGGTCGCCCCGAGCGGTGCCGCGTCGAAATCGGATGCGCCATGATGGGAGGAACTCGGCGAGACGAGCTGAGGCGCTGTAACCGAGGCGTAGTACGCCTGCTGCTGCGGCTCGGGCGATTCTTCCTTGATGTAAGGCGCTTCGATACGCTGGTAGATAGTTCGGCCAGTGTAGGCGTCGGACGAAGGGAAGGTGGCCGAAGGCGGGTTGCTGTAGTCGTACGCTGCCGACGTCGAAGCGGGAGAAAACGCTGAAGGGTCGTTGTAAACGTCCATAGGGGCGAAGGTGGAGGAAGTAGCGCTGTGGTTGCTGTAGGCGGGTGAGAAGGGGACGGGCGAGGGACCGCTGTCTGAGCACATCTGGACGGCGGGACCGAAGACCATCGTCGACGGATGACCCGGGCCCATCAGCGCCGGCGAGTTGAGGTCCCACTCTGTCGCGGTCCGCCTCCAGACCTGCTCAAGCCGCTGACGATGAGCTGGCGACGAGGGAACAGCGTTCACAGGTGGTGGGGCATTGGGGGTATGGACCACTTGTCCCCAGGGCGTAAGAGGTCCGTTGAGCTGGCTAAGACCAGGAGAGGGTGCCGGGCGGTTTGCGTTACTGGCCGACGAGCGACGGATGAACTGATGGGGAGGAGGAATGTGAAGAGACAAATTGGGCTTGTTCGGAGAGCCGTGATGGCGAACGACAGCGGGGATGGGGGGAGGCGGCATGGTCGCGGAGGTAGACGCGCGGGCAATTGCGGCGGGAGAAGTAGCGCTGCGGACCATGGCCGGGGCGACCGGGCGAGAAGAGGGCGTCACGAGATCGAGTGTCTTTGTCGGGCTCCTCTGCTGCGGGCCCGACTCTCGTACAGAGAGGGTGGAGAAGACCGCCCCTCCTTTCTCCGGACCTTCGCAAACCGCCAGGTCGTAGCAGACCACCATAACGACATCGCCAAGGGCGCTTCCAGCGCTGACCGAACCCGCTGCGCTCTTCAAAGTGGGCTGACCCTCGCCGACGACGACGAATTCTTGAACAACCGAGAAGTCGGTAAGGGTTTCTCCGAGTTCGACGCGCTCCTTGGCAGAAACACCGAAGCTATCGCGATGGGCAGCGGAGCCAAAGCGAAGGAGCGAGGACCAGTAACCCGGCGTAAAGGGAACGTGATAGGACCACTTCTGTTGAGGCGTCTGGCCAGAGGGGTTGTAAGGGGAAGACGGCGACGCTGGGATGGAGGATACGTCGAGGGTCTGGGACATGGGCGTAGGACGTTCGAGCTGCTGCACGAAGCTGATGGTCTGGGTACCGCGACAGAAGATAGTGGTCACCGCCTTCAAGGGCCAGGCCTGCGTCGCCTCCATTTGGGTCCATGCGTCGAGATCGATGCCGAGGCCGGCAGCGTCCTTAATGCTCGGAATGTCGAGGTTGAGGCGAAGGTGAAAGAACTGGCAGGGGAAGCTGTCGTGCATGGCGCGGAGCTGTGGGTACCGCTGCAAGCCTTCGGGTAAGTCTTCGAGAAAGACGGTCCCGGTAGGACCCGCATGGTTGTCGACCTCGACGAAGACATGTCCACTGCCTTGTACATCGCCGTGCATGACCTGCATGCACACCCCGGCGGGAAGAAAAGGGAGGATTGTCGGAGTAGGCGGCGCTGTGACCTGGCGAGATGCCACTTTCGTACCATGAGAGGATCGAAGAGAGCTGGTGACACCCGGCGCATTGAGGGGGCTGGAGGGCGCGCCGAGTTTCGGCAGATGGGGGACAGAGAGTGGCAAGGTGCGAGCAAGATCCATCGCCGGCGGGAAGTTCTTGTTCTGCGAAGCGAGCGAGTGCTGAAGAAAGGTAGACGTAAAACGGGTAGCGAAGGTATCGTCGCCGAAGAAGAGTTGAGCGTTGCCGGGCGCAAAGCGGTCGTCGCCTTCGATCGGATCCGTCAGGAGATCCATGACTGTATGAACAGCGCATCAGCCAGCGTTACTACTTGTAGCCAAGAAGCAGCTTACACTCTTCGTCGTCTTTGTGCACGTTCTTGAGGACCTGAATATGGGACGAGACCTGCTTGCGAGTACGCTCGACGCCTGTGTTGCGCTTGATGTAGTCGGCGATGAGCTCGTTGCGACCACAGGCTCTGCCTCCGAGGATGATCTTCTTACGTCCGAGACGTGGCAGAAGACGAAGACCTGCACATGCACAAACGGTCAGTCTCGCTGCTATATGAGGCAGCGGGAAAACAGACGGACCAGTAATGAAGGCCTCTGCAACGTCGGCCGGCCATACGTTTTCACCGTCCTTCCCATTCCCTCTGGGCGACTCCTGCTTGGGCTTTCGTAGAGGGGTATCCGGCGAGCTTGGGATGTCGGCCACCGTTTTCCGACGCTTGATCGCTGGGCGCGCGCTGGATGGGGTCGCGAGAACCTTCTGTGGCGAAGAGATTTCTTGCGTGTAGATGTCGAAGGCTGCGTGGGCTGACACTGAGCGGCCCATGGGCGAAGAGTAGACAGTGGAAGGGGAAGAGAGAGGGTCGGTCGTCGGCGCGAAGAAGTCGTTTGAGAGGCCGCCATAGGGCGAAGAGGAAGCGTAGTCAAAATAAGGCTGTTCTACGAATGGGGAGGAAGGCTCGGCGTCCTCGAGGCGGCGTTTCCGGGTCGTAGTTGACATGTCGTAAGTAGGGATGAAAGGGGAGGCGAGGAGGGGGTCTGCCATGTTTGTCGGCGGAGCGGCGGGTTCTAGCGAATGTAGCAGAGCTGGACAAAGCGACGACGGGTTGGCACAGGGGATAACGCGTTGTACGCCAAGTAAAGCGCGACGCGTTCCCAGGAGAAGTGGGAAACGAGGCTCACCTTGTCACCGATCGCAGAGCTCGTGAGTTTGCCCAGAGAGTGTAGTAGTGGTATATGTACTGGTAAAGAACAGTTTGGCGCTTTGCAAAGCTGATCGACGAAAGTTGTTGAGAGTGTTGCGGTCGGAGGGGAACGAGAGTGTCGGTGCGGTCGAGTCGATGGTGGAAAAGGGGGGTACTCGGTAGGTGGTACTCTCAGATACTGTACCTTGACTCCCACGAGCGCTCTAAGCAGACAGTGAAAATGGAGAAAGAGATGAGAAAGGGAGGTGATGAAACTCTCGCGTCCGAGATCCCCCTCGTCAACAGCAGTTTCTCACAATAACGGTCGTATAGGGGAGTCCAAAGCGGTACAGGACCGGGTCACCAGTACCATGGTCGCCTCCCGTACAGAAAATTCTCATCTTCGACTTTCGACCTTTTCCTCCTCCTCAGCCTTCTCAATAAAACGTTCCGCTCGATTGTGTACGATCCCTCGATGGCTGCAGCTCGTGTCCTTGGGACATCGTATAGGATCGCAGGAAGCCGTCACCAGCTTGCGTTCACAAGCGCTTTCTCGACAACCCCTGTTTCCCTGTTTCCCTGCTTTCCTGTCATACTGTCAGCTGCTCTCGCGACGGCGCAGCAAGTCGGCTTCATCGGATTGCACCCTTCGTCGGCAGTCCTGGAGACACATTTGCCCGGTCGTGAGCTAAGCGTTGCCTGGGACACGTAGCTACAGCGCGTAGGGTGTTTTCTCATCTGACTCCTCGAGTTTGCCTGCGGGCTACATGTCGATGGATTCTGCTTTAGCTAGCATCGACACCCCACACACGTTTGAGGAGGGACGCATCTGACTGCCCGCAACACACATCAAGGCCGCCTAGGCTAGTGTGAGGTGAAAAGGAAGCCTGAGCCGAGTAGGCGATCACGACACGCGGGTCCATCCCCGCTTGCTATGCGGCGGGTTCGGGGCAGAGTTGTGGCGCTTGTCCTTTGCACGGGCGGAACGGAGGTCTCGCACGAAATCTTGGACGAGCATAGCAAGCATAGCACGGCAATAGACGCAAGGTGAGAATGACGATGGTGATTCAGCGCAGCGCGGCGCGAGAGGGCTGTTGTGCGTTGCTGCAGTGTAGCCGGAGTGTCTCTGCAGTGGCTTGCTGTGGCTAGCGAGATCTGCGACGGTCAATGTAGTCGCGGACGGAAAGGAGCGACTTTGATGATGAGGAAGAGGTGTTGGCTCGATCCAGTCACTCGATGCCTTCTACGGGTAGCTACAGTCGAGCCATAGGTAGAAGCGTACCTCCTGCCCTCATCGCACCTCCCATGCCTCACCTTCACCGCTCTCTCGCACTTCATCCAACCTCGACTGGTCTCATCGTCCGTCCATACACTCCAGACCGCCCTGCCTACGCTGGACAGGCTGTTCGCATCCTATGGGGTGCACACAAACCCCAGGCTATCGATCACTGGCAGCAAGAGGACAGAGATGACGGTTTCGTCGTCGATGGAATCGCAGGATTGCTCGATGGATTCCAAGGTTCGTCCTCCTACACTTCCTCCTACCAGGCTAGTCCTCATCGACTTTCCACAGAGTCATATCTTCTCGTCATCGCCGACTCGACCCTCGCCGCAACCCTTCCGGATCCGCAGGCCAGCAAGATAAAAGCCGTAGACTCGCTTCTGGCCATCCCGCTGGGTTCCCTCGCCGCCGCACAAGCAGTAATCGACAAACACGCCGCCAAGCAGTCTTCGCGCCGTCGCTCAGCGTTCCTCGGGACTGAGGAGGCGAGGGACACTCCGACCGCGACCAGCGATGAGGAAGGCAGCTCTTCCGAAGACGAGGAAGCCGATGCTGCGCCCATCCCGGTTCCCACCGCGACCTCGACACCGAAACGACCATTCTGGCAACGCACCTTCACCCCACGCTTCGGCAAGCAACCCGCGCCTCCTCCTGCCGCAGTCAACGAGACCGCTCAAGCTGTCCCTCCTTCGACTCCTTCCACATTCTCCAGCACCACTGCCTCCCCCGACTCGAATACAGCGGCGCCACCAAACGCGGTCGATGCACCTTCGCTGCCGGACGTTGCAGCTGCCGCAACTACGGACGAGGCCGCGGTCGATGACGCCGAAGTGCGAGCTTCTCAGCAAGCGCTTGATCAGAAGCTCGTCGCCGAATGCCTAAGGATGCTTCGAGGCCTCCTCTTCTCGTACGACACAGACATTACGCGCTCTCTTCAGGCCAAACACGAGCAACGGGCAGAATCGTCGATCAACCATCTTCCGCTGTGGAGGCTGGCCGACAAGCGCTTCTTCTTCAACCGCCATCTTGTGGAGCCCCTCGTACAGGCTGGTGTGAGTTTCATCTTATCAATGCATCTCCAGCACAGAACTTGCTGACCATTGTTGTCGCACCATCAACAGCTGCACGCCTACATCATCGCCCTTGTCCAAGGTTTCGCACAAAGCGTTACCGTCCCTCTCCCTCTGCAGTCCGTCCGTACCCTCAACACTGCTGCTGCCAACTCGCCCACATCCCTAGACCTCGACCTGACTATCCTCTCCCGCCGATCCATCGAGCGCCCCGGCCTCCGGTACCAACGCCGTGGTATCAACAGCTCGGGCGGAGTCGCCAACTTTGTCGAGACCGAGTTCATTGTCGCTTGTACGCGAGAAGGGACGTGCCACGTCGATTCGTTCGTGCAGGTCCGGGGAAGTATTCCGGTTTACTGGGGTCAGTCGCCTTGGGCGTTGAAACCTCCGCCGGTGCTGGAACGGACGAAGGAAGAGAGCAGGGCTGCGATGAAGGTTCATGTTGAGGGCTTAAGGGAGAAGTACGGTCGACTGCTATTGGTCAACTTGGCTGAACAGTCAGGGAAAGAGGGGTCGGTCGTTGAGGCTTATCGAGCGGGAGTAGAAAGTCTAGGCAAGGATGAGACGGAGCTGCGGTACGTTTCAACCGATCGCCTTATCGACAGTATGTCCCTGCTCATGCGTCTTTTCTGCAGCTACGTCGGGTGGGATTTCCATCACGAGGCCCGAGGAATGCGTTATGACAAAATCACCTCGGACCTGATCGACAACATCCTCAAGGATGACCTCGAAGAATTGCAGTGCGTGCCGCGTTCCATCCCCGGCAAACCTCGTTGACGTCGTTCCTTCCTGCAGGACCTTTTGGACGACAAGCTCGGAGACTTACTCGACTCAGAACGGGGTACCTCGTGTCAACTGCATTGACTCTCTCGACGTGAGCCCTTCCGCTTCCACGCCCTCGCCGTCTGTAGCACTGACTCGTTGGACATGCAGCGCACCAACGTCGTCGAGTCCGCTATCTCCCGGTGGGTACTTAACCGCCATCTCGTAAATCTCGGCATTACCAGCGGTGCAGAGGCGGGCATGCACGACGATCTTGATATTGCCTTCAATGAGCTGTGGGCAAACAACGGTGATGCAATCAGTCGAGAGGTGCGTCTCTCGCTCTTTCCGTCTTCCTTTCATGCTCCAGATTGACTTCGCCGGTACGTGGTCCGTGTTAGCAAGGAGGTAGAACTGATTTGTTCGCTTGGTGTGCACAGTACGCTGGGACTTCTGCGCTGAAGGGCGACTTCACTCGCACTGGCAAGCGAAATTGGCGGGGAGCGATGAACGTATGTCGCGCCATCTTCAGGTCCTCGCATCAGCAGCGCTGCCTGGTACCAAGTCGTGTCAGTACTGAATCGTCCGCTACAATAGGACGCGAGCAATTCGGTCGCTCGGCTTCTGCAGTCGACTGTTTCTGGTATGTCTTTTCTGCTCGTTCTCTTCCCCTCTCGGAAATCTGACTCTATACTCTGCAGACTTCTTCAAGCAAGCCGCAATCGACTACATCCTCGGAGTCAACACCCTCGCCTTCCAAGAGTTCGCCGAACGGCTCGAAACCAGCGACCCCGGCGAGATCATTCGGCTCGCAAAGATCAGGCAAGAAGCCATAGAGACTTCGGTCAAGGAGGTCATCGCAGAGGGAGAGACAAAGGTCGCTGCATGGACATTGTTAAGTCCGTCGGAATTAGATGTGGTCAGGCCGGCAAAGGGTGGTAAGTATGAGGAGAAAGTGCTTATTCTCAGCTCGAAGGCGGTTTATGTCGTGGGCTACGAATTTGCGCTCGGCAAGGTCGGGCCCTATTTCGTCTGACATGTCGACTGCGCAATGCACTGACACCGCTCTTCGAACAGGTCACTGCCTACACCCGCATCCCTACTGGCGACATCCTCTCAGTACAGCACGGCGCCTACATCCTCTCCCCACTCGATGCCTCGACCCGCGACCCGACGGAGAATCACGGCTTCGTTCTGCACTACCACGACGCGGACGCCACCGAAAAGGTTCACACCTACTCACTCCGAACCTCCTCCCCTAAAAAGGCCCGACCGGCCTCCTCGTCCTCCATCTCATCCCTTGGGTCCGCCGCCCTCAAACCGCTCAAACTCCCCAGTGCAGTCTCTGCCTCCATGTCATCGGCAAGTTCGGGTCCTCCTCTGCCTCCTGGCGCTCAACGACACTATATCGCCTTCAAAGCCCTTCGACGAGATGCCGTCAAAATCTCTTCCTCCGGTGGCTCGTCTCAGCTCCTCGACGCTCGAGAAGCAGACGATGTCGAAGGCAAGACAGCGAAGGATCTCGTCCTTTCGATCGTGCGCAAGATCCGAGGTGAGGCCGAAAAGGTCGGAGCGGTTGAAGAGGGGTGGGAGGTAGAGAAGGATGTCATTTCGCTGGCTGAGAGCAAGGCTCAGACGAGTATCGTGGATAGGCTCAAGAATGATCTGTATAAGGCTATTTGGTGGTAGTTCCTGTCTTTTCTTCCCTCAGTGTCGCAGGCAGGCACTTCTCCCTATCGCTGTATCTTGTTGTACCTTCCTTCTCCTCAGTGCCCCTCTTAGCAGCAGTATATACCCAGACGCAGCGCATACAACACCTAATTCGCACGTACTACCGGACGGACATGGACAAGCGAGGAGAGACGGAGGGCAAGAACAGCACAGTGCCAGGCTAGACAAGCCGATTCGACAGTCTGCCGATCCCACCTCGCCAGTTCCGCATTCCGTTCGTCTTGAGCGCCTGCTGCGAGTGCTGGACCGCTTGGAACCCTTGTGTCACGTCCTGCAGCTGTAGAAGGAGGGCTCCGGATGTTTCGCTCGCGATGCCCGCGCCGAATGTTGCGGTCGCTGGCAGTGCTGGACCAACTGCAGGCTCGACTACGGGCGCGGAGAAGAGCGAAGTCGGTACCTCGAGTGGTTTGTTCGGTGGAGATCGTTCGGCCGCGGCAGCCGCAACTGCCGCGGAAGTTGCCTCGCCAGTCTTCCTCGCCCGCTTCTTCTCTGGCGAGATCAATGGCTCCTTCGATGGCGACGCCCCTTCCCTCGCTGGCGAAGTCATGGCCTCGTCCCCATCCCCGTCTTCGCCCGTCTCTCTCTTCCGTTTCGCCTCGCGCTTGTCCTCCAGTTCTTCTACTCGGGCTTGAGCGGCCGTGACGCTCCGCTTGTTTGTCAGACCGGCTTCGCAGAGTGTGCGGATGCATTCGTAGGAGAGAAAGCCGAGGACGTCGAGGACTTCGTCGGTGGGGGAGAGGGCGTCGAGGGTGGGGATAAAGTCGCGGAACTTTTTGCCTACAAGAGTGAAAGATGTCAAGAGTGGTGGTGAGATGTAAGGGAGAGCGTGGACAGCGTACCTTTCCGGTAGACGAAGGAAGCTGATCGTGCTTGTGCCCATTGCTCGTATTCTTCTCGTGACATGTTTCGGGTGATCTCCTCCGCTTCCTGGGAAAGGTCAGGAGCTCAAGTCAGCTTGAGCAGGAATGGAGAGAGGATACCTTTCGAGACGTACCTTCAGCCGCTGCTTGTTTACTTCGTAGGCCTCTGCTTCGTCGTCTTCCGGTTCGTCCTCACCCCGTAGGTAGTCTGCCCATTGGTCGGCAAGCTCCCATGGCAGTCGAACCTTGGCTTTGACCACCTTGAGCGCTTTGTCTGCACGGGGGGGAATCAGGCGCGTCAAATGCTGAACGCTTGAGGAGAGAATGGAGAACCCGACGCACCTGACACAGGCTCTTCCATCTCATCCAGCTCGTCGTCCGCTTCAGGCTGTTCCATGGCTCGTTTCCGTGCGTCCTTCCAGCTGAGGTAGCTTCTCAAGCGGTTGACTTTGGCCCGGTCGTTACGAACGAGAAAGAGCAGATCCTCGACGGAAACGGTGCGGGCTCCTCTTCGGGAGGCTTGCGCGCGGGCGTGTGTGACCTGAAAGAATGCTATCAGAGGGCTGCATGGACCTGGGAAGGGACAGAAGGCTCACGAGTTCGACTATTTGTGCCCGAACGACGTCTTCGAGGTAGTGTACGAGTTCCTCGTCTGCTTCTCGGATACCGGTGAAGACGTAAACCATTGACGATATCTCGGTCGGATAGACATACTGCCGAGTTGGTGAAGTAGCCATGATGAAAAAGTGGGGAGATTCAAGTTGGCTCAGCTGGACGAGTAAAGGTCGGCGACGAGGCGGAAGTAGAGCTTGACAGCCTCGAGGGTGGTAGTAGTATCGTATGTGAGCTCTCTGTCGGCTTTGCAGGCTATTTTTAAGGAGAGGAGAACTTTAGACAGGTTAGACGTTTCCGGGAGATCGCATTTCCCTTGTCAGACAATCAATCACTGCTTGATACAGACTTGTACACGCTCTAGAATGCCACCAAAGCGACCCGCCACCACCTTCACCCAAGACCAGCCAACGTACGCTCATCCTGTGCCCTTACCCTCGTTCTCCATCGCTGACGTCTGACTTGCTCTCTCCATCTCGACACCCTCTGACTCCGCCCGCCTGCCAACGACCCACCGCACACCGTCCCGTGATACTGCAGAGACCGCGCGGCTGCAGCTTCAGCGGGCAAGCGCGTCAAATTTGCGCCAAACAACGCTGAACAAGTCGCCGCAGACAAAGACGCCGACGATCTCGAACTCGACCTCGAACAAGGCGGAGGTGGGAGCAAAAAGCGCAACGTCGTCACCGAGGGGTACGACTCGGACTCGTCGGGAGGAAGCGATGGAGGGTTTGGTGGAGCTGGTGGAGGAAGGGCGGGTCGAGGGGTTGGCGAGCAGGCGGCGGAACCGGACGACGACGAGGACGACATGTTTGGTGGAGGACCGGGGAAGGACACCGGAATGGATATCAAGGGAAAGAAGAAGGAGAAGGATTTTCTCGAGATTGGTGATATCGAGGGGCAGGAATTTAGCAGGCGAGACGATGAAGATCAGGACGCGGATGAGGAAGACGAAGAGGAAAACGAAGAAGAGTATGAGCCGGAGGATGACTTGGCGAACGACGACAATGCGCCGAGAAGCAGGAGGAGTAAAAAGGGTATGGGATACAATCTGAGGTGCGTTCGCTCTTCCCGCTTTTCCTCGACTGTAAGAAAGCTAAGCCAGCCTGTCACGCAGCTCTTTCAACATGAAGGACGAACTCTCAGAAGGTCGCTTCTCGGCCGATGGCGCCTACATCGAGAACAAAGCCGACCCTCTCGCCAACCACGACGTCTGGCTCGACGGCGTTTCGAAAAAGTCGATCAAGGCGGCGAAGGAAGCGAAGGACCGGATGGACGCCCGACAGAAGCAACGGGAGGATGAGGAAGCGAAGAACGATGAGCAGCTCACGCAGTTGAGGGACGACTGCCTGATCGGCCTCCTCAGTCTCGTCCGGCAGGGGGAGAGCGTTGCGAGGGCCCTTACTCGCCTTGGAAATGCCAAGAAACGGGCCGAAGCCGCTGAGGGTGGAGCAGCCAAGTACGGGAAGGGCAAGAGCGCGGCTGCGGGCGACGCGATGGAGCTGGACGACGCCGCACCTGCCGCTACCACGTCTTCCATTCCTTCCTCCACCGACTCTCCCGTCCAACGCTACGCCAAGAAGATTGACCGTCTTACTCATCTCGCATCTACCCTTCTCTCCTCGCATGGGGAGCTCGAGATCTACGAGCAAACCTACGAAGATGTGATCAAGACGCTCAAATCCGAAGGCGCGGTTCGTCGAGATTGGGTGCCGCCGGAAGATCCGGACCTGCAGATCGAGAAGGAGGAGGAAGATGCGGCAGCGAGGGCCAAGGCGGAGGAGAAAGCTGCGGCGAGGGGAGCAGGAAGGTCGAGGGTGACAATTGCGCGACCTGGAGCTGGTGCACCTGCCCATCCTGCCGCACCTCAGTACTTCTACAAATGGCGCGAGCCTCCTCCTGGTCAGCCGCCTGAGCAGGAATTCGGACCTTACGACCGGCCGACATTCGGTGAGCTTTCGGTTTCCCCCTCTTCCATGTTATCGCGGCTTGCAGTCTGCGCACAATGCCGCGAGCTCAGTGCTGAGTTTGTCTCATTTGAACCTTTGCAGAATCGTGGATCGCTGGCGGGTACTTTGGTGACGATGCGGGCAGGATCACCGTGCGGAAAGACGGCGCAAGCGATTGGAGGTCGTGGACGCAGCTACGATAGCTGGCCGACGCCCGATAAGCCTTGTTTTCTAGTGCCAGATCCGCTCTTTCCGGGAATCGGTGTGGCCAGCACAAAAACGATACTTGGGAAGCGCGGAAAGCTAAGCCAGCTGTTGCCTGTGAGTAGCTGTCCTGAGCTTCTGGGCTAAGATGGCTCGCTAGTTACAAGTATGTGCAGCTCTTTGACGTATGCCCGTGCCGGTCATACCACCTGGGATGACAGAAGACGAAGAAGTGTATTGTGTACGACGGAGTGAGAGGTCGGCGAGCTCAGGCGCTCGAGATCATGACCGCCAGGACAGAGAATGGGCGGCCCAGTCAGCACAGTTGCACATGTACCCTGCACGAACCAAACAGAGACATGAGAAAGTGAAGAGAGTCGAGCAACATAAGCCTTTTCCTTCTCTTCTTCCAGAGGCCTGCGCGGCCAAAAGTCCGCACATTCTCTGGTGATCTCGCCGATGGTCTCACCAGCATATATCAGATAGAGAGACCGAGAACTGAAACCTTGCAGTATCTTGTGGGGATCGCTCACCTCATCGTAACTACTTCCTCAGCTGAAGTCGGGTGGATTGCTACCGTATCCGTGAAATCTTTATAAGTGGCTGCGAATTCGGGAGCCCGAGGTACGTCAGCGTCAGCAGACGTTCCTGCCATCGAGCAGGGAGAAGGGCGAAAGAAGGGAAAGAAGGGGGAGGATCAAAACGAAAAAAGAATTGCTGCTTACCTCCCATCTTGATGGCCACAGCAAAGCCCTGGAGCATCTCATCCGAGCCCATACCGATGAGGTGGAGGCCAACAACCTTCTCCTCCTTGCCAGTAACGATGAGCTTCATCGCCGTCGGTTCCTTCTTGTCTTGCTCCATCATCGAGTAGTAGAGGGCGGTGAAGGACGACTTGTACACCTTGACGTTGTCGTCGCCGTACTTCTCGCGTGCTTCAGGCTCGGTCTGTGAGAAGGAAAAAGTCAGTGAAGGAAGAAAGAAAAAAGGGCAGAGAAAGAGAAAACTGTACGAGGCCCACGGTTCCCATAGGCGGGTGGCTGCAAGATGACATGTCAAGTCAATTGCGCTCGCAGTCAAGCTCAGAGAGCACGCCACGTACGAGAAGACAACGGTGGGAATGTTGTCGTAAGAGAGGTGGTCGTCCTTGATTCCGCCATAGAGACGGTTCGACAACCTCCTTCCGGCAGCAATAGCGACAGGCGTGAGCAGAGCCTTGCCCGCGACGTCGCCAATGGCGTAGATGTTGTCAACGTTCGTGTTCTGGTACTTGTCGACCGGGATGTCACCGTTCTTCACGCGTTCGAGGCCGACCTTCTCACACCCGATGTTGTCGGTGACGGAGTGACGGCCGATAGCCCAAAGGAGGACGTCGGCGCCGATCTCTTCGCCCTTGTCGGTGTGAACAATCTTCGGGAAAGGCTTGTGAATGTCGGGGTTCTCAACCTCGGTCGTGACCTTGGTTACGTTGGTGTTGGTATGGATGTGGATGCCGGTCTTGACCATGTGCTGCTGAAGCGTGTCCTGGAGCATGGGGTCGAAGGCCTTGAGGATCTTCTCGTGGCGGATGAGGACGTGGGTCTCGGCACCTGCAGCAGACCGAAAGATGAGCGCGAGCAGAAATCCCCCGAAGCGGCAAGCTCGACATACCGAGAGTGTGGAGGATGCCGGCGAGCTCAATGGCGATGTAACCCGCACCAACGATGACAGCCCGCTTGGGTAGCTCCTCGAGATAGAAGAAACCGTCAGAGTGGAAACCAAGCTCGTAACCAGGAATGTCCTTCGGCAGGGTAGGGGCACCTCCGACAGCAACGATGAAGCGGTCGGCAGTGTACTGTCGCTCGTGGTCGGAGCCACCATGAGCCTTGGACTCGGGGTAGGTAGGGACGACAGCAAGGGTGTTCTTGTCGACGAATTTGGCGTGACCGGTAATGTACTCGACTCCGTCCTTCTCCACGTCTGCGCAACACTTGATTAGCGCCTTGGTCGGTCGTCTAGAAGTAGAAGGAAGCTCACTGCGCTCGTAGATGCCGTTCAAACGCTCGATGTACTTGTCGCGCTTTTCCTTGATAGTCGGCCAGTCAATCTGAGCGGTGCCTTCGGGTACTTTGTAGCCGTAGGCGTTGGCCTGGTGTAGCTTCTCACTGGAGGGGAGGAAAAGGTCAGTACAGGGAGCTGAGAAGGTCGAAAGTCGGGGAAACGGCTTTTTCTCGCCAGAGACGTACGCCAGATCCGCCGCGTGCCACATAACCTTCTTCGGTACACAACCCACGTTCACACAACATCCACCTGAGTGATTGAGAGCGTCCCCGGGGGTGCCGGGGCGTCTCAGAGTCAGTAGAAGGTCAAAGAGGGGGAGTTGCCGCGATGACGGCCGAGTAAATCGATTCCTCCCGCTCCGTGGGTGCCCTGCTCCTTCCTATACGGACCCGGTGTGTCCACCGCGCCTGCAGATAGGTGCTGGACCAGTCCTGGGATGAATACGGTGAATTGGGCGCGTGTTGAAAAGAAAGTGAAGAAAAGGGTTCCGGTTCGGACATCTAATCGACAGGCAGCACCGGTTCCGCTCGTCATGTTGTAGCTTGAAGAGAGCGACTCACCCAGCCTCCAACTTTCCTCCACGATTGCGACACGCGCGCCGTACTGAGCCGCCCTCCTGGCGGCACCGAGACCACCACTTCCGCCTCCGATAACGATTAGGTGGTAGTCGCGACCTGACGCAGTTGCCTTGGGAGGTACGGGTGCCATTCTGAGGGTCGTAGTTGCGATTGTGCGTAGATGAGAGCGAGGTGCGATGAGAATTCGGGCCGAACGGAACGGCGACGAAATCAAGGCGGAGAAAGCCAGCTTGTTCACGAGATGGACGAGTGCTCGATACGCTGTCCTAGGGACAAGATCACAGCAAGCGAGATGAGCGAGGAGGAGAGACGAAGTCGGAAGCCGCAACACGGCTGACGAATCCCGACCGGCGGCAACATGCCGTCGATCTCACTTGAACGCCTCCCCCGACTAACTACCAGCATAACTGTACCGCTGTGAAGAGAGGTCTGCGCCGCGATCACCCAAACATAAGGGAGCCAAGATTTTCCTTTTCTTCCTTCCCTCTCGATGCTGTGTGATCGTGTGATCAGTCTAAATAGCTTATGCCAAGGCCCTCTATTCCCTCTTCATGCCCACCTGACCGTCCCACGTTTGTCTCACGGGTCATCGTCCCTCTGTGTCTACAGCCGCCGGCCGCTTCAGTTCCAGCAGCCATCGCCAGAGACCGTCGCGATCCTTGTAGTCGTGGTAGACTACCGAGACGAGCCATCGAGACTCATGGAGGGAGCGGACAAAGGCACGAGAAGGCGAGGCGGCGGGGTAGAGGAGGGACCATTCCTTCCAGAGAGCGAAAGCCTCCTCCTGCATGTCAACGTCAAGGTTAGAGGGGAGCACGCTGCGAGGTATAGGGAAGGACGCACATTCCACGCCTTGAAGCTCATCTCCTCGATCAGCGTCGTCGTGACAATCTCCTTCCCTCCAAAAACACCCCAAGTGACAGCATTCACATCCCCCTTCTCCATATTTGTCCTGAACTCGCCCGCAGCGTTCCCAGCCATCCACTTGATCAACCCATCGTCTCCCTCTCCACTTTCCCGCCGCTTGGTCTCGTCCGCATGGCTCCGTCGTTCGAGCTCATCAAGCTCTTCCTTCGAAAGGAAGAACTCGACGAAAGCCTTCTGATAAACATATCCACCTTTCGGGCCAAACCCGTGCACAGCATCGGCGGACGGCAGACCATCGACCGCGGGTTGCGATCCAACAGTCCACCAGTGTCGAGCGTCGTTCATTTCGGAGAGAGGGGTAGAGATGGTGGCGGTTTCGGCGCGAAGGGGTTCTTCAGACCAGGGGTTGCAAGAGATGGTGCCGCGGAGGTAGGACGAGAAGATACGAGAGACGTCGGACAGAGTGGTCGGTGTACCCCAGAGGCGGAGAGCTTCGGAAGGCTGTCAGGCAAACATGGTGAGAAATGCTCATTCGTTAGAAAAGCAAGTCAGGCGCACCGGTAACTTCAACCCTACCCCGTACCCGTCCATCTCACCGTACGCTGGACTCCGCGCGTCACCGAATCGCCCATTGGGGAACTCGTCCCAGCTCGTCGGGCTGTCCTTCCTAGCGATATCCGGTCCCGCCACGCTTACACCCGGTTCCCGCGTTGCGGAGTTGCGCAAAGAGTTGATGACTTTAGGGAGAGGCGCACCGTTCGGTGCGAGGGTCTGCAGAAGGAAGAGAGAAGGAGATTGAGTACTGGAGTTTCTGTGCTGCCGACTATGAGAACCACGCACCTGCTGTCGGGAAGGCTGACCCTTGGTCGCCCCAGTCTCTACCCACTGCAACTTTTCAAGCACCTTTGTGACGCTCTTCTCGAGGTTTAGCGTACACAGATGGAAGCCTCGCAAGCCGTTCTCGAACAAGGTTCGCATCATATCGACCGAGAGGTTGATGCCGTACTCCTTGACCGCGGCATCATCGTGCTGCGGGCGTCAAAGGTGCTTAGTCTCAGCGTCAGAGAGAGGCATAGAAACCTTCTTACCTGGATTCGCTCGAGGTCATCGGCAATCTTGGGCGGAATGAAGGTTCCGCAGAGGTTGGTCATGCGGCGGAAGGACAAGTAGTTCTGAATAGGCATGATGCCCGGGAGAATCGGAATGGTGATGCCTATGTTTCGTATGAGCTGTGAGAAACAGTGGCCAAGAGAAGCAGAGGGGAACAGGCGTACCTCGTGCCCGGCAAGCATTGTACCACTCCATGAACGTCTTGACATCGTAGAAAAGTTGCGTCACAACGAAGTCCGCGCCAGCTTGCTGCTTCTCGTAGAGGTACTCGATGTCGGCGAGCTTGTCGGACGAGTCGGTGTGTCCTTCTGGGTAACCTAGCAGCAAGGAAGTAAGAGCTTAACAGGGCAGCATTAAGCGAGAGAAGCACGATGAGCACGAACCGGCAACCCCAATACAGAATGCATCACCGTACTCTCGGCGAATGTAGCGAATGAGGTCGGTTGCGTGCTGGAACTTGTCGCTTGTTGCTGTCCAGTACTCTTCGCCCCGAGGAGGGTCTGCAGGAGTAGTTTCATCAGCCAGCTTGACGCCGAAACGGTTGACGCCAAAGCGGCGTACCTCCTCGTAGGGCAAGCAAGTTGACGACGCCCAGCTCTTTCGCCCGCTGCGTAGAGACAAAGCGAGAAACGAAAAGAAAGTATTATTCTTCTCTTCTTCGCGAGGTCAGCCGAGAAGAAGTTTGACGTACCTTCAGCGTCTTTTCCAACACCCCCTCCTCCATATTCGTGCAAGTCAAATGCAAACAAGTCTGCAATCCCATCCCAACCGCGGCTCCTGCCAAATCCAGCGACCTCTCCTGGGTACTTCCTCCGGCTCCCCAGGTGACGTGCAGCCAAGTCGGGTTCAAGGCAGTCATGCGGTCGAGACGGTCGACTAGGTTGGCGAGTCCGGGGGCAGTCTTGGGGGGAAAAACCTGGAGGCGGGGAGGGGGGGAAGTGCAGGAGAGGCGAGGAGAGCGATGTCAGGCATGTGAGGGTTAACGACCGCCTACAGGCAAAAAATCGAAGCTATACTCAGGCATCTGCAGCCTCATGTAACTCGCTTCGGGAATGCGAGGGCCGCCATAGTCGAAAGAACAGGACGAACCTCGAAAGTGTAGTAAGGCTGATCGGGACCCAGCTGGGCAATGCGGTCCGTCACCTTCTGCCCCATAGGCTGCCGGAACTCTGGTGTCGTAGTCATCTAAGCCAAGAATAGCAGTGGTGAGGCGGGAAACGAGGAAATGAGCAAGAAAGGCCCAAGGCGTGCGCCCGCAGTGTCGGCTGACAAGAAGCCCAATACAGGCGCGATGCAGGCACTGACCAGCACAGAGACAGTTATCGGGACTACCTCATGCGATTGACGGGCGGGGGAGGCGAGGATCAGGCGACTACCTGTCCCGACTTTTCTCCTTTTCTCTCCGACTCCGATGTTGGCGAGGCAGGGTAGACAAGCAAGTGATAACATCGGACAGGACAGGCACACTCGTATATACATCTACAACGCCGTCCCTGCGGTACCCAAGCAGATGCGAAGATCAGCCAAGTTGTCGGCAAAGGCAAGTCAAAGGGTGTGACTTGGAAAGGACGGGCAAGCGCACCTCGTTCGAAATTGTCCCTCGTTTCCTTGGTAACATCGTCGTAGTACCTCGCCAACTTGCGGTTGAACATGCGGTTCTTCTCGTTGATCCAGGTAATGTCGCCTTCGTCTTCGTTCTCGCGCTTGCGGGAGCGCTTCTGGCGCTTGTCCAGACTACCAAGTGAAGCGATATTGAATTCAGTCCAACGCACAATTGCGAGAGGCGAGGCGAGGAAGCGGAGGACACGAAGACGCACTCGGAGTTCAGTTTGCCAATCACCCGATCAATTTGATCATCTGTCGGTTTGTGGTCCGCATACACAAAGCTGTTCGCATCTCGATACAGTCCAGTGTTGTCTGTTGTGATGAGGTCGGTGGAAGATCCAGAGGCGGCGGCGACGAGGGCGTCGGATTGCAGAGTAGCAGTACGTTGGGCGTTGTAGGCGGCGAGGTCGGGCTTGAAGTCATCGAGATCCTGCAACCCAAGCCAGGTAAGAACGCGTACCCACACAGCCACGAACCAGGATAGCGAACCTTCTTGTACTTTCGTCGAGCGACGTCGTCGTAGTCTGCGGGCGTGGAAGAAAAGGGTCGACACGCGTTTATGACGGTAGGGAGACGACGAAGTTGACTGACCGGTAAACTCGAATTGCCCTCTTCTCTTCTTCTTCGCCTGCTTCTTGTCCCACTTCTCGTTGTCTTCAATGCTGTACTCCCAGTTGGTCTTCCTCTCCAAATCCTCTCCTTCCTCGGCCGCCCGCTGCTTCTCGCCCATCGCTTCTGCCTGCGCACGCTTTCGTTCGAGTCGGGCCAGAGTGCGAGCTGTTGCGCGGGTTGCGTTGACTTCTGCAATGACGTCTTGTCGGTTTGCGCGGGCAGAGTCGTTCTGAAAAGGAAAAAAGGTCGAGTCAGCGATAGCAAGGTACACGCAGGGTGGGAATGCGGTGACGAACCATGCGTTGCCTGAGTTGCTTGAGCTTTGCCATCCTGTCGTCCATGTTTGCTCCGCTCCCGCTAGCCTCTGCTGCTGAAGGTGGAGCTGCTAGAGAATCGATCGCATCGTCGGCAGCCTCGTCCGGTCGCTGCTCCTCTGCAATCTGCTCAAGTTGTTGCTGTTCGTCTGCTGCGTCGTCTATCGGCTGTTCTGCGTCGACTGCTGAGGGTGATGAAGTAGGCTGAGTGTCGATGGCGGCTTCAACTTCGTCGGGAGCAGGGGGAGGGGCTTTCTTCGCGCGAGTGGACTTTCTCGGGGGCATGATAGCGTAGAGCGTATGCTCGGAGAGCAGAGGAGAGTGAAGCGGACCGTGGGAGAGTGAGAGTGAGGTCTGGACCTGCCCGACAAGGAAATCAACGCAAGTGGGAGGGTCAAATCGCTCGTCTATCTTGGCACTCTGTCCAGCCGGATTCAGCTGGGTACAGTCCGAGTAAGTCTACTCCGTCTGTCCTGTCTCTCCAAGCGGGTAACGAATTGACCGTTTGTTGATTGTCTCCTCTTCCTTCAACTCGCCTCCTCACCTTGTTCAGTTCAACCCTTTCGCTTGCTTTACACTGCCCCTCGACCCCTTCCAGTACAACGTAAGCCACTCTACCTACTCTGACAACCCTTTCCTTCCGCTCCGCCAATCTTGTCGGCGACCCGCCCGCATTACCCTCGTCGATGAGACAGCCCGACTTGAAGCACTCGCACACCGTCGAGCACGCAGCTGGGCGCACACTGAGGGGACTCAGCAATAAAATACGAACCTCGCCGTTTCTTCCGGGCCACCCTGGGATCGAAGACGATGCCGAACACGCAGCCTCCCACACGCCCCTCTGCCATCACACGAGCTCCAGATCTCCTCTCGAAACTGGCTCAGCGGGCCACAGCAGCGGCCAGCGTCGAGCCATTAGCAACGAGTCGACGCCGAGGGCTATGTCGCACTACCACCCACGAGGCCTGCGAGTTTAGCGACCTGTGCTGACCTTCCCCTCCTCCCTCCGCCTTGGTCCGCCCCCCTCCTCCGACAACCTGCACCCGTTCGACCCAACCTCCGGCAACAGTGCTCTCTCTCCCCGTCCCCCACCTTTCGGTACCGACTGAGCTAGCCTGCCATGCAAACAATCAAATGCGTCGTGCGTTCTCATTCTCCATTGCCATGCCTTGAGCCTATCTCTCTTTCCCCACATCCCGTCGTTCCTCGCTTCTACACGCGCAGCATTGGTTGACTTGTTCTTGCGCAGGTTGTCGGTGACGGTGCTGTTGGAAAGGTTCGCTTGCGCTCGCAATGGGCTGGACTAGATGAGGCGCGAGCGGGCACTGATGATGGCGGCGGTTGGCTTTGCTCCTGTGCCTGCAGACCTGCCTCCTCATCTCTTACACCACCAACAAGTTCCCGAGCGAATATGTCCCGACCGTCTTTGACAACTACGTCCGTTCTCCTCTTCCCCCACCTCACCCGAACTTTGACCAGGAGCTCACCTTCCCCTGTGTTCCTTTTCACAGGCAGTCACCGTCATGATTGGCGACGACCCTTACACTCTCGGGCTCTTCGACACGGCAGGACAGGAGGATTACGATCGCTTGAGGCCCCTCTCTTACCCGCAGACGGATGTTTTCTTGGTGTGCTTCTCCGTAACGAGTCCGGCATCATTCGAGAACGTCAAGGAAAAGTGGTTCCCAGAGGTGCGTCTACATTTGTCGGCTCTGCTCTCGTATGACTGACTCACCACGATCCATGCCCGCAGGTGCACCACCACTGCCCCGGCGTCCCCTGTCTCATTGTCGGTACCCAGGTTGATCTGCGCGACGACCCAACTGTGCTGGAGAAGCTTGGGCGACAGAAGCAGAGGCCCGTTCCTCCCGAGGCGGGCGAGCGGCTCGCAAGGGAACTCGGCGCCGTCAAGTATGTCGAGTGCTCGGCGCTTACGCAGAAGGGGGTACGTCTCGGTTTCCCTCACTTTCTTCCTCGACGGGCACTGACTGGTCTCCGCTTGGGTTCTGGATCTCGCAGTTGAAGAACGTGTTTGACGAAGCAATTGTTGCGGCCCTCGAACCGCCGGTCACCAAGCGCAAATCCAAGTGCAGCATTCTCTAAACCCCTTAGTTTTGCCCGCACCCGTCTCTTGCACTTGTTTTTCTTGTCGCCGTTTTCTCCTCCACGTTCTCGGTTAGATTGGTCTACCCCACCTTGTTCGCTTTGACACGCCCCGTCTTCTTCCGTTCGCCTCCCGCGTGTCGCCGTTGTTTTTCAACTCTTCCCTCTCCCTCGGACTCACTACGCCCTGCATCGTCGCGCCTCCACCTCTTGTCCCTTCCCCGTTTGTGCCCGTTCGCCGCCCTCCCCGATCGAGCGCGCTCCCCTCCATCTCTTTCTCCCCCGCCACCCATCGAACGTTGGATATTGTCCTTTGTCTACCGGAGCGCGCTCGTTCTTTCTTCCCTCACCTTGGCTCTCTCTTTTTTCCCTCCTCACTGATTCTCGAGATTCGGCTCTGTAATTGATCACGTCTTTTAGGTTAGTGCATGAACTTTGGTCAGGCGGAAGACCAAGATGAGAAAAAGGCTTAAGACGAAGCCACGGCGACGGTTAGACTCGTTTGCATCCCTGTTTCGGGGCAGTCAGTTGCTTCAACGCTGTTTGGAGGTACCGCTCTGGCCTACATACCCCGCTCGGCATCCCCTTTGAGCCTCGGGTCCTCCCACCTCTCAACTCACCTCACCCGACCCACCTCGCCTCGCGACTCGACCCTCTAAAACAATGAGCGGATACTGCACCGCCTGTAACACCAGCAACGCGCTCGAGAACGATGTCGAAACTGGACTTCTGGTCTGCACCCTCTGCGGCACCGTCTCGAGCGAATCCGCCTCGCATTCCTTCGAATTCCTCGCCCGCGTCAACGAGGAAGACGAGTTTCAGAATGGTAGGACTTACGTCGGCGCTTCTCAGCAGGCTATGGGTGGACTAGGGAGGATGGGAGGCAAGGCCGCAGCTTGGGCTGCGGGGACTGGCGAGTCCAAGGTGCTTTACCATGCCAAGAAAAAGGTGCGTTTCTTCATTCGTTTGTTCCCTTTCGATCACTAACTGACTGACGCCATCGAACGAGCTACGCAGAACGACGCCGACTACTACATCCGCCGCCTCCTCGCCCGCTTCAATTTGGTCGACTCGCTACAAGTTCGCGCTCGCTGGCTGTTCGAAAAGTCGAGAGCCATGATCGAGTTCAAGTGGGGTCGGAGCGCTGAGATCTTTGCCGCCGCTTGCGTGTATGTTGCGGCGAGGGAGGCAAACAAGATGCTGTGGTTGATTGAGTTGGCGGTGCGTTTCATTTCGTCTACCCAATTTCTGTGAAACTGACACCACTTGCTCACACAGTCCGTCATCAATGTGAACAGCTTATACACTCTCACTCGCGCCATCCGTTTCGTCAAGGTCGCCTGCCAAACCTGCCCCGCCGAAACCGAGCCCGCCCTTTTCCTTGAACGCATTCTCGCCCACCTCAACACCCTCTTCGCCTCTTCCCCCTCACCCGAGCTGCACGGTTCGACGACCAAAAGCAAAAAGATGTGGTCGCCCGCCAACTTGGCTTGGGTCCGCTCGCTATCCCTTCCCGAAGTCCGCCATCTCGCCACCGGCCTCCTCGCATTCGGCGAAAACGTCGCACTGCACACTGGTCGCACACCTGAGCAAGTGGCCTGCGCCGTCGTGTTCGTCGCTATGGAAGGTGTCGCTCGTCGTCCCGCCCCCGTCCAGCAAGAGTTCTGCGATGAACTCGCGTGGCTATTCGGCGTCAAAGCCTTTACGATTCAGGAACGGTATCGAGAGTACAACAAGCTCCTCACCGAATACGCTCCACAGCTACCTTGGCTTGCCACGGCCGAGTTTACCGTCCCCGGTCAGAAGGACGGCAAGGGTAAGGGTGCCAAGCCAAAGCGAGGCAAGGGGACTAAGCATGAGCTGGTGCAGTACACGGCGGATATCGTGCAGTTCCGTCAGGCGATCGAGGCAAAGCGGGACAAGATCAAGAGGGAAACGGAGCAAGCGGCGTTTGAGGAGAGGGAGGCGGAACTGATGGGCAAGGGGAAGGGGAAAGTGGTCGAGATGGACGAAGAGGACGACGACTACGGCGCCGAAGGTTACGAGGATGAGGACGAAGGCGCTTACTTCGACGACCCCCTTACCAGCATCAAAGCCTCCAATGCCTTTCTCGTCGAACCGCAGAACAACCCCACACAACCTCCTGCAGATGCTTCTCTTTCTCCGTCCCTGACGTCAACTGCGGAAGTAACCCCAGTACCGCCGCCAACGAAGAAAGGAAGGATGCGAGCGAAGGACGGAAAGAAGCGGCCCGCCGAATATGTTCGAGGTGGTGACAAGGAGACGAAGCGCCAGCGAGTTATCGAAACCGTCGCAGAAGACCTCTTCTCTGGTCTTCCCTCCGCTTCCACCTCCGTCTCTCCCGCACCGTATGATTCAGCCACTCTGTCCGCATCGCCGCCGCCAACCTCTCTCGTCTCGAGGGAACTCGACCGACCTTACTCTCGCTTCTACGCCTCCCCCATCAGCGTCGCCTTCCGCAAATCAGCCCACGAACCCGACAGTGTCCGCATCCGCCAACTTCTTCTCGCCGGCAACACGACTTCGACCATCTACGCACAACTGCACGGCACCGCCTCCGTCGAAGCCCAAGCGACCAACGATCTGAACAAGCCTGCCACTCAGCTGCATCGTCGATTGTGGTTCAAAGCCGCCGAAGACCTCTCGGACGATGATCTCTTCGACGATGGCGAGCTGGACTCGTACGTCCGCACGCCGGCAGACGTAGAGGCCTTCAAGAGGCTGCCCGGTACGCAGGAGATGCTTCGTATCGCGAAGGAGGTCGAAGCGAAAGCTAGAACTCGACCTTTCCGCAATCCTCCAAGGCGCAAGAGGAACGCCTTGTTCGGGAAGCGCGAGGATCCGGAGGATGAGGCGAGGGAGAAGGAGAAGAGGGCGAACCGCGAGGGGGCAAGAGAAGGGAGGGGTGGGTCGGGCAGCGGTCAGCCCAGGAAGCGGAAGACGAAGATGACGGACAAAGCAAAGGCCAAGATCGAGGCGTTGCTCGCCGAGGGCGGGAGCGGGAGCGAAGGCGAAGGCGACAACGATGGCCATAACGCTTTCGACTTCGGCTTCAACTTCACCGACGACGGCGAGCTCTCGAGGGGCGGGTTCCGGCCGGGCGACGCGAACAGTCAGGACGCTTTTCACTTCGATCTTGCGCTCGACGTTGCCGAAGACGAAGGAGAGCAGATCAATGAAGACGGCGACGAGCACGAGGAGGCGGCTCAAAAGGAGGGCGAGGGTGATGACAATTGGCGTGCGACGCTTGGGTACAGCCAGCAGCCAGCGGAGGAAGACGCTTACGACGACTGGGATGAGGTCTGATGACACGCAGTAGCAGGAGGCGAAGATGGGTTGTGCTTGAAGGGCAGTCTTTTTTTCGCTTTACCACTTCCTGAAACTCGATTTACTTACTGAACGTGCCTCTTGCCTTCTCCTCGCCTCTGCCGTCAGTAAGCCGCCCGGATGCTCCTGTTTCTGACCGGTTTGTTTTATTCTCCGCCGTGCTGCTTTGATTCTGGTCTTCTTTCAGGACTCGGTTCTGAAGTCGAGCCACCCTCCGCCAGCTCTTCGGGTCCTCCGCCGCTACTTTTTCACGGCATAAGCCGAGCTCAGACTACGGACTGACCGATGAAGCCCTCAAACGGGGACGACACCGCTCCCGACGTCTCGCTGCTTCCTGCAGATTCTTCTGCCTTCACTGCGCAGGGAAAAATGCCAGGCTTACTCGAGTGCTCAGGTCCGTATCAAGTAGTGCGTAACATAGGAGGCGATGCAAATCGAATAACGAAAATGGTATGCTTGATCTGTACAAAGAGAAAAAGGAGAGGAAAAAAGGGCGATTAAGAGGTTGCGATCCGTCTATACATAGCGAAGGGGAAAATGCGAAGAGCGAAGTGTCTACTGAGAGGCAGGAAGAGGCGGAAGAGGCGGAGCGTCCGAGTAGTTGCGCTTCAACAAAGGCGCCTTGAACGAAGCGACCGAGTTGGCCCTCGTCAGGTCGGACAGCTTGAAGCTCGACTCGCTGGTGACCGTCGAAGCCGTCGAAGCGACAGAGTCGGCGCGACCGAGCTGGGCAGTATTGATCTTGGCGCGGCCTGAAGTGGTCGCGAGGGTAGAAAGGGTGGCTTTGCGAGTCTCGAGGGCGGCGACCTTGGTTTTCACCGAGAGGAGGATGGAAGACTTGCGGTGTGAGGCGGGAGACCGCATCTCGGTAGACGGCGAGGAAGGCGAGCGGTGAGACAAGTCGGCCATCGAGCGAGTTGCGCGAAGGGCGGGAGAAGGAGCCGTCAAAACCTTCCGAGGTGAGGAAGGTGCGGCCAGGGACGGCGACATAGTCGACCGGGTTCGGACTGTTGCAAGGATGGGCGAGACCTTTGGTGAAGCAAGGGAAGGACTGCGAGAAGGAGGAAGGGCGATGCCGGCAGGGTAGACGCGGGACAATTCGACAGATGAAGAGACGCTGCGAAGGGAACGAGTAGATGGTGTCTTGCGCAGGATGCCCGGGTTGCGACGCAGAGACGATCCGGAAGGCTGCTTGATCAACGGTACAGAGTCGGCAGGCGGGGTTGGGAGGGGCCGAGAGGTTCGGACGGGAGGGGATGGAAAGTCTGCTGCGCGGGGGGTGGCCATCTTCGGAGTCTCGGCATTCGCTTTGATTGGAGAGGCAGGCGTGGCAAAAGCGAACTTGTCCGGAGAACGCCTTCCCGCCGACCGCAGCGAGTCTTGTGAAGGAGATGCCTTGACGGGCGACGAAGGTTTCATCGGCGAAGAGGACGTGCGAGGGCGGCTGCCTCGTGTCGGTGAAGGAGGCGGAGGCTGCTGCGCACGCTGACGGGGCGACGGTGGAGCTGGCTTCAGGGCGTAAGAAGGGGTTTCCTCTTCTGCCTCAGCACCCTCGTCCTCGCTAAAGTGAGACTGCATGATAGTCTCCAGCTCATCGTCCGACTCGGCATCGGCGGGAGCTTCTGCTGGCGAGTGGTGTTGATCGAGGAAGGCCGGGTCGTCGGGGATGTCGTCGAGGTCGTCGAGCTGGATTCCCACGCCGTCGCCTGCGTAGACCTCCTCCCCCGGAAGCATGCCTCCACCGTAGTACAGATGGTTCCCGCTGTCTTCTGGGGACTGTAACTCGACTTCGATACCGCCGTGCTCTTCCTCCTCCCAGCGATGATCGTCTGCACTGCGGGTACCAGAGCGAAGGAAGCTTGGTTGCCGTTCGAGACCTTGACGACGAGCCGTGGCGGAAGCGATGGCGGACGATATGCAATCGATTGACATCTGGTGTTGAAGCTGGCGCTGTAGGGCGCGACCGACCAGGGCGTCCGGACGAGCGTCGGTGGGACGCAAGCTGTCCCTGTCTCCAGAGAGAAGGGGCGAGTGATTGAGGAGATCCTCTTCGATACCCAGCGCTGGCGAAATCGTTCCGGTTCGCACGGAGTCGGCGGAGGCGACGCGGGAAAGGGTAGGCCTTCCAAGGCGGCTAGGACCCCGTCCACCGTTGAGGTCTTCGAGACGAAGGGAGTCGATGCTGACCATGCGGTTCATCAGAGGTCCTTGGCGCTTTTGTACAGTTGGGGCTTGCGATTTGAGGGTGTTCGAGCTCCAAGTCCGGGCCATAGGCTGAGCCTGCTGCTCGACGACGGGAGATGCGCCGGTGTGCCCAGGAGGAGGATCCAGAGAGACGAAGTTGAGGATGCGAATGGGGATGTCGGCGGCGACATCGGCGGAAAGGGAGCCCGAGACGGAGACCTTGACAAGGTAGCTGATCTCGACGTGGCGGCCTCGAGGGATGGATAGGGCGTCGGACTGCAGATGGTCGAAAGGGTCAGGGGCTCATGTCTAGGTGATCACGAAACGCAGGCTACGTACCGGCACAAGCAGTGAATGCGAGAAGTCCGCCGACTCGCCGGCGTCGACGCCCACCCAACTGCCCTTCGCGGTTACGCCTTTCGTACCCTTCTTGCCCATCTCCAGGGTAGTCTCCGCGATCTTCTTCCGGGTAGTCTGGCTTTGAGAAGGAGCACCGTCTGTACCGGGGCGATGGATGCTTGTTGTACGAATGAGAGCGAGGGTAAGTGTTTTGATCTGCAAGAAGAATGACGGTAAATAAGGTTGGCTCAAGCGACGAGGGAGAGAGAAAGCCGCACCTTCTTGCTCGACTCGTTCTCGACGCGGACGTCGACGTAGCAGCGCTGACCCGCGACCCATGTCTCGCGGTGCATCGAAGCCTTGAGGCTGACTTTCCCGCTTCCACCCAAGAACAGTGATTTGGCAGCTTCCGCCTCGAGAGGCTTGATGGCCGGGGCGAGTGCGAGTGCCGGGTTGAAGTAGGGGAAGACCTCGACATGTCGGTAGAAGTGAGCGATGGAACGATCGGCGCCAGCTTTCGATTTGAGCTTGACGGAACTGGATGAAGAGAGAAGTTAGAATATGCCCGAGCGGTCTATCATGCGATGAACGTACGCGATGGCGATGTAGCGGACAACGCCCTGCTTTCCTTTCCATGGGCCTTTGGCTCCCTTGCCAACCGGCAAAGTCATGCGAACAGGGATGGTATGCTGGCCGAGCTTAGCCCGACAGTAGCCCTCGCCGTCCGGATGTGTGTCGAAGCAGGGAAGGTTGAGCGAAGGAGCAGTAGGCGAGCTGATGGAAGAGATAGATTCGGCGTGATGGAAGAAGATGTATCGGGCATCGTGCGAAGCCAGTTCTGTACACGATCCCAAGGATCAGCTACGAGACCGACGAGGTTGAACGGCAGACATACCTTCGAAACCGATCACCCTGACCTTGGGCTTTCCGATCCACACCTCGCCTTCCTTGTCCTTCGGTTTCCGCACCCTCAATTCCAGCTTGCCCTTCAGCGTTCCGCCTTCGACAACGAGCGGCGTCTCCAGCATGAGGTCGAGCTCGACCCGAGCACGACTCGTGCCCTTCGATTGTTCGAGGCAGACCGGAGAAGGAATGGTCGGAACAGCAGTTGAAGCGCGAGAAGATGGCGGGACCCGAGTCGAAGCAGTGACGGCTGATGAGGCGGCAGAAGGTGTAGGTGACCCGGTGATGCTGGGAAGACCGGCTGAGCCTTTCTTGCTGGACGGGGCAAGAAGGCGGTTGAGCTCCTTCCGACGGCGAACGGTGCTGGCGCCGGCCGTCAGCAGAGTGCTCTGGCGGGTGACGGAGGCAGGACCGCCAAGAGGTCGGTTTTCGAGCGAGATGACCGATTCCTGCTCATCCTCCTCGCCTCGCGTACCCTGAACGTCCTGAAAGAAGCCGTGCGACTGCGATCGTCGAAGATGGCGTTGCTCCGCCGCTTCTACCTGCGCTAGTTGCTGCAAACCCTGGACCGACATCGATCGTGAACGGTGTCGCGGCGGCGCACGGCGAGAGTCTTCAATGGGCTGAGCTGGCTCACGAGGCCGAAGGTCGGAAGTGCGCAGGCGACGGCGTTCCTCTTCCAATAGCTGCTTCTGCTCGGCTAGTTCTCGCTCGAGGTGACGACGCTGCAGCCCTCCCGCACTACTAGGGATACTGTCCGGTGAGAATTGGGTTAGGGCAGGTTGGACGGCGACGGCCTCTGCGTCAGGCGTGCTCTCGTAGTGCGAGTACTCGAGGTGCTGCTCTTCAGCTCGCGGGCCACGTAGAGCAGCCGTAGGGCGTGCATATGCCTGACCGAGTTCCATCATCGACTGAGGGCGAGCCAGTCCTCCACCAGCCCGCTGCCGTTCTTGCAGGAATGCCGGTAGGCGGGAAGGGCGGGGCGGCTGACCGGGGTGGAGCGACGAGATGACGGGAGGGTATGGACGAGACTGGGCGCTCTCCATGCCTGGTGCAGTAGGTTCATGGTGGGACAGATGATCGAGGAGAGGAGCAGGCGCTTGGGCGTAAAAGGTTGGGTAGGCACCAGACTCGGTGGAAGAGGGGAGGTCGGAAAGCGAGGCAGGCGAGAAGGGCTGAGAAGAGTTCGTGTCGGATGCGGAGGAAGTGTCGAAGTCGGACAAGGGAGAGAGGTTATGCGGCTGGTAGTGGTAATTCGCTTCTTTACCGCCGAACACCTCCGGCGTTCCAACGGCGATTCGTACCCGCTTCTGTCCACCGCTCCCGGTAGAGTCGTCCGATGCTTGACGAATCATCGCTTCCTGCTTGAGGTAGAGATGGCGGTTGAGGCCCTCATCACAAGAGACGGAGTGCTGAAGGGTGCGGTTCAGGTGTGGTGCATGGGCTGGATGGCCGCGATAGGGACGATGGTAAGGTGCATCGTAGTCGTCTTGAGCGAGAGTGGGCGCTTCGAAGGTGATGCCGAGGCCGGACATGGCAGCGTCTGCGGACATGTTGAAGGAAGGATGTACTCAAGCAACAGCAAAGCCTGCTGAAGCTTTGAAGAGATAGGTGTAGCTGATGAGAGTAGCTCCGGGTAATTTGGAACGAGTATAGAGTTGGGTGACGAGAAGTGTTGCGTTGTGGTCGGACTAGAGTGGTCAGAAACACGAGCGGACAATGTTGAGTGATGCATCGCGACTCGTCGCGAATTGATCCGCTTCTTTCATATGTTCTTGCGCTGGACTGCGAGAGACTGCGAGTACGGATAACAAAGAAACATTCCTACAGCAATCACCTAGACCGAGTAAGGCAAGAGGAGGGGACGGACCGCGGCCTCGACCGTCCTTCACTCGCCGGCCTTCTCAACCTTGTCTGCCGCCTGACCTGTCCGCTTCCTGCTCCGCAAGCTGCCTAGCCAGCCGCTCGTCTTCGACCATCCTCCGCTGCCGCTGATCTTCTTCCTCATCCCTCATTCGCTGAACAAACTCCTCGTCTGCTTGCTCTCTTTCCCTTCTCTCAACCGCTTCCCTCCGACTTTCCTCCTCCCTAAACCGCCTAGCATACTCCTCGTCTTGCCGTTCCCTCTCCATCTGAGCCCTTTCAGACTCGAGCCGATCCTCCTCCGCCAGCTTGCGAGCCAGCTCCTCATCGGCCCTCCGCTCCGCCTCTCTCCTCGCCGCCTCCTTCCTACGCTCGTTCTCCTCCGCTTCGGCCGCGAGCTGAGCAGCGAGTCGCGAATCCTCTTGTTCCTGCCTTAGGCGGTCCGCTCGTTCCCGCTGCTCAGCCTGAATCCGCTCCAGGCGCTCCTTCTCGATTTCCTGCTGGACCCGACGACGGCGAGCATCTTCCTCCTCGTCCCGCCTCTTCCGCTCCGCTTCTTCAGTCCTACGCCGTTCAGTTTCTGCCTTCTCGCGTTCGAGCCTCTCATCCTCCGCCCGACGCCACCTATCTTCTGCCTCCCTTCTCATCTCCTGAATCCGCCATTCTTCCTCTTCCTGTTGCGCCCTGACTCGTGCTTCTCGTTCCTCCCTCTCGTCCTTCTGACAATGTTCCTGCTCCTGCTCCTGCAGGCTACTGAAAGAGCTGCCAGACCCCTCGGCCCTCGTAGGTGGTCTCGGCGGTACGGGCGGCGAGTAAGCAGGGGGACCGGGAGCACCGCCCGGCCTTGATGCTTCGGCGGTGGCTTCGAGATGTTTCTGAGCGACGGCTGACGGGGCAGGCGTACGGGAAGGGCGAGCGTCACCGGCGGGGTTGATAGGGAGAGGTCGAGAGGTCTCTGGACGAGGTGGTGGAGACATGGGAGACGGACGAGCAGGAGGCAGGGCAGAGGAAGATGAATGACGTTGAGTCGGACAAGGAGGTATGGCAGGAGGAGGTGAAGAAATTGGAGAACGAGGAGGAACGGGTGGTGCCATTTCGGCTCGGAAACCACCTGGAAGGCCGCCAGGCATGGCCAGCGGGCTGGTCGGACTCGTTGAACGTACAGGAGGAGACGGATCGGGACGCTGGGACGTTGTGGGAGTCGTGACGTGAGAGGGGTAGCCGCCACTTGGGCTGCCGTAGAACGAGGCCGGACGCGGCGAGGGGAGGTGGGCCAGCTGTGGCGACGTCGCAGGGTGGGTCGCATGCTGATACTGCGACTGCTGCATAGATTGAGGATGTTGCTGAATGGCAGAGGGGGAAGACGGGCTAAAGGGATGCGGCATCGGCGAGGGAAGTGACTGATTAGCACCTGAGTAAGGCAGATGCGAGGTCGTCGAACGTGCTGGGGAATTCGGACCGTAGGCCGGCCCGGTCAGTCCTGTCGGCGCAGCATACGAGGTATGATAGGGCTGCGCGGACGCCGGATAAGGCTGAACGTGTATGGAAGGCGTGGGAGATTGCAGAGGAGCTGCATCTGGAGACGAGTGATGCGGATATAGCTGCGGCGGGAAGATGCCGGCGGAGGGCGACGTTCGGAGTGGCTGCTCTCGTCCTCCTTGCTGGAGCGCTCCGGGGTAGGGAAGATGCTCTGCCATTCCGATGTTCGACTGCTGCTGCTCATACTGCTGCTGTTGCTGGTAGAGGCGCTCGGATGGTAGAGGCTCGGTTGTAGGAGGTTGCACTGGGCCAGGACGTTGTCCAGGTTTCAGCGACTCTGGCAATGCTGGCGGGTCGGGGTCGCCCGGAAAAGGAAGAAGTGCCGCGCTCGATGCGGGCTGCTTAGCTCGAAGGTGCGGAGCTTTAGGCGGAAGAGGTGGTGGTAAGTCCGCCTTGATCGTCGACAGCCCTTGCTGTTCTTGCAGCGACAGCTTCGACATCGCGGCTTGCATGAACGAAGTCGGAGGTGCGGCAGGGTTGCGGGACATTCGAGAGGAATGGTCGAGCTTCGAAGGTCGACGCTGGATGTCCGAGATGCGTGGTCTGGGTTTGGCAAGCTAGCCGGAAAAGGCGAGTCAGGGCGGTCTGGCACGCAGGACCAAGATGAAGACGACGACGCACCTCGACTGGGTAGAATGTACATTCAAGGTACAGCTCGCCCCGGTATTTGCCATTCTCCTTCAGCTCGACCCACTCTGTGATGACAAGCCTCCGTGAGCCGAGCGGAAGGAGCGGGGCAAAGAAAAGAAGAAGACGACAGAAATGTACCGTCAAACTCCTTCCAGGACCCGTCTGCCAAGATGTTGGCTTCGCCAATGAGTTCTACGTCGTCCTTTCGCTCTTCGCGCATGACCTTGAGGTTGAGAATGCTCTTCTCGCCCTCTTGCGGCTCGAAAACCCGCAACCTGAATTCGTCGTCCCAGACTGCGTACAAGACACGTTCAGCAATTCCCATGTCTTCGATCTAGTCGGAATCACGCAGACATACCAGGATGCTGTCCTCCACCCTTGTCCACCCTGGTCTTGTACTCCTTGTCCGGATCGCTTGAAAGGGAGCAGACGACGAAAGGGTCCTGCTTGCTGAACTTGTGGGGGTCGGGTAGATGCTGACCTTTGAGGATGACTACTATGAGTAAACCTAGCTCTTTCGGTTGAGGCGGAGTTGACATTCGTTGAGGGAACAAGTTGACGAGGTAGGTGGGGTCGAGGGCAGTGAGGAGCAAGAGCAAAGAGCGGGTGGCTGGGATCTTTGTCTGGTACGAGCAAAGCAGACCAGCTGTAAGAGCTTGTACGAGTCGAGTCGACGTCGACGAGGTAGCGAAGTAGAAAGGAGCGAGCTGCACAGCCTCCATCGCAGTCAACCGGAACTCCCACTTGGGCTGCTTCCATGCCGCCTGCATGGAAAAGCAAGTGCGAATGCCGCAGAGGTCCGGTCAAGCCGGCGGGGCTTTCCGCAGAGGCTGAGCAAGTGTGCCCCCACAAGGAAGGGTCGAAAAGAAAATCCTGGGTGCAAGACTCGTACAATAAAATACAGCAACAGGATAAGGTGGTGCAGTCTATACACTATGGACGATGATGGAGAAGGCGTCGGTCGGAGAGAAGGGGAGGCGACAGGCGGATAGAGGGGGAAAAGCTCCGCGCACCGAAAAGCAAGAGCACTGCTAGGCAAGCGGGATGAGTAGTAGGATGTGAGGCAGAAGACGCGGAGCGCGCCGTAGCTACGTCCAGCGTGGGTTCTTCCTCGACTCCGGACGACTGCCTGCACAGGTCCCAGGCCTGGCGGGCCGAGTCGGCACAGCGACTCTACGCTCGCACTCCCTCGCAACATGCCCCTCGAGCTCTCAGCTCATCCAGCACGTCCTCTGCCTGCGCAAAGACCCTCTTCACCCTCTCCCGCGTAGCCTCTTCCACTCCATCCTCCATCTGCCCCTCTCCAGCCTCATCCATTCCTTCCTCGCCAACTCGCTCGCCAACTTCGTCCTCGGGCGGATACTCCTCGTCAGGATCGAACCCCCGACTCTGATCAACGATCGGAGTCGCTCCGTCCTGTAGCGAGACCTCGCCATCTTGCAAGGTTGGCGGAGGAGGTCCGCTGAAGTGGATGGCGAAGGAACCGTCAGCGGCGGGTGCGTCGGAGTAGGCTGTCGAGGCTGAAGGGAGAGTGTAAAGCGAGGAGTCGGAAGGGATAGGAGCGGTGAGAGGTGGACCAGAAACGGCCACTTCTTCGAATTCGGAGTCGGATCCTTCTTCTTCCTCATCGGCGAGGGAAGACGCAGAGGGTGTAGCAATGTTGGTGTCGAGAGACATGACGTCATCTCCGTCGTCATCAGAGGTGAGGGCTGGTGTGGTTGTGCTGGAAGCAGGCTGCATGTCGGCTTCTCCCCCTGCTTGCCCTTGCTGACCTGCCGGCGTCCTGAGCTCCTTCAGTAAGACCGGTCCTTTCCGTCCTTCCTGCTGCTTCAGCAGTTCCTGGAAGGGGTCGTTTTCGAGGGGGACAAACTCAGGCAATCCCAGTCCAACCGCGAGGACGGCCCTAACCTGCTTGATCAGACTTTCGAGCCGGATCCTATCCGTTGTTCGCATCTTGCCGCCACCGTCTACGCCTCGCGCAATTCCGAGCGCAGAATCCCATTCGCGCCCGTGCAGGACGGCGACCCAGCCTTGATCAAAGCGGGAAAGGACGTCGAAGAGCTGAGGGAGCGATTCGTCGAGGAGCGTGTAGCCGTCTAGGGCAGGCGGAAGGAGGCCTGCGGGATCTCCAATTAGTTCGGCTCGACTGAGCTTGGTATGCAGAATCACCTGTGAGCTGGAGGAAGGACTGGATGCGTATTTCGGAAGAAGGTGGGGCGGCAGGAATGGTGAGGACGAAGCAAAGTAAGGGGAGGATCTGCGGGGAGCGTGTAGGGGGTCAGCTTACCTTCCTAGCGATGTAGCAGCTGACTCACGGCGTCCAGGAAGTCATCCATCGTCTGTAAAGGTGACGAGAGAGAATGACGGCTCTCGTAATCTCCGCTGAGCCTGAGCAGTTGCTCGTCGAGATGGCGGATTAGGCGGGCTTCTTGAGCGGTTGTTAAGGGTCTCCGGGGTTGTAACATATCCGATCTAGCTTGAGTGTGGGAGCAGTGGCAGGTCAACCCATTTCTCATCACACTTCCTCTTACAGCTGTTTGAGGCTTACTACTAGGAATGGCCAAATCGACCACCAAGAAGGGCAAACAACCTGATACCTCCAAGGCACCCTCACCTGCTCCCTCTTCCAGCTCAGCTTCCCCTTCCTCGTCTTCATCTCGCGGAGACGACTCCGACTCCGACTCGTCTTCCTCGTCTTCCTCGTCAGGACGCGACTCTGCTTCGCCTGAGCCACAACAAACACAACAGCGACGCGTAGACCCCTCCTCACAGTCAGTCAGAATCCCTCAATGCCTGATGCTCGTCCGTGCTCACTGTTTCCATTCGGGGCGGTGCAGGAAATACACCCCGCCAACCGGGTTCAAGGCCGTAAAGGTCGACAAGGAGCACGCCGACTTGGACTGGGATGCGTTAAATGACGACAAGGAACTTGAGTTGTGGGCGGTCAGGGTTCCGACCGGAGTATGTCCTCTGCCTCATTTGTATTTTCTCCTGCCGTGCTCACCTTCCTTCCTCCTGCAGCTCAAGCTCAAGCATCTCGACGGTCTCACGCTGACCCTTCCCGAAAAAGGTGTCGATCCTCGGCAAGCTGTCGGTCACCTCACTGCGAAGAAAGCGGATTACAACGTCTTCTTGTCTACCTCGACTGTCAATAACAAGCGGAAACGCGTCGAGGGAACCGAAGACGTTCAAGATACTCCTGGAGCGAAGGAACTGCAGAGTCTCGTTCCGCTTGTGCCGCGGAAAAGGGAAGGCAACAAACTGTACCAAGGTGCGCTCTTCTTGCCTTACATGGTCCCTTCTGCCCCGCTAAGTTGAGATTTGCTGCAGCCCCTCGTCCTGTCACCCACACCCTCGTCATCAACCGCGCCCTCCCTCCTTCCGTCCTTTCCGCCTCTTCTGCCGTTCTCAACGAAGGCCACTCCACCCTGATCGCCTCCCAGCCCTCTCCCGTCCCCGGTGCCATCCTCAGCGCCGAGGAGCTTGCCGACCCGTCTGCGGCAGCGAAGAAGCGGGCATCGGTACTGGGAGATAAGAAGCGTACTCAGCCAGAGGAGCTGCTCAAGTTTAGGTTGGATCTGCCCGGGATGAAGGCGGTTGGCGGACAAGGGAAGTACCACAACCCCCCGTCGCCGGTCGAGGAGGCGGCACCGCTGGAAGGTGATGCCGAACTTGGACGAGAGGAAGATGTGGAGATGGCGGCGCCCGTGGCGGAAGAAGCCGCGGACGAGGACGAGAAGGCGAGGAAGAAGCGCGAGAAGAAGGAGAAGAAGGAAAAGCGGAAGAGCAGGGGTGGGGAAACGGAAGGGGAGTCGCCGAAGAAGAAGAAGGTCAAGCAGGAGGCGTAGGGTCATCCTGCTACGATCGATTGCGCTATGCTGCCTCATTGGTCACTCTCGCCACCTCGGCCTGCTGTGACCCCACTGCCGTCCTCTCAGGGACGCACTACACTCTGACACGCAGGTGACGGCGTCGGTGCATACTGAGAGCAGGCCTAGGGGAAAGGAACGACCACGGTCATGGCCTTCTCAATCTCGGCGGAACCAAGTTGGAGACTGCTGAAAAGTTCTTTGCACGTGTCAAGCATGCACTACACATTATCGTACTCGAGTACAGTCTCTGTAGGTGAGAGGAAGAAAGGTAGGGTCAGCAATTGAGTCTGGAAAAGATCCCTTGTCTGCATTTTCACAAGGCGTCAAGAGGGACGTACCATGCTTCTTAGACTCAGCGACTTTGCGTGCGGCCTTGATAAAGTCCTCTTGCTCGCAGTAATCGCGCTCGTCACTGCACCAAGCAAACCCAAAGGAAGACGGGAAGGTCAGCAAATCCGGCGGGAACGGCGCTGCCAGAGGTGCAGCAGCTAGCCTTGAGCTGCTCTTTGCCGCACCTCGATACTTCAGCTAAAGACCTCAGGGGAGTGAGGATACCGTGTGTAGAAAGCACCGAAACAAGCTTGCGAAGAGAGGAACGTCAAACAGACTCACCGAATCGCAAATATCCCCGCCTCGGTGCACACATTCCTCAGATCCACGGCACCACAACATCCTTGACAGGCAGTTTCCTTGTCCACCTCGCTTTGCATTGCGCTCTCGTGCTTAAAGGGTACGAAGCTTACTTTGGAATACTGGCTTATTGCCATGTGTTTCCCCCTGTGTTCCTGTCCTTGTCCGGTTGCTCGCATGGTTGTGGGCTCTGGACTAGCGCATCACAGTAGACGAGATAAGTTAAGCCTGTGTAACAGGCCATCTGAGACAACGATACCATTGGACATCATCCTGGACCGTCCTAGACTGACCAGCCTGCCTGGACCGAGATCACATGCTACGCGACCTTGCGTAGCTGCCTAATCTCTCACCACACGTGCGAAGCTGAGGGAAGGGTCACTGTGGCAGCCGGAGGAGCGGCAGAACGGAGTTGAGCATGACCTTCTCAGAAGACTCTGATTCCATCTTGACTGACAGTCACTGCTGGATATCCTCAAGGGGTCCAGATCGTCTGCGTACATCAGAGTAAACATTGTAGAAACAGCAACGTGCTTAAGCGGGAAAGGTTGACCTGAGGGTACGCTACACCGCCGCACGGACGCCTCACCAAGGTGTGCTGCACAATAGTAACCTGCAATCAGTGCAGCAGACAGTCTGTGCTGATCACGAGTACAGTCAAGGTTCTGGCAAAGCAGAGTACAGGCGGGACATTCCGCAAGTGTGTGGCAGAAGAGCAATCGAATGACTCCACTGCAGAGCAAAAAAGACCAGTATCCCCTTGCACAGGAAAACTGCCCTCCTTTAGCCACTTATGGTGGCCGGTCGGACTTCCAATTGTGTTGCAGGTAGGCCAAGGCGGAGTGAGTATGAGGAGTCAGGGGCCGAGAAAGCGTACACAATAGGCAAGGTACTACGCCATGTTGAGGGCAGTTCCGCCTGACACTCATTCCGTAGCGAGATTGCGAGCCAAGCCTGACCCCAGTCTACTTCACCATGGCTTTTAGGACTATCATAGACCTTGTGGCAAGACAATGTCTAAGCCACATAAGCAGTATTTGTGCCGCTTCCGACACCTGACCTCCTCAGCTTGCTGGTGTCTGGCACAGTTCGCAAGTTCTTGTGGCAGGTATACTTGGCGGGGAAAGATGGGAGTGGCAGGTGATCGATGCTGCAACCGGACCTGACGTGCGAGGCACCACTTGTTTGCACTGGCCACTCAAATGAGGCGAAAAAGTACTGTGAACCCCTAAGAGTGACCGTTGTGAAGCAGAAGTACAGTGTTGTCACTGGTCCCCGGGCTGTCTCACCCCTGCTTAGGTGTGTGCACTCTTCTTGTCATTGGCGGGTGCACAGGTACACTCAGTGAACCATGACTGTATACAGGGCTGTTTTCTTCATGGTGTTTCCCGTATCTTGCTCGTGTTGCAACAACCATACTGCCTCCAACCTGGGGGATATAGCGACTCTGAGTAGCTGGCGCAACATAGATGGAATATAGCTGTGCAGAACAGGTGCAGACAAAACAAGCCAATTGCCATGACCTTCTTAATCTCGGAAAGCAAGTTGAAGATTGCTGAAGGCTTCTTTGCACGTGTCAAGCATACCACTACACATTATCGTACTCGAGTACAGTCTCTGTAGGTGAGAGGAAGAAAGGTAGGGTCAGCAATTGAGTCTGGAAAAGATCCCTTGTCTGCATTTTCACAAGGCGTCAAGAGGGACGTACCATGCTTCTTAGACTCAGCGACTTTGCGTGCGGCCTTGATAAAGTCCTCTTGCTCGCAGTAATCGCGCTCGTCACTGCACCAAGCAAACCCAAAGGAAGACGGGAAGGTCAGCAAATCCGGCGGGAACGGCGCTGCCAGAGGTGCAGCAGCTAGCCTTGAGCTGCTCGTTGCCGCACCTCGATACTTCAACTAAAGACCTCAGGGGAGTGAGGATACCGTGTGTAGAAAGCACCGAAACAAGCTTGGGCGAAGAGAGGGAGGTAAAACAAACTCACCGGATCGCAAACATCCCCGCCTCGGTGCACACATTTCTCAAATCCGCACCGTTGAAGCTTTCGGTCAGCTTGACGACCGCCTCGTAGTCAATCTCGCCGGCCTTCTTGATCGGTGCAGCGTGAATCTTGAGGATGTCCATCCGGGCGACTTCGTTCGGGAGCGGGATCTCAATCTTGCGGTCGATACGGCCAGGACGCATGAGAGCGGGGTCGAGCGTATCAGGCTATAGAGGTCGCATGATAAAGGAGAGGTCGCAGCACGAGTTGAGGGGTAGAGGCAAATGCGGTCGAGCAAGAGTACGGGCAAAGTGCGAAAGGCGAGTCAGTGAACCGAAGTCGGTTTTAAAAGTAAGGGAACTACAAACCCTGTTGGTCGCAAAGATAACTTTGGTCTTGCCCAAATAATCGAATCCGTCCAGCTGATTCAGTAACTCCATCAACGTCCGCTGAATCTCACGATCCGCACTCGTCCCCTCACTGAACCTCCTTCCGCCAATTGCATCAATCTCATCCATAAAGATGATGCATGGCTCGTGCTCCTTCGCGTATCCGAACATTTCGCGAATAACACGGGCGGACTCGCCAATGTATTTGTCCACGATGGCGGATGCGACGACTTTGAGAAAGTTGGTAGAGAGGGTGGCGGCGACGGCACGGGCGAGGAGGGTTTTGCCGGTTCCGGGTGGGCCGTAAAGGAGTACACCTGCGCCAAGCTGATGAGTCGAAAGTCTGCGTCACAGGGCCGAAGCAAGACTTGGACCATACCCTTTGGAGGCTTGATACCGACACGCATGAACAGCTCAGGGTTCATAAGCGGCAGTTCGATGACCTGTAGGTCAGACAGGCAAAGTCAGCTCTGGGCGAAGGACGGTACGGATGCAAGGTCTAGGCGCACTTCTCGCAACTCCCTAATTTGATCTCCCAGTCCACCAACGCCCGCGAAGCTCGCACTTCCCGGGTCTTCCGTCGTCATGTTGTACACCAGCGGGTCGACCTCGCGAGGAAGAATGCTGCAGGAAGAGGAAATTCAGCCAAATTCTCATGCAACGAGTGGAAATTCAGAGCCGTACCGCATGATGGTAAGCGTTGTCATGTCCAGTGATACGCGCACTCCGTTCTTCAGCTTGTCCTTCGGTACGGCACTCCTGCATCCAACGACATATCGAGGTCCGGAAGAAGCCTTGACGATGACTGCGGGTGTGCCCAGTCAGCGGATTCCAGCAAAGCGCGCGACAAGGAAGTACGGACATCGCTCGTCGTCCAGCTGCTTGAGCACCTCGCCAACAATCTGACCGACCGACTGCAACGCCTTGATATCGTCCTCCGACTTGTCGAAGTCGCGTTCGAGATCCCTCAGAGAAAGGCGGACTGTACGAGAGCAACCCAAAGGTCAGTTCGGGCGGCTTGCGGGGGCGGAAGAAGCTGTCGCACCTGCGGAAGGGGCGAAAGTGGATCAGCGTCATCTGGGTCACCGCCGTCTGAGCAATACGTGGGGACGAGAGGGAGCCGACATACGTGTCTTGAGATTGGCATTCAGGTCTTCGTGTTCCTTCAGTTTCTGCATAAGTCGAGGGGAACAAGCCGGGTGGGGGTCAGTCGAAGCGATGAGGATGAGGGAGAGTAGGCTACAACTCACGTTACGGAATGCTGCTAATGCCTGTACTTTCTCTGGGCTATATTGCGATGTAGAGCCACTTGCTTCAGCCATGGTAGCGATGTGGGAGTTTAGCGATGTCAGAGCAGACGCGCACTCGCGTCCATGTCGGCCTTTCCTAATCCTGCCTGACCAGACTACTTTTGCTATACATTTGCTTCACACTCGCTCTCAGCGACAAGACCAAAGGTAAGCACTGCACTGCAAAGTAGGGTATCCTTGTACAGTCTTCGTTAAGCCCGACGCCCTGCCTGGACCAACCTAACCTCACTTTTACCCCACCCTCCTCGACTTCATTTTTCCGCTTCACTCGCAGCAGCCTTCTCGCTAACCTGCGTCTTCTCAGCACCGGTCTCCACAGCCTTCTCTGCCGTCGCCGGGGCTGCTGAATCGGCCTCTGCAGCAGGGTCGGACTGTTCGGACGAAGGCGGAGGAGGGAAGTAAGCGGGAAGGTTGTCGAGGTCTGCGCGCAAACAGGTCAAAACCGGCAACGACGATGCGTGAGCTGAGGGAAATGTAGCAGCTCACAGGGATTGACGTCGATTTGGCGGAAGACGGTGAAGATGACGGCATCAATCTGGAAATCGAGACAGAGAGAAAAAGTCAGCATGGCACGGGCAGGTGGCGCCGAACTCGACGCCGGAAGATTGCAGACGGTACCACATACCTTGTCGCCGTCAGAGCCCTCGAGGAATTTGCGCACTTCGTCGCAAGCCACGGAGGCAGCATCGTCGAGCGGGTAGCCGTAGCTGAAGGACATCAAGAGTCAGTGTATACAACTCCTCCCCAAGCAAGCTCCGAGCGGGGAAGGCACGTACACGCCCGTACTGATCCCCGAGAAAGCAACTGTCCTGAGCCCGTTCTGCACACACAGCTGGAGCGTGCCCCGGTAGCAACTCCTCAACTTCTCCTCACATTCAGCCTTCTTCCCACGATGGTAGATAGGCCCTACAGTGTGAGCGATATGCTTGGAGGGAAGGCGGTGTCCACCGGTCAGCTTGGTCTCGCCTGTTTCGGCGCCATCCAGAGTTTTGCACTCGTGGTAGAGGGCAGATCCGGCCGCGCGGTGAATGGCACCGTCGACTAATACGATGATCGTTCAGCAACAGAAAAGTCAAGTGAAGGAATACCAAGACGTACCGCCTCCACCACCGAGGAGAGACTTGTTTGCGGCGTTCACTATGCAGTCAACGGCGAGAAGCTGCGAATCAGCTGAGGTCAGCCCGTTGATCGTACGGCGAAGCAAGCGGGGCCTAGACGTACGGTAATATCGCCTCTCCTGACAGGAGGAAGAATCTGGCGTGGTCAGGGCACTCATGAACAAAGGAAAAAGAGGAAACGGACCAGAGGAAGAGCTTATCGTTCAGCTCGCCTTTGTGAGGATACACGATATCTTGCGCGTCGGGGAAGCCTTGCAGAACATGCTTCTCGTAGCTAATCCTGATGGAATCGATGCCTGCGACCTTGATTCCCTCTTCCTGGTCCTCCTTATCCTCCTCGACAGGACGCCGCTCCTCGTCCTGACCTTCCTGCTTGTCTTCCTGCTTCTTGGCCTCTGCAGCGGTCCCTTCACTGCTCTGTTCGGCTTCGTCCGTCGGCGCAGGAGGCTGAGCTGGAACTGTGGTGGATCCGGTGGGGGAAGAAGGGTCGACAAGAGGAGCGGCTTCTAAGTCCACTCGCGGTTGCTTGGTGGTGCTGGGGTCGTGTTTGTCAGCTTCGGGCGAAGGTGAGCGCTTCTGTGCCATAGCTAGGTGTGACAAGAAGGGAATCGCTTCATCAGTTCATGGAAGTTACCATCTCTCTGGCACTTCTCTCCCCCGCCACAGACCATACAGCCCGCGACAAGCCGCTTATTATCCGCCGACTCAAAGACCTGCTGCTCCTGCCGCACGACCATACAGTTTTCTCCCCTTATCCTTCATCGTTCGCCACCTCGACATGCAGCTCTTTCTCGACGCTTTCCTTTCGACCCTGAACGCGAATGCGATACCACCCATCACCTTTGAGAGCGCCTATCATACCTAGGTGCGTCGGACAGCCGTGGCCCTCCTCCCCTGCTCGGGGTGTGTCTGCAACTTGCTGCGCTGACCTGATCTTGACGTTGTACTGATCCTGTCTTCCGCCGTCTACACCGCAAACAGATTCGCAGTACTGGTTTCGTCGGTAGTCCTCGTTACCGGTATCTGGACAGTCATCCATTTCGAGCTACTCCGGTGCAAGTCGCGCCAGGCCATCGACGATCAGAGATGCGTCCTTCTGCCGTTCGGCCCAATTATGTACAAGGAGACGATGTGTCCCTGTTGTTCTATATTTACAGGGCTCTGCGAGAAGCCGCCGAACTCGGTCGCCTTGTCTTCGCCTACGAACCTTCCAGCGTCGAAGTCTGGGACCAAGCCACTCTCAACGGTGCTTTCGGCAACGCTGCGGATTCCAGCGACTTCTGGCAGACCATCGGGTTCACAGACCTTGTTGAGCCAGGGTTGGCTGCACTTCAGCTCGACTATACGACCTTGTGGTGCTGTGCTTATAGCATGCACTTGGTGAATGCTTCTTCTGCAGCTACGATGATCCGGCCACTCGCCTATTTTCAGCCACTCGACTAGTCATTGTGGAAGAACTCGCCCACCTCCTCGATAAACATCTCGCCCGCCGTCGCGCTCTGGCCCCGAATGGCGGGTCTCCAAGCGGAGTTCTTCGCGAAATTGCCGGAATGGTGATCAAGTACCTGCTCCCTTTCTCCTCCCTGCTTCTTTCCTCGCGCCCTTTCCGCGCCGATGCTTCCCTACAGTACTGGATGGTGTACATCACCTATATTTTCCACATCTTGGCTTAGCATGATCGCGCACCCCGGGATCTGCGGGCACGCGCACCCATTCATGCGCCCTTTTAACCGCGCCACGGCACAGTCGGCCCTCAAAATGGTCAACTTGAACGCCTCTCGAACCGCTGTCGCCCGTCTCACTCGCAACTATCTCGAGCAAGTCCGCCTCGAGGTCGAAGGATCTACTATGTCGATGCTCGAACACCGCGCTGATATCGTGATTCTCGACGCCATGCTCCGCTGGCAGGAGAAGAGGGAACAGCTTCGAATCCTGCGCCGTGAGCATGAGCGGCCGCACATTGACAAGTATGCGCCGCTTACGCTTTTGTCACGCAGAGAGGTATAAAGGCAAAGACTGGAGAGCGTTCGCGTGGTATTGCGCCGCATGGCGGGAACGACGATTTGTTTTCTCCTTGCGCTCTACATCTGTATGTAAGACGCATCCCTCGATGCATCCGGAGCCGCCCTGTCTGTCGAGTCGGAAAGATCAACGGCTGTCGAAAAGAAAGAGAGGGAGCAAAAATAAAAGTCTGAACAGCTTCAATGGCACCTCTTTGCGCGCACGCCGCCGGGTGCCGTTCTTTGGGGACTACTAGGGGTGCAATCGCTTTAGGAGTAGCCGCAAGGCTGTTATGTCAAAAGTCGACCGCCGCCCATTTCATCCCACCTTGCTTCCTTCTCTTCCCCCATTCCCACACCCGAGCAGTGATCTCTACGTGAGCTCGCACATTCACACCACCTAGACATCCTCATACAGTAGCAACAATGGTGCGTTCTGCTCCTTCCGCCTTCTCTGGACCACAACATGTTCAGCCCGCTCACTTCTTTCCTTGCTTTACACAGGCTGAGACCAACCCCAAAGCTTTCCCCCTCGCCGATGCGGCTCTCACCAACCAGATTCTCGACCTTGTTCAGCAGGTGCGCCGCTGTTGCCTTTCCCGAGCTTGATTGAGAGGCTGACTCGGGCTCGTTACGCAGGCTTCGCACTACAAGCAGGTCCGTTGTGCTGTTTGGAATTTCTGACCAACGCTTGTATGCTGATCAGAAGCGAAATCGCGTGTGGGCAGCTGAAGAAGGGTGCTAACGAAGCTACCAAGGTGTGCATCTCTTCCTACTGCATGCTTGACCAGAGACTGACGGGCTCGCTCCGTAGACACTCAACCGTGGCATCTGCGAGTTCATTGTCATGACCGCCGACACGGAGCCCATCGAGATCCTCCTCCACCTTCCCCTCCTCTGCGAGGACAAGAACGTCCCTTACGTCTTTGTCCCCAGCAAGATTGCCCTCGGCCGTGCTTGCGGTGTCTCGCGCCCTGTCATCGCTGCCTCGATCACTACCAACGAGACTCGCGAGCTCAGGAGCCAGATTGACACCATCAAGGTTTGTTCTCTTTTTCTCGTTGGCTCCAGTGCCAGTGCTGAATCTCTCCTTTTGGCCCCTCGCAGAACCAGATCGAGCGTCTCCTCATCTAAGCGTTCTCTTTACGTCCCGTTCTTGTCAAGGGAGGCTTGAGGATAAGGGAAAAGATAAGAGGGATGGCGCAGCCGAGCAAAGGAGGCCTTTATTGGTCTGCCTTTGCGTTTAGTCGTGAATCTTGTTTTACGATATGACTCTGTACCCGCTCTTTTGTTCTGGACCTTGTTGCCATTCTAGCCTTGCTCGGCACCTCGAGATGTTGGCTTTTCTCCTCTGCTCCGCTTCTACACGGTAGACGCATTGCACGCATCCAAAGCCATCCAGTACTATCTCGCCTCGCCCAGGCTGCCTCACGGGCTTGCAGCTGCCGTCGCTGTGATTGGCGATCTCGCGGGCTGCTGTTCCTTCGTAATTCTCTCAGCTGTTCCCGCTCATGTCATTCGCAACGTTTGGTTCGCAAGCGCAGCCCAGCGCAAACACAGACATCGCTCAGCTCCTCCACCGCGCCGACGAGCTCTCGCGAGCATTCAATGGGCACCACTCCTCCTCACTCAACCCCGTCCAAACCATCTCCTCTGCCCACTCGCAGCTGCAAAACTTGCTGGCGCTGCCCTCTACACCCGTCACTCGGAGCCGACCCGAAGGCGGGATCAAGGAGCGGGGTATGGCAAAGTTGCAAGAAACAGTCGAGCAGGCCTTGTCTGAAGTGAGGGACGAGTTGAGCAAGATGGAGGCGGTCGTTGAACAGCTCAACTCGCTGTTGTACAACGCAGACCTTTTCTTGGCGCAGTCGGGATTGGCGCTGCAGCATGGGTTGAATCCGAAGCAGGCTCTCAGCCATGTTTCCGGACTTTTCGCACAGTATCAGGATGAACTTATTAGGCTACGGTGCGTACCTTCCCTGAAAGGTTATTACAGTATGACTGATGCACGGGTACCATGTAGGGAAGTACTGGCGGACTTTACGAGTGAGCAGATTGGTGTGGAAGAGTTTGTGTCGGAATGGAAGGTGCGATTTGTCTCGCTTCGAGGTATTCCTGCCCATCCACTCTACTCAATACTCATCTAGTTATACTACAGGTCATGAAGGAGGTCGACAAGGGTCAAGAAGCTGAGCTGAGCGATCTCGTAGATGTTCTAGGCAGCTGGGGAGGAAGCGGCGGTGGGGACTCCATGATGAGCTGAGGGCGATACAGCCTTTCTTGCCAAACGCGGAACTAGGTATGTCGCTCTTGCCTCAGCTTGAAGCTTCATCGTCCCCCTGACCGTGTCATACGCAGACTAATATCCTCGCACCCATTATTCCCTTTTCCTTCTTTGACGTCTCTCGGGAGACATCTTGCTGGGCCATGCGTCTCACTCATGTTGCTCTAGACCTAGCCCTGGTGACACTCCCACTTTCCCTCTCTTGCTCACTTGCTGGCGCTGTCGGCGATACCTCTCCTCGTCTTTCTTTTCTCTTTCTTCTTTCTTTTCTTTTCCGCCTAGCTCGTTCGGAGTTGCTCTCCGACCCCCGTCTAGCATACGGCATGCATCTCTGTCGGAAGCCTGCTGGTGCGGTACCTCCCTAAATCGTTCAAAGACGAAAGGGCCGTCTGGTTGCGTTGCGGTTGCGACTTGCGCGGGCCGAAAAAGGAGGCGGTGCAACGGTTTCGCACCTCGCTCATGCTGCGGTCTGCCTCCCGACCTCGCTCTCTCTTCCTTGCCACCCTCATAGCAGCAGCGGAAGCCCAACAAATCTTACGTAATTACGTTGAGAACCTCAACCTCGACGATACGAACCAGGTGCGCTTCCGCCTTCCCGCTCCTGCGTTTCAGCCCTTTCCGTTTACCGCTCCCAAGCAACAACAGCGTCCCGTCTCGTATAGCAGTTATGACGGTCTCCACAGTCCACGCTGCCTCGCCCGCGTCCCGCAATCCCATCGAAGCCGCACTCTCCCTAGACCTGTCCAAGCCCTCCGCTCACGAATCTAACCCAGGGGCAACTGCCGAGACCGAAACGGGCCAGACTCTTATGCCCGAAAAGGCAACGAGAACGGCGGAACAAGACGAGCAAGAAGCGATGCGGATGGACGGAGGATGCAGGTGTGTCGCGACTCCAGCTTTTTCTTGCTCCGCCGCGCTTGAGCTGATCCTGTGCCCTTCGAAAACAGTGTTGGGTTGGGGTGCTGCGGGTTAGACTGCCGTGTTTGCTGCACGATCTGCTGAGCTTTTGAGCCGAGGCTAGCCAAGTTGTGGCTGTAAGAGGTAGCCGCGAAGGAGAAGGACGGATGAGGAGGTCGCCCTTGTATCGATGTTATCTATTTGTATCGCTTCGGGCTTTTTGGTAACGTGACAGACACTTTGGTTCCTCTCGGTGTGCAAGACCCCATCGGGACAACGTCGCGGTGCGCCACGAAGCCCTCTGCATGGCTAGCCTCTCCTGCCCTACAACTGCCAGTTGACCACTTTGTTCAGCACTGCCACGAACGCCTCGAGTCCTATCCGATCCTCCTCGCCAAAGGCATCCGCCGCCTCGCAGTCGATATCCAGCACTCCAACCACCACATCCTCTTCCGACCCGTCTGCCTTTTTCCCCTTTACAACAATCGGCACAACCACTTCAGACTGAGTCACGCCGTCGCAGGCAATGTGACCTGGTCGTTTATTGACATCGGGCACGACGACCGTTTCTCGGGAGAGGAAACCTGCGGCACAGACGCCGACAGGTCGGGATGAAGAAGCGACAAGGGAGACGGAAAGGCAGGCGGGACGGCCGTGAAAGGGTCCCAGGAGGAGGTGACTGGGCGCATCGGTTGGTGGAGAGCTTCGGGTGAGCAAGGAAGGGAGAAGGTAGAAGCCTGCACAGCGATTGTCAGCCTGCCGGTTTGCAATGAGATGGAGGGAACGGAAACGTACCAGCCCAGTTGACCCTCTTTCCGTCTTCTCGTCCGAATCGCTCCGCATAGTTCTCGTAACTTCCGAAGAGCAGGCTGGCGGCATTCGAGCAGCAAGTGATGAAATTGGTCGCGGAGTCGGAGGGTAAGGACGGGGAGAGAAGGGCTTCGAGAGTGGTTGAGACGTGCTCGTAGAAAGCGGTCTTGGTGAGGCCTTCTGGTAGTGCTAAACTGTCTGCGTGTGGCATGCTCGAGTTTGTACGTTGCGTTCGAGGCGTAAGAGACGAGGTTGAGCTGACCACGCTCTCGCCCTCATCAGGTCCTTGACCTGCACATCTACTGTCCTGGAAGTGGTTTCACTTACTAATAGCTACTCGAGTGTCAACCCTGCCGAGCGCCTTGGATGATCGCGCTCCCATGGGTCCGGTCACCATCTGCTTCCCCGAGCCAATGCGCACATCTCCGACTGATGACACTTTGATCTCGAGTTACCAACCATTCATTACTCAGGAACTCCTCTATCGTACACCGGCTTGACACCGGCCCATCGGTGTCACTTCGGCACCAGTTCGGCCAGCGATCAACCCCAGCTGGATTTCCTACGGTCCTCCGACTCATCAAACTCGCTTCGCATCGCTCTCTCGCAGTTTCTCGCACCGCCTCGCCAAGCTCGCAACCGCTCGCTAGAGGCTTGCAGAGGCAGCTCGTTGCTCGACCCTCTTGACCTCTCCCTCTCCTGCCATCTCGTCGCCCCAGTATGGCAAACAACTCGCCTTCGCCAACATCTTCATTTGGACCACCACAACCGTCGCCTCTCCCTCGTCAACAGTCTACCACAGGGACGCCCTCGCGCGAGCGAGAACGACGCAGCGAGGGAAGCCGCGAGTCCTCCGGTTCGCCCAGCGCGAGACGAGCATCCTCGCCTCCAGCAACTCGCCCCTCCCGTTTGCGACAAAGCATCCACCGCCTCGGTTCCTCCTTCTCCTCCATTGCCGAGTCCTCCAGGCCTGAATCGACCGCGTCCACGAGCAAGCAACCGAACAAACCGTCGGCGCCGAAAAAGCAACGCCCTCGCCCTGCCAACCTTGCCGGTCCTTCCACTCAGCGCATCAGCGCGATTCCCGACGCTCTCTTCCGCGAGAACGACCGCACGCCCGGCTCGTCCAACGGCTCGTACGATGCGTCGAGCAGCGGAAATGGCCGCAGTGGGGAGGAAAAGGACGGCGGGAATAAACCGGTTTTCGCAATGGGCGGAGTCTTCCCCAAGCATGCGCGGAAGCGGAGGAAATCGAGTGTGGCCAGGGACGCGGAGGGGAACGAGGAAGATCGTAGAGGGAGGGGACGAGAGCCGCGTTCTGACCGACGTCCCCCTTCTGCTCGCCGCATTTCCTCCACTGCCCTCAACACCGATTCTTCCACCTCCTCCTCTGCCGCAAGGGCGCCGGACAGCGTCGCAAGGTACGAGGAGCGTGGCGACCCTTTCGACGATCTCGACCGCAGGATCTCAAAGCTCGAGGTCTTCGTGAGTCGGGACGACCCCAGCCCGCACCGGAGCCTGCATAGTCTTCCCGAGTCTCGTAGCGATGTGCACGAAACCGACGAAGCGCAGGAGGACGCGACGGACAACGCCGCCGAGCACCCCTCAACAGGCACATCTCCAACTTTGGCCGAAGAGCAGTCGCGGTCTCAAGGCCAAGGTAACCAACAGGCCCCGCTCGGCGGGCCTCTGCCGAATGCTCGCAAGTCGCCGGGGCACCGTCCACCTCCTCGCGAAGCGGAGCCTGGCGAGTCGACGGACCATGACGATGATGATGTCCACTCGGCACAGCATCACTCGACGAATGTAGACGCCGAGCAAGCCCAAGAAGACGAAAAGAAGGGCGGAAAGGACAAACGGAAGTGGCCCAAGGATGGCGGCGAACAGCCCGGCATCGGTGGCGAGCTGAACCAGGATAGTGAACAATGGAAGGAGGACCTCGCTCAGCAGGGAGAGGATCTGCCCATTCGCAACTGGTGGGGTACGATCCGTTTTGTCCTGCGAGAACCCCTGGCCGAGTTTCTCGGCACACTCGTCCTCATTGTCATCGGTATTGGCTGTGCGTGCCCTCTCTGCACGACTCTCCCGGATGTATCTGACGAGCTTCTCTGAGCAGCCGATTGTCAGATTAAGATCTCCGAAAACACCGTGCGCTGCCTTTGCCTGGATTCCTCGTTCGCCCTGAGCTGACGCCATGCTCCCGCAGATGGGCGCCTACTCGTCTATGAACTGGTCATGGGGATTTGCCGTGATGACTTCTATTTGTTCGTCCTGCCGGTTTTCACTTCCATCAACGGCGCCCGAACTGACCTTTCTTTTCGCAGATATCGCCGGTGGTATCTCGTGCGTCGCTCTAGCTCGTTAGTCGCGTACGAGAAGCTGATTGTTCTGCCTCTCTGCAGCGGTGGGCATACGAACCCTAGTGTGACAATCGTTCTTGCTATTTTCCGAGGCTTCCCTTGGAAGGTGAGTCTCCACTATTCGCATCTTCTACTTCTCGACTGATCTCTTTCTGCAATGTCGCAGCTTGTCCCCCGCTATATCGTAGCTCAAGGCACGCAAAACCGCTTATTTCGCTCTACCGAGCTTGTCCTGACATCCTTTCCGTTCTTTCAGTTTTCGGCGCCTTCTGCGGCGCACTCATCATTTACGGCAAGTGAGTAAGCTCCGCTTTGCTCCACTGCCGTTCAGCACTGACTCCCTTGCTGCAGCTACATGCGAGCGATCGTCGAGTACGACCCGAACAAACTCATTCACGGCAGAGACGGCCTCAATGCCAGTGCGACCCTCTTCATCACCGCCCCCGCGACGCAAGTCGGCGGTACCGCTCAAGGGTTCTGCCAAGAAGTCCTAGCCAGCGGAATCCTCACCATCGCCGTCCTCGCGCTCGGAGACGAAAACAACGCGCCCCCTGGTGCCGGGCTCGGTGCCATCGTCCTTGGGTTCATCGTCGTCGCCATTGGAATGTCGAACGGGTGGATCTCGGGGTACGCTATCAACATTGCTCGCGACCTTGGACCCCGGTTTGCCTTGTGGTGCATTGGGTACGGAACGGAGCTTTGGACGCATGATGACTGGTGGTGGCTCGCGGGTGTACGTGATGTTCCGTTCTTCTGACCTCTATGTCTCTCACGCTGACTTCCGCCTCTCTCCGCTCAAATCTCTGATTCTCACCTTGTATCTTCCCCGCGCCGTCTCTTGTCCCGCTCGATCTCCTTGTTCTATCCGCATTGATCTTCCAGGCTATCTGCGGTCCTATCGTAGGTGGTATCGCTGGCGCCCTCGCTTACGATCTGTGCATCTTTACCGGTCCCGGCAGGCGCGTCTCTCCTCGCGACACTCCAGTTCTCTGCGACTGAGTGCTGATCCGGTGTTTCCTCTCCAGTCCCGTCAACTACTCGATGTACGAGCTCAGCGACGCTTGCGGTCTTCCTCGCATGCACAACATGGTCCGGATGGTGGTTCAACCTTCCTACCGCCGGCGTCGTCTCTCCGCCGCTCGCACACAAAACCCCGATGACCTTGCCGAAACCGGCATGGCTCCCACCTCGCTCGCACGAGAGCGCTCCGAGACGCCTCATCCCGGTCGGCTCTCGCAACAATCGGTCAACGAGATGCGTCTTCATGCCCGACTACGGAAAGGGCGGGAAAAGATTTCGAAGGAGGAAGATAGTTCGAGGCGACGGACGCATCAACAGCGGAATGAGTGGAGGAAGAGTATAGAGGAACTTAGGGAGCGGGAGAGACAGCGCGGTGAGCCGATAGATGATCCAGATGCTTGGAAAGCGAGTGCGAGTGCGAGAGATCGTGCGGAGGATTGGCGGACGGCACTTTCGGCGAAGGCTTAGACTAGACTAGCTAGAATAGACTAATAGAGTGTGGAGAGTTGACTGAGGTATTCTGGCAATCATGTTGTGACGCTGCCTCACTCTTGTCAGACCCGAGTTTGCGAAATTGCGAAGGCGCCGTCATCGAACTCGTCTCTTAGCTTCGCTCTTCTCGCACAAGTCTTGCTGCGCAAAGATTACCCGCAGACGCTCCACCTCGAACTAACGATCGCCCTCCAGGTGCGCTCCTTCCGTCGCCGCATAGTCCTTGACGTCGCTCCTGTTCGCTCAACCTCCTCCTCGCAGTCTTCCGCCACCCAATCCCCTTCAACCGCAACACCAAAGCGACCATGGCCATTCAATCCATCGATGCCAGTCAGCCTACCGCTACCTACCCTCCTCAGAACTCGCTACAAATGGCACTGAACAACCAGTCTACCGTTACCGTCGCATTGGATGAGAGGGACGGCCAGTGCCAAGCCAGCGAAGCGTCTGGGCAGACGACTGGAGAACAGGAGCGAGCGGAGGCTATGAGGCTGAGGGGAGGGTGCGTTCATGTTTCGTCCTTGTTTCGTTCGCCTGCTTGTGGTGCCTCCACCTGGCGCCTCCGTTCCCTCTTCCTTCTTTCCCGCTTCTTTTCGTTCCCGTTTCCGAGTGGCGCTGACAGTCGTCTTCGGCCTCCACAGATGCTTCAACATGGGACTCTGCGGGTAAGGATTCATCCCAAGGTTTTCGGCCTTTTTTTCTGGACTCTCTAGCCCCGTCGTTTACGTGAGCTTTCTGACTTTGAATCGCTTTGCCCTTCTCACACCTACTCAGATGCCCCGACTGCGACTGCTGCGTGAGTTCCTTTTCGTCGTCCTCGACAGACGGATGAGCGATTCCGCTCGTCCCGCCGGGCTCGCAAACTTCTGGCTAACCCCCTTACTCTTTGCAGATCATCCCCTGCACCATCGCTTAGACAGTATGTCGAACCTTACGGGGTGCGGTGCAAGATTGAGGAAGCAACGACGTCGAACGGACACTGGTGTTTGCTGTATTTCTTGTCTATTCTGACGCACTTTACGTGTTTGCTGTCCCGAGCCTTGTACATACACGTTGTCTGTGTATGGTTTCGCTGTTCTTGCGTCTCGGGAGGATCTTTGCCGAGCTGACGAAATATAGACTCCCGTACTTGCGAACTTGCGAACGAAAAACGAAATTTGCTGATGCAAAGAACTCTCTGATCTGGCTACACGCCGTCGCCCGCTCTGTTTCTATGCCACCCTTCTACGAACCCCTCTGAAGCTGATTCGCCGCATCCAGCACCATATCCTTCCCTCCAACCGTCCCCCTCCCCCCAGTCGCCCCAAACGTCAACTGCGCCACAAAATTCTGACTCAACGCCGGATCCAACGCCGTAATCGAAGGCCAACTACGAGCGTCCGCTTTCGAGAGGGTGATTTCGCACTTTGTGCCGAGGATTTTGTAGGAGGAGGAGGAAGGGGTGATGGGACCGAAGAGGGGGAAGGTTTTTCGGAAGCGTTTGTTGGAGGGGAGGGTGAGGTTGACGTGCATCTACGGGAAGACAATAGTTGAGCAAACTGCGTGATGAGCGGGCGAGCGCGACAGCCGGATTCCTGGAGGATGGCTGCGAGAAAATGGCAATGGAAGATGTGGAAGGAAGCACGGCGGAAGAGGAAGCGGTCGAGGCAGTGGAGCGAGTGCGGGGCGGGCACGGGACACGAATCTAGACGTACAGCTTCCGCCTCGAATGTTACTGAGCTCGTCTCCTTGTTCGCCTGCTTGCCGAAGACGGACACAATGACTTCTCGCGGAGTCTGGTAGTGGTCAACCCGACACTCAACGAGCTCTTCGACGTCCGTTATTTTCTTAGCCCCAACGAACAAGTGACGGCCGTTCCGGCAGCCTTGAATGTGGACTGGCAAAAAGTCGCAAAATTAGCTCACCAAACGTCGGATAGCAGGCAGAAGGGAACGTACGGAAGTCATCGAAGTCAAGCACTCGTCGCTTGCAGCAGGAGTAACCTTTGCTCCCTTCGTGGAAGATGGGCTGAACGAAGGATCGGAAGATGTCAGTATCTACAAGTCCGGGGTAAGGGGAAGGAAGACGAAAACGCACAACGCCGGCGTGGTACCGACATTCGCCGTCTTCCCTTTCTCCGCCCTCATACTCCTTCCCGCAAGCCTTCCGCTTACACCTCGTACCCTTCTGAACCTGAACCGCCGGGTCGTCCTGTTCCTCCACATATTCGGTCGACTTGGGCTTCGCTACATCCTTGACATCCAGCTTGGGCGCAGCAGGCAGAGGTGGCAGACTCGGTGCCGCCTGAGTCGGTGCGACCGCGCCATAGACCTCTTTGCCGGCGGCATCCTTTGACGCTGGAACAGCAGCGTCCACCACAGATGGTTTGGCAGCCGGTTGCTCTGGCTTCTCCGTCGAGTGCGTCCCAGTCGCGCAGGGTGGTAGCTTCATAAAGTCATCGAAATCGGTTACGGCTGCCGGGGAGGAGCAAGACGAGTTTGAGTCAGCTGAAAGAGGGGGAGAGAAAAAGTCCGCACGCTTGTTGGTGGCAGCGCAGCAGCTCCAAGATTTCAGTCCTTCGTGGAAGACTAGGAGCGAGTTGAATCAGCATTGCAAGTCGAGGTGAGCAGCCAAGAGCAGCAGTTTTGACATACCAGGTGCACCCGGATGGAACGAGCAGGATGCCTCTTGGTTGTTGATGGGGTCAAAGGACTGGCCGCATCCCCGGCGAGTGCAGGTTACTGTCGACATAGCTGAGCACTTACGTAGAGCGAGACGATGAGCTACTGTAGCGGAGACGATGAGCGAATTGACGCGTCTCGCTCAGTGGTTGAAGCAGGATCCCAGAGAGGTGTAGCGAGCTGCTGGTCTCGGACTCACCGCTGGTCAGTCTCTTGCAGATTCAGGTGAAAGCTGGATGGCCCCCCCGGATCATCGACCGCCTTTGGCTTCCTCGCTGCCTGAACCTCGCTCCCGCTGCTCTCGATCTCGTCTGCTGGTGCTCAGACGGTCAAGGACTTACAGGCATGTCCTCGCCTGTAGCTGGACCCTCCAGTCGCCGCGAATCCGACCTCGAATCTTCCGCCCAACCCTCCCCCCGCGGCAGTGAAGTCGGACTTCCACTCGATTCAAGGCAAGCAGAGCAAGATGCCCACTTGGCCCACTCTATGGCAGCCAGTACAAACCTCACAGGCAGGGCTAGGAGTAACACCATCAGGGACCGTGAGAGGGGAGGCAGCTCCGGTCCTCCTGCCGACCTCCTCACCCCGCAGAGGGGAAACAGCAACAACAACGTCCACCACGCCGAGTCTCGCAGAAGACCTTCCATCAGCGTGGCGGCCGCGCTGAGCAGTGAGGATGCGACCGATGCGATGGGTCATTTGGCGGATGATCTGGCTAGGGAGGACAGGGAGGAGGAAGCGCAGCGGGAGCAGGAAGAGCAGGCTTACTACGACCGCGCAGGAAAAGACGGAACTCGCCGCCGGGACGACTTCGCTCGGGCGCACCACACGCCGGCGTCTGCCCATCGTTCCCCCGCAGCGGCGAGGCTCTACCGGCACCACCGCAATGTCAGCGACTCGAGCATCGACAGTCAGGGCGGCGCCTACATCGACCATCGTCGTCAGCCTCATTCGCTGTCAATCAGCGCTACGCCGCGAGGGCAGATGGCTGGGCGGGGCGAATCATTCGCGGGCAGCGGAAGGAAGAAGAGTGCGCTGCGGAAGTTCAGCTTGAGCGACGACGAGCCGATAGTACGGTCTCCCACCTCTCCCAATGCACCCGAAAGCGCTTCTCAAGCTGGCCCTTTCGCGGCTCGCGCCGCTCGTACCGGCCCTTTTACCACTCGCGACCTCGATGAAGACGCTGTGGCCGACGACGATGGCCCCATCTCCCCTCGCCCCGTTCACTTCCTCGAGCGCCACGCCTCGCAAAAGTCCTACTCATCCCTTCGCTCTCGCCGCAGCCGCGAAGGCGATTCCGTAGAGCGCCGCAACAGTGCTTCTTACGCCCAAGCCGACATGTCACGGCCAGGTTCGCAGTTCGGCCAGCCCGAAGACGACATCTGCTTCCCTGCCCACGGCGCCGCAGCCGAAATCGATTTCCTTGAGGATCACCACCCCGACGTCGCCGACGAATTGGGCTTGCCCGGCGTTCTTCCCAACTTCCCTTACCCCTTCGATTTCTCCGCTCTCGAAGAGTTCGCAGATGGCGAGCGTCAGGGGATGCCGATGGGTCGTCGGCGCAAGAGTGGGGCCAGTCCCGGTGTGGCAGCCGCCTCTCCGCCTGATTACGGCATCTCGACTGCGACAGCCAGTGGAGGTCGCTTCGGCGGGACAGCCCTCAGCAGTAGCAGCGAGGGCGAGGCTCCTCGCATGGGCGGGCGGCACCGCAAGCTGAGCGAGAGTGTCGCACCGGGACGATACCGTCGCAAGCTTGCGCTGTTCGAGGGAGCTGGAGATGACCTGGGAGCAGGAACGCCGCCGGGACCACCAGAGCGCACCCAGTCTGGCCCGTCAACTTTCGTCAACATTATGGACACGAAGACCCCTCTTCTGGCCGACAAGCGGTCGACGAGCGCTTACGGCACGGCTAACGGCGGTGGGGAGGGCGCGAGGAAGGCAGGTCCGAGGCCGTACCGCTTCTCGTACTACTCGAACGCCCTTCCCTCGACGATCCACGCTCGGTCCCTGGCCGAAATTCCGGCAGAAGGGCAGTCTTTCGAGGAGCTTTTCGTTGGTCGACGCTTCAGCCGTTCCACGGGCGAGGAAGAGGAGATGGGGCCGATTACAAGCGTGGGACTCGATGCTAGGATGGCAGAGCTGCGCGTACCGGGAGGGGCTGCGACGGGAACGAGCACGCCGAATGGGGTGTCGGCGAGGGGCTCGACAAGGAGTGGGAATGGGAACGCTTTCCCGGCGGGGATTGCTGCGGCGGCGAGCGCACTGAGGAACGGCCAGCGACCACGAACGGCGGTGATGAGGAGCGATGATGATGCAGAGGCAAACACCTGGTGGTTGGACGTTATGTGCCCAACGGATGCGGAGATGAAAGTGCTCAGCAAGGTGCATTGCACATCTCTTTGCCTATGGGTGGACCAGCCTCACTCTAACCCCCACTTACCATTGTCAGGTCTTCGGCATCCACCCTCTCACCACTGAAGATATCCAAATGGAGGAAACCCGCGAAAAGATCGAGCTCTTCAGGAACTACTACTTCGTCTGCTTCCGCTCTTTCGAGCAAGACCCGTACTCTCCGACATACCTCGAGCCGCTCAACATGTACATCATCGTTTTCCGCGAAGGCACATTGTCTGTACGTAACTTCCTATTTCCTGCCCCACTTGGCGCGTGTCCTGACCTTCGCACCCGTCGCAAACCTGCAGTTCCATTTCCGCGGTACTCCTCACCCGCAAAACGTCCGTCGCCGTATCAAGCAGCTCAAGGACTACATCAACGTCACTTCGGACTGGATCTCATACGCCCTTATCGACGACATTACCGATGCTTTCGGACCACTCATCCAGAATATCGAGTACGAGGTCGATTCGATTGATGAGCTGGTATTGATTTTGAAGGAAGCGGAGCAAAGTGACATGTTGAGGAGGTACGTTGACCATTCTTTCGCTCCGTCCTGCCAAGCTCTGCTCACCGAGTTGTAACGGCAGGATTGGTACTTGCCGCAAGAAGGTCATGGGTCTGTTGCGTCTGATGGGTAACAAGGCCGATGTCGTCAAGGGACTCTCCAAGCGCTGCAACGAGAACTGGTCTGTAGCGCCCAAATCCGATATCGTGCGTTGTTTTCCCCTCACACATATGAGCCTGTCGGTCCCTGACGGTTTCGGTACACAGGGTCTCTATCTTTCCGATATTCAAGATCATATCACCACGAGCACGCAGAATTTGACGCACTACGAAAAGATTCTCTCGCGGTCGCATTCCAACTACCTCGCGCAGATCTCGATCGAGATGTGCGTTCCTCGCCGTGCCCTTATTGACGGGTGCAGGCTGATACATGTGCTGCAAACAGGACCGATGCCAACAACCAGATCAACGATGTCCTTTCCAAGCTCACTGCTCTCGGTACTGTTCTCATTCCGGTTCGCAACCCTTTACCTTCCTGTTTTGCTACATCTCGCTTACGGTTCCGCAATTCAGATGAACTTGGTTACTGGTCTCTGGGGTATGAACGTCCGCGTTCCTGGTGAAGGCGGCGACAACCTGCACTGGTTCTTCGGGGTAAGTCCACCTTTTTCCTCCGTTCGCCACGGTAACTGACTGGATACTTCTTTCCCAGATTGTTGGCTGTCTGGCCGCCCTTGCGCTTGGCGGTGCTTTCCTCACCTACAAGGTTAGTTTCTCCGCCTCTTTAGCTTCGACTCCGGCAGTACTGACATTGCTCTGCCTCCCCAGGTCTTCGTCAAGGCGAACTAGATGGATGCTTCGGAGGCTTGCATACTCCCTCTCCTCGCTCCCTTCTCCCTGCGCCGACTGCTTCTTGCGCACTCTTCGTGTCTTCCCTCGCTTTCTTCTCGTGTTCTCAGTTTTCGACGTGTCGTTCCTTGTAGCCTATTTCGCAATCCCTTTGAGACTACCGCTCGTTGCAGTTACACCTCTTGCCACTAAGACCAGCACAACTTGCTCGCGTTGCTCCACGAAAGAGAGCGCTCTCCTTGTTCCGTCCGCCATCCTCGCCCTCGAACACAATGCTCGCAGACCTCGACTTGGCCCTCAAGAGCCCCGCTGAGCTTATTCAGCGTCTCTACAGCGAGCACACGTCGCTTGATGGACTGGAAGAGTTCGTCGCTTCGACCTTTGCCGACCTCTTCAAGGATGCCGCGACCCTCAGTCAGGTAAGCAGCTACGCGTAGAGCTCTGCATAGAGCTTTCTCATCGCTCAATGTGCCCGCAGCTTCCCAGCGTTACCTCCCTTTCGACACCTTCAACTCTCCCAGCTCCCGGTACTTTGGTCAGGTTCCGGGCGATGGTGCAAGATACTGGTCTTGGGAGCGAGTTGTATCGCGCTGTCGGAGACGGTGGACGGCTATACATGTATGGAGCCGAGGAGCAAGAGTCGGCAAGTGGGGCAAGGCGCTTTTCTTCTTTTCTTCCGGTGCGGAATCGCTAATACTCCCTCGCTCACAGGACGCTCAGCCTGAGGATTACAGCAAATTGAGAGAGAGGCAGGTCTTCTACGTCGTGAGCGTGCCGGGAGAGACGGATTGGATGAAGGAGGTGCGTCGAGCGGTTCCTCGCTTTTCCTTCTCACATGCTCATCCCGTCCTCCCGTACAGAATTTGGACAAAGCTTCTGTGCAAGGTGCGTCACGCATCATGCCCACTGTATGTCACCGATACTGATGTTGCCTATACCCGTAGATATTCAGGCTTCTATCGACCGGCTTTCGCTCGCCTCATCCTCCTCTTCCCCACCTGCTCCAGCTGGTTTCGCGAATAAGCACCCCTTACCGTCCGAACCCCACTTTGGCTTGATTGCGAAGGTAGGCGGAGTGCCACCTCGGGCTAGCACCGCCGAGCTGATTCTGGTTGCCGGTGCAGGTTTATGGAGAGGCTGCTGAGCACCTCAAGACGACCGATGTTTGTGATTTTGTCGGTGTACTAGGCGAGACTGCGTGAGTCCCGCATCTTCCTTATATCGTCGTGAGCATACTGACGCAATGCTCTCAGCGTGTCCACCGCCTTCGACGAGCTCTCCCAGCCTTCTTCCGATGCGCCTTCTCCAGTCCCCGCCTTGCATGTCACTCTCGCTCTTCCCGCCTCCATGCCTGCTCTATCTTCTCCATCGTCCGACTCTGAGAGTCTGCGGGAAGAGCTGGTTGCTTACCTCGCAAACACCCTTGGCGGAGACGTCGATGCGGCGCAATGGGTGCTGCTAAGCCTGCTGACGCGCATGTACGCCCAGCCTTCTCCTTTTCCTCGGCAGCAGGTAGCATGCTGACACGATCCGACATACAGTCACACCCGTCACGTGACTGGCATGGCCCTCGGCAGCCTCTCCCTGAACCTCGCTTTCCCCGGCATCTTTTCCTCTTCATTGTCCTCTGCCATCTCTGCTATCGTCCCTAAATTCGCTGGCCTCGACTTGTCTATCGCATCGCTCAACGACAAGTCTACTCGATTAGCACCTCGAAGCCGAGATGAAAGCCTCGAAAGTGGCAGCTTGCAGTTGGCAAATGGGACCGCCGTGCTGGTAGATCTGAGGATGATCAAGGAGGGCAAGCTAGAAGATACCGGTGAGTACTGCGTCTTCTGTCTGGCTGATGTAGAATGTCATGAAGTATCTCGACTGCAGGGGTTCGGAACCTTCGCCATCTTGCCACGACTGTCGCTCAGCAAAAACTCGCCTACGAGTTCCCCTTCTCTTCCTTCGAGCTCGACACGGATCTTTCCTTCATTCTCATGAGTGAGGGCAAGGCGATCGTACCAGTGCGTCTCCCAGTCGCTCCTCCCTCTAGAACAGTACTGACCATCTTGACCTGTTTCTCGCTTCTTCTCTTAACAGACCGACTGTGTCGTCTACGTCAAGCCCACCGCCGACTTCTCTCCTTCTGCAATTCGGCCCAGCAAGGAGAAGCTGGAGGCATTCCGGTCTTTCCTTGCGACCATGAAGCATTCGCCGTTCAGCATTCCCGAACAAATGTCAGAGGTGCGCTCCGTGCCTCTGCTCTGCTGTTCAACCAATTCTGACGACCTGTACGGTTTCTGCAGATCATTCAGGCGGACTTTGTCGAGCGCCGACAGGCCTCGCAGGGCGGAGAAGGCATGTCGCAGGACGATCTGCTTTTCCGGATGACCGTTGCACGGTGCGCCTTCCCTCCTCCTCTCCATATCTCTGTTTAAGCACTCCTTGCTCATGTTGGACTTGGTTACCGGTCCGCGCGCAGGCTGATGGCTCTGTCGTATGGCGAGGACGCGATGAGTAAAGATGCTTGGATGCGAACGGCAGCGTTGGATGACCGAAGAAAGGATAGGATGCCGGTTGTAGCGCAGGGGCAGAAGTAAAATTGTGATGCGACTGCGCACTCGCTACGAACGATGCTAAGCGAACCGGACAGAAGGGAGGGAAAAAGCAAGGAAAAACGATACCACTCTTGGTGGGCGGGCGAGCGGTGCCGTCACACTTGTAATGGCTTGCTATCGACTCTCGTTGTCAGTTCAATACCCGAACTGAGAAGTAGAAATAGTGAATACATTTTGTCGCGAGCGAAGGAACTGAGTGAGCTCGACTTCTCTTTTGCTCGATCTCTCTCGCCGACAACATGTCAGTCTAGCTCGATTATACTATCATACACTCCCTAGCGAATACTACGACATCCACCGATTCGAGCAAAACAAGCGCATGCTGCAGTTGGCGGAAGAGAGGCACTTGTGGCGGGTTTGCCTGAGGGGGACAAGCAGGATACGGCAACAGCAGGGGACAGTTGGGGCGACGCGGCGGAAGCAGTGATATCGATGGAGACAGCGGATAGCGGCGTTGGCTGGATCAGCAGCTGCGTACCCTTTCCATACTCGAGATCCGCGAGTTGACCATCTCCCTCTATTTCGACAACTCCCTCTCGACGCGCCTGTCCTCCCATCGATACGCTATGCCTCTCTTCCGTGCTATTGTGGGAAACGGCGAGCAGGGGAAAGGTTCACGGATCGCTCGCGCGTGCCGGTAAGGTCAAGTCGCAGACCCCCAAGGTCGAGCCCCAGGAGAAGAAGAAGAAGGTCACTGGCCGTGCCAAGAAGCGCCACCTTTACAACTCCCGCTTCGTTAACGTAGGTTGCGCCTTTCGCTTCCGCATTTGAGGCGACCTGCCAGTAGACAGTCTTGACGGTACTAACTCCTTTTAACCGCCACAGGTCACTGTCCAGCCCGGCGGCAAGGGTACGCTTTCAACATGCTCCCAGCTCGTCTCAGCTTTGCCGACTTATGCTGACCTTGCCCCCCTCCCCCACTTCGCACATCGGCTGTTCCTCCTCTTCAGTTCAGCGCAACAAGCAGCCGTACGTCCCCTCCTCTCCGTGCTATGTGCGCCTGGGCTTCGCTCACGCTCATTGCCGTTACACAGGGCTGGAAAGTCTGGTTAAATCGACCCTACGCCGTTGGTTTCGCGAGACTGCAAGGGACGTTTGGGACGAAAGTCGTGTGGCGGGAGGACGAGTTGGGAAGCAGCTCACTACACCAGCTGCAACACGGCCCCTTTCTGCAGCATTGGCTGTACACCCTGGCGATACATACGGCGTCTCGAGAGGCAGTTGCGGAGGAGTGAGGCGGTGCTCTCGCTTCCCAATATCCGCTTCCGTTGTTTGTGCTACCGTTCGTCCCCACGCTCGCTCTCCGACAGAAGAGATCCAATGAACCGTGTCGAAGGGTTTGTGTTCCGCAAGACCCAGCCTGCGCTAGACCGGGCTCCTCCGAGGATCCACCATCCGAGAGTTCCGTGAAGTGGGGACTCGAGTCTCCGCGCAAGTAGTCTCCACTCGCCTTCGCATGTCTTCTCACCAGCGCTTGCTGCTTTTCTCTTTCCCTCACTATTCACAACCACACTTGACTAGCTCGAAGTAAGTCACGGGCTTCCCCTCGCCGCCTCCGAGCTTGCGGATTCACGGTTTTCTCCTCCCTTTTTCTTTCCTCTACAGTTCTCATCCACTATGACGCAAATCCCTCAGGAAGCCACCGCCGTCGTCTTCAAGGAGCAGAATGGACCCATCATCGTCGACAAGAAGCACAAGGTCACTCAGCCAAAGGACCTCAAGCCTGGAGAGGTTTTGGTGAAAATCGCTTACAGCGGTGTCTGGTCAGTCTTTCCCCGTTCTATGTCTCAGTCTAAGCGCGAATGCTGAGCAAGTATGTCATTGATAGCCACACCGACCTACACGCTTGGAAGGGAGATTGGCCTGCGGCCCCGACTCTTCCCCTTGTCGTGCGTTTCTCTTCTTCCCTACTGTCTCCTCCTGGCTCCTCACACGTTGAGACTCTTTTGACCGATGCGACGTGTTGCAGGGTGGTCACGAAGGTGCTGGTCATGTGGTCGCTATCGCTGAAGGCACCAACACGACCGTCAAGGTTGGCGATGCCGTCGGAATCAAGTGGCTTGCTGACAGCTGCTTGAACTGTGATGTCTGCCGGTACGTCCTTTCCCTTCCCCCTTTGCTCTCATCTCCTGCTGACCGTGTTTGTGCAGTGAGGGACAAGAGGCAACATGCACGCTCGCTCAGATGCACGGCTACACCGTCGATGGGTCGTTCCAGCAGTACGTCAACAATCCTCCCTTTCAGTCCACCTGTTCAGTATTGACCGTTCCTCTGCAGGTACGCTGTTTCCTACGCTCGACACCTCACGCCTATTCCCGATGGCCTCGACCTCGCAATCGCAGCTCCCATCCTTTGTGCCGGTTCGTCGATCTTTGCAGCTTGTACAATGGTTATGGCTGACTTGACTCGCTTTATCTGCAGGCGTCACCGTCTGGAAAGCTATCAAGTTAGTCTTGTCCTTTCTGTTTTTCTCCTAAGCCATGACTGACCTTTCCTACCGACAGGCAATCCAACACCAAGGCTGGTGACTACGTCGTCATCTCTGGCGCAGGTGGTGGTCTTGGCTCACTCGCCGTCCAGTACGCTACCGCGATCGGTCTCCGCGTAGTCGGCATCGACAGCGGCGAGGAAAAGAAGAAGCTCCTCTCCACCTACGGCGTCGACGACTTTATCGACTTCCGTGCTCACAGCGGACCGGGAGAGTTGATCGCTGAAGTCAAGCGCGTTTGTGGTGGACTTGGTCCGCATGTGAGTCCCTTCTTTCAGCTCCGCCCCTGGCATGAGAAGGTCAGTCCTGACTTTTCTCGTACCGCAGGCCGCAATCATCGCCGCGGCAGGCGGTGCCGCCTACAACGAGGCTCTCGAGTACATCAGGCCTCACGGTACTCTCGTAGCAGTCGGTCTTCCTCCCGAGTATGCCTTCCCTCCTTTCTTCCTTGACTATCTTTTGCTGACCGTCCCGCACCCCCGAATTTTGCAGCACCTATATCAAGGCGAACGTCTTCTGGACGGTCTTCAAGGCTCTTCGTATCGTTGGCTCGTACGTCGGCAACAGGCAGGATGCGATCGAGGCCCTCGACTTCGCTGTCAGGGGCAAGGTCAAGCCGCAAGTGCGTTCATCTCTTTTTTTCGCCCTTTTGCATCCGGGACGGCAGTGCTGATCCATAGCTCTCCGGTGCAGATTGTCGTCGAACCCATCGACAATGTCGAGAGTGGCGAGTCTGACCTTTCCTCATCGCTGTGCTTCGTCGCGCTGACGCTTGTCCCCTTGTCACAGTCTACCACCGCATGGAGAACGGTCAAATCTCGGGTCGCATCGTCCTCAAGTGCTGCTGAACCCAGACCGAATAATGAATTCCAGTGACCTCTTCCGTGCCTCAGTTGTCTGTTCCCATCAGTGCCCGTCTGTACCTTCTTCGATTGTTCCGCAGTTTGAAATCGAATCCAAAATCTGAAGTGTCTACCTCGTTTTGCTCCGCTTCTTCGCCGATCGTAACGAAGTGAAGTCAGCGAATTGCAACAGTCACAGTAGCAGCAGAATTGCGTCCTCAGCGCTCTGTGCAGTCGTACGCAAGCGGACAGTGAGCAAATAGACATGAACTGCAAGACAACAGCTAAACGACCAGAAAGCAACCAACCAAACAAGTACAACCCCCTCCCTCGCCCCGCCCATGGACCCACTCGACGCCCTCTCCCCATAGTATATCCTCTACCTCGCATCCTCGACCTCCCTCTCCCCCGCTGCACTAGCCTGGGCCGCAATCGCCACAGGCGGCGGCGTAGGCACTACCTCGAGGCACTGAACCAATTCAATCCAAACGTCCTCGAAGCCGGGGAATCGACCAGTGCGGAGGAGGTCGAAGACTTTGCGCATTTGAGGGGAGGAGCGGACGTCGTTCTGCGCGCGCGCGATAGACAGTATGGGTGAACGGGATAAGGGTCATCAGCGTGAGCAGGAGGAGGCGGAATGGTATGGAAAGGGTAGGGAGGAGGTGGACGCACCCATTTTTCCAGGAGGAAGGCGACTTCGACGCGCCGAATCTCGTCAAAGCGCTGCGAGAAAGAGCCAAAGACTTCGTAGACGATCTGAAGACGTGATGCAACCAGGCCAATCAGCCCAATTCTTGTGGCGACATCACAAAGCGACGCGGAGAAAGTGACAAGGTGAAGAAAGGAAACGAGTTGCTCACATTCTGCGCCGTCAAGCTCTGCACCACATGCTCATACGCCCTCTCCTTGAGTTCCGTCAACCCCATCTTGTCCGCCAACCTATAAATCGCCTTACTCGAACACGCCCCGACACTGCTACCGCTGCCCTGCAGGAGCTGCGGAGAGTGCGCGAGAAGGTATTCCCTCCGAGTGGAGTAGGTGAAGGGGAGAGAGGCGGCAGTGGCATGGTCTTTGGCGACGTAGTAGGTTGAGGCGAGGGGGGCAAAGGTGATCGAGTCGGTGTAGAGGTAGTTGAGGAGAGATCGAAAGGTAGAGTAGCTGTCTTATCCGAGATAGTCAGTGCGAGACTACACCGGAAGGCGAAAGGAAAGCAATGGGGCTCACGCAGCATCGGTGACGATGACTTCGAAACGGGCTCGACCGTCGCCCTTGCTGCGGCTCCTCGTGGCGCCGTTACCCGAAGGCACCGTCGCAAAGGTCTTACCGCCATGGAAAGGCGCTAGCGCAATGTTCGCAGAAGGGGCGAAAGCCTTTGCCGGCGACTGGGGAGCGCTGAGCGCGTCGACGAATTTGCTGGTACGGCGCGAAGACGGAGGCGTAGTCTGCTGCTCGGGCTCGTACTGCGGCTCCTCAGACTCTTCAGGGACTTCTTCTTGCGTAGAGAGACTAGGTGAGGTCGACGAGTCACGCTCATCATCGGTGAGCGAGGTTGACGAGGTTCGGGAACGAGGAGCGGAGGAAGGCGCGAGCTGGGAAGTGCGTGTGGTTACAGGTGACGTCGGCGCTTGCGCGGGCGCAGGGTTGCTGGAGACGGGCTCGCCGAACGACGATGGCGGTTCCGGGTCCGCCTCTTCCGCAACGACAGCTACTGTGACCGGGGCTGCAGAGAAGTCTTCGAAGCGCTCCTCGCCCTCTTCCTCGTCGTACTCGCTCTCGTCGACAGCCGAGTCATCGTCTTCGTCCCATCCTTCGTCACCACCGCCGGACGACTCGTCTGATTCGTCAAGCGAAAAGTCGCCGTCGTCGTCCAGCTCGCTGAGGGTGGAAGCTCGGTTGCGGGAGCGCGAACGGGTTGCGAGGGGGATTGTGGTTTCGCTGAAGCCAGAGTTGAACACTGCAAGACAGACAAGGCACGTATGAGACGCGCAATCAAGGAAGAAGAGAGAAAGAATGAGCTGTACTCGTGTCAAAGTATTCACTGCGTCCAGCCAGGATTTTCCTGGCTGCGTATAACCGCTTCTCCTTGACGTTGCCTTTCCTGTCCCTTCTTCCATTTTCGGGCCGAATGCGGAAGAGCACATCTGCATAAGCGGGGTCGTCGAAGAGGGAGGCGTAGGCATGCACGAGGTTCTTCGGGATGAGGACCTGAGGCGAGGATGGAACAGTCGGGAGCGAGGGCGAAGAGGTGATGGTGCACACGACGAGGAACGCGTCCTGTGGGCACGAAGGCGGTCAGGTGGAACGAGGCGTAGAAGGCGCAGCCTGGAAGAGCGCACGGCATTCCTCGTGTTTGGGTTGTTATAGTAAGCTTCGCGCCTGGAGATCATGGAGGCATACCCCCAGTTGCGCTCTCGCCAGGTGAAAGAGTGATTGTCCGCCTCCATCTGCTTGAAGGTGACCCGCCGGTCAAGGGAACGGACCTGCGAAGAAATAAAAGATGAGGCAAGCTGCAGGACACTACGGAAATAGAAGGTAGAACGCACGTCGAACGTAAACTTGAACTTGCCGTCCCTGCGCCAAGGGACACGCTCCTTGTCCTTGCCCTTTCCCTCATCTCCGCTGGTGCTCGTTCCGCCAATCCCGCCAGCCTGCTCTGCCAGGGCGCGCTCCCTCTCCATGGCAGTAGGCTCACAGGACAGATACAGCGAGACGTATTGCTCATGGCCCGAGTTCTGTGGAGGTATACGACGGGGCGGTGAGGATCAAAAGTAGAAAGACCGGGACGAGAAAAAGCTTACCGGGTAGAGGAAGACCTGCCAGCGCGAGTTGTCGAAGAGGGCAGACTGGAGAAGAGTACGCGTGAGCTTGGAGTGAGCGGGGACGGCGAATGAGCGGGGCTGATACTGACCTTTACGCATTTGCTTTTCGCGTCCCCCTTGGTCTGCTCGAACAGCTGCTTTAGGTTGCCTACTTTCCATTCGAGTTGTACCTGTGTAGGGGTACCTGGTGTATCAGCGCGACTGGCCAGAGGGGACAGAGGGGAAGTTGGGACGATGGCAGTTCGAGAGGAAGGCAGGGGGGAAAGAAAGGGATCAAGGTGGGGGGGAAGCAAGTTACCGATTTAGTCTCGAGAGAGTCGGTAGATTCGAGGGTTGGGACTGCAGGTGACCTCGAAGACGTGATCGAGGCAGCCATGGCAGTCGCGAATGTGTGTTGTCGGGAGAAAGTAGGGCGAACGACGAGTGGGGCGGACGAGGTGGCAGCGGAGGGTAGTGCGGCGAGACAGAACAAAGCTGACAGTGTGTGCCTGTGCTCTGTTACTCTAGTGTCTGGGTTGACAGCGTATTCTCGGGTAATCGAGGGATGAACGAGAATAATTACAAGCTACAGTTCTCTTCCTCTCTTGCCCTCAAAGTGATCTCAACAAACTCACAACACCCCGTACAGGTCTCGATAGGTCTCACAAGTCACCGCATACGCCTCCAACTACCTCACTCACAAGCTCGACATGTCTGGACGCGGTGGTCGTGGTGGAGGTCGAGGAGGAGCCAGAGGAGGAGGAGCTTCAGGTCGACCCCAGCCTCCAATAGGACAGTTGAACTACAACGACATCATTGAACAGTCGAAACAGGGCACAGATGTACTCTACCCGGTACGCTCCCTCCCGTCTTCGTCTCCGCACTCAAGCCTTTTTGAATGGGTGAGCGCATCAGCGAGTTGTCAGTGTCACTGACCTGATCCGGGGCCGCTCTGTTCTACAGCCAATGGACATGCCCGAAACAGAGTACCCGACCACCCGGGAAGCTGCCATCGCCAAACGCTACAACAGCATGATGAGCGAGATGCGCTTTTCTCCTTACTGGATCGAAGCCCCAACGCGGGCTAGCACCGGTACGTACCCTCTTACCCTGTCTGATGCTCATAAGAACCAGCGCTGACTCGAACGCCGTCAGACATTGAACGCTACTCCGACCGGTTCAAGCCGAAAACCACCACAGCAGGAACAGCCACCATCGCTTTGCGTCAGGTTCATGCTTCGCGCCAATGGGACCGTGACCTGCTGCCGCCCTCTGTATTCGAAGCAGTCTTGGAGAAGAAGCCCAAGGGCAAGGCGGCCGGGAAAGGTGGGTGTTTTGCTTCCAGGTTGTCTTCCTTTGCTGAGATGGCTGTTGCTGGCCTGCTCCACAATGCCAACTCGCGCCCAGGGATTTTCATCCCGTCACCGTGACTCTCGTCCTGTGACTGACTTTCTTCCTCATGCACAGGTTCACGTAAGGGAGCCGCTGCTGCTCTCGGTGGGTTGCTCGAGGGTGACGACGTGAGTCTTCTCCACGATTCTACCTGCTCCTGGTCTATGCTTTGCGACACAGACTGACTTGTTCATGAACCTATCGCAGGAACAAGTGGTCGAGGAAGACTCGGACGCAGAGAACGACGATGAAGAGATGCTGGAAGAGGAAGACGAGGACGACGAGGGAGACAACGACTACGAGGCCGAGTACTTTGATAATGGAGAAGAAGACGACTTTGATAACCTCGGAGGTGGGGGTGGAGGCGACGACGGTGCGTCGTTGGCATGCTTTGCATTGTCCCTTTCTAAGCTGACAGCCTTCTTCTTTTTTCATAACAGACGGCGGCATCATGGATTAGCGAACTTGGCTTGTTGTACACTTTGGAATACCCTGCTCCACTGCAATACCCTCACTCGCAAGATGCTTGAGCGAAATGACAGAGTTCGACTTTGTTTGGTGGACGCGAATTGAGGAACTGCTCATCACCAGAGTCCACCTTACATCACACCCCGCGAGCTCGTCCAGGCTTAGTCAAGCGCTGCTTTCACTTGTTCAGGTCACGCAGATGGCCACCGCCTCTCCCGCCAACCTTGATGGCCCACTCCATCTCGACTTAGACGCATCGCTGAACTCGGCGCCAACATTGCCAACATCTCCTTTAACGGACAGGGTCAACGCCGCACGACCCTCGAGATCGCCAAATAAGGCATTGGCGCGCACGTTACAGCCCAAGGAGTTGGAGACGGCGTCGATCGAGCAAGACGGCGACGGATTGTTGGTTGATGTTGGACAGGACGAGGACACGCTCCGAGGTACGCGCGGTACACTTGCTGTAATCCTAAGAGGTGTACTGACCCGTCTTGAATAGCGACTGCGCCGTCGACCGCCCTTCGACCTTCCATCAGCTCTCACCTTGCCCTCTCCCTCCTCGACAAGTCCCCTTCTCTCCTCAAGGTTCACCTAAAAACCCCTCTCGTCCCTCTCGGCTCTCCTATCACTGCTCGGAAGACCCGGCGAACCGCATCGGAGCAACAGGAGAACTCCCCCTCAGTCCGATTCGACAACAAGCGGTCATTCAGTTCACCTTCGCCCGCAACCTACGATGCCCCGTCTACCTCCCCAGCTTCCCCTCCAACTGGACCAGTCCGCTTCTCGCCATCAGCATCTCCTCGCCTCCGCTCGTCCCCCCGCAAAGCCCGTCATGCGTCCACCCCTCTCTCGACAAACACTCCTTCCCACCCCCAGCCACCAATCCACCCTCGTCTCGCCTCTCTCGCCACGCCCCTGCATCGCGTCGGCTCTCACCCACTTGCTTCACCTTTCCACTTCTCCCCGTACACTCCGCCGATCCGGACACACGCATCCTATCGAGACGACGAGTTGACGGATTGTGACGCCGACTTTTCCCTCTACGACGAGAACGAGGAGGATGAGCGGTCTTTCTCTTACCCTAGAGACGATGTTCCGTCGGTGACTGCTGCGATGCCAGAGCAGGATGACGAGGCGATCGAAGAACTCGTCAAGGCCGTCCTGCCGCTTTCCCTTGCCGAGAAAGACGAGACTTCGGCGGAAGCGCAGGAGGACGCTGCAGAGACTAGCGTCGAACTTGCTGAGACGGAGGTGGCGACCAGCGATGAGGAGGAGGCTGCGCCGGAGCTGCAGGCCATTGAGGAGGACGAGCAGCAGCCTTCAACAATGCATCCCGAAGAGGAGCGGGAGGAACACCTCGTCAGCACCTCTGACGAAGAGGGACGACCGAGCGGCTGCCCTCAGGCCCTCGATCGAGGTGAAGCACCTCTGCAAGGCACTACCGATGGACCGATGAATGGCCCGAAACCGGAGGCAGAAGACGAAGAACAAGTTGACGGAATGACGCCTACCGCCAGCCTTCCCGTCGATGTCGCAGAGACTGTCGGAGACCACGCTGAGGCGCAGAACGCTGCAGGCCCGGAGGATTCCGCAGCGAAACTTGTCGAGGAGGCCATCCCTCTCGCCCTTTCTCTCCAATCTACCAGTGATGAGGCTTTGCCCGCCGAGCAGCTAAAGGACGCCGCTATCCAGCCGGTCTATTCGGCGGTCGAGGACGTTCGCGAGGAGGACCAGGCGGCAGCGTCGACAAGCGATGCGTCTTCAGTTCAGCGGTCGCCAACCCCTCCCTCTCCCTTCCTGACCGCATCTCCTCTTATCGTACCCGTCCTTTCTTCCCGGGCTGAGTCTATATCCTCCCGAGATGACGCGCCCTTCACGCCTCGCCATCTTGCCCCAACATTCAGCACGCTACCTTTACAACCTGCTCCAACTTCCGAGACACCCATAAGCTCTCGTCTGGCGCCCGTGCCCGAGACTCTGCCCCCATCCGAATCCCTATCCCACTCTGCCGCAACGCCCGCACCTCGCGCCACGACTCCGTCCGCCGCCAAGCGTGTCGTCCCTCCCTCGACCGCAGCTCCGACCGCCCAACGCCAGCTTACGAAGCTCACCTCCCTCGCCGCTCAGCGCGCAGCAGCGACTGTTCCTCCTCCTTCTGCGACACGAGCCGCCCTTACCTCGCTTGTACCAGGATCCGCCGCCCCGAAGGCCCGACGGATTGTTGCGCCTGTGAAGTCGGGCCTGCCCAAGCCGTCCGGCTTACCATCGAGCATCGCTAGAAGACCCGGAGGACTCGCTTCCGTCCAGGAGGTCGCTACACCCGGACCTGACATCGAGTCGCAAGCTAAGCGACCGGCATCCTCGCTTTCGACATCGAGCCTCTCCTCGGCAAGCGCTGCGTCGTCCGCTTCATCGAATGTCGCGGCACCTCCTACGACAGCAGCTCGTTCTCGTCCCGCTCCGGTCAAGCCGGGCCTGAAGCCACCGAGCACCACCCCTGGCAGCACGGCGATCCCTAGAACGCTCGCCAGCGCCGCGTCTTCCGCACGAACAGCCGCCCCGTCAACCACGACGGCGAAGCCGCCCACGCTCTCGAGCACACGACCTACACGCAGCGCCGGTACTGCAGTGGCTCGGCCTGTCCCGTCGATTTCTTCCGCCCCGACCCCCTCCTCGCGCCTAGCTCGCACCGCTTCTGCAGTCGAATCCTCGTCTCTTCGCCCTCCCATCGGCGGTACCACTGTTCCGCGTGCCCCCTCGCCCCTTCAGCAGACTACTTCCGCCCCCGCCTTGAGCACGACTCGGGGACTTTCCTCTTCTGTTCCTCCTGCGAACTCTACTTTGCGACCCGGTCGGACACCTCGAGCGGCCCTGGCAGCAGTTGCATCTGCGAAGCCGGCGGCTGTTGCCGCATCCCGGTCTGCTGCAGCACCAGGGCCTTCGCCGGTCAAGCGGAGGGCGGCGAGGCTCGTTGGTGGCAAGATCGAAGTTTTGAAAGCACTCGAGGTCGGTTTCCATCTCTTCCTTCCTGCCCGTACAATGTTCACAGCTGCTGACAATCTGTCCGTCTGACAGCCGCCGGTGGCTGAGTTTCAGCCTCTCGCGCCGAGTCCGCCTTCGCCTCGATCCGTATCGCCGGACGCGACAAACCCACCTTCTGCACCCCATGCAGCCGTCTTCTCCTCGTCTCAGCAATCTCCCGTCTCTCGCAATGCTTCTCCTCCCCGAACTACTCGACCTCCCGCGTCTCCGACACGAAGCCCTCGACGCGTCTTAGTTTCGACGCAACAACCTTGCACGTCGCTCTCTGCCTCTTCCGCATCGTCCGCCCTGAGCGCGCCTGCCGACAAGCTTGCGACAGCTTCTGCCTCTGTTGAAGTGTTTGGTTCGACTGCCCTCAAACCAGCACCGCCGGTTCGGGCGACGAGGAGTCGGCGAACGCAGCCCTCCAATTCTGATTCCGCTGTGTTGCCGGCGCCCATACGTACGACTCGTCGAGCCGCTGCCGCTGCGAGTGCCGCGCCTTCGATTCCTGCTCCGCCGGCGAAGCCACCTGCGCCCGTAGAACGCATCGTGCGTTCAGCGCGAAGACCGGCTCCCAAGGCAGTCGAGCCAGTCGAGCAACCGTTGCCGGAGTTGGAGTCAGATGAGACTGCCAGCGAAAGCTCCCTATCGACTCCCTCTACCGCCGAAGGACCCTCCGTCCACCCCGCGACTCGCCCTCAACCGATCTTCCGCCCCTTCCCCGACATCACCGGACCCGACTATGTCAAACTCGTCAAACGCAACACAGTCAAGAATCAGAAACTCTTTGTCAAACTCAAGGAAGAAACCGTCTACTTGGATTACAATCGCCCTCCTTCGCCAACGAGTAAGATCCGAAGGTCGACCGATTTGGAAGGAGGAGCTGGGAGGCCTAGTACGAAGGAAGGGAGGGAGGCCAGGGCTGCTAAGCGGAGGAACGCGTTGAGGTCGAGCGTGGATGGGAGTGAGATGGACGCGCTGGCGGCTGAGATGCAGGACTCCGAAGGCGGAGGCGCCGGAGGAAAGGCCCAATCTGCTTCCTTGCCGCCGATGGAACACTTCCGCGCGCCTGGAGACGATGAGCAGTTCGTCACTCCGATGCGGGTGCCGGCGCTCAAAGCGGTTGCAAAAGGCGGGAAACGGAAAGGCAGCACAGGGAGTTCGGTACCGGGAACGCCTGTAGCGGAGGTCAGGCGAGTCAAGTGGGACAGGGCGCTAGTGTACGAGGGTCCGCGACCTGAGCAGGTCAAGCCGTCGGCTGATGGGATCATCAAGGTATGTCTTCCTTTTGCTGTTATGTTACGACAACCTGCTGATCGGCGTTACCTGCTGCAGCCCTCTGAGCTCGACGAATGGGGCAACACCGTCGCGTCAACCGCCAGCCTCGGACGACCCAGCCCCGTCACCATCATCCGTCGTGTGTTCAAGGATGACCAGGAGGAGTAGGTTCAAAGCGATCTTTCCGTGGAGCTTACAAAGAAGTATCATCATGAATACACATAGCTGTATATCCTTCGTCTTTCTCGCTTGTGTATTGAACGTCATCATATTGCTCTGAAGCTTAGCTCGACGGAGTGATCGAGAAACGGGGAAAGAAGAATGCTAGTATCGCATCGTCTCGATGATGCCATCCAGGATGCGGACATGGTCGGGCAAGTAGAACTTCTCGTAGGCGAGCTGTAGGTGCAGAGGTGGGATCAGCGGATGCACCGGAAGAGCGGAAGAAAGTGGTAGGGGGGGGAATGTGAAGGCAGGAGAAAGAGGATAGATGCGCACCCCGAACGGTGTATCCCAGCCGGTCAGACGCTTGACCGGAGCTTCGAGCTTGAGGAAGCACCGCTGCTGGATCTCGGCGGACAACTCACTCGCAACGCTGCCTGTTTGCGGAGCCTCGTGCACGATGATGCATCGTCCAGTCTTGTTGACGCTCTTCACGACCGTCTCGATCTGCAGAGGGGTCCTTCGTCAATGTTAAGTTGGAGAAGGTAGGGACAGGACGGACGTCGTAGGGTATAATCGTTCGCAGATCAATCAGCTCGACGCTGAGATTTCGCAGGTCCTTCGGAATGAGCTTCTCCAGATCTGGCGACGGGTACTTGAGAAGGTGAAGTGCTCCCTCGATAGTGTACAACGGCGGGCCATACGAGATGATGGTGAGATCTTTGCCTTGCCGCAAGACTTCGGCGGAACAGAGGGGGAGCTCGTAGTCCCCCGTCGGAACTTGCTCGACTGCAGAGCGGTAGAGAATCTTGGGCTCTAGGAATAGGGTAGGGTTGGGGTCGCGAATTGCAGCTGGGAGGGAAGGTAGTTGATAAGCCTCTGGGCAAATTGAGAAGGTCATGGGAAGTGGTGCGTCGTTCTCCCTCATGCCTCCCGGATACCGTCGCCGGTAGTTCACCAGCGATCTACGAAGGTACCGAGTGAGCGTTACTTACACAGTAGGAGACCCTTGGCTTGAATCGGTGATCGCGGCACCACGACCTTGACGCCGCTGGCTTGCATGAAGTAGGCTTCAGGCGATTGCGAGTGGTACAATCCTCCGTGGCCGACGGCGGAGCACGCTATGAGCAAGGGACGTCAGGATTGTCGGGCAGAAGCAATAGCGGGCACGCACGGCTTCGGAAAGTAAGGCTGCCGCAGTCAAACATGCCTCCCGAGCGGTACCGGTACTTGGCACTGCATCTGACTTCGTGAGCAGGTGACAACAGTCAGACGTTCCATTCAGGCGGACTCACGCTCTGATCAAGAGAAGCAGGTCAATAACGTAGACCCCTTTTGGGCGAAGAAAGCGACTTACTCGTTGACGATCTGATCAAACGCAGGAAACTGGATGAAGGGCGTATGTCAAGACAGGCACCTACGAGAGATCCAAGAGGGCGTACGATGTAGTCTGCAAACCTGTGCAGGAACAGGTCAGTCTGGGCGAGAATTTCCAGAGTGAATTGGGTACGTACTGCATTTCTGCCACTGCAGTGTGTCCCATTGCCGCCAAACCAATGCCAAAGCCGGCGATGCCTTGCTCTGTTCTGTGTTTTCCGACGTATGGACAGGAGGCCGGGAGCGAGAGAATGGCAAGAACAATCAGCCAGAAACCGGTGAGGAAGCAGAGAGAACGGCGTACAGCGGGGTATTGAACACCCTCTCCTGCCCGAAAGTGTCTGCTAGACCCATAGTGCATCGGAAGACCCCGCCGAAACTGACCTAGAGGGGGAGGAGATGTGAATCAGTCAGGTTGGGTCGGTAGGAAAAAAGGGCAGAAGTCGGCTCACATCCTCTCCGAATACTAGGGCACTCGAGTCTTTTTGCAAGACAGTGCTGGGTGGGGATAGTGTGAGTAGTTACAGAAGAGGCAGATAGGCGATACCTCACTGCAGAGCACTTCGAACGGCCTGGTACAGACTGAAAAAAGCCGAGTTCGATACGGTAGTGTCAGCCTTTCCCTCGAGTGTAGATCGGCAATGATGAGCTCACTTCATCTTCTCAGTGGCTCTGCCGCCTTCGTCTTCTGCGCGCAAATCTCCCTCTTTCAACTCCCTCTCCCTTTTGGCCTCGAGCGGGAATCCGACCCCCACTTGCTCCTCATCGCGCCATAACAAGTCAGGCGTCCACAGAGCGTCTTCTCTGGTGGTTTGAAGGAGCTTTGAGTTAGCTACGGTAGGAGGGGAATCGACGACGACGTGAGAGTTGGCGAGCGAGAGTTGTGGGGATGAAGACGACAAGAGACCGGCGGCGGGTCGGTGGGTCGGCAGAGATCGCGCGGTACGCAATAGATAATTGCGAAGCATGGTAGGAACCGGAAAGAGCGAGTACCGAGATAAGGAAGGAAAGAAGAGGAAATGAAGCGAGAAGTGGGGCCGATGGCCTTCCTGAACCACTTCATACGCTTGCAATTCCCACAAACCCCAAACAGGACACAAAGATCGCAAGCGATCTGGAACTGAGCGCTCGCTCTTCTGTAGCGCGGTTACAAAGCGCCAGCGGCAGGAGTGAAAATCCATTTTCTCACGCCTGCTCGCAGAGAACGGCTCAGACTGGGCCGAAAAGACCTCGAGGGGCAAGGGCACTGCATGGAAACGGAGAGTCAGAACCTACGGAAGGGAGCTTCCTTGCTCTCCCTTTCTCCGCCGCTTGGCAGGTCTTCCCGCCGCCGCTTTCACTTCCGGCTCTTCTCGCATGCGACGTTCCCGCTCGCGATGCTCTCCTTCCGCACCCGAGCCACACTCCTCCAGTACAACAGACGGTTCTAGCGCTAGCCGCTGCGCTCGCTTCGCCACCCAAACCCTGACCTGCTCAACGTCGAACCCCACGCAATGGAGAATTGATTAGGGGATGTCGATACCGGCAGCGAGCACGGCGTCAAAGAACCGGCCACCGCCTCTGAGCGTAGTGGTAAAGCCCTATTGCTTGAGTTTGGCCTCCCTCTACTCAGCCAGTCCTCCGAAAAAACCCCTCCACGTCGCCTTGTCTTCCTCATCCAGGTTACTGAGCTCAGCTGCAGTAACCTGAACCGACGTCGATCTATGTGGTAGTGCCCGAAGTACTCCCAGCCATCGCCGCAAGCTTTGACGAAGAGAGCACGATCCTCCCCGTTGGCTAGGACTGCTTTGAGAAAGTCCCGAGTGATAAATGCTGCGCAGGGAAACCCTGGCGCGACAGGCGCGAGGCTGATGTGCCGATTGAGGCACATCTTCCCAAATGTGAGGGTTCGTGCGTTTCCGCCGCCGATATCGGTCCAGGATCTGTAGCCTGCGATTATGTGCTTGCCTCGCTGGCGAAGGGGCCGGCTCGTGGGACTGCGGGTCTAAGAGCTCGTGAGGGATAGGACGGACAGGGAAGAGTGCGGGGGGCAGGTTGAAGGGGTCGACGAAAGAAGGCAAAGCGGGTGCAGGTGGAGAGGGTAACCGTTCAGGATTCGGGGGTGGGCGGCTTCACGTTTGACTGCAGGCGTCGAGTCAACGGCCATTATGCCGACGACTAGAATCTGGACGCTACAAAAGGGGGTGTCAGCCGGAATGACGAGAAGGAAAGGGAAGAAAAGTTGGGAAGCGTACTCTTCCTCCGCCGGCGTTGCGGGCATCATATTGGCACCAGCTACTGCATCATCCGGGTCTAGCTTTGCCTCGAGCTCAGGCGAAGCAGCTTGTGCGCGTCTGTATCTGGGAGAAATGGTCAGTGCCCTACACAAGTACCGACGTGACTGAGGTACTATGAAGCGAATGGAACGCCCTTCAAGGTCACCAGCGCGCGTCTCAGGCCGTTCAGCAGCACTGTCACAGTTTCTTAGACTGCCTAATCGTCTGCTATGGCACATCCGTTCGAGCGTCTTGGAGGACCTGATTGAAGCGGGCATAGGACGAGGCGAGCTGCGGGGGCGGGGGCGAGAAACCAGAAGCCAGAGAGGCGAGTCACGAGTCTGTTGCGCGTCGAATGAGCTCAGCAAGCAAGAACGAGAGATTCCAAGGCCGGAGCGGGAACGCAATCCCGACCTTCGCGACGTTCTCGAGGTGCTCAAGCAAAGCTCAGCTTGATACCAGGCCCCCTACATAGCAGCTCAAAATGCTCCGGCGGGAGCTCTCACCCTACCGAGACCGGCGTGCTAGGAGGAAGTCATAAAATTTCCGAGATGTCTGCTGTTCCCGTTTCGCAAACCGACGAGAATAACCCTACATATGCCATGCGAGATCACCGTACCCCTGTCCCGCAGCTCCCATTCCGCCTGCTGCACCAGGCTGCGGCACAACAGGCGGAGCAAACGCACCTCCCAATCCACCAAACCCAGCCAAACCCCACGAGTTGCCTCCCCAATAGTACCCCGCGTCATCGAGCGTCGACAAGCCGAGACCGAATCCACCGAGTCCACTGTGCATGGCGGCGAGGTCGAAGAAATCGGTTGGGAGGTCGAGGTCAGAGGGGAATGGAAGTGGGGCAAGGGAATCGTTGAACCCGGCTTGAGGTGGAGGATTGGAAGGATTCGGCAACCCGGAGGTGGGAGATCCGCCAGCTGGAGTGGGTACGAGTGCGTCGAGCGCTTCAGAGAGCGTGCGGTCGCGGGGTGCGGCGGAACCGGAAGGGGGAAGAAGGTGCGAAGGGACGGCGGAAGAAGCAAGAGTTTTGGCGGCCTTCGGAGGTCGACTTGCTGAGCCCTTTTTAGCCGTTGCTGTGGGTTGGCGCGGTGCAGGGTCGGTATCCTCCTTTGAGCTTCGCATGAGCTGGAGGAGGCCGGCGCGGATCTTGACGGGATCGGCGTCGAGGACACCGCGCGAGACGGAGAAGTAGAGCACGGCGAGACCAGCAAGGTTCTCATACCAGCGTTCGGCTATGGGGTCTGTGGCAGTGCATGCAGGGTGAGCTCGAGGCAGAGGAAATGCTCGAGGCAAAACAAGACGTACAGGTACCTCGCAGCCCGTCAACGATCTCGACATCCTGGTTGAAGTAATGCAGATGAACCGCGTCGTTCGGTACTGACGATGATCCAGGCCAGAAACGCAGATGACAATGGACGGTGCCAGCGGCGACGGCGGCGAAGCCAGCGAAAGGGTGCGTGAGGATGATGCCGTGCTGGCAGAGGAGAGTGCAGACGTCGGAGATAGTATTGGCGGACTCGGCGGCCATGTTGAATGATTGCTGCCACCAGTCAGGCGGGGCTGTCGGGTCTCCGTAGAGAGGTTCACCGTCGACGGGTCCGTTGGCGGCCTGCATGGAAGATAATCAATCAGGCTCGTCTTTCGTGTGAGTAGAACCCGGAAGGCCATCGCAAACACGAAGGCTGCGGAAGTAGAGTGGGACAGTGCGAGACTGAGAAGGTCGCCTCACTTTGAAGTCGATGGGAGGCAGAAAGGGAAGGTAGTCGCGGTGGAGCTGTGAAGGAGCGGCACAATCGTTAAGTACCTGACAGGAAGCATGAGCGAGAAGCGAGTCAGGGGAAGTAACGCACGACATGCCTCGCCCCAGCGTTCAACAGATGCAACATCCCAAACATTCTCGCCTCCATCTGACTCGACATACAATGCGCCAGCATAGTCTGCTGCGAATACTTGAGCACATCCGGTAACTTCCTCTCAAAGTCAGTCAAATCCCGCTCAAGCTGCGCGAACGTGCTCTCTTCCTTCCACGGGCACCTCCGGTCGACAATCCTCCCTCCGCTCCCAATGTACGACGCGACCTTTGACCAGATCTCGGCGATTCGGAGTGTGTGACCGTAAAGATCGGCTTCGGGTTCTCCCTCCCCCGGCGGAGCCTTCATAGACAGACTCCATGCTGGCGGGTCTGGGTCGAACTTTGCGCCGAGCGACTTGTGACCGGCTTGAAAGTCGGCATCGGGTCCAGGCATGCGGAGGGAAGCAATTCGGGGGACTTTGAGCCCGCACGGTCGCTCGTTCCCATCGCTTACAGTGCGGTCGAGGGCGAAGAGAGCCCAGAAGACCCGTCGACGCAGCTCGGCATGGAGGGCGCGAGAACTGGCTTGCGAGGGATCGGCTGTCGCTTCGTCCTCGCCATTGGCACGCTGTTCGTGCTCGCTCATGTAGCCGATCTCGTCCTCGAACCCTAGTCGAAGGACTTGTGCCATCCGGATCGCCGTACCAATCTTGAGCCAGCCGGAGTTGTCTCGACCGGCTGTAATCTCGTAGAAACCAACGAGACAGAAGCATTGGCAACGCATGAGAGAGATTGTCGTGTCGGCAGAGGGGAGAGGTGCCGACTGGCCGGGGGTAGTTTCGGGAAGGGTGAGAAGTTCGGAAGCGACGCGGGCGTAGTATTCGTGGGCTGGAGAGGCAGAGGAAGGATGGAGGTCTTTCAGGGCTTGGCAGAAGCTGTGTGATACACCGTTAGTGTGAGCGGAGTGAGAGAAAGGAGGTTGCAATTACCGAGCGGCCAGGGCGAGTATACAACAGAGCAGTTCCTTCGGTGCTGTGCCATTCTTGATCTCTTCTGTGAGCGTTGCGCGATGGAGGAAAGGAAAGGTGTCGTAACTGCAGAGGCGTGGAGTAAGTCCTCTGTTGGTCGACAGAGAAGAGAAAGAGACGTACTAGTGAATGAAGAAAACGTTAAGCGCTTCCAGGACAATCGGCGGCCCCGGCAATTCTGCTTCAAGAGCTGTGATATGATTCGGAATGATGCCTGACGGCCCAGCGAGTCTGGTTGTAGCACAAATCACGCAGAAGGCAAAAAAGAAGAAAATCAGCTCGAGGCAGCTTCGCTGACACGGGCAACAAAGGGTAACGCACAGTGTTCCGCCATTCTCCGCTGGGTGCCCATCGTACACACACTCCATCTTCTTCGTCGAGCAAAAGCTGCAGACAGGCCACTCTGCTGAGCAGCGTACTTTGCGTTTCCTGCCAGCAAGGAGAACGAAGAAAGTCAGCAGTGACGGCCTGACCTCGACGCGCCGGTGCGACGTCGAGACAGTCTAGTAAAAGAGAGTGGGACGTACCTGCACGTCTTGCATGCGATGCTAGCCCTCGCACCGACCTTGACCTTTTTCTTCTGCTTTTCAGGCTTATCGCTTCCTCCCGCCTGCGCATCCACCTCTTCCTCGTAGCCGACGTCGCTTGCTTTTCTCTTTCCCTTGATGTCCGGCCTTGCTGCCTTCTTCTTAGTTCCGTGGCTGGCGTGGCCGTTGGCGATGCTTCCCTCCGCGGCGTGTCCTGTTGACCCGGCAAGGGCGGTAGGCTGATCTCGAGGTGTGTTGCCTCCGGAGCCGGACCCGCTGGTCGACGGACTTGGGAAGGGCTCCCCGAAAGGCTGGGGCGGGGCGTGAGAGGTGTAGGCGAGGTCGGACGGAGGTGGGCGGTGAAAGGGGAGGTGGGGAGGGAGTTGGGGCGGTTGGGCAGCCAGGGCGAGTTGGGCTTGACTGGGTGGGCTGAGTTGAGGGTTGTGGGGTGAGTAGGGTGGGGGCGACGGCATCTTATGATGAAGCGGCCAAAGGGAAACAGTGAGACGCGAGATGAGGAGGAGATGTTCGAGTGACAGGAGTTCGAGTCGGAGCGCGGTGGGAAGGAAGATAGTGATCGAGGCGACGTTATCTGTCGACTTCAGCTCACGCGACTGATCAGTTATGTGAGAGAACGAACAACTCAAAGCTGGTCAACGGCAGTCCGGCAACTCCTGCTTTATGATACTGTCCCCAACTTTACCCCAAAGCGGGCCCTCAAAACCTCCCCTGAACGAAAATCGCCAAACCCACTGTATGAGTGTCGCGCTGTCCTGATCCGCACCTTGAAACGCACACTTGAAAGCACACTACTAATTATCGACCAGCCATACAATGCACTGCGTGAGTCTCTCCTGACCTTTTCTCCGCCTCCTCCCTGTTCGATCCCACCCCCACTCCTGCCCTTCACCCGTGAGCAGCTAGCACCTCCGCTCAGCGCAAGGCCACAGTGCAAGCGGAAAGAGCTAAAATAGACTTGGTATCGCCGGGATCGTAGCTGACCGACATGTCCTGCACCTCGACCCTGACTTGCACCTTTCCTGCGTCCTGCTGCGACACCCTTAAACAGGTCGCCGATATCTGCCTCATTCCCCTTGGAACCGCCGACCCGAGCGTCTCAAAGTATGTTGCCGAGGCGCAGAGGGTGCTCGAGAAAAGCGGTTTGGTTTATAAGGTGCGCTTCTCGTCCTGTGCTCTTGCCACTCCTGCGCTGACGTGAAGCTATCCTCCTTGCAGATGCACGGCTGTACGCTATCCTTGACTACCCGAGGAGGAAGGTACCCTCGCTAACTCCTACGGCTCAACCTTCCTGTTCCTCCTGCATTTTCCTCCTGGCGCTCCTTGCGTCTCGTTATCCGATACACAGACGGTACAGGCATTGAAGGCGAGTTCTCAGACGTGACCAAAGTGATCGAAGAGATGCACGAAGCGGTGCACAAGCTGGGCGTGATGAGGATCGCTTCCGGTGCGTTTCAGTTTGACAGTCCGAAATGCTTGCCCTCGCCTGTCTACCGAAGCTCTTGTCTGACTTGCGGGCGCATCCTTGTATTGTTGTTGGAACCGCAGACATTCGCCTCGGTACCCGACTGGACAAGCCGAGTACACTCGACGCCAAAATGGCTAGCGTCGAAAAGCTTCTCGCGTTCGTTGTCCCTCACCCTCCCGCCTTCTTTAACGAGTCACTTACCTTAGTCTGCACCTCCTCACGTTTCACACAGCCAAGACTCGCAAGATGCGAAGCAAAGTCAAGCTCCGCCTGCCTGAGCAAACGACTGCCTCGGGGCAGGCAGAGAGGGAGTTGCAGAGGAGCTTGAGCAATGCGAGGCAGTTTCTTGCGTGCGGTTCTCTTGATTGAACTGGCGGTTGACTGTCAAGTCCCTGACGACATTGACAGGTTTGCGCAGGTCGCCGGCGTTTGAGACGCCCTGGAGGGATGCTAGGTCTAGATTACGCAGCTCACGGAGAAAGATCCTTGTCGTATATAGCCAGGTGCAGTTAGCGATTCCGAATCAAGCATGTAACCAAGCAAGCGGAATCGAACCCGAGGGGAAAACGAGAAACGTAGCATATCGTTCTTCGCTTCTCCCATCGAGCGGTAACCGCTCCATGAGTCGTCGTCGTCGTCTAATTCCACACTGTCGGGGATCGACACTATGCCTGAGCCTGCTTAGGCAACCACTCTTGCGGGAAGTCCTTCAGCCCAACTGTTCGCTTCAGCTTGCGGCTCTTGAGCAATCGAGATCGGGCCGGGCGGGGGTCGAGGGGGATGTCGCTCATCGGGTCTTGCGAGTTCTATGTGTGCGAAGAAAGGTAAGGCAAGCGTCGGAGAGGGAGAGAGAGAGAGAGAGAGAGAGAGAGAGAGGAATCAAGGCCGAATTGAGGGCATGGAAGGGAGGGAAAAGAGAAAAAGGAAGAGCGTACCTCTGCCTCCTTGATCATCTTGTCCAACACGTCCGAACACCACTTCTCGTTCATCCTCTCACTGGGAAACACCTCGCACGCGATCTTGACCTGTCCATCCTGTCCCTGTCCTTCCTTCGCATCGAGGGAAGGGGTCCACCTGGGTCCGGCGAGCAGTTTGAACTTGTGCTTGGCTTGAGGGCCGGAGAGGGGCAGCGACGAGACGGGGACGGTGACGGTCACTTTTCGAGAGGCGGGGTGGGATTCGCCTTGGTAGTGTTGATGGCGGACTTTGAGAGTGGCTTTTGGCGAAGGAGGGTTGAAAGGTTGACGGAACGCAACTGCACCACGGGGATCAGCTTGTCAGCTCGGCCTGGAGACAAGCGCGAGTGTGAGACTGGGACGGACCGAGTTCGTTGAACTGGAGTTGTTCCAAGCGAAGGTAGTGTAAGATCTGCCTCTGCTTGTCGAGCTTGAGGAGGGTTGGGCGGGTCAAGGGGAAGTCAAAGGTGGGTGCAGAGGGTCCGACAGTGTTTGCCATGTCGAGCGGGTCCCGACTTGGGCCGAAGGAGCGGGCATTTGAACCTCTCGGTGCGAGGGAGGGAAGGGAGCGGGAGATGACAGAGGTGGAAGAGGGGCGCATGGCGAGTGCTGACTGGTGGGTCTCGTAGGGTCGCTATCGAGTGTAGGCCGGCTGTAAGAGCGTGTGCAGTTTCAAGTTGAAGGTTGCTGCGCCCCCGAGGAGTTTCAGTCGACTCCCCTTGATCAATTCACTCTTAAGACTTCCTGCTGCCATATCAAACACAGATCAAACACCCGTGACTGCACTCGAATACACCTGATTAGCCCACTCGAACTCGTCCGGCCTCAACCCAAGTGGTCCCTCTCGCTTGATCGCGACCCTCCTCTTCCTCCACTGGGCAGCACCGCCTTTCCCTCTCTCTCTCTCTCTCTCTCTTATATCCACACAGAATGAGTTATCCATACGGTCACCAACCCCAGCAAACCTACGGTGCCTACCCCGAACAGAACCTCTACTCGAATCAACCCTACGCCTACCCTCCCTCACCCAACGAAGAAGTCAATCAACCCCACTACCCACCCTACTCGTCTCAAGACTTCAACAGCGAACGCGATCACGCCGGCGTACCTCGAGCGAGACAGACCTACCCTCCGGAGCGCGAGGATGAGAGTGCAAAGTATGGCGCTGCGGGCTATGGCTACGAAAAAGCCGGAGTACCAGTCACGAGGGGAAGCATTGCTGCCCAGGTCCGCTCCCTCCGTCGTCCCTTCAGCATCTGTACAGTAAGTTGATCTTGTTGCCCTCGCGCAGATGGCTGCCGAAGGTCAGATACCCAAGAAAGAGGGTCTGAGGATGTGGAGGAAAGACGAACACGCTGGTGCCCTCACTCGAGGTGGTAGGACCCGCTGCTGCGGTCGGGTCTTTTGCTGCTCTGTCATCCTGATTGTACTCATTGTGGTCGGAATCGTGGCCGCCTTTTTCCGTGAGCGATTCCCTCGCTTTTTCTGCTGGTCTCAAGTGGTCCCCTTGGTATAGGGTACTGACTGACGCGCTCGAATCACCATAGTATGGGTCAAGCCGCCAGATGTGAGCTTCGATGGTATCGAGGATCCGGAGACCGGAAGCATCGTTTCTGTCGCTTCCGGCGGGTTCAACCTCAACTTCCGTCTCAAGGTACGCTTCTCCTTCTCTCCTCTGCGATTGCGCTGTCATGGACTCAACCTGCACCACTTCGTAGATCAACGTCATCAACCCCAATTGTTCGTGCTGCCTTTTCGCGCCTCGTTCGACCTGGCTCTGACTTTTCTGATCACTTGTTGCTGCTTCCCTCTTTGCGTACAGTCTTTGGCGCCGACTTTGACAAGATCAGCGCAACAGCATACTACCCTACCAAGCCGACTACAGCTTTCGGAGGAGGATCACTCAACAACGTGAATATCAAGAAGAACTCAAAGTACGCCCTTGTCCAGTCTCACATTGTGACGCACGTCATACCATCGGATTTCAAGACTGACTCCTCCCCCTCCTGTCCGTAGCTCTACGGTCCACTTCCCCTTCGGCGTCAACTACACGACGTCTTACGACAGCGACCTCTCCGTCCTGAAAGACATTGCCACCAAATGCGGTTTCCTCGGATCGACCGCCACGCAACTCACGGTCAACTACAAAGTCAAGACCAAAGTCAAAGTGATCGCCATCACGGTCGAACCGTCCTTCTCGTCGTCGGCCAGCTTTGATTGCCCGCTCGATCAGAGCGACATTACCGATTTCCTTGGGAGTGAAGGGTTGAGTTCCCTCGGCTTGAGTGGGCTGGCAGGTTCGACGAGGTTGCTCGCTCGATCGGCGGAGCCAGAGGCGGAAGCCAATCGAGTGGTGAATGGGGTTGACGCCTGGTCTGTCGGGCATGCGACGAGGAGGGCGTTGAGCAAGCTGGCAGAGAGGGGGATGGAGGTGCTCCTAGGTGACCTCGAGAGACGGCAAGAAGAAGGCGAGGAGAGGGTGTTCAACCCGGGGAGGAAGATGAGGGTCGGGACGGTCGGACCGCCGCCGTCTTCCGTCGAGGAAGAGGGGAGTAGTGAGGAGGAGGAGACAGAGTCGGAGAGTTAGCTGACTGAGTGAGGAACACAACGGACGCTGGCCCCCACGTATGTACCCACATAGACCCTGTTTTCCTTTCCTTCGTTATTCCTCTTTTTCCCCTTCCTCCTTTTAGTTCTGTTGGGTGCTGTTCTTACTAGCTTTCCATGTATACAACGTGCAACCTTGTGGGCTGGATCCCTGGTTCAGCACGCGCTTCAGGGTACAGGAGAGACTTTTCTTGTGGTCGAACCTGCGGGCAATGGGCGGTGGCTATGTTAGGATTGCTACAGAACAAGTCTGCGTGGTTGATCGACAGCAGACTGTTGTTTACAGAGTGTGAGATCAAGTTGATCAATATTGTCTTCGCCTCCACGCTCCCCCTGATTTCCCATGGATTTCCCACCTTTCCTCCTCCTCCTCTTCCTCCTGTCCTCGCTCTTGTCCTGTCACTCTGACTCATCAGACACACTCTATAGCCGCTCCTCTTTCACTTTTCAATCACTCGCCCTAGTCACTCCCCCCGTCTTCTTACCCCGGCACTCCCGCAAGCACCCCTCCGCTTCTCCCCCCCATCTCCTCATTCCGTCTTGACCTCAACCCAAACACGCTTGACCGCCAGCTCAAACTCTGCACACTCTCCAAATCGACGACGACGGCGCGAACCCACTACAACTAGATCCCAATGGCCTCAGCATCTCAACACCATTCCTCCTCATCGTCCGGGTCAAACGTTATCGGCGTTCACTTCAGAGTCGGACGCAAGATTGGAGAGGGATCGTTCGGTGTCATATTCGAAGGTCAGTCGACCGTCCTCAAGCCTTCTAGGACCCGGTGCGGTTGCTCGCCAAGCGATCCACATACTCACCCGCTCTCCCTCAACTTTCTCACACAGGAACCAACCTACTCAACTCACAGACCGTTGCTATCAAATTTGTGCGTTCCGCTCCTCTTCTCGACGCATCTCGAGGCCGAGTTCGACTCCAGTGCATGCGAAACGAGGCGAAAAGAGGGCGGTGCGCCCCGCTCGAGCCTGGTTGAGGCATACCCGAGCTTCGCTAGTCTACAAGGAGGTCTCAATCCCAGCACGCTGACGGACTACCACTGCTTTACACGAGCAGGAACCGCGCAAGAGTGACGCGCCGCAACTGAGGGATGAGTACAGGACCTACAAGATCTTGGCTGGCTCGCGTAGGTCTCGCGTCTCTACTCTTTTCTTCCAGCCTGAACCGCGCGCTGACTACAGTCTTGCTATAGCCGGCGTGCCCCAGGTCTACTACTTCGGTCAGGAAGGATTGCACAATGTCCTCGTGATCGACTTGTTGGGTCCGTCTTTGGAGGATCTGTTCGATATGTGCGGGCGCAAATTCAGCATCAAGACCGCATGCATGACGGCGAAGCAGATGGTGCGTCCGAAGGCGCTCCTTTCGAAGGACTGGCTTTGAGCTCCTGTGGCTGACCGAACTTTTCGTGTTTCCCGTCCTCTCCTTTGATGATCGACGCTCTCCTATACTACCTCTTGCCATTGTCGCGTTGCACCTCTTCAGCTCACCCGCGTCCAAACGATCCACGAGAAGAACCTCATCTACCGCGACATCAAGCCCGACAACTTCCTCATCGGCCGGCCCGGCACCAAGCACGCCAACACGGTGCACGTGGTCGATTTCGGTATGGCCAAGCAGTACCGCGACCCGAAGACGAAGCAGCACATTCCCTACCGCGAACGCAAGAGTCTGTCGGGTACGGCGCGGTACATGTCGATCAACACGCACTTGGGACGCGAGCAGTCGCGCCGAGATGACCTCGAGGCGTTGGGTCATGTGTTCATGTACTTCTTGCGTGGCGGACTGCCGTGGCAGGGATTGAAGGCAGCGACGAACAAGCAGAAGTATGAAAAGATTGGGGAAAAGAAGCAGAGTACGCCGATCAAAGAGTTGGCAGAAGGGTTCCCAGGTGCGTCCTTCCCTCTCTTCTCCTCCTTCCTTTGTGGTGTTCGAAATGTTGAAGTCCCTTACGCAGACGAGTTTGCGATCTATCTCAACTACGTTCGCAAACTCGGTTTCGAGGAAACGCCCGATTACGACTTCCTCCGCGAGCTCTTCAGTAAGGTCCTGAAGAACAGCGGCGAGAACGACGACGGCGTCTACGATTGGATGCTGCTGAACAGCGGCAAAGGCTGGGAAGCCGGCTCGAGTCACCTCCTCAACCAATCCTCCGGTTACGACTCTCGCCACCACCGTCCCCGCGACCGCGACCGTGAGCGTGAACGCGCCGAACGTCACGCTCAGCGAGCAGCAGCAGCTGCCGCCGCCGCCGCCGCCGCACAAAGCGGTGGTGCTTCTACCCCTACTGCTCCTTCCGCCGCCGCCAACCGCGACAGCAACAAGGGCCGCCAACCCTCTGGCTCTGCCACACCCGCAGCTGGGGCCTCCGCCATGGCCGTCAAGGGCGTCCCCGCTCCCTCTCACGCAGGCGCGTCCGCGGGCAACACGACTGGCCCAACAGGCGGCAAGGCTCGCAACTCTCACCCGTATGCTTCTGTCGGAGCCGGAGCAGCGACATGGGACCGTCACGACAGCGAGTACCAAGTGGCGCCAGGGCAGAATGGAGGGTACAGGAGCAGTGAGAACGCGACTCCGACGGGGGCGGCAGTGTCGGGAGGAGGAGGGGCAGCAGCGGGAGGCGCACCGCAGATGAGTCCGAGTGCGACGGCTGGAGCGGGGGCGGCAAATGGACCGACGAGCGCGCAGGCTCAACAGCAGTACCAGCAACAGCATCACGATGAGGATGGAGGCAAGGGCGGGTTCTCGCTCATCAAGTTGTTGACGTGTCGGTGCGGATAAGTGGCCCGCCAAGCCTTCCTTGCCCTCGCCGATGCTCGCCTCGCCTTTCCTCCGATCGCTCTCAAGATACCCAGCCAGCTCTCTTCCTGTCGTCGTTGTCTTGCTGTATTCATGCCTTGCCCTCCCTCCTTCTCTCTCTCATACCGCCAGGCGCTCCCACCCTTTTCTCTCTTCCCCTGCCCTCTTCTTCTTGTTCTTGGTTGTCTTGACTAGTATCTCCCCTTCCCTCCCGCCCTCCTTTCCTGTCCCTTTCCTCCTACACTCGCCCGCTCTCTCGATCCACGCCACGACCCTTACTCCTCGCCCCTCGGTCCTCTTCTCCATCATTGACGATCCCTTCCTCCCAATACGCGTCAATCTCTTTCCTATCGCGCTTAATACCCCTTTTTTTTTCCTTCCGCTCCCTCCCTTTCTCTACTACTAGCCTACTAGCCGTTTTACGTCCCATTCTGCGCCTTGTCTTCTTGATTTGACCTTGATTCATCTTTCCCTCCTCCTGAAAAGCATCTTCTCGCTCACGTCAAAGTCGCCCTCGTTATTTTCTCGCCGCCAGAGTCGGGGGAAGGCAACTCGAAGCAGAGTACGGCATAGAAAAACTGCTTCTTTACGCTTGTCTGACATCTGCTGTGTACGGATTCTGTCTCTGTCGCCAAAGGCCTTCCCTCGGTCATTTCGCCTGTCCTCCCTAGGTCGTGAGCCTTCACGAGTGACCCAGAATCCCCCTCGGCTGGTACGGGTCCGAGATGGCTTTGATCTCGTCCTCGCTGAGTTTGATGTGCGTCGCTTGAGCGAGTTCGCGGATCGCTTCGGTGCGGGTTGACTGCAGTGGGCAGGGGGGGGCGGAGGGAATGGGAAGGGACAAAGGGATCAATAGGCACTCGAGAGAGTTCGTGGCAGAGGATGCGCCCACGAGGGCTCGAAGTCGGAGGAAAAAGAGGAAAGGGTGGTGAAGAGGCGAGGACGAAGATGACGAAAGAAAGGCTGAGGTCAAAGAGCGAAGGAAACGCAAGTGTACCCCGATGATAGGCGCCGTGACGTGCGGTTGAGCCAAAACCCAAGCCAGCGCGACCTGAGCCATCGAATACCCGCGATCTTTGGCGACCTTCTCAACCCTGCGAGGTCAAGGAAAAACGGAAGCAGGATGGTGGTAAGTGAGTAGTCGCCCTCGATTGCTTGGAAGGAACGTATGGAACGCGGACACAGGGGATGACGTACGCCTCGTTGATCTGCTTCAACGCGTCTCCCTCCCTCGGGTTGTTGAGCCCAACAAATTTGGCAAAGTTAGGGTCCGACTTGGCGCGCGTGGTGTTGTCTTGCTCGCGGTGGGGGCGAGTGCAGAACCCACGAGCAAGAGGAGACCAGGGAATGATACCGCAGCCAAAGTGCTGGATGGGGCGGCGGAGAAGAGGTAGCAAGTTCAGTTGACGGTGACGGATGGAATGGGAAACAACGAGGTCGACAAACCTCGGCCGTAGGGAACATCTCCCTTTCTTCCTCGCGATAGATGGGAGAGTAGAAGTCTTGCATGCTAATGAACATCGTTTGCTGATAGAGGAGAGCCAAGTCAGTCCGATTGAAGAAAAAGGCAGACTAAGAAAGAAAGGTCCATCATACACCCTTAGACTTGGCGTAAGACTGCATCTGGTGGAACTGGTAGGCGTAGCCTGAATAACACACGGTCAGCCTCCTTGCATAAGGGCCGCACATGCAAGAGTGAACTTACAAGAGCTCATGCCGATGTAGCGGACCAGACCCTGTATGGCGAACGAGGTCAGCAGAACCGAAGGATGCGAGACAGATAGCTGCAGACACACCATCTTGACGACGTCGTGAAGAGCATCCATAGTCTCCTCGATGGGAGTCTCGGGGTCGAAACGGTGGCACTGCAGCATGTCGACTGCGAAAGGAAAAGGTCAGTCACCCTAGACAATACCAGGAGAGCATGAGAAAGAGGGACATACTGTACTCGAGTCCCATGCGGTCGAGAGATTGACGGACAGAGTCGAAGATGTGCTTGCGGCTCAAGCCGTGGCGGTTGACGTAGCCTTGGGCTTCCGGGTCCTGCAGCTTGGAAGGGTGGGCGCCGGGGTCATCCTGAACGACCATGCTGCGAGAGACAAAGTCAAAGACGAAGAAGAACACCGCAAGCAGTTCGGAGAAAGTTTAGTGTTAGGGTTCTGTTCCGGCGAGAGAGACGGCAAAAGCACGTACCAGACCTTGGTCAAGATAGTAAGCTTCTCACGAGGAATATCGAGCTTCTTGATGGCTTTTCCAATCAGACGCTCGGAGTCACCGTTCGAGTAGACGTTGGCCGTGCTGATGCAAGAAAGGTAGCAAGAAAAAGGTGGGAAAGGGCGAAAAAAACCAACGTCAGCTCAGTGCGAGCAAAAGTTGGCATCAGGCGCTGTCGTAGGCGCCCTCGAGCAGACTATACGCACTCCCAGGTGTTGATGCCGAGCTACGAGCAAGGCAACCCGAGTCAGCACGCCCGAGGAGCGAAATCAAAACGGGAAAACCACGCACCTCGTAGGCCAGCTTGAAGTGCTGCATGGCCTTGTCCTCCTCAAGGACCCATTCGGCCCAGTTGGAGTTTCCGTAAGACATGCATCCGAGGATGATCTACCAGGCGTTGATGCAGAATGATCAACAACAAGCCAGTAAGAAAAGAACCGCGAAGTGGGGTGGAGGCGAGCAGGCATTATGTGCAAACGAGAGCCGGCTGGATGGCAGTCAGGGTTTCGAGAGGACAGCAACGCACCTTTGACACCTTGAGACCGCTCTTGCCCAAGCGGACGTAGCCGACCTGGCAGGCCATGATGCGTGATGTGGATTAACAGAATGCGACGAGCAGAGGCGGATAGATCCACCGGCTGTACCGGGTCGAGTTGCGTACCTTCTCAGAGAGTTCAGAGGACATAGTTGGCCTGGTTAAGGATTGTGGGAGAAGAGAAAAGTGAAGCAAGAGCCGAAAAGTGGAGGTCGCATCTCGATTGAGACGCAACATGTCATTCTCCTTTGGCTTCGTGAGTTCCGTATTACCTGACGCTCAACAGCTACAAGCTCACTCCCGACGTACTATAGGACGTCTCTGCCGACGACCTCGACGATGAGCTCTCCCTTCCCGCCAACCTCGACCGCCTTGAACTCAGCGATCCTCCACAGGCGAGCACTTCTGGCACTGCTGTGCTCCACAAGGAGGTCTCTCTGAATCGATTGGTACGCTCTTTTCATCACCTTGAGGTAGACGAGGGTAGCCGAACCGCTTTCTTCTTTTTTTGGTCGACAGCTTGAATCCCTTCCTCCCTTGCTCTCCTACACCCCAGTCACTGTTCCCCTCAGCACTAGAACCTTGCAGACCCCTCGCAGTTTGACTCTCCTCCGCCGCGACCTCTTTGACGCCCGGTTCCAAGTCCTCAATCAGGACGAAGACGATCAAGACGAGGACGGAGCAAGGCCAGACGCAAAGGGCAAACAGAAGGAGGAACTCTTCATCGACGAGCAGACGGATCTCGTCAAGGGTGTCTACGAGGGCGGCCTGAAAACGTGGGAGTGCAGCCTCGACCTCGTCGACTGCCTCGATGCGAGGGGGTTCAAGGTGGACGATGATCTAGCAGCGGCCAAAGTACGAGGGAAGAGCCTACTCGAGGTATGCTGCGGTATCCCTGTATCGTGTCGCTTCGGTCATGTCTGACCTTCGGATATTCAGGTCGGGTGCGGAACGGCGGTTCCTTCCTGCACACTCTTCGCTCGTCTGCTGAACGAGGTCCGTCAATCTCCGACGGTGTCTGGCTCACCTTCACCACGCAAGACGCGGATACATCTTCAGGATTATAACAAGCAAGGTGCGTACTCCCATCTTCAAGATGCTTTTCTGCCGTCAATTCGTCGTTGACTTCTTTTCCCTTTGGTCCCGCAAGTCCTCAACCTCATCACTCTCCCGAACCTTCTTCTCACCTACGCCCATCATCTCGCATCCCCTTCGACCACCCCGGACGCCGACGAAGACCCGAACTCTCAACCCGAACCAGGCGAACTCGAGGTCACCCCGGAATTCCTGGAGTCTTTCGAGTCCCTTCTCGAGAGGGAGAACATCGAGTTACGATTCTTCGAGGGGGACTGGAGGGGAATGGATGAGACGGTACAAGCATCCGAAGGGTCGGAGCAGCGAGGGTATGACCTCGTCCTCACCAGCGAGACGGTCTACTCGGTACCCTCCTTGGAGCCGTTACTCAACCTTCTCGAGGCGGCTTGCCACACGCTGAGCGATGGTGAGGAGGACGACGAGACTTTGTGCCTCGTAGCTTGCAAGCGCATCTATTTCGGCGTAGGTGGCGGAGAACTCGAGTTCCGCCGGAGGGTGGAAGAGCGCGGTGGACAGGTCGAGGCTGTATGGGGCGAGGAGGAAGGTATGGGCAAGAGTAACGGGGTGGGTAGGACAGTCATGAGCGTCAAGTGGAGGAAGGCGGGGAAATAGAAGCCATGGTTTATTCTGCCTCTTCTGACAGTCAGCTGCAGGCCGTTCGGAGCGGAAGGAGAGTGGCTCGTAGCGCCCTGGCAACTGCGCCTCTGTGTGCCGTCGTCGCCTTAGTCTTGCACGAGCGTACAAGGTATGGGCGTCACGAGCAGGCGGGCGCGGGACGCTGCGGTGGCATTGGATCGTCGTCAGTGTCCTCTGCACCTCTTCAGTTGTATACTGTGTCCGGCGCATCCGTGGCCGCGAGCTTTCTCCTGGCCAAGGGTTCGTGACACTTTGCTGAAATGCTCGAGACTGCTCGGGAAACGGTCGAACGTTGCCAATCATGTCCGACACCTCGTCAGCTAGCGTAGAAGATCAATAGGCGTTTCTGAGTGTGCTGAGATGGGCGCGGGAGGGGGTGCGCCGAGTCTCGACGAGGCAGACGAGGTCAGCATCGCGAGGCGAGTCGATGAAGTCGTCGGGTCACTAATTGCGGAGTCGGAGCACGCTCAGAAGGCGTGCTATAATATACTGGATGAGATACAACGACGACTGACTCTGCAGACGGTGATGCGAGTCGAGGCAGCGCCTTCGTAGATGAAGATGTGAGAGGCAAGCAGGACCGACGACGAAGTAGCGAAGTGAGGCGAAGCAGCACAAGGCGAGCATGCGAACCAGTAGATGGTCATCCGCCGCAAAAGCACCGTTCAACGAGCTAGCGTAAGCGTGACAGGAGTGCAAACCCATTCCGTACGCAGCTGCAGGTTGGCCCCCTTCCTTTCAACAACAAAGCGCTTTCCCAACCATTTGTGCGGTCGCCTCACTGTCTACTGTAGACCCTGAGTGAACCCGGAATGAAGGAGCACATCGTCGTAGTTGGAGCAGGCCAGTCCGTATCTTCCTCACAACCCCCATGTGGCTTATCTCTGTGCGTACATAGGTGTCGTGGGACTGTCGACTGGTATAAGCCTACTAGAGGCAGGCAATAGAGTTAGTATCGTGGCGCGGGACATGCCAGGAGACGGAAAGACGATCGAGTACACCAGTCCTTGGGCCGTAAGGTCCTTTTCTTCCACATTCTCTCGGTCTTCGGATCCGACTCACTCGAAGCGCGGCGTATAGGGAGCTCATCATGTCAGTGTCGCTACGGGGGATGACTTGAGGCTTCATCGTAGGTCCTAGTGAGTTCTCATTTGCAATTTTCCCATGTCGCTGATCTCCCCGTTGAGCAGGCTTTGACGCCCGGACGTTCCAAGTCATGTCGGAGATGATCCAGCGAGATCCAGCTGGTCCGTTGAGCTTCTGTAAGCAGACTGAGTACCGGGAAGAGGTGCGCTTGTAACGACTTTCTCGTGTTGCCTGTTGCGAAGTTGACCTTCTCATGTTGGCACCGTCCCACGTAGGCAAAGGTTGAAGGCGAGGAAGGAGATGTGTCTCAAATGGTGCTGCTCTCGCAGTATCATCCCAATGTGCGTTTCTCACCCGAGTAACCCTCTGTGCTATCTGACCGCTCTCTTCAGCAGTTCCGCTGGCTCGAAGAGTCCGAGCTACCGCCAGGCATCAAACATGGCGTTACTTTCACCGCCATTCTCATCGATACACCGTCATATCTCCCCTACCTCGTCAAGCGCTTCACTTCGCTCGGCGGTAATATGCACCGTTGCTCAACGCTTCCGACACTATCCTCGGCCTTGTCTGTACACCCATCCTTGCGCGACACTAAGCTAACCGTCAACTGCACCGGCCTTGGTGCGCGAAACCTGGTGGACGATCGAACAGTCTTTCCTACGCGAGGACAGCTTGTCATAATCCGTGCCCCTTGGGTCAAAGACGGTGTGACCAGACTAGGGCCGAAGGACAGTGGGGTTTACGATTACATCATCCCGCGACGAAGTGGATTGGTGGTACTTGGAGGCTATGCCGAGCGGGACAATTGGTAGATTGCCTTTTCAGTATTCTTCCGGTTTATCTCACTCACCTTGCCATACCTACAGGGACCCGAAACCTCGGTCAGAGCTCGCACGGAGAATCCAAGAGCGCTGCCTCGCCCTATGTCCGGAGCTTCTCCCTCCGGACAAGCGGGGAGGGACAACTGCAGACCTTGATATTGTTGAGAATGCGGTCGGTTTACGACCTACGAGGGAGGGCGGCATCCGATTAGAGGCAGATTCAATAGGTGAGTCCAGACTGGTGTGCCGGGTTTTCTGCGGAGGCTGAGACTACCGTCCTTGACAGACGTCGAAGGCCGTCTTCTACCACTTGTGCACAACTACGGCCGTAAGCTCTCCTTATTTCTCCTCCCGACTTCTTTCATGCTCATTCTCACGCCTGTACTCATCGCAGACGGTGGCTACGGATATCAGTCAAGCTGGGCATGTGCAGAAGCGGCCGTCGACTTGGTAAAGATAGAACTGCAAAAGGGAAGTAGCAAGCTGTAAATAGACACACTGGCTGATCGCGATCGCCCGTATCTTGGGCACGCTTTGGAGAAGTAGAGCTAGCTTTTAGAGGGGCGAAAGCAAGTCGCGACAACTTGAAGGCCTCCCCACTTCGCCTCGCTCGCTCTTTCATCTCGTCAGTCTCCGCTCGATGTCATCTCCTAGCTACCTGCCATATACACCCAAGCGACATGGAACTAGCTCTTCTGCTACGAGCTTTCAACAGTTTGTCCCGCCCTCTACGCCTTCATCTTTCTCATCACTCCCAACTCGCGGATCGACCTCGTTCAGTCGACCACACCACGGTGCTGCAGCGGACACGTCGTCGCTGAGAGCTCCTCAGCCACATCGACCAGCCTTGCCAGCGCAATGGAGCGGGCTAAGCACCACCAGTGCCTTCACCTCTGCGAGTAGTAGTCCGTCATCACCACCCGTCCGCCCAGCTCCATCTCCTTCCACTTTCCCCTTCGCGGCCGTACCTTCGACACAGTCGCCCTTTGGCACCCCCGGCCGACCGATGTCGCCGGAGAAGAATCCGGTCGCAGCGGTGCAACAGCTAGAAGGCGGAGCGTTCCGGTCTCTCTCACCAGGTCAACTAGGGAAAATGCCCTATCGACCTGGCTTTCAGCCACAGGGAGTCAGGCGGGACCGAAGCGTCGAGTTTTTCGAGAAGAGGAAGGGAAATAGCGAGGCAAGGAAACTGGACGAGGCGAGGTTGGCGAGGCGCTTGGAAAAGGTGCGTCCCAGCCCTTTGAGGTGTTCACCGTTGTGATGTTGACGCTACAACTCTATAGCTCGTTGCTCTCCATTTTCCACCCGAATCTGCGTTTCCGGATCCTCTGAAGCCTGCACCGAAAGACTCGGCTCTCGCTTCGTTCTCTTCCTTCAGCGAGTCCATACGGAGTCGGACAGCTAAAGAGCTGTGGCGGAGCGTAGCAGCGAATGTGGATTTAGACTTGGAACGAGGTGAGTCTCCCTCACAGCTAAGTCCTGAAGCTCGCTGACCAACGTCGCGGTTCTTCCATAGCCGAACAATCCATAGTCAAATGGCAAGACGACAAGGACGCCGCGCGCTGCCCTATCTGCACGTGCGCCATCTCACCTTGTATAGTAGCCACGAGCCTTCTCCTAACAAAGCTCTACTCGCAGTGCTTCTTTCGGCGTTCGAGCCCGGCGGCATCACTGTCGACTCTGCGGTCGAGTGGTCTGCTTCCTCCCTCCCACTCCCCTCGCACAGTATCCCGATCCTACCTCCCCACCTGCCTCTCCAGTGCCGCAGTCATTGCCGACACCCTTTCGACGAGAACGCTGTTCTATTTTCTTCACCTACGAGCAGCAGCTTGTCCCTGCGTGGCCGCCGACAGGTGAGAAGAGGCCAATTGGGGTCGTTGTTGAGATTGCGCCCGTCGAGCAGGATCTATCGATCGATGGCATGTTGGGCAGAGCGGGGCCTGTCAAGGAAAAGGATGAACGGAAGAAAGTGCGAATCTGTCGAGACTGCCTGAATACCGTCATGTACGCTTTCAGACTAATCTTCGATGCTGCTCATTCGCTCACGCACTCTCCTGCGCAGGCGACAGCAGTTGAAGACCCTACCCGTGAGGACTCCGACGTGGCTCAAGCTGTACGAAGTCATTGTGCAGCTCGAAAAGGAGATTGATGAGGTCCTGCCCGAGTTTCAAGAGCTCGCCATCACCCTACAGTACGCTCTTATCGAGATGGCACGAAAGGCTAAGCTGACACCTGTCTTGTGTAGAAACCCTTCTTCAGCCGCGGCCTCGTCGGCCCCTCCATCTGCTTCCCGCGCCAAAACGTTTCGCAAACGCCTTCTCACCGACCTCGCCTCGTACGACACCCTTACGAAACGCATCCGTGACCTACCCCTGCCCGACGGCGTCCTCGTTGGCGGCTCTCAAGACCGCTTGCAAAGAGCGCTGGCGGCCCGAGGAACGCTTTACCTGAGTGAAAAGTTGGGGTTGCTGCGAAGTTTAGGGAACGTAGAGGAGCTTAGCGGGACTACGGCGAAGGACAAGGGGAAGCAAGGGGAGCAGGCGGTTAAGAGTCTAGCGAGTCTGCTGGGAAAGGAGGAGTTGGACAAGGTGACTGAGAAGGTGGGACCGGAATTGGAAGCTGCAGCGCAGCTACAGGTTTTGCGGGAGTACGTACCAGTTCCTCACGCCGCATACACTTGCAGTCTGCTCACCGTTTCTCGCGTCGCAGGCAGGAAACCCTCGTCAAGTCCTACGTTGACGATGCCAATTCTCGGCGGCAATTCGAAGATGCCGCAGCCCTTCAAACCAGTCTTGACGAGCTTCGGGCCGAGATCGTCCGTATCAGCTCGACTCTTTCGTAATTCTCTCGCGGCCTTGGCTGTTGTAATAATACTCGCAGCCCCACCTCCGGTGCGCGACGAGAACGGGCTAAGTGCAGGGCAGAATGCAGAACGAGGTGCGCAAGGGGGATACAGCATGAGGTGATGCGAGAAAAGCGAAAGTACACAGACAACCCCACAAATGGAAAGAGAGGGAGGGATAACCGAACAACCCAGAAAATGCGACATCGCCTCAGAACTCCATGCTGCCCGCAAATGCGCTTGCCGGGAGTGACTGAGTCCTCGTCCACCCTTTGCGAATGCCTGCGGTCCTGCGAGGCGGGGCCATAGGTCCAACCTGGTCGTCCTCGACGTCCGTCGCCGCCATATCCTCGTCATCTTCCGCCGTCGGTCCCTGCTCCGCCGTGTCAAAGTCACGCTTGAGCCCGTTCGAGCTGCTCGCACCAGCAGCGCCGCCGCCGAGGAAACCAAAGTTGAGGTGGCTACCACTGCCAGACGCGCCAAAGACGTCGTCCACATCAAACCCATCTCCGTCCTCCTCCTCCACCTTCGTCGGTGCGGCGCTCGTGCCAACGCCCCATACGCCGCTGTCGTGACCCTGCACGGCGGTCGCAGCCCTGCTACGCTGCGAGCGCACGTCGCTCTGACTGCCTCCGAAAGGCTGCAACTCGTGAGCGCGGAAACCCTCTGACGATTCGTAAACGAGGTCGAGGACGTCTTTGGCGGTTTGGAAGTTGCCTGCGGCAGAGGGGACGGTCTTTTGGGCGAAGGAGAGGACGGGTTCGGTACGGGAGAAGCCGAGGGGGCGGCGAGAGTTGGAGGTAGTGGAGGTTTGGTGACCCCTCGAAACGGCTGTGAAGGAGCAAGGTCAACATTGACTGGAGGTGCAAAGTTCATGTACACGTACCTGCCCTAGCGTGCATAGCTTGAGCCTTGATTTGCTCAACGTAAGCCGTTTGAGCCGCCCTGGCCATTGAACCGCGAATGCCCTCTGGGGAGGAGAAGGGTGCCGTGTCGAGTGCTGGCTTCTTGGTAGGCGAAGGAAGGTGGGGAGCTGCGATTGGTGCTTCCATTGTGTCTTGTAGAGCCTGATAGAAGGAGGAAGAGGAGAAAAAGGAGCATCGTCCAACTTCCACTTTCCCACTTACCTAACCTGGACTCGAGACAGCTGATTTAAATACTCGCTACGCCCTCAACTGAAACCTTTACGCGTACCTATCTAGCCCCGAACGGCTCACGTCCCCGACTGCTCTCGCTCCCTGCCTCTCTCCATTCGCCTACGAAATCGGTCAGCGTCGCCGGGTAAAGACCCGGAGAAAGGGCCGAGACGCGTCAATGGACGGTATGCAGCGGCGCGATGCTCTCTGGAAGACGCCGAGGCAATGACGGCGCGTCCGCCGGTTTTCTCTCATCACAGCCTGGCTTTTCCTCGGGATCCACTTCGGAATGTGCTGATACCTGCACAAGCTCACAGACAAACTCATGCTGTGACTGTACACTTCAGGGACGTGCAGCTTCAGGGTCGGGCCGCGTCTTGCGCGACAGGACGAGCTGAGCCACCGGCATGACTGGGGAAAAAAAGTCCACCGCTTGTTGGCGCGTCTTGCCGTAGCTTCCATGGAGGGAGCGTTTAGTCCTTCGACGTCAGTCTCAAAGCGGCCGTGTTACCACCCGGCGCGTGCAGTGCTGAGGACTGTCGGCAGAGATAAGTCGTTACACAACAATGGGGGGAAACGATCGCACTAGAATGTCTATCGCCTTCCCGCCGAACGAGCTAAGCCCAGCTAAGGAGGGCACGGAGGAGAGAACGAGGAAGGGGCCAAGCAAACGAAGTAGGAAGGGGATTAAGGGGCAAAGCAAGAGAAAAGGCGAAGAACAACTACTCCTCGGCCATCGATCAGTCAATCGACATCCTCGTCTCTGTCCTCTCCCCAAAGCCATAGCTACTTCCCTGCCGTCCAAGGCCGGGGGGTTTCTCCCGCCCACCTTCGCCTAGTGTGCCAGGACTACCGATGTCGGTGGTGTACGGGTGATGCGGGTTTGAAGGCTGACGGCCTTGAGCGGAAACGGAGGGGCGGGAAGAGAGAAGTGGTCGACCACCGTTGAAGGCGTAGCCGGGGACTGTTACAACGACAGGCGTCGCATCAGTGTCTGGGAAGCAAGGGAGGAAAAGGGATGAAGGGGTATATATATACTCACTTCGTTCCCTCAGCCCCTTGTCAAAGTTGACCATACACAAGCCCATCATGACAAATGTGACGATGAGCATGAGAAGCGAGATGACAGAGAAGATGGTGAGGGTGGCTTTGGCGGAATCGTAGCGCTCGGCGCTCGAGGCTTGGTAGATCCTGATGAGCTTGTAGACGAAGTAACCTGCCGACGCAAGAGGCTGTCAAGTCAGACGTCAAAAGTATCTTGGAGACGACGCACCCATGCCTGCTGCCTGTACCAAGAACGAAACCCATACGCCTGTTCGAGACTCGAGGCGGACGGTAATCTGCAGGAAGAGGATCACCAGTCAATGCTATGGCTCGCGGTCAGATATCAGCGGGGCAAACATACCGCGAAGAGCGCCAGCGCTATCAGGATCATCGGAAGCGCAACAATGGTGAGGACAAACTCGACAGTGGGCGTGCCCGAGACGAGGACGAGGAATTGTACAGCGAAGCCGATCTGCATCCATTGGCGTCAGTATAACTCGCCCAGACCAGGAGAGGGAGAGAGCTCACAAAGAAGAACGCATCAAACTTGAGCAGGCAGACGAAAACCTGATACCGCATGAAGTAGCGACGAATCTGAATGTCTGCCCCAATGCGCTTGAAGACATCCCAGCCGAACTCGTGGTACAATGGCCAGAGCATACCACTCATGGCGATGGTGCAAGCGCCGACGGTCGAAGGGATGACGATGGCGTACGCTCGGCAGAGGCGTTGGACGGTAGGTGTATCCGCGCTGGAATTATTGAGGGCATCTTGGAGCTGGGAGGGAAGGACGGAGGAATAGACTAGCATGGCGATCTGGAAGAAGCAGAGGACGAACTGCGAAGAGTGCAAGAAGCAATGTGAGCGAGGATCAGGAAGTGCAGAACTCGTTCGCAGAAACGCTTACGAGCGACATGATGTTCTTTTGCTGCATGGCATCAAGAGTAATGAGGACCTCGAACACTCTGCCAGGCGTAAGTCGGTACGTCAGATGACGAGTAAGCCATGAAGAAAAACAGGAATCGGCTTACACGGCGATGATGAAGAGGGAAAGATAGGTGGCGACAGACTGCAGCTCTGGATCGCTGTCCAGGATTTGCGTTGTTGTAATGTCTCCAATAGCCTGCGATACCCCATGGCGGGCTGTCAGCTAGACTTGTAAAGGAAACGGAGAAAAGAAGGGGCAGGGGAAGATGCGAAGAATGACAGGGTAGCGTACATGTCGTATGGTACCGTAACACAGCGCAATCATTGCCAGTACGGTTACCGCTTGGATGGCAATCAAGGCGAGGAAAATGAGCTACGGGGACGAGGCAAGGAGAATCCGAGCAAGAAACTCAGCACTGCCTCGTTTAACCCCAAAATGACGGACGGGGACTGACCTGGTTCCGCGACTTGTAGGTGGACCAGAATGCTCTCCACTTGCCCTTTTCCTTGGGTATCCGTCCGGCGGGGTTGTCCTGTCGAGTTGGTAATGAACTCCTCTCGTCCTTGATGGGATGTGACTGACTGGGATACGCCGGGTAGGCGTGATCGGGATAACCACCCGAGCCATATGAGTGTGCTAGTGGTGAATGTGGACCGGCTAGCGGGGGTGAGGCGTAGTGTGTATTTGCAGCGGTGGTAACGAGGGGGAGAGGATGAAAGTGGTCGGGTTGAGGTGGGGAACGAGAATAGGTTTGGTTGAACAAAGGGTGTTGATTCGAGTAGCTGCTCATGCTGCCAGTCTCATCTAGTCAATAGTAAGAGCAGCGAGAGTGAGACTGGCTGGTTGCCGTTAACAGTCGTCCGTCGTCTCCGGGCCTCGTCCGGAGTTTCATCTCAACCGCACCTTGTATCCCCGCGCACCGCGCTGAATACCGCCAAAGATGATGCGCGCAGCCCTCAGCGGCGACATCAAGAAGAAGGACCTACTCAAAGTACTTACTCTCTCTCTCTCAGCTCCTCCTCTTTCCCCCCGCCCACTTGCTAATGCCCTTACAACCCCACAACCGCCATCAGCCTAAACGCTCGCATGGCTTCTTCATACTCATCGTAGTGCTGTCAGTCCGATCCGTCCCCTTCTAGCCCGCTCAGAGCGAGTAGACAGCATGAGGCTGTCCCCCTCCTCCCGCCTGCCGAGACCCGAATTCCCTTCCGTCGCTGACCTCGCACACTCCTACAGCGGTTGGCTCTGTCCTCCAATTGCCATTCTCGTTCGGTTCGGCGTTGGCTGGGACTTGTACACCTCACTTCTGCTTTTCCCCACCTCCATCGCCGCTGACAACCCTCTTCCTTGCAGCTTCCTCAACATCATCCTCACCATCTGCGGTTACATCCCTGGACACGCTCACAAGTATGCTCTGCTCCCGTGCCTATGTCCGTGTGTATATGAGCTGACTATCGCCTGTTCCCGTGCAGCTTCGTTCGTCGTTTTCTCAAGTTCCGACCATCCTCCATCGCTCCCGTTCTTAACCCTCCCTCCCTGTGCAGTACTGCCAGTCGGTTCGAAATAACAAGACCAAGTCGAGGACACCCCGTTGGGCTGTCAGGGCGGGTCTCGTCGAGGTCGAAGACAACCGCGCAGGTCGCCATCAATGGGCCCATCGCTATGATGGTACGCTCGCATTTCGCTTCTCTTACTTCCTAGACAGGTCTTGAACCATTTCGACTGTGTAGAACGTGTTTCTGGAGCAGGCGCCGGCCGCTACGCTGGAGACAACGACTCGATCGCTGGCGAGTGGGACGGTCGTGGTGACGAACCGGCGCGTCCCAGCAGGCGTCTCAACAAGCCGCGCAAGAAGCACCACCTGGCACCTTGGGACGATGTCGTCGATGGTGACGAAGTTGAGGGCGAGCCGGAAGGCGAACTCTACCGCAACCGCTCCAACCTTGCTTCACCTCGCCGCTCCCGCACTTCCCTCTCCGCGGGCGCTGGCGCCGACCCGCTCACGAACGAGCAGTTTTACCAAGCCCCGTCGCAACATGAGCCTGAGGCAGGTGGCAAGAAGAAGAAGTTCGGCTCGGGCCTGATCAAGAACCGTTCGAGGTACGAGCAGCCGTTCGACACGCAAGACGCCGTATCGAGCCGCACTCGAGCGAGTGGAGACTACCAAGACGACTTCGAGCGCGAGATCAATCAGGCGCCGACGCGGCCAGCGGCGGACGCGAGGTTTGATGCGTTTGATCAGGAAGGGCCGGAGGATGCCTGGGCTACCGCAAGGCCCGCTAGTGCTAGTAGGGGGAACGGGCACGGTAGTGGTAGCGCGCAGCGGCTGCAGCCGCAAAGGACGGGCAGGGCTGAGGAACTTGATGGTGACCGTGCGTCTTCCCGGTCCTTTCGCTCACTCTTCCTGCTGTACTGAGCTCATGGCTCCTTTTGCAGTCATGCGACACGAATTCTAAGCACCGCCGCCTGCGTTTCCGCCCCTCATTTCGTTAGCCCTTCTTCGCCCTCTTCCGCTCAACGCCTCCTCGTCGCCTTCGAGTTCACCCGCTCCGCACACCGTTCTTCCCCTCCACTCAATCGTTCTCGTTTCGACTGTGCCTGTGCTGTTACCCATTACCTTCCTTCTCTGCCGTACTGCGTTGTCATTACTAGCCTCAGGATTTCGTAGTATCACAGCCGTTTTTCTCGTGTGTAAATCGATCGATTGACGGCTTCGCTGGTCCGCCCCCAGCTCTGATGTGCGTCCGGTGCCCTGTAACTGGACCATCAGAGCGTACTGAAGAGAATGGACACTCACCCTTCGACAAGGCGCGCACGTTCGACTTCAAAGTTCCGATTGCCCTTTCGTCGCGGCTTACTCACCCCGCCAACTTCAAGTCCGATGTCTCCGTTGGCAACTTGCACTAGCTCCATAATCAACTGCTCGGAGTCTCAGCCAAGCCTTTAGTGGCCGCAACCCGTTCGCGGGCCGCATTTCGCAGGCAACGTTGCGCAACTTCCCTGTCCCTCGATCCGCTGGTTGGCCTCTGCTCTGCTGGCGGTACATCCACACGTTCTTCGAGGCACATGGTCGGCGCATACCCGCCCCACGCGCCTCGCGTGGGAGAGGTTGGCGATATTCTCCTCGCGCATTCTGTCCGTGACCTCGCAGTGAGCTGTGCTTGCTTTCTCACCCTATTAGCTCCACCGGTCTCGCTCTCTTGCCCCTCCTGCCCCACTCCTGCTCGACACCCTCTGTGTACCCGACTACCGCCTCCCAATTATGGTCCGTCGACTGAAGAAAACGGCCGCTTTCCAAGCTGCCGCTGCTGCCGTCCTCTGCGCAACCTGTACGACTGCTCAGACTTACCGTCGAGCTGCTGCCTGCCCCTCCTTAGGCTGCCTGTACCCACCCGTGCGCCTTTTCTCTCCATGCCTTCTCTCCTACCTTCCAGTTGTATACCCACGACTTGCTGACTCGCCTCACGCACCGGTAGGACCAGACCGAGTTCATCGCTGGACAAGTGTTCGACATCCGTGTCGAGGTCAGTGACCCATTCTTGCTCAGGGTGACCTCTCCCCACTGAGCTTCTTTTCCATCCCCTTCCTCCAGGTCCATGCCCCTTTGAACGGCTCCCAGGCCTTCAACAACGGCGTACCCTACGACGACTTTGCGCTCTATATTCGCGGCAAGGACGCTGGGGAGATGCAGGAGATTTCCCACTTCTACGGTATCGAAGATCCGGCGCGGTCGACCTATAACTTCACTGTACGTTGCCACGTTCACTCTCCCCGTTTGGGCCGCGCTGTTCTGCTGCTGATGTGGTAGTCTCTTTCAGTACTTCGAAGACCTCTTCGCCGAGAAGGCCAACACTCCAACTTTGGTCAATGTGCTTGCGAAGGATTATCGACACATGACCCTCTACAACCCTGGCCAGTATGAGCTCAAGCTCGCCTACAATGGGGATATGGAGACGCTCGCGGAATGGGAGGTCAAGCCGCTTGCGAAGGAGCGGCTGGCTAAGAATGTACGTCCGGGTTAAGCCTTGGATTCCGTGCTCTTCGCTCTATCCTGACCCGCTTTGGCCCTGTCGCCGTGCAGGTCATCCTATTCGTAGGAGATGGAATGGCGCCATCTATGGTGAGTGATCTGCTCTTCTCTCATTATGTACCTTTGTCGCTCAAGCCATCTGCCTTTCCAAACCTCGACGAACTCACCATATCAGGTTTCCGCCGCTCGTATGATCGGGCACAAGAGCGTCAACGGCAAGTACAAATCGCAGCTCAAGCTCGATTCCGCTCCGGGCTTTGGCATGCAGATGAGTACGTTACAATCTGCCCACTCCCGTTCTTTCCGCTGCTCTGCTAATGCGTTTTCTTCCTGCAGCACATTCCATCGACTCCTTTATTACGGACTCTGCCAACTCAGCCACGGCGCTTACCAGTGGCAAGAAGTCCACCGTCAACGGTGCGTCGCTTACTGGCCTTCTCAATCGAGTTTCTCCCGTCGTTGACGTTATGCACCCCTTCAGCTCTTAATGCATACACCGACTCGAGCAAGAAGTACGACTCCAACCCGGCTGTCGAGACTGTGTTCGAGATGGGCAGGCGCATCTACAACTCGAAGGTGAGGTTCTGCACAACCACGCGGTGGCCCAAGTGCTGACCTCTCCTGCGGCACAGATCGGCATCGTGACCACTGCTTACTTGGCCGATGCTACGCCTGCTGCTGTCGTGACCCACACTGCTAAGCGGAGCGAGTACGGTAAGCTTCGCCTTGCTTCAGCTTTCGACCTCTTCACCCCGGACGGCTTTTCGGACCCGATAACTAATTCTGCCTCGTACGCAGACCTCATCATTGATCAATACATTCAAGGTATTACCGACAGGCCGTGGACGCACTGGGACGGTCCCGACGTCATCATCGGCGCCGGAGGCAGGTACTTCGTCGCAAACGAGAAGAACGGCAATATCTCCCAAATCGACCGCTTCATCGAGAAGGGCTACGAGTTCACCTTCGACAACACGACTCTCTGGAACGCCCCGAACAGTAAACGTCTCCTGGGTCTGTACTCGGATGAGAACCTGCCGACTTGGCTCGACCGAAATGTCTACACCGACAACCTCAAGGACTTTGGCACCTGGTCGCCGGAAAATAAAACGTTTACCGCACCTACGACCGACGCGCCTGGCCTCAAGGATATGACCCTCAAAGCTCTGGACGTGTTGGTCGAGCGAGCGAAGGCGGACGGTACCAATTTTATGATGCTTTCCGAAGCCGCATCGGTGGACAAGCAGATGCACGTGGCGGACTATCCTCGGGCTCTCGTACGTCGGTCCTTTCCGATCTCTTTGCCTTCTGTGCTGAACTCCCCCCATTTCTTCTCTTTTTTCGTATCCTTCCTCCCTTTGTCCTTTGTAACAGGGTGACCTCCTCGAGCTCGACAATGTCGTAGCAGCGACCCTCGACCGCCTTGAAGAGCTTGGCATCGCCAACGAGACCCTCGTCGTCGTTACCGCGTCAGTCGGTTTCTGATTTGACCTGTTGCGAAGCCTTCCTTTGCTGACTTGCCCTCGATCCTTCTAGCGATCATGGTCACGGCTTCGATGTCTTCGGCTCCACCGACACCGAGTTCCTCCAGCAGCAGGAGACGAATGCTACGAAGCGCGATGCTGTCGGTACTTGCAAGTCTCGCTCTCCTCCCCTTCTCCCATCTCTCCCTTGCCGTTTTTGCTCTCTCGGTGTCTGTGACAAGTCCTGATCTCTTAATTATCTTCTGATCCCACAGACGGCGAATCTGGGCTTTCCGGCTACCAAGTGGCGCAGGGCGTGAACCCTTCCCAGAACTTCTCCCAAGTCTTCAGCGAGCAGGGTCCGGGTTTCCCAGTCACCTGGAACCCTCGATACACAGCTGCGATGGGCTTCGCTGCTACTGTATGTCCTGCCTACTCCCGCACAGCTCTGAGTACCAGTAATTGACCTGTTGTACGACAACCTTTCGCAGGTCGACCAGTATGAAGACTATACAACCCGCAACACCAGTCGTTCCACCTCTGTCGAAGCTGAAGACGGGTACTACGTTGCCAACATCGAGGATGCTCCTCGTGGCTTCTTCATCTCGTGCGCAGCTTTTCCTCTACCATGTCGATACTCCCTGACTCTGGTCCCTGTGGTAGAGGCAACCTTCCTACCAGCGATGACCAAGGCGTCCACTCCCTCGTCGATGTACAAGTCTTCAGCTGGGGTCCCGGTCACGAGCTGTTCAGGGGTGAGTTCCGGCTTCCGCTGCCTTCTGCCGACTTTCCCAATTTCCCTCTGTATCTGACCCATTATACGCACACAGGTATGCAGAACTCGATTGACATTGCTCTAAAGATCGCCAATGCTCTCGACCTGGGGCGCGACAAGAACGCCACGGCCAACGCTGTTGTCCGCGATCGCAAAGCGAAGAAATAGACGCTGCCGGTCCCTATCCTGCTCCGCGCTCACCTATCTCCATCTCCTCCTACCTCGCAAGCAACGTCCAGAAGTGTTATGTCGTTCTGTGCGCGGCTCTCGAACCGTAAAGTGTTTCTCCTCATCAACTCCTCATCGCCTTGGTCTGGAAGTCGCAGTGAGCTGTCTGTATAGGATAGAAAGGTCTCTCGATAAGGAATGGACCGAGTAAGCATACCTTATCCAGGGTTGCCTGCACTTGACTCTCAAGGCCTCCGACGGCAACTGCGGCCCGCGCGGTCTTGACTTGTTTCCATCCCTTTTCACGTCGATCTCGCTTGAAGACCTTGTCTTCTACATCAACATCGTCGGATATGGCTTCGCAACGCCCGGCAGAGTCGCTCTACTTCTCCACGACACTTCCACCCAAAGCCGCGATGCTAGATCGCGCCGACTCTGAAGCCTTTCTCGAACGGATCGGACTGCCCGCATTTGTGGTCGATGATAAGCCATCATTCGAGCTACTCGCCAGCATCCTCATGCGCTGTCACCTCTCCATCCCCTTCTCCTCGACCAGTATTCATGTCCCTCACCAAGATTGGAAGGGTCCGAACAAACCTATCGAGCTGAAGCGTGGTCCAGGGATGGAGCTAGGCAAGGGAAACTTTGACCGCATCGTCAAGCGGAAGCAGGGCGGGTACTGCTATGCGAACAATCCTCTTGCCGCCGCGTTTTTGCGAGGTGAGCCTTCTTTCTTCCTTCCTTTTATTTCTACCACCTCGACATATTGTCGCGTAGCGCTCACAGACCGTCTCTCTGGATAGGATTCGGCTTTCGAGTGAGCGAAGTCGGGGGGCGGGTCTACCTGCATCGAGGCAAGGATCCGAAAGAAGCCGGGATTTGGTGGTCACCCGTACGTTCTCAATTCTCCTTGCCCCGCAAAGTCGTACCTTCCGCTCGAGCTCGATGAGATCCGCAGGCGACCCACGTAGCCTTGATCGTCGACTGGGAAGGTTCAGAAGAGCGGTATCTCTTTGACATCGGTTGGGGACTTTCTACAATTGTTCGGAAAGGCTTGCACGCTAACAACATGTGTCGATGCGCAGGATTCGGCGGTGGCGGCTCTCCAGTACCCATGCCTCTGCGTGACGGCGCAACAACGGGCTCCCTATCGCCCAGCGAATCCTTCCTGCTCCGCAAGGAAAAGCTACTCGTCGGCGACCTTCCCACCTTTCTCGACCCGCCAGAGGGTTGGATGCTCTACCGACGGGTCGTGCCGGCTAGATACGTGATCAAGGACCACACAAAGGCGGACGATGAACCAGGTCACTGGACGCCGGCTTTCCACCTGACGGGCACTACCTCGCCGAGTGATCAATTGGTAGCGTTCGTCGTTCTCCTCTTGCTCAATTCTCCAGCTACACTGAGATGACGATCTTGCGGCTTGGGTAGCGACTACTGGTCGTCAAATGCTCCCGACGCGCCCTGGACCAACGCTTTCATCTCCTCCCTCCTGCTGCCTGACGGCGCTCGGCGCACCCTGGTGCATGGCATCCCCGCGATCGAACGCGACGCGCCAACAGACGGTAAGAAGTATGCCAAAATATATACGAAGGAAGCGATCAAGGGGGAAGAGTACGACGTCGCATGGATTCCTTTCGAAACAGGCCCGATCCGTCAGGTATTGGAGCAGGAGTTCAGTTACCTCTTCGATTGATAGACGATACAAGGTATGGTACGTAGAAGGCATGAGGTAGACAACCTTAGAGCAACCGCACAAGCAGCGACTATCGATACCTTCTCTAGAGCCTCTCTCTCTTCCTGTGTGCGAGGGTGAGCCATGCTCTGTTAGCTATACTCGGGGAAAAACTGCACAAGTACTGCATCCTTAACTCTTCAAGCACGGCAAGCTCGCCTCCTCCTCGTCCAAACTCGACAAGCGATTCAAACCTCGATAGCTCCACCCTCACCATCACTGCAGCGTTTCCTCTTTGGCCTCACGCTCGAGACGACGCTCGAGGAGCTGCCTATCTGCGCGTCATCGCTGCGAGGACGTTTGCCGCGAGCACTGCTGGAAGCGGCAGAAGGGGTGGCGGCGGAAGACGACTGCTTGATCTGTTCTTCGTGCTTGTTCACCGAGGGTCCAGCGGCAAACGGCGCCTGACGCAGCAATCTAAGTTAAGCCATGTCGAGACAAGATGAACACGAGGGGGAAAAAAGGCGCACCTGCTCCTTGGAAGCCGCGGTACGAAAAGATTCATTTTTCTTCTGCTCGACTGCCTTGGCCTTCCCTTTCCCCTTGTCGGCGCTCGGATCATACGAAGACCTAGGGAGCTCTTGAGACTTGGGTTTCTTCGGTGCAGCCGCTGTGGCAGACTCGCTCTTTTCGGTCGCGATCGTCTCCTGCGGAGTCGAGGAAGGAAGGGTGTTTTGCTGCTGGGACGGCGAGTAGGCAAGTATAGGATCGTCTTCGTCCATGGCAGAAAAGCGAGAAGGCGGCGAAGCTTGGGGGGCTTGCTGAGCTTGACTGGAAGGAGACGAGCCATCGACGTGATGTGGCAATGCAGGAGAAGGAGTCTCTTCGACTAGAAGTGCTGCAGAGCGCTTCGCAGCTAAAGCCGCCTGGCTCTTTGCGGGAGAAGAAGAACCTTGCTGGTGAAATAGCTCAGCGGCTTTGGGTGAGCTCTGTGGAAGAAAGGTAAGTTGGAGCCATGGAGCGGAGAAAGAGGGGGTGCATGCCATGACGTCGGGCTCGCCCTCCGCGTTCACATTGGTCAGCGCAAGCATCATACTGTACGAGGACTCATGGCCGCGGCCGGGGTTGAAGTATTCAGCCTTCTTTTTCCTTTGCTTCGGCGTCCTGGAAAGAGACGAGATGGTCAGCGGAAGCAACAGTAGCCTATGCAGCGGGTAGGCTTACTTGTCGACGACGAGCGGTCCTTTCTTGATCGATCCGACTTGCGAGTTGCCCTTACCTTTCAACCTGCGAGATACCGGAGCTTGCTCGTAGATGAACCCTTCAACCTGGAGGCGTTTTAGCACTTGGCCGGCGGTGGCGTTGTCGACGCCTGCGGAGAAGGCGCGATGAGTTGAGGGCGGATGAAACTGGGAGAAAGGGCTGACCGAGGCGCTCGGCGAGTTGCTTGACAGGAAGGATCCCCTCGTGGCTTACGACGGTGAGGGCTGAAGATCGAGAGAGGGAGTCAGCGCAATCGAGACAGAAGAGGGGGGGTCAGGACGCACAACGACGGAAGAGTGCCAGCGTCCGCAAGTCGGCTAGAGCCTGTTGTATCTCGTCCTCGCGGGTCGGGTCGATGAGCGAGCCCTCGAGTTCTTCGACGACGCGGCAAGGGTAGCAAACGAAATCTTCCGGAAGGCGAGCGTCCTCGAGGGAGTGGTAACCGTAGCAGACGACGTGTTTCCACACGCCGCAAGCTATGGGTGGGGGCGATGGGAAAGACGCGTATTCACCATTCAGCTCTTTAGAAGCGGGAGAGGAAAGACTGACTGCCACAAGCGATCATCGCTCCGTCATCCTCCTTATCACCACACTCGCAGGCCTCCTCAAGAGCCACCCTGGACCTGTTTTTGGTGTGAGATCGAGACGGACGCCCAGGAGTGGTCTGGGCGACGGGAGCAATTTTCTTCGTACCGGCCACAGCCAATCCCGGAGCGCCATGACGGTCCTTGACGTCTGATGGTACTGTAGACTTGATCGTATCAGGCTCGGGGTCAGTCGAGTCTCGGAAGGAAGGATGGTCGTCTGCTAGTTGCGAATCTGACGAGGGGAGGATTGTCAGCAGAGGAAGCGTGAATACAGTTGAAGAGCCTTACATTCGAGAAGCTGCGTCTCTGCAGGCGGGCTAGCCGGTTCCGTCGTCTCGTCCTCTTCAACCACTTGGGCAAGCTGAGAAGGTCCGGCTTTCGATGATTCGCCCGTCTGCCCTTGGCTTTGCGCACGAGCGGCGTATTGCTCGTTCGTCTCGTCGAAGAAGGGTACTGGAGGACGATAGGAACGCTGCCGGGACACGACGGGGTCAGGTTGCGTGGGAAGCTCTCCTTCGCCGCGTGGCGGGCGTTGTTCGAGAGCGGTGATCTATCAATAGTCCGGTCAGAATCAGTTCGTGCAGGGGAAGGCGCCATGGCGTCACGTACAGCGCGGCGCAGATTCTCATTGTCGGGAAGGTTCGAATCGATAAGCGTTTCCTCAAGTTCGCCCCTTGCGATAATCAAAGCGTCCTCGTCCACTTCCATCCCGACTCTCTTCCTCAGGACGTCCATGTCACCGCCCCTGCCCTTCTTGACTGTTCCGAGCGGAACGAAGTCGCCCTGGGCATTCTTGATAAAAATAGGCTCTGGCGAGACGACGCGAGCGTCTACATCTGTAACGCTGCCAGCGAGCGACTCGGCATTCCATACGACAGGACGAGAGGCCGCATCATCCTGATTGCGCTGCAGTGCCTCGTCCAGCGTGATTTTCTCGTCGTAAGCGGTGTCGAGGAGATGAGCAATGGAGACCGAATGAAGCGCGACGCTGGGAGGATCACCGGATCAGCCAGTAGGGTGAAGCGAGGAACACTCGGAGCGCACCCGTGGAAGCCGGTGAACATGCTACCGAGGGTAGCGAAGTCGGGCGGGTCGTCAACGCCCGGAGTCGCTAAGGTGTATCCGGGCATGTCGTCCTGTACAGGCCTGCATCGCAAAGTCAGCTCAGCCTGTTGGAGTACCATCGAATGAGCGTACTTGAAGCACGGCGGCTCGTACTCCGGCGGCGTTTCATCCGTGTAGAATAGGCGGACGGTGAGGTAGCGACGGCGAGGGAGTTCGTCGAGAAGTTGCGTGCTAGTGATGAGACTGTATAGGCGAATAGTCAGTTGACGCGTGTCTATTGCGAGATTATGCAGCGATTACTTCTTGATCATGACCTGAACCTGGCGCTTGATGTCACCAACTTGGCGAGGTCGGTCTTCGCTTGAACCGCTCGAGGTGGAAGAGATCACCATGTCGCTCAACTGATTCTGTACTACGAGCTCAGGACGCTGCATGTCGCTCGCAAGGGTCAGTATAGTTGACGGTCGAGACGGAGGTCAGGACAAACCTTGTTGCCTTGTGCATCCGTCTCGTAGTTGAAGGTAAAAGTGTAGGTCTCGACTACGTTGGTCGGGTCGTCCGGATCGAGATAGATAGCAAAAACTAGTGGTCGACGTAGTGAGACTAAGCCTTTGGAATGGGATGAAGGGATATAGAACGGACTCAGCTGATGGAGATAACCTTTCTTGATGGCTTCGGTAGCGCCCTTGTCCTGCGCATGATTGAGGGTTCTCGGCAATGGCTTTAATCTTCCGGGTGAGAGGGGTAACGTACGAGCCAATCCATGAGCTTGTCCACCTCGCTCGACATTCCTCTCTTGAGCTTCTTGACCCTGACCGACAACGGTATTTCGTCCATGACCTTGGCGTCGTTCTTGTCCTTCGTCGACGTTCGAGATAACGGAGGACGAGGCGCGAGCAACTTCTGCTCATCAAAGGCTTCTTCGGGGAAAAGACCACTACGAGGGGGAGGATGAGGAGAAAATCGAGATCAGCTGTCGTCGATACCGAGGTACAAGCATGAATCGTACCGCAAGTAGGTGATACAGCCTATACCTGCGTCAAGAAGGCTCTTGACTTGCTGCAGACTGCTTTGGACTGTGACTAGCTGCGAGTCGAGGGCGGTCGGTTTGAGCTTCTGCAGAGCAGCGAAAACGAGGGTGTCAGCTACGAAAGGGGTGCCCCAGGATAGCTGAACATTCCTGCGCCATCTTGCACCAGTCTATTTACCAGTCAGAGGCGATGTGAGGGTGAGAGACGAGGTCAATTCGAGGTGGGGAGTTTCGCGTCTTGACATCCCGCATCTCTCCCTTCATACCATTCTACGAACGCGTCCAAGGTGTTCAGACTCATCAGAGAAATGGCAAAGGGCAAGACCCAGAAGTTCTACGCTGGTCCGTCTCCCTCTCCCTGGTCTCGGACCTCCTTCAGCTAACCCTCAGCCTGACTGCAGTCTACGCGGGACGCAAGCCGGGCGTATACAGTTCATGGCCAGAAACTCAGAACCAGGTCAACGGCTTTCAGGGCGCCAAGCACAAGAGTTTCGCCAGCCGACAGGACGCCGAATACTTCGTTCGCTTTGGCAAAGAACCGTCCATCTCGGCTGGAGGGAGCCAGTCAAGCATCACCTCAAACACGAGCTCGACAGCGTCGAAAGGCAAAGGTCGAGCGCTGGACCAGGACGAACCGCCATCGAAACGCCGCAAGGTCGATCCCGTCTTCGGGAAAAGCAGTTTACCAAAAGGCGAGAGGGTCGTGTACTGTGACGGTAGCTCGAGGGGAAACGGTCAGAAGGGAGCCGTGGCGGGGATTGGCGTATTCTGGTCGCATGAACCCGGAGCACCGTAAGTATCCTTGCCGTTTCCCCTCGCCGTATACACTGACGCTAACACCCTGTCTTCTCCCATAGCAACCTCTCAGAACGTCTACCTGGTGCAGGCAAGCTGCAAACCAACAACCGTGCGGAGATGTATGTAAGTTCTGCTCCTGACGCTCATCTCTGCCTCTTCCTGTGAATAACGAGTATACTTGCAGGCTGTCGCCCGCATTCTGGAGTCCGATCCTACACCCGACCTTCCACTAACGATCTGCAGCGACTCGGAGTATACCATCGGTGGTACGCTCCTGTTTTTCTCCTGGCTGCTTGACCACGACTGACTGTTATTTCCTGCCTTCTATAGTCTTTTCAAAATGGATCCCCGGCTGGAAGCGACGAGGTTGGAAGACGTCCGACGGCAAGGCTGTCGCAAATCAGGACCTGATTCGTTACGTTCTTTCCCTCCTCGCCCTTCGCACTCCCGCCGGTTCAACCTCGCCCACCGCCAATATCACCTTTCACAAGGTCAAAGCACACGTCGGCATTGAGGGCAACGAGCAAGCGGATCGCTTCGCCAACAATGGTGCGATGAAGCCAGAGGCAGAAGATGTCGACTTTGCTGCCTTGACGGCAGAGAACGAACGGGCGCTAAGGGCGAGGAAGGGAACGGTCACTAGTGTAGAGGACGTGCAGTGGGGCGTCCAGGACAGTGACTTGCTTGATGCAGGTGAGTTGGAAGAGCTGGAGAAAAGTCAGGCTTTCTAGCTCTCCCGCCGCAATTGACCTCTGCTTCCCCTAGTTCAACGCCTTCGTCGCACAGAGCCCGTCGTCCTCTCGCAGTACTTTCCTTTCGGTAAGGGGGCGCCGTTGCAAGGTTAGCGGCAACATGCAGACCAAAAGTGCGTGCTCTGCAGGATGGATGAGCGCTATGACCCTTCACATCCTCGCTCGCCTCGTCATGCTACAAAGCGCAACCCCCGCTTATGGCCTGCTGTATTGCATGGTCGTCGCGAGCCCTCCTTGCGGTTCCGCTATCTATACCGAACTTGCTGACGATCGACACTCGCTCCGATTCTCTCTTCGTTTACTCGCACTTCGCTGTGAAGGTTCTACCTCCTCTTCGCGTCTACACTGGGCCCGACATACCTGGTACGACGCTGCTTGAGCTGTGGACGCACCGCCGCAAGCACGTGAATCGGCTCATCTTGCTCCTTTCCTGCCGCATCCTTTCTCCGCGGAGGGCTTTCCTTCGACCTGCACCGCTCCATCGCGCTGTCCGCCCGCGCCTGTCTGCTTATCTTCCTCACAGTCGCACCTCCCTCGATGCCGCAAGGCTTCTACGCCGGTCCGTTCGAGTCTTTGACACCCTTATCCCCTCGGCTGACCTTCTCAGCTGACTCTTTTATCGTGCCAGTCCGCGCCGGCCGCAACCCGGGCGTCTACGGAACCCAAGAGGAAGCTGAAGCGCAAGTGGAAGGCTTCCCCGGTGCCAGACAGCAACGGTTCGCCACGAGGGGTGCGGCGGAAGCATATGTGAAAGGCGAGGAGGGGGTCTTCGCATCGGGGAGCGCAACGGCGGTCAAATCACCTGAGGGCTCACCGGAGGTTCCGCTGAAGAAATTGCAGTGATACACTGGCAGGTAGACGGGGTGCGTGACTGTTCCTCAGCGTGATATGAGTACAGCGAGCTGACTATTTCTCCTCATTCCTAGTGAGGTTCTACGATGCACCGTGGCACCCCCAACGACTGCGTATTCTAGACCGCCATGTGTGACCACTCAGCAACCTGGGGCCGAGCGTTCAGAGCGCACTGGCAGGCCAAGGCCTAGGAATCCAATATTCACTTTGGCACTGATCCCGTCCAGTCCGTGTCCGGACTCGTCAACAATGGCACGGCTCACTGGTCCTCTGTCTCCATCCTGGCTGGGTGCAAGCTAGCTACGACTATGCAGGAGATCGCTCAACGCTAGCAAGTGATCCATCCATGTCACACAGTATGTAAGAAGGATCTTTTCCGCCCAGATGTGCATCGTGCGATACCCCCTGCAGGGACACTCCGCAGTCCAGAAGCTTAGTGATGGCTTCCCACCTCAAAGGGACTGATGATCTCTGGGGAACGCTTTGGCTCAGAAGCGACAAATTGTGAGAAGCCGCCGACATAGACGGGGAATGTGGCAGGGCTATTGTGTGTCAGAGGGTCAGGTCCGGGCATTATAGCGCTCTTTGACACGACATCTACCCGGGCGAGACATGCCAACATGCTCTTTGGCCAAGACCCATAGAATGTCAATCATGGTGTTGACCTCGTGCTCAGCGCCTCGGCCCCGCCGCAAGGCCTCAAGGCTCCCACATTGGAACGGTACAAGCGGTGTAGCGACTGATCCTTTGCAGAGCCCTGCTACACCTTCTCATCAAGCTCCTCGTAATACCTGAATACACCCATGCTGTATTTCTGCCTGCGATCGCTTTCGAGGTAGGACTTGATTCGAGGTGCAGCTTTGATGCGCTCGTAATGGGCTTGAAGCTTCGGGTACTGCGGCTCGAGGCGTCGTAGGAGGTTGGGAAAGGCGAACTTGAGCTGCCCAGGCAGGGTATGGTGGGAGGCAGGAGAAAGGCAACGAGAAGGTCAGCATCAAGTGCTCACTTCGAATCGCAATTGAGCAGCACAGCAGGCAGTGCAGTTGACAAGTAAGCTAGACGTACACCGTCGACGAGCTGAAACAGTGTAAGGTCCGCATACGAGGTGCCGGATTTGTGGAGGAAGTCGGAAGAAGATTTCTGCAGGTTGTCTTCAAAATGCTGGAAGAACTTAGGTAGCCTCTCCTCGCGGAAATTCTTGGCTTTGAGTAGAGCAGGATCCTTCTGATCTGAGAGAGGCAAGAAGGCGTCAGACAAAGCAGAAAAGGCTCAAGTGCCACTTTGGGACAAGCCAGGGCAAGAGCGAACGAGACGAATGCAGAGGTGAGTCGGCGTACCTTCGTAGTACTGACTAACCGCGACGGGGTGGTGAGTGTCGTGAACCTCGTTGGTGCAGTCGAGCGCGGTGAGCGCAAGAGCCTGAGCATGGAAAATGGCCGGGTCGTCGATGGAAGCCGGCGAGGTCCTGGCCTTCTTCTTTACGGGTTCCGTCTCTTCAGACGAATCGAGGTCGATGGGCGACGAGATGTGGGTCGCGAGGTAGAAGAGGATGTTTGGGGTTTGGGAGACGACAACGTCGCCATGCTTGAGTATGGGCGGGGCGAAGGGGAGAGAGTTCGTGTCTGCGCAGGAGTTCGTGAGAGCTGCTTCAAGCAGTGCACGTTTCCGAAGGGAGGAACGTACCGCGACCCTCAAAGGTTCCGTCGAGATAGGGCTTGATGGCGTCTTGTCCGACAGTCAAGGCTGTGTCCTCGTAAGGGATGCCGGTCGCCTCGAGAAGTAGGCGGATGAACTCGCCTCTGCCGGGTATTCCAGCGTGGTAGATGAGCTCGTATTCAGCCATCTCGAGGGAGGTGCAGTGGAGGTTGTGAGAAGTGTCGGGTGGTTGTACGCTGTCCGAGATGAACCCCTGACAGCTGGTGCTCTGCTGTGTTCTGCTGTCGCGTGAAGAGGAGGAAAGGTTGAAGGTGCGAGAAGAAGCAGACTTCAAGCCGATGTGGGGGAACAACCCGATCTTCTGCTGTTCGCCTTGAACGCTATTCACCAGTCCTGTCATACGCCAAACGCTACGTCACTTGCTCACAGGTAGCCGCCACACTGACCACCTCCTGCCGACGTCTTCCATCTAGTTGGCCTTCTTGATCTACCGAGGAAGCTCTCCTCCCACTCCCGAGACGAGCCAGTCAGGGCGTACAGGTCCCTCGCCTGCATGGGACGGCCTGTGCAGCCGTCGGCGCTCCTGCAGGCAAGACGTCGGACCCCGTACTAGCGCAACGCGTATTCAGGCTAGTTATCCTAGGAGTTCCTGGATGGCCGGCAAGCTGCCTCCAATCCGCACGCCCCAGGCGCATTCGAGCAGCGTAAAGAGTAACTCACCAAACAACAGCACCGCTACTGGCTCGACCCGCAAGCTGAGTCCTGTCACCGCTGGTCAGCGCGAGATCCGACCGCTCCGCTGCTTCCTCCGCCTGCCTCGCTCCGTCTGGGGTCCATGGAGCACTTAACCGCCCGATGCCAAACTCGGTTTATCTCCTGACGCTTCGGTGTGCGCCGCCTCAACCCAGCGTCAAGGAGGCGGTACCCCTCCGTGGACCTTCCGCCATCACCACAAAACCCGCCCTTCACACTCCTTTCCTCTTATCCTTCACTCGACCGCTCTGCCCTCCGCTCTCTCGTTCTTCCGATACAACTACTGCTCGCCATGTCCTCTTACCAACTCAACGAGAACCCCTTCGAGAGGTCCGTCGGTTTGCCCCTTGCTGACGCTGCTGGAGCAACGTCCAGCTGACGCCTTGCTCTCTTCCCTTTAGCCCCGACTTCCTCGCCGGTCTCGAGGCTGCCGGTTACCTCCAGGTGCGTTTTCCTGACCCTGCGATATACTCAGCGTCCTATACTGACTTCCGCTTTACACCTGTGTCCCCTCCGTGGCAAATCCGTCTTCTTCCTTCCAGCGTCTCGACACCTCTGAGGCTCGCATCACCGCCCGCTACCAGCATGCTCTCTCCAAGATGCAGTTCGCTGCTCACTCTGAGGAGTTCCTCACTCGCGCCGGCGTGAAGAAGGTGTGTCTGCTGTCCCTCTCTCTCCGCCGCGGCCTTTCTGACGCTCTTCTCGCCTACCAGGTCCACCGCTCGACCGTCCAGTTCTTCAACGAGACCCCGGTCTCCGACCCCTTCGTCCACGTCATGGTTGGCTCGCTCCCGCCTTCCCGCCAGGCCCTCGTCACCCCCTCCGCCTGCGAGACCTCCGGCTGGACCCCTATCGGCTCTCCCAACGAGGCCGACGGTACCATCCACTTCACCGTCTCGCACCCCGGCTTCTGGCCCATCACCGTCGTTTTCGACCGCAACCAGTCTGACCTCGCCAAGGAGGACAAGGTGCGCTTGCTTCTCTTCACCGCTTCCTTCTCTCCTTCTTTCTTACTAACTCTCGTCTCACTCCTACAGTACGCCTCCATCCGCGCCGCGGACGACCACTCCGACTCGGACTCCGACCCCGAGGCCTACCTATCTCTCGGCGCCGGCAACTCGAACCGCTACGGCTCTTCCCGCGCCAGCCAGCGCGGCATGAGCTCGTCCGCCTACGGCAACGCCCGTTCTTACGGAGGTGCCGGCGCCTCTTCGTACGACCGCTCCGCCAGCCGCAACGCTGGTCGCTCTGGCTCGTACTCGGCCTACGCCGGTCACGACTCGGCCTCAGACTCGGACTCGGAAGCTAATGCTGACGACTACGGCGGCGCTGGCGGTAACTCTGCCTACGGCGGCTCCTCCTACGCCCGCAACGGTGGTGGCGGTGGTGGCATGAACTCGTCCGCCTCTCGCCGTGGTACCGCCTCTCGCCGTGGTACCGCTGCACGCCAGGGCACTGGCATGAGCTCCGCCGACATCGACGCCGCCATGTCCCAGATGAGCATGAACGGTGCTGGCATGGGTCGCTCCGCGAGTCGCGCCTCGAACGCCGCTGGCATGGGTCGCTCCGCCTCTCGCGCTTCCCGCCGCGCTTCGCAGTACGGTAGCGGCTACTAAGCCAGGCCATCGGCTCTCACTTTGTCGTAGCACTCTTTGATGTTCTGCAATCAGCTGTCTTTACTCTAGCTATCTTGTTCCTCTCCTGGAGAAGATTTCGTTTGCGGGTTCTTGTTGGCCCTCCTGCTTGACTCTCCTTTCTCGACCGCCGCTGTCGTACGAGACTGACTCCATCGGCTTGCCCACCCGTTCAGCTTGACAATCGGCGAAGCAACAAGACCCATTTCTCTTTTCTCCCTTCTCTGCAGCCTTTGACGACCCGCTGGATCCGTTCGTAGTGATTACAAAGGTTATTGCGACATCTACTGTGCAAGATGTGAGGTGAACGAACCAAAAGTAGGCACAAAACAACGAATGGAGGGTGGGAGAAGGCGGTAACAAAGCGGTTGTGGAAGACTAGATAGCGATCAAGGGGGAGGTGAATCGGAAGGAACGAGGGAGAAGACGACAGGGAAGAGACAAGATGTGTGTACGGGCTAGAAAGAGTCCAACTACTTTATAACACCTACATTCGAGGAGGGAGGGTATGACAACAGCGTTTCATCACAGCGCAGTACCAGTTTCCTCCTCATCTGGCCTGCGAGGATTGATGGGCCGCGGCTCCTCCACTACCGGCGACGAGTGCTCTCTTGCCCGCGAACCTCGCTTGGACGGCGAAGAACCCGAAGCCTCGCCACCTTCAGGAATGACGGTCGACTTGCGATGGAAGAGACGAGCGCCGAGAGATCCACTGCGATCGCGGCCATTTCCGTTCCGAGAGAAGGCTGATGCAATGTCCATAGTCAGTATGAGCGCAGACGATGTGCACGAGGAAGCGAACGCACGATTCAGCTTGGAACCGCTTCGCCGCCTTCCCTGCTGCTGCTGAGAGCGCTCGGAGCCGCCTACACATGAAACGATGTCAGCACTATGTCCGGTATGAGTGTATAGAGGATTAACGCACGGGAAGTGTAGCGGTTAATGTCGAGGTTAACTCCCTCGTCGAATGCATACCCAGTTCCGTGTCCTAATCTCGCCACTCCCGTGCTCATATCGTGCGTCATGCTTTGATCCGTGCGGACTCTTCCGAGCTGGAATGAGTCGCGCTGAGCACGATGGCTGCTCGCGAGAGAGACAGGACGAGACTGGTGACGGCCGATGATGGGCGAAGAAGCCGATTCGGGTGACGATTCCATCCGTTCGAAATGTGAGGCCGGGTCTTGGACGTGCTTCGGCATGGTCGGGTCGTGAAGCCAGTCGCTGGAAAGAGACATCGAAGGTCAGCCAATGTGGACGGGATAAGGTCTGGAGAGTAATCGCACTGGTTCGGATGCCGCTTCTCCATGGCGCGAAGAATGTCGATATCGGTCGGGAAGTAGTTCTCCTTGACGAAGCGGTAGAAGTATCGGGGCATGAGAGAGACGAGGATGGTGAAGAGGAGAAGGAGCCACCAGTACGCAGAAGGCCACAGGTAGGTGTTGTTGCCCCAGACGTAGGTCCAAATGAGGCTTGGAGGGAAAGCCGAGTAGACAGCGGTATAGAGGACGACGAGGACGGGACCGATAAGGACACCGGCGAGAACCCACCAGTTCCAGGAGTAGGTGTTGAGCCCGTTGTAGATGTTGGCGGCGAGAACAGCGGCAACGGCCATGACGGTGGAGAACTCGTACATCTGGACATCGTAGCCGTCACTGCGAGCGGTGGTGGTGTCCCACGCGTAGAGGATGAAGAAGTAGATGATGGCGGACTGCGTTGGTACGAGGCGCGTGAGATTCATCGTCACTAAAGGACAGGAAGCGGTGGAGCTTACCTGGTAGATACCGTCGAGCATGTAGATAGAGAAGCGGATGATGCCGAACAGCTTGCCTTTCCTGCCCATCTCGTACAGCTCGGGAACGGCCATCAGAACGCGTTCACCAATGTTGCGATCGAAGATACCGATAAAGATAACGGGAACTGCGTGGCGCGAACTAGTGAGCACAACTGAGGAGACCGAATGGAAAGAAAGAGCTACGTACCGAGCGTCCAGAAGACGTTCCAGAAGAGAAGGTAGGTATACTCGTAGACGGTCGTCGCCGAGTAGCCACAGTAGAACTGGAAGAAGAAGAGCACGCCGATACCGATGATCTCCTTGTAGAAAAAGTTGACGATCATATTCGAGTTGCGCATGTAGGACCAGTGACCGTGGACGAGAAGCAACCGCTTGAGGAAGCGGAATTGACCCATCGCATAGTCGCTCGAGTTGACGGCTTGCAGACCTTCCTCCCCGGCAACACCGACACCGATGTCGGCGGCTTGGATCATCGACACATCGTTGGCGCCGTCTCCGATGGCGAGGCACATTGAGCCGAGACCATCCTTGACGAGGCGAACGATGAGCGCCTTCTGCAGGGGTGAAGTGCGACAGCAGACGACAGCCTTGCAGCGGGTCGCAAGCTCGAGAAGCATGTCCTTGGTGAAAGGCTCCTCGAAGGCGTGGCGGAGGGAAGCACCGTCGATGACGAGGCCATAACCGCCAGGCCGCTCACCATTGTCGTCGCCGACGATATCCGAGACGCCGGAAACGCCAGAAGTGGTACGACGAAGCTGGAGGGATCGGCGGAAGCTGCTCGAGCGACGATGAGCATCCGGACGGCGCGGCTCGACGTCGGGTGGTTGATGCGCGAGCTGCTCGGCGAGTCCTTCGGCGTCGAAGAAGCGCTCGAGAGCACCACGGAGCTGCGAGTAGGCGGAGTTGGGCTTGCCGTACTCGCCACCCTTGACGACGATGAGGTTCATGTCGCGAGAAAGGAGGTTACAGGTCTTGCCGATGGCGATGGCGGTCTCGAGCTTGTCACCGGTGGCGACCCAAATCTGCCAGACAGAACTGACTGTGAGCCTCGTACAGACTTGATAAAGCGGAGTGAGTAGAGAAAGACGAACCTTGATTCCGGCCCGCTTCAGATCAGCAATTGCCTCCGGGACACCGTCCTGCAAGCGATCTTCGATGGCGGTAGCGCCAAGAAGGACAAGCTGCTGCTCAAGGCGGTCGGAAACGCGTTCGATCTCGTCCTCGCGATTCTCGATAAGAGTAGTCGCCTCGTGATACTGTTGCTCCCATCGCTCGTACTCTTCTTCACCGAGAGGCTTGTACGCAAGGCAGAGGGTTCGGAGACCTGGTATATACGCGGCATTGTCAATACACGTCGAAGGTAAGAAAAGGTCAGGAAAGAGAGAAATAAAGCGCACCCTCATTCGCAAAGTCCTCGAGGTGCTTGTCCGTCTGCTTCTTCAACTCATCATTCCCACCCGCAAGACGCTCAAAGACGACATTGTCGGCGCCCTTGCTCAACAAGAAGAGCTGACCACTCCCTTCGCCCTCGCTGACCTTCCTCAATACGACACTCATCCTCTTCCTCGCACTCGTAAACTCGAGGACATTGAGAAGCTGGAACTCGACGACGCCCTCATCGTGCGGGGTTTGAATGCGGAGAATGTCCTTGTCGCGACCGAGGAAGACGAAGCCAACATCGGCAGCGGCTTGAACGAGGGCAGCCTCGTCCGGCGATTGGGCCTTGTACGACAGGAGACCATCCTCTTCCGACGTGAGGACGGTGTGGCAGAGAGCGAGATTGCAGAAGAAGTTGTACAGGTTCTTGGCGTGCGTCGAGTCGCGTTTGGCGAGGTCGGCTTCGATTTCGCGGTCGTGGAAGGGAGCAAGGACCTGATCGGCGAGCTTTGTCTTGACTTTCTCGTCGTGACCGTCAGTGCCAGAGGGCACACGGGTAGCGGCATCGTCGGAAGAGGCGGTCGAGAGGGGTTTCTCGTGAGGCGAGTCGTGAGCGGCGGTGGTGCCAGTCGAGGAAGGCGGTGGTTCGTCGCCAACATACACCTTACCGCCGACAGAGCATTGACGGAAGAGCATGGCATTCTGGGTAAGAGTGCCGGTCTTGTCGGAAAAGATGTACTCGATCTGGCCGAGGTCGTCCGACAGATTCCAACTCCTAGCGGTGGTGCGGCGCCCATTGCCCTTCATGTCGTCGTCTCCCCAGATGAACCCTGCTTGGACGAGACGGGTGAACTCGATGGAAATGTAGAGAGAGATAGGAACGATGTTCTGCGGAGTGACGAAGGAAAACAAAAATTAGCTGGATATAGGAGGGGAAGGCAGCAATTAGTAGGTCGAACCTGGAAAGCGATGAGAGCATTAGCCCAGGTGATGATGCCGTTGATGTTGGGGTTGTCGTCGGAGCGGTTGTCGTTAAAGAGCCACGGGGCTCCTTCCGGGTACTTGTCGACCTGGATGTAGTGGTCGGCGAGAGCGCACATGATGGTCATGAGGGCGAGGAGGAAGAGATTGAGGAAGCTACGGGTGGGAGAAAGACAGTAAGCACGAGTAGAACGGCCAATCGAGGAAAATCAACGCACACCATGGGGTTCATTTGCCTCTCCACCTTTGACCGCTTACTCGGTGTCCCTCCCGAGTTCATGACAATCTTCGTGTCCCTTCCGGTCATGCACACAACACCAACAATCCATTCGGTGTTCCTGACGACGGTACCACGGAGGAGCATCGTGTTGAGGTTGACGGGACACTTGAGCGGTTTCCCATCCTTTGATACGCGGCCGTCGCGAAGCTCGACAGCGGCGTTGTAAGTGAACATGTTGACATCGGGCGGCTCGGCGCGGATGACGAATTGTGCGCCATTGGCGAGTTCGGAAGAAGTGCGGAGGTGGGTGAGTTCGGGAACGGCGGAGCGGGATTTGAGATTCGTTTCGCCGTCGAGGTTCTTGGTCTCGACGTAGCAGACGTTCTCTTCTTCGGAGGTTGAGCAGATGATGAGATCTGCAGAAGAGCGCGAGTGAGCAACGCTGTACAGAACGAACCGTAGGCGAGAGGCGAAACGCACCGGCCGGAACACTCTCATCTCCATGCAACCTGACAAAGTCTCCAACCCTCAAGTCCTCCCAGCTCTCCTTGACCCATAGAGGCTTGTCCGCGTGACTGCCACCGCTACCGGGAAGGTGCAAATGCGGGTGATGAATATGCGCACCAGGCTGCTGCTCCTCGTTCGGCCTACCCGGAGTATCAGTCGGACCGGAAGAGAATGCTGCCGCCTCGGCATCGTCGGCGTAATAGTCACCATCGAGACGAAGATGGCGAGCGGGAAGAGGGGCTTCGTACGAGGCTCCGCCAGTCGTGTTGGCGCGAGTGCGACCCTCGGACGAGCCGCCGTTCTTGCCGTTTGCGGTAGAGGTCGAGCCAGCCCTGGCACGGGCACCCTCCTCCCGAGCGGCCTGTAGACTACCGCCGCCGGGAGCAGTACGGGTCATTTCCGCACCGCCTCCAGCACCATCAGCGACGACCTCGGGCTGTCCTTCCTCGTGATCGCCCTCAACCGTCCTGCTGGATGCCTTCTTCCCACTCTTGTTCCGCTTCATGACCCTCTTGCCCCAAAAACCCTTCTTCTCCCTGAACTCGCGTTCCTCATCCGCCTCTTCGGCTTCGCGCACGAGCTGGCGACGGAGGAAGAAGTTGCGGACGGAGGCGGGGAGGCCGAAAGAGCGAGACTTTTCGAGGGTGAGGTTGGGGTTGTGATAGGTACCACGAAGGGCGAGCACCTGCAAAAGAAACGACATCAATACGAATCGTGACGGGAAGTGGGAAGCTGCACACACCTTGATGTTATTGATGGCCCTGTCACTCTGGTGCCTCTTCAAATCCTCGTAGCCATCCTTGACGGCGGTGATGAAGAGAACGACGATGAGGGGAAGAGCGGAAAGACCCGGGTTGACGGTGGTGAAGCGGGGAAAGAACTGAAGAATGACGAGGACTGCACGGGGCGAAGCAAGTTAGCTCTACCGTATGCGTTGAAAGAACGCAGATGCGGAAGAACGAACCCAAGAAGAAGATGTTGGCCACCCGACGGAACTGCTCTATCAAGTTCCTTGGTAGGAAAGTGAGGATGTTGTACTTGCTCGTGAGGACCTGATTGCTGTCGAAAGTCCAGCCTGGAGCCGGTACCTCTTTTGTGCCGAATCCCTTCTTCTCCTTTCGAATAGTCCTGCCATCCTCATCCTTGACCGCCTTGTTCCATCCTGGAACGGGGACTTTGGGTGCGCTAGTCTGAGCTTCTGGTGGTATGGGTACGTTGACGAGGACTTGTCGAGGATAAGGGTTGCGATGGGGATTACTGAAGATTGAGAGGATGTCGAAGTTAGCCAACTTGGACGCGGTTGCGGCGAACTTGTTGGATGGCCCTCGGCGTCCTATAGGTGTGGCTGGCATGGTATTTCGGTGATGTATATCGACTCAGGAGGGCTACAGGTGATGGAAGTGAGGGCGAGGTGGATGCCGAGAAGATGAGGAGGAGAGAGAGGAGAACTCGGAGGAGCGGGTTAGGGGATCGAGGGTCAGGGTACACCCTAGGGTTTCAGTAGTACTCCTACGGGAGTGATCGGGACTGTTTCCGAGTTGTCCGCTGCCAGTCGAAGCGAGAGAAGGTGTAAAAGGGATTTCGAGGTGGGCTTGCTGACAACGACGGATGATCGATATGATCTTGAACGTCCCGCACTCTGACTAACGCAGCAATAGCTACAGAAGCAACAGCACAGACCCACACCACCTCTGTCCCACCACCGGAAGCCTTAGTCGCTTTTCTCGACCGCTTGACAAGCCTCCCGCTCATTCTTGACTTTCTTTTCAACCACGCCCGTGGTGCCGATCGGTGGCTTTCTCAACCTCGTCTGACCAATTACCGCCGTGCACGCAGCCGCAAAACCGTACCTGTGCAACCCCGTCACCTTGTCACTCGATAAGCTGACGTTGACACGCCGTCTTTCAGCCCTCTCCGAGCAGACATCCGTGTATGCGCGGATCATGATGCAAAATGCGTTCTATGTTGCGAGAAAAGCCGCTACTACTCTACCACGTCTGCATTGGCCGTCGGTGAAGGAGCTCGGCCCGAGTCAGCGAAGTGCGAGTCGTCGGCATACAGCAGAAGTCGGGCGTGATAACTTAGTGACCCTGTTGCAAAGATAGGTCGAGTCAGCACATATCCTGGCAGACCGTGCAGCGTCATGACGGCGCTGTAGGGAATCGTAGAAATACAGGGATAGACTGAAGACGGCAGAGCGGGAAAGAGAGCTGTAGAACGCACCTTCTCCATTTTCTTCCTGTTCCACCTCAATAACCGTTCTTGAGCAATTGTCGATCCCCTTACTACCACTCCTCAGCGCCTTCTCTTCCTCGTCCGGTAAAGCCATACTCCACCCTTGATCCCCCTTGTCAATCTTTTCTTCGACGATCGAGCGGATGAACTCGCGTATACTGGCGCCGTGGCTGACACATAGGATCTGCCGGGGTTCTGATGCTGGAGAGCATAGATGAGACGTGGATCGAATCGAGAGGAGGTCGTGCCAGAAGGACCAGAGGCGGGCGCGCAGGATGGGAATGGGTTCGACCGTTGAAGGATCAGTGCCGGGCTCGCCACGTCGTTTTCCCTATAAACCAAGATGCCACTGCCTTGCATCAGCGCTGTGTAGCTGAAAGCCCACGGTGGAAGGAGTGACAGACTTGGAGGTTGCCGAGATGCTGCGAGGAAACGTGAATCAGCAGGCCGAATGAGGACCAGGCCAGGAAAGCGAGCTGACCCGCTCTCGTATCCGCTCATCCTGCTGCAAGGTCACCGGCGCTTTCTGCTGCTCCAATATGAGTCCTGCGGTCTATCGGGGGCGATAGTGAGCCAAACCGGGGGCCTTGACTAGGAAGACAAGTATAGAAGAAAAAGAGCTGACCTTCTTTGCTCGCCCCAAATCGCTCGACCAGGCCTCGTCAAACTGTATCCCTTGCTCCCTGTACCATCGTGCGGTGACTTTTGCCTGAGCCTCGCCAGCCTCGTTGAGTGGAACGTCGAGGTGACCTGTACCGTAGTCGCCGAGAACGGCGGTCAGCGCAACCCTCAAGATGACTAGACGGAGGGCGCGACGCACCCTGTATGATACCGGCCCGATTGTAGTCTGTCTCACCGTGTCGCTATCAGGTTGTTGCGGAGGTTGAGAGAAGGGATGAGAAGGTGGGTAAGCGAGAGAAGGGCGAGGATGAGCTGATGTAGGGACGTAGCACACGAGGATGGTAACGATGCTCTTTCTAGTCATCTTGCCGGTCTATCCGAAGCAATACCAAGCTCTGTAGAGCGAGAATCGAGACCCATCTCCGTCGGCTGGTCTCATCTTCATTTCAGACTCAGCTGGTTCCTGCTTCCCCCCATCCTCAATGTCGACAACCACTGCAGCTGCACCGAGGGACAAGTCGGCAATTCCAACACCAGCCAACAAGAAGGACACTCCCCTAGGTCGCAAGCGGCGAAAGCTCGCCTGCGTTGTAAGCCTCGGATCCCTTTCTTCTAAAAGATCGCCGCAAAACACTCGACTGCACCCCTCGACTACACTGAATCGCTGATCTATCTCGCTCATTCTGTAAACAGCCATGTAGGGAACGCAGGATAAGGTGCGATTGGCCAGAGGGGGGTGGAGCATGCCTTGCTTGTCAAACTGCCAGATCGAGGTCCGCCCTCCCTGCCCTCTCTCTCCAATGTCTCTGCTCATCTCCGCCCCCATAGCTGATTCAATTTCGTATTTACAGATGTCCCGGCGAACCTGCACCCAAAAAACGCTTGAAGAAGGGCGAGCTACCACCACGAGAGGGGTGAGCCAGCGTTTTTCTTTCGTCGCCCTTCTCCCCCTCCTCTGCTTCGTGCCTCCTCTCCACTCATCCCAAACCTCCTCTGTACCCGAACCAAGCATTGATACGGTCCGCAGACCTTCAGAGGTCGATCTCAAGATGGCAAAGTATCAGTTCGGGAGTGCGGTTACGGTGCACCTCATCGAAAGTGCGTCTTTTTTTTTTCCTGTCGAGGGCTTTGCTTTCACCGCCGCAACTTGACAAGTTCCCTTTGTGCAGCCCATCTCCGATGTGCCAATCCTTCCATACCGGGGTTACCGTACGACTTCTTTCGGGACTACCTGAGAAAGTCAGGGGGCAACACACGAGAAACGGAAATAGCTGCAGAGGTGCGTTCACCTTCTCCTCTTCCAGCTTCACTGCGCGACTAAGCCAGCTCTGTGCAGGTCTTTTGCGGAGCTTTCATGGCTTCCGCTGCTGCATTCACGGACCACGTTGTGAGCTCCCTGCGCATTTTCTCCTCTCTCCCGCAAACTCACACCTACCTGTCTGCGCAGTCAATTCTCGGTTCCTGCAATCTGGATGCTCCTGTCGACACTCCCCTCGGCGCTCAGTACAACTACACGCCATATCACCCATGCGGTCAGCGCCGCCGCGATGCCGTCGAAACCCTCGCCCTTCACGCAAAACAAATCTATCAGGATAGCGGAATGCAGCTTCGGCCATCACTGGATGCGATCTACGCCTTGCTCATGATGGACCAGATGGCGTTCCTGACGAGCGAGAAAGGTCGGACGGAGCGGACCTACGTCGAGACTGCTTGCCGACATTGGAGAACGCTGTTGACGGAAAAGCGGACGGCCTTGACGGACGAACAGCTGGGTCTGCTCAAGGGAGCGGTGGGAATCGAGTTGCTCGTACGTCTCTGTCTTGTTTCCTTCATGAAGTGCGCGCGTTCTCAGCCTTCTCTGCACAGTCTCTCGACGCTCAATCGGCCGCCGTTCTTCGACAACCACCTATCCTGTGCGCTTTTCGCATATTCCCTTGACTTCGGTCATGCACTTACGTTTCGCCCTACAGCGCCGACACCGACCTCGCTGCGATTGTGCCTCACTTCTCTACCACCGCCGCCATTCAACCCCGAATCAATCCACAAGCGTTACTAGACGAGGAGACCGGCTGGATTGAGCTGGGCAAGCAGCTTGCACCGACGAGTCTCTCAATAACGGCGCTGTATCGGGCGTTCAACAAGCTCCCGATCGGTTGTGCGCTTCCTCTCCTCGCCTTCCCCGCGAGTCTAGCCTTCTCACCCTTCACTTCCTGCAGCTTTCGGCAATCCCGCCACACTTTTACCCTTCTATACTGCTCTCGATTCCTCTTACGCCTTCCTCGCCGCGGCAGCGCACGTTATCGTGACCCTTCCCGCCCTCCCCGAACCACTCGACCACGCCTACCGCGCCTTTGACCTGTTCGGCCTCCTGAACTCCTATCGCCGCTCCCTCCTTCGCCTCGATCTCCTCGCCCATCAGCGCGTAATCGAGTGCTTCCTCGCTTCCCAGAGCCCAAAAGCAGGGACCGGTAACGGCAACCCTCCAACTGTTCCGCAACCTCCCTCTCCCGCCTTACTCCAGGCTTATACCACGTCCCATCGACGCGTACAGCAGGCCTTTGTGCTCGCTACTGAGCTGGCGAGGCATGCTACCGAGACGAGCTGTCTTGAGTTTGCGAAACGGCTGGTGGATGTCTTGGAAGTTTGCACGAGCTGGACAAGTTTGAGAAACGCAGAATCACGGATGGCAGCAGAACTGTGCAGGGAGCTTGGGATAGGGGTCGATGCGGGGCAGATGTGAGCCTTTTTCTCACCTTCCCTGAGGTTCAGTGATTTGAGCTCAAGACTTGTGATAACAGCCTTCTCCAGCTCCTCTCCCTCTGTTCTTGGTCCAGCGGGTCCGCCTACCAACTCTACACCGGTCTCTCCGGCGGCCTGACCCTCATCGCTGGCGCTCCATTACCAGCTCCCCCGTACCCTCCTCCGCCGGGCGTCGTCATGGTCGACGGCAAAGCAGTTCGGACCGCACCGCCGACCTACTCGAATTCGCTCTCGCCAAAAGGCGAGACTAGGAAGGAGAGGAGGAAGGCGGCGGTTGAGGCGCAGATCAGAGCGCAGGAAGCTGCCAAGAATAAGCCGCCGCCTTATAAGTCGTTGTTGAGACCGTTGGCGATGTTCAAGGGCAAGCAGAAGGAGGAGAAAGAGTGTATGTGCCTTCCTTCGATCGCATGTTTATCCGGTTGGCTGAACCTTTCTTTCTGCAGTCAAGGAGGACTGGTCTTTCCTCAACGCCTTCGCTAGCCCCGACGGTATGTGCACATTCCTCGAGTTGGGTACTCATCTCTGCGGTACTGACTGTGCGTGACGCCTGACAGACAAGCTGCCGCCTGCGCCTTCGAGTGCGTCTGGCTACCTCTCGGAGAAGTCGCGCTCTTCCTCAATCGCCTCGACGTCCACAGCCAGTACTTCTGGCTCGCTACACGGCGCGTTGGTTGGCAAACGTCCGTCTGCTGCCTCCGGATCTTCCAGGTCTTCCGGGTCGTCGGGTGCGCGGAACAAGACCATCTCGCCAGTACAGGCGCAGCTGGAAGCCGCCGCCGCGCCTCTCCGATTTCCCAAACCTTCAGCTATCTTCGCAAAGGGTCAATCGATATCACAGGCCCTTCAAGCGTCGACGCCTTCGGCGAAACGAGCTCGTCTCGCTCAGCAGAAAGCGGCAACAGCGGCTCCGCCTCCTCCTTCTGCACCTCCGAGTCGACCCTCAGTACCTTCCGCTCCGCCAGTCTACCGGCAGTATCCCCAATCGCACTCGCACCCACACCCGCACTCGCGCACTCCGTCCTCTTACCTGCAGCCATCCGCTCCAGCAGCAATACCTTCACATGCCGCTTTGTCTCACTCGCATTTCCAGGAGTCGCATCAGCCCTACCCGCAACTTATGCAGCAGGTCTACCAGGATTACTCCGAATCCGTATACCCTCTATCAGGCACCACCGATTCCGGCTATTCATACCCAGTTACCCTCCCCCGTTCTTCCCATGGCGCGTATCAGGCCGCTCCCGCAGTCCCTACGACTCTACCACCACCGATTTATACCTCGACGTCCGCACCGCAGACATACCCTTCGATTGTTCCTCCGATTCAGCCGCATGAGCAGCAATTGCCACCGCAACAAGCCGCATACACCCCGCAAGACGCCCTCTACACATCATACCCTTCTTCTTCTGTCGACACCGCTCACGGCCCTTACCCCGAGCAACACCAAGCCTGGGATGCCTCGACCTCTTACTCTGCGCAAG